>OY755045.1:17358902-18052652 GCA_963576565.1 Aspidapion aeneum | reverse complement strand
TCGGTATTGGATTTAATTCAAATTAAGGAGATCATAGATAAAATTGCAGTATCAAGTTCATTATTAAAAAAGTCGTTACCATATGAAAAATTAGCATTCTTGCTCTGCCCCCGGTAGTTAAAAGGGCGCAAGTGACAAAAGTGTGGTTCTGAAAAAAACGACTTCAAAGTTTTAGTTGTTCATAAGGCAGTACTACAGTTACCGCTATTTGTTTTTTTTAAATTTTATTACATAGGACATGATGGAAAATCCGTCGAGACCAAAAACCTGAATTCGAGAAAAATTACTTGCAGTCTTTTAACTAACGGGGGCAGTGCTGTTGTATGTTGAAATTTTGTAGGTTTTTTATTTTTTGAGTTTTCATATTGTGAAAAAATTAGGTATTAATTATGTTAATAGGTACTTAGTGTTTAATATAGGCATACAAAACTTGACAAAAATATCTAGAACAGTATCACAGATATTAATAAAAAAGGAGATTTTCTGAAAGTCTTTAAACATATCTCACAAGTTAGGATGTTTAGGACATGCATACATATGTTTATATGAATTTTTTTTCTCAAAACGCAAATTACATCCTTTGAAATTAGCATGTTATTTAATAACAAAACCTCCATAATATCAAAAACAAGAATACAGTGTACTCTGGTTATAACGTACCCTCAAGGGACCAGAAAATATGAAACGGAAGTACGTTATAACAACACAATTAACAAGAAGAGTAATATGGCCGGACCCAGTGGCGCACCCAGGAATGTGTCTTGGGGGGGGGCCCGACAGCTACAAAGCGCACCCTCAAAAAAGTGGCGGCCAAAAAAATGCACCAACCGAACCGAACCGCGCCGTAGAATTTTGAACCGCAAAAAAAAAAAAAAAAAAGGTCGTCATGTCTTTTCGCAACTACGCCATTTAAGGTATTTTTCATGTTTTATCATCAAATATGTGGAAAATATATTAAAAATCTAAGGCTTGGGGGGGGCCCGGGCCCCGGGGCCCCCCCCCCTGGGTGCGCCCTTGCCGGACCAATGAAATATGTACGTAATAACCGAAAGTGCGTTATAACCCAGGTACGTTATAACCGGAGTACACTGTAACACAATATGGCATCGTTTTCTTTGCCGTAAAATTTGTGTGCCGAAGCGAGAGCCGAATAAAAAAAAATTGCCAGGGCCGGTTTGATTGAGCCCATCTAACCCTGCTTTCATGTACCAAAATCACACTTGAAAAGTCCTCCACAATATGTTCTAAAACGCCACTAGATTAAGACTTCTCAATCTTACCAACTTTTGCGTATTATTTTGACGTGTTTTTTATTATTCAAAAAAAAGGCGCGAAAGCCTGTTCCCTTAAAGACTTGTTAAATATATTTGGTAGAAAAGCCATGCAAGTCGCATTTTAAAATTCGTGTAGAAAAGGCGCGAACCTAATGTGATTTCGACATTGATAAAAATCTACTTAGAATTCACTTGAAAATAACGTAAAACATTGCTGTTTTGCTTTGATAATGGCGTTATTATAACGCCGTGTTTAGCAACGTTCTTTTTATAACGTTAATGAATGACCTATTAAGCTTGTTTTCATATATGAAATAAACGTTTTTTTCTGTAGCAGCTTTTAAAATCAACTTTTTTTTACGTGTTAAATACGTGATTGTGCTATGTCGCTAATAGTTGATCATATCGTGTTGCTGACCTTTGATCGTTCGAACTACGAATGGCTCATCATCAACCAAATATTCACAGCCAACGCCAAACGACGCTACGCATACCCAGCAACGGTAAACGCTTGACAGTATCTCGCATCGTAATGACGACCTTTGATACTACGAGCTTAGTATGTCAAATGCTGAAAGCCAGTGCCAAACGATGCCACGAATGCCCCTTAACATTGAAGTCTTGATAGCTTGTTTCGTCTTTTGCCAACCTTTGATCGTACAAGCGACGTATGCCAAATGTTTACAGATAACGCCAAACAATGCTACGAATGCCCTGCAACATTGGACGTTTTATGGTTTGTTGCATTGTGTAGCCGAACTACGAATGTCAATTATACATAGTCGGCGCCAAAAGAGTCTACGAATACCCTAAAACGTTTGATTGTCTATTGCATCGTGTGGCCGACCTCCGTCTATATGAGCTACGAATGTCAAATTTTTATGGCCAATGCCAACTAATTATTAATTCGATCGTTCGAGCTACGAATGCAAAATGTTCAGAGCTAGCGTCAATCAATACTACAAATCACCTGTAATAGAAGCTAGTTTGAGGCATCATCTGGCCAACCTTCATTCATACGAGCTACGAATATCAAATGTTTGTAGCCAGCGCCAAATGATACTACGAATACCCTGCAATATTTAACGTTTAATGGCTTTTCGCATTGTGTGGCCGACCTTGGATCGTACGAGCTACGAATGTCAATTGTGTAATTCCGGCGCGGCGCAATTTATTTTAATTATGAAATACACTGTTATAATTTTTTTTAAATTGAGTATAGAAAGTAATGACTGCTATTTTGATTTAAAAATGTAGCAAAATCCCATTTTTCTGGAAACCCTTCAAAATAAATCCTTACTCGTCCTTTTTTATAGGTATTTTTCCCATCATGGCGAGAATGCATTTTGGTAATGCATGAATGAGCAAATATTATACCCTGACTTCGAAGTGAAAAATTGTAATGCCCGTCATATATCGGGCGTACAGCCAACTGGAAAATGAAATCGTGGTTTTTACTAATAAATAGCACGCTGTTAAGAAAATTGTAGGATGCAACGGCTGATAACACTGGTCTGAAAAAAAAAATCTTGAGCCCTGGCATTATTTCCGCTGATTCTTATGTAGGACGACACCCTGAATCCAAGTATAGCTTGCGTTTTCTTCTACCACCCACCATTTTTGAGGGAGCAGCCCTTTTACCTATTTTTATAAATTTTCGATAATAATTACATTATCGACATAAATTTAAATTTTTAAGTATAAAGAGAGTAATTTTAGTTTCAAACAATAATAAATATATGGGTGCACCCAGAGGAGGGGGCCTTGGGGATGTCCAGATGCGAGAGAAGGAAGTGCACTTTAAGGGACATGTTATGTCCCATGGCCTTGTACGCTAAGAGCAATTCCTCGACCTGAGCGTCATAATCATCACTTCTATGGTTACCCAAAAAGTTCTTACACAATATAATAAGAAGAGGGGGGCTTGGGGGCGAAAGGAAAGGAGGTCATTTTACATATGAATCGGCAAGAATGGTGTCAGGGCCGATTTTCATGCCGACCAGTGTAATGAGAAATATACTTAAATATAACAGAAAAGCACTTAAAAAACGCTTATACTTATATTTATTATAATAAAGCGAACCAGGAACGATTTACATTGAAATTAGAACCCTCAAATTTAAGCAAATATTTTGCATTTTTGAGGTTATAACACTTAGAAAGAAGAGGTGTCAGACAGGGTGATAAAATATCCCCCAAACTATTTAACCAGGCCCTAGATGATAAGATGTTTTTAAAAACTCGGAATGGTATGAAATAGGCATCAAAGTAAGCGGACAATACTTGAACCACTTAAGAGAATAATATGCTGATGATATCATCTTAATAAGAGATAAGAAAGAACAATTGATAAAAATGCTCGAAGAACTGAATACAGCAGCGAAAAGTATAGGCTTGAGTATGAACTGCACTAAAACTAAAATCATAATAAACACAGATGAAGATATCACGATCAAAACAAACCAAAAAAAAATAAAAAAAGGAGAGGAATATAATTTATCTGGAGAAATTATTACATCACATATTGAAAAATAAAAAATATCCTCACTACTTCAAAATCCTTCCTGTACTTACCTATGGCTCCCAGACTGGACACTACAAAATCAAAACATGGAGAATGTAACGAAAGCCCAAAAATCAATGGACAGATAGAAAAAGAAATGAAAAGATATAAAAGAAAAGTAAGGGATGTTGGAGGAGACGTGCCAATTGAAATGTAAATTTGCTGGTGGTAATATAAGGCAGAAAGATAATTAATGAAAAAAACGTATGGTAAACTGGAGACCTTGGGAAAATAAAAAAAGTAGGGGAAGACCCCAAATGAGATGGGCGGACGATTTAAAGAAACATGCGCGAACAATATGGATGAACACGGAAAGAGTGGAACACATTGGGGAGGCCTATGTTCAGGGGAGGATCTAGGAACTTCAATTTGGGGGGGGGGGAAATATCATAATAAATATTGCATAAAACTATTTTACATGGTGACCAGGACGTGTATTCTGTGTGTTAGTTTGAGATTTGTGGGGGGGAATTTCCCCTTTTCCCCTCTCGTAGATCCGCGCCTGCTATGTCCAAAGATGGATCATGGCGAGAATGCATTTTGTTAATGCATGAATGAACATATTATACCGTGACTTCAAAGTGGAAAATTGTAAGGCCCGTCATATATCGAGCGTACAGCCAACTGGAAAATGGAAGTCGTTGTTTTTACTAATTTTAGCATTTGCCTTCAAAGTTAAATGTGTCTCTCATATTTTTGTATGTTTATTGTAAATTGCACACTGTTAAGAAAATTGTAGGAAGCAACGCCTGATAACGAGAATTATATTTAAATATAGCAGAAAAGCAGTTAAAAAACATTTATACTTATATTTTATATAATAAAGCGAACGCGGAACGATTTACATTGAAATTAGACCCTAAAATTTAAGCAAATATTTTACATTTTCGAGGATAAACACTTAGAAAGAAGAGGTGTCAGACAGGGTGACAAAATGTACCCTAAACTATTTAGAAGATGTTTTTAAAAACTCAGAAGCGGACAATACTTAAACCGCCTAAGATATGCTGATAATATCGCCTTAATAACAGATAAGGGAGAAGAACTCATAAAAATGCTGGAAGAACTGGATACAGGGGCTAAAAATATAGGCTTGAGTATGAAGTACACTAAAACTAAAATCATAACAAACACAGATGAAGATATCACGAACAAACCAACAAAAAATAAAAAAGTAGAGAAATATAAACTCCCGCATGTTTCTTCAAATCGTCTGCTCATCTCATTTGGGGTCTTCTTCTACTTCTTTTATTTTTCCAGGGTCTCCAGTTTACAATAAATTTGTTCCATCGATCGTCTTTCTGTCTGATATTATGACCGTCAAATTTCCATTTTAATTTTGCTACTTCTCCTCTGACATCCCTTACTTTTCCATTTTCTCTTAGTTTATTCTGATCGTGATGTCTGTATTTGTTATAATTTTAGTTTTAGTGCAGTTCATACTCAATATTGTTAGCTGCTGTATCCAGTTCTTCCAGCATTATTATCAGTTCTTCTTTCTTATTTGATATTAAGGCAATATCATCAGCATATAAGGTGGTTCAAGTATTGTCCGTATACTTTAATGCGTTTTTCTTCCCAATCTAAGTTTTTAAAAACACATAGGGGCTGGTTAAATAATTTAGGGGATATTATGTGGAATGTTGTATTAGGATTTGCAACTGCACTGAAACTTTTTCTGAAGCCAGCTTGTTCTTTTGATTGATATCCGTCAAATTTTGTTGTTAGTCTATCTGTTAATATTTGCGTGAAAAGCTTATAAATTTCATTGAGGAAAGTTAAGGGTCGATAGTTTTTTAGGTCTACTCTATCGCCTTTCTTGTGTAGAATAATTGTTATGGATTATTTTTAGTTGTTTGGGACTATTTTGTCTTTTAATATTTTTAACCGTCTTTGAGCATTTCCGCTATTACGCCGTCTTTTCCAGGTGATTTGTTATTTTTCAATTTTTTTAATGCTCTCTTTATCTCCGGTTTGCTTATTTCAGGTTATAGCTGTGAACTTATGTTCTTTATTTATGCTTGAAGTTTCTTCAAATTCATTTATTAATAGAGCAGTTGATTTTTTTAAAAAACCTGTAGCATTGTTATATCAGCTGTACTTACCTGATTTAAACCCTTTAGCTAAAGTTTTTAAGCAAGTTGGAGCACATTTTTCATTTTATTAAAATTTTTTAAATTCCTTTGTGACTTTCTTTAATGACAGGCTTGATGCTATATGTGTTGCAGCGAGTTTGAACATGCCTTTACTGATGCTTAGCTGTATCAAAGGCGTTTATGAAACGAGGTAATATATTACTCGAGTTTTAAAAAATGTGAGACCATACGGGCTACAAGGCTATAAAACAGGGTGAATAACTGTTAATTTTTTTTCGTGACGCTTTATGTTCCGGTAAGTTCGGTTCAGGCAATAAAATTTGATCCACTTATTCCCTAGATCCCACTCTTTAATTTAAGAAATTTTGCCTCGTTCTGAACCTCTAAGGGGTGAGGTGGGAGTGGGTTTCAAGTTAAATTTATTTAGCGTTTTGGTATCACTTCAGATGCAGATGAGATTTCGTTTAACAGTTGAATTTATAAAGGTTAGTTTTAACGAGCTATAGGTATACCACGGATCACCTAGGTGATCCGTGGGTATACATTATATAAAGAGGAGAATTTGGTGGCATAAAGGCAAGGGATAAATAAGAAAAATAAAATAATAAAAGGATTTTACCTCAGGCTGGATTAGAACCAGCGACCTTCCACTAACCAGGCAAACGCTCTTGTAACTGAGCTACCGAGGCACTGATTCAAAATCCGCCTTTTCCGATACCGTTTCTTCATCACTAATTTTTCTTTGTTCGTATAGGTGCGTGCTCTCAAGCTTCCCTTAGCTACAAGAACATGGTAGGTATTAAATGGGGATAGGAGAGGAATACACCTTTATTGCAAATTCTACGTCTGACACCTTTAGTGACGCGCTATATGTCGTGCACCACTGGTAGATGGATAAATAGGGTTTCATAAAACTAACAATTCAATGTTTATTCCTCTTCCACCCCCACTTAATTTTCGAAAAGGCGGATTATGATTCAGTGCCGCGGTCATATACATAATATTCCGATACCCACGGTAACTGCCCATTCATGATGCAAACATGAGGGCCTTGGGGTCTTTAAGCAAAAAAGACCTGATTGGTTGCTTTTAAAGACATATGCATATTATTTCCATGTAGTACGTATTATTGCAATACCTACGGTAACTTACGATGCAGAATGCAAACATATTTGAAATAGCAATATCAATGGGTATAAGTCTATCCTCTTTGCGGTCCTTAAGATAAAATGTCCTGACTTTTACGCTTGAATATTCTTTTATTCTTGTATTCGTTACGTCAAATCATCGGCTTACAGTTGACAAAAAGTCTATCTATGTAAATTTGGTATCTGTGAATTTTCCGTATCTTTATTTCTGAATGTTTGCATCAAACGCCAACCATTGTGCAAATAGGTAACAGGAAGTATTGGAATATTACGTATATGACCGCGGTAGCTAAGTTGGAAGAGCGAGGTAAAATCTTTTTATTATCTTATTCTTCTTATTTTTTATCACTTGCCCTTATGCCAATAAATTCTCCTCGTTATATTTTTAAATGAGGTAGAAAAAAACTGACTCCCACTGGCAAGCCTTGATTTTTAAGAAATGATTAAAGGATAAGGATTTGATAAGTCAAATCTGCCTTATTATATTAAATTAATATAAAAAGACGTTTTTAGGCTTTAAGATAATGTTATTTTGGTGTAAATTGCTTTTGTATAGCTTTTTCTTTATAAAGAATCCAAGAATCAAAGGAATCAAATTGAAAATCTCTTATTTTTACTTTTTCGGATATTGTCTAAAACTGATATGTTTCTTTTGGCCCTCTTTAATTCGATTTTTTGAATATGCGTCAAATTTTCATTAAAATGACGACTCACAACCAATATTTTGAAGTTTTTTATGTATTTTTTTTTATTACCTGTTTATTTTTTCTTAATTTCTTAAAGTGGCATTTCTAAAATATTTTAAATCCATTAGATTATTAAGAATATAAAATAAAAACACACAAGTTAAAAAATAAAGGTGTTATTCCATAATGAATTAAAAATTTTATGTAATTTCTCAAAATCTAAAACTAAATTTAATTTGACTGTTGGATTTCTTATAAAAAAATCTAAAAAAAAGCAATTTAAAAAATTCTAATATTATGTTTACTAAAATCAGTATTATGCATACACATCAAACAAGACAATTTTAATATACCAAACTATACAATGTAATAGTAATATTGGCAAAAAATCACTTTTATAAATGCAATATGCGTTGATCCTGCCTGAAAGACAGAAGAGCTGTCGTAGGTCACGGACTATAGTTTGTTTTCTTTTATTTGTATTCGATCTTTTCATTGATCGATATGTCTAGCTGTTTTTCGCCTGCTTTTGTTTTTTCTTTCTCTCGTATCTCGGTAGATGGCGCTTCTTGCGATAGTTTTCTCACTATTTACTTATGATTACAGACAAAACTATCTAATTAACTTCGCAATAATTGTCACATCGACCTAGCAGTGTTCTGAGGAGTCCCATAAGGACGAAACAGTTAACTGTCAACACTTATTAGGTGTCCATTAGATCTTGGCTCCCGTGAGGTTAAGCTTTCAAGCTACCCATGGAAAAATATGAGAGAAACAAAAAATTATTTTTTGCCCGATTAGCCACGAAACTTGTTTGATTTTTAAATTCACGGGTACGAAATTCCACGTTTGTTATAAATATTAATGTCAATGTAATTTTTCCTCTTGTCAACTCCATCCGGGGACACACTGTATATATATTTCACATTTAATAATTTCTTGAAAATCAAGGATCGCAAGTGGGGGCAGATTTATTCTATCTCGCCAACAAATACCTGAAAACATCGAATTTGGGACACCCTGTACATATATGAGCTTGGATATTATACGTTGGCAGATTACACCTGAGACTGACTAATAGAATTTTCCTAGGAGAAAATGTTTATCATTTTTTACCCGGTGATTTTGTAGCGCATTGGAATTTTTGATAAAATGGATATCGTTGTACCGAGCAGACGGAAATTAAAAGAAAACAAAAGTGTTACATTCCACTACGAAAATTTCACCACTTGTTTTGTTGATTTTTTACCCAACTAATATGTATGTTTGTGTCACGCTAGAGGCTAAACGGCTGAACCGATTTTGACAAAAAAGGTGTCGTTAAATTGCTACTGATCCCGAAAGTGCTATAGACTATACTTTTTTAAACAGAAATCGATATGGCGGTCTTCAGAAGCCCCATCTCCCATCCTGTCATTCCTTCCACCCTCTTAAAAAACCATATTCGAATAATTTTGTCAAATATAGGGCGATTTCAAAAAGTCTTGCTGCACACGTTTTAGGACTTTTTTTCCAACACTATTTTACTAGTATCCCTTTCTCTCTCCCTCTCTCCTCCCACCCTCCTTATTAGTAATAGTTGTAGTACTTTTACATATGTCGCTGCTTTGCTTTGATAGTGGCACAACTAAAAAAAATGGGGTTTTGCATTTTCTGTAAAAACTAACTTCTCATCGTATTGTATATATTTTTACCACAAAATTTTCCTTATTGTCTATTTCAAGCATGGGTAAGTTATTGATTGATTTAATTAAAGCAACAAAGATATATAAATATTTGCCTTTGCCATTATTTTTAAAAAGCGTTTCCTGAAAATTATCATTTCCAGTTATGCCACTATCAAAGCAAGGCAGCGATGTACTTGTTGTTGTACTTTCACGAACAGAGCGATTTCAAATATTCTTTCTGCACACGCTTAAGATTTTTTCAACACCATTTTACTAGTTCTCTTCTTCCTCTGTCTTCCCCCACCTTCATTTAATGGAAGGTAACACTGTTCGCGTCAGTAGAAAATCTACACGTACTTTTTGTCTAACGCTTATAAGGCTGAATAAAAACTATACCTAAAAGTTGGAATAAAAAAAAATTAATAAAAAAAACACCTAATATCAAGAGATTGATAAAAAAAATTAATACAAAAAACACTTAACTGCTAAATTTACTTGTAACTACTAGTCGTAATTGGGTACAAAATTACTCAATAACCTGATTCATGAAAATACAAAACTGTATATTTTCATAAGTGTGCTTTGGGCATCAGTACTAAAAGTTGAAGCATGTCGTACATTATAGGTATACCTATCAATTTTGTACACAACTGCGACTAGTAGGTACAAGTTGATTTAGCAGTTAAGTGTTTTTTGTATTAATTTTTTTATCAATCTCTTGATATTACTGCAGAAAACTGAGTTTCACTTATTAAATTTTAGATATAAATGACAAAGAAGTTTCAACATACAAGAACTACTTAGAAGATGAAGAACTATACAATTGTGCCAAATGTTTGTGTGATATAGACCGAGGATGGTGGACCAAACACAGGTTGGTTAAAATTTGAGACAAGTCGTGGTAGGTCTCAATAAAATTTTATTAAAAATGGTTAAATAAGAGTTAGCTTTTCTAAGGGTGCAAAGTTTAACTTAATTTGATTTTAAACACACACGGCACAAAATTTAAATTTTAAGACTAATCATTCTGTAGCTAAGAAACAAGGAGTTATAAGAAGTTTGTATTTAAGAGTTGTAAATATTTTGTAGTAGTATGAAGGATTAACCACAGAAATCTACATTAAAAATTACTTACAACAGAATGCTTATTCCGAGAAATTAAGAAACTCAACGATCTCTAAAATTAAAAACAATCCAAATGTAGCAAATTCTCAGAGTAATAATCCATTGGTTCTTATTAACATTCCATATAATCAGAAGGTTTCAAAAAACATAAGACGAATAGCCAAACACTATAATGTTGAAATCGGTTAAAACAGTATTCTCATCGGGAAATACGATAAAAAGTTTTTTAACTAAAACAAAACCAGAAAATCCCTTAAATAATAGGGAATGGATTTATCAAATCATCTGTGACTGTGGTAAATCATATGTAGGAGAAACGACACGCCCTCTTCAGGTTAGAGTGAAGGAGTAATATGAAAGGAGTACCCAATTAGGAGATATTGACAAATCCAGTTGAGGTCTGAAGATAAAGTTTTGCATAAGGAGTCGCAATGGCAAAAACGAAAATTTGTTGAAACTGCATTTATAATGTTAAGTTAAGTTTTCAGTCAACCGAGCACGGATATAACAAACAAATGGAAACCACCCCTTATGGGCTGAAGCTCCTCCCAGAGCTACTGAATAATTTCCCCCTAAAACGAGAATGTTCCAAAAATCAATACTAAAATGTATCGATCTGCACCGCCCCCCCCAGGGTTCATCTCTGCGTATCTATTTGCGTTTAAGTCCCCCCAGGATTCATTTCTGCGTCAACAACTGTAAAAAAAAGCAAAAGCAATTGTTTCTATTATAGTTAAATTTACCCTATAAACTTTTTTTAGATGTGCTCCTTACCCTTTCCCTCAACACTACTGGAGAAAAGCTCGCAGGAAAGTAACAGATAGTCGTTTTAACTTAACAAGCTACGAGGAATGTGCAAATGATGAACATTGCATTGTGAGGACTATAATTGAGTATACAGAGAGTTTTGGTCAATTGGTGAGTGTATAATTTATTTTGGAAAATTATAAAATTATATCGAGTGAAACCTCTCCTTGCGGACACCTCTATTAAGCGGACTCTCCTTTTAGGCGGACAAATTTGTTGGAACCAAGCCTTTCCCTATTTCTTTACATGTAAAATTGACTCCTATAACCGGACTCTCTAATAAACGGACGCGGATAATTTTTTTTGGGTAAAAAATTCTGAAACCTCCCTTAACCGGACGCAAACCTCTGACAGCGGGACGAAGCGCTGCACGACATGGGCATAAACATTGTGTAGTATGTTGGCAACAACTCACTCTGCAGCTGGGAAAAAACCTCTTTCCATTTTAATGCGGAGACTCAATAATTCTGTCGTATTTACAACATATTTTATTCGGCGGGACTGCTGTGTTTTATTTTTATTGTTCAGTTGGATAGTAATAGATCGCTTTGAAATGGCGCCTAGTCAAAAATTTCTTAGTTTAAGTGAAAAAATGGAAGTTGTTAATTTTTCGGAGAACGAACACATCATTCAGCAATATATATTAAAATTTCGCAGCTCTCTCTCATAAGCGGACACCTCTAATGTACTTGCCTAACTAAAATTTTTACAAATCTTAACACAACTAGTAAATAGTCCTTACCCACACTAGAGTGTTTAAGGGGGCTACACCTTTAAAAGAAGTTTTTCAGTGGAACACTCACGATCTTTCTGTCTGAAACTGTAAACAGAAGGTAAAATATTAGTACGGGGTCTTTCGTAGACTTTTTGATGAAGGTTTTACAACATCTGTTTTAATCGATTTTTAATGATCCCACCCAGTGGCGGCTGGTGACGTTATAAATTGGGGGGAGGGGCAGAAGTTTATATTGCATGGAAAAGGAGATAAAAAAACTTACCTAAACAATTTTATTTTAGCATTTTACAAACAAGCAGCTACTTGGTGTAGTTTTTAGTTTATTTGTTTATAGATAAAGCCTATTCTTCTACATTTGCAGATGCTTGGATAGCCGTAGAGCAACCTCAAAAATTCCACAGAATTTTAAATACAGTCTATTAACCTACTAAGTATATGTCTATTTTTTGTCACATTTTCATTATGTTCGGTAATGTTTTGCCTATAGGCACTATTCACTTGGCACCTAATTCTCAGTCTTGCCTAGCATAGAAAATTCTATGTGGTTATTTAAATAACTAGCACTTACCTACTTTGTGTTTTTAACTTTTCACTAAAGTGCTTGATATCACACATTCTTTTTGCCGCCCACGCAGGATCACTTCGTAGATTGTTCATAATAAGACAAATAAAGAAAAAAAAGCATTTCGTTTTTTACAACCGCATAACCAGTTTTCAGCATCGAATAATTTTTTATTGGACTAAAATTTTGGTTAATTTTTAGGATTTTTAAGTCCGGTCTACCTGGCCCTAAAGATTTTATTTGTAATCGAAGTTTATATGTCAACGTATTTAATAACTTTGCACAGTTAATTATGTAATCGACGGTATTTATTTCCATATATATTATAAACAAACGATAACAAAAACAATGACACGCGACCGGCAATGCTTTTTACTACTGACACCCCAAATCAAAACAAACTCATACGTCTTCACTAAGGATATAACCAGCAACGTGTAGAAGGGCAACGGACGTTTCCGCACGATGATGATGGCCGATTTCAACTAAAACACACATTCCCCCCGCCCCCGCTCGAGAATTTCCAGCCATACCACGGGTGAAATTGAAACCTTGCCCCGCGCGGCGCTGCCGGCTTGTAATTATTTCCGCTAAAAAAGTTTACCCAATTAATCGCTTGATGTTAACCACAGATAATAAAAAGAACTAGACAAACATGTCGTAAGGAAAGATTTAACTTTTTAAAAATAAATCAATTAAAATTACTGTTTGTTGTCTAGTTTTGGGAGAGCACTGCCCTGTTGCCCTCCGTGTAGCGGCCGCCACCGGTTAGTTCTCATTCGATACCATCAAAAATCGGACACCCTGTATACTGCAGAGACCGGTAAAATATGTATCATTTCAATTTTCATATAAACTAAAAAATTCAAAGTTATACAGCTAATCAATCACAATTCTTATTTGAAATCTTAATTTTTTTACGCAGCCAATTCAAATTATCAAAACAGTTTTAGTTAAAAGGACATGAAAACTAAATATTTATAATAAAAATGCTTTTTCATTTTTCTTTTCGTAATTTACAAAAAAAACCTAAGTAGTGTTTCAATAATACAGAAAATAGGGATTTTGACAGTGCAGATCTATCATCATGGTTGAACGTAAATTTTGCAGTTTAAAAAATTCATTTTACATCAAAATATTCTTAAACGAGAGGTTTATATATAATTGGCAAAAAGTATAAATTGAAGAGCACAGGGAAAAACGTGCAGTAATTTTTTCTAAGAAAGTGGGTTATATATGTCAAATGATGTCTTAAGATGTGTATTATTATCTGGAATATTCAAACTGGGAAAAAACAGGCCGTGTCACAAGATATTACTGATAATTCATTTGGCCAACAGGGAAAGAACGTGACAGTTTTAAACTTTCAAAATGTTATATCTCCAACCTAACTAAGAGTGACTTTGCACGTTTTTTCCCTGTGCTCTTCAATTACAATACTTTATAAATAATACAAACGTGAAGTTTAGTACCCCTGAACAAAAAAAACAAATATTTTTCGTGGCAAAGCGGGTAGAGAAAGATTTTGTTTTTCTTGTATTTTTTCGTCAGCAGCTCGAAAGCTGTACACTCAAGGGGTCCAAGATCTAATGGACACCTATTTAGTGTTGACAGTTAACTGTTTCGTCCTTAAGGGACTCTTCAGAACTTTGCATAGTCAATGTGACACTTTTGTAAAGCCACAGAGACGTGATATGAATCTCATCGATATTGGTAAGAGAAATAAATAAATAATGCCTGCGATACCGTATTTTACGGAGAGATATACACACACACACACACACACATCACGACAATATTGCTAGGATAAAACAAATAACACATTTTCGGCGTTATCACAAAAAAAAATTTCGTCAAAAATAATACCTTCGCTAGCCATGGCTGCGCGGGCTAGGAAGGTAAAAATATCGTCAGTACCTCAAAAGAAAAGTGTATAACCAATGTATCCTTCATGTATTTACCTTTGAATACTAGACCTGGACACTTACAAAATCAAACATGGATAAGGTAACAAAAGCCCAAAGATCAATGGAAAGCAAATGTTACATGTAAAGCTAACAGACAGAAAAAGGAATAAATGGATAAGAAATAAAACTATAAGGGATGTTAGAGAAGAAGTAGCAAAATTAAAATGGAAATTTCATAATATCAGAAAGACGATCGATGGAACAAATGTATTGTAAACTGGAGACCTTGGGAAAATAAAAGTAGGGAAAGACCCCAAATGAGATGAGCGCCCACATAGCACAGTCACGTGTTTAACACGTAAAAAAAGCGTGAGAAAAAAAAACGTTGATTTTAAAAGCTACTAAAAAACGTTTATTTCATATATGAAAACAAGCTTAATAGGTCATTCATTAATGTTATAAAAAATAACGTTGCTAAAAACTGCGTTTTAATAACGCCATTATCAAATTAAAACAGCAATGTTTTTACGTTAATTTCAAGTGATTTTTATAAACGTTAAGATCACATTAGATTCACGCCTTTTCTATACCAATTTTAAAACGCGACTTGCATGGCTTTTCTACCGAATATTTTTGAGATTTTACTAGCAGCAGCGCCACCTATTGTCGAGATTTTTCACTGAAGAAATCTATCAGGCAGTGCTTTGGCCTCTAAACTCCAAAAGTTATATATTAATAATCTGTGAAAGTTTTTACTGTTAAAAAATCTTGTTTAGCTTTAAAAAAAAACATAATGTATATAGATAGATATTTTGTCTTGTCTTGAGCGCCATCTTTAAAATTGTCTTGAAGTGTTGTAGTGTTAAACTAGTGAACTTTTATAACTTCCTTTCGCGTCTCTTTTAAGTTAAACAAATGTTATTAAAAAAAGTGACCAAAAATGACGCAGAAAGTTAGTAGGTTTGAGAAATCTAGTGACGTTTTAGAACATGTTGTGGAGGACTTTTCAAGTGTGAATTTGGTACATGAAAATAACGAGGGTAAAAAACATGTTATATACACAGCACCAGAAACTTCAGCAAATAGTACATTTTTATAGCTTAATTTCTCCTTGTTTTTAAGTTATCTTTAAGCATGTAGATTTAACAAAATAAATATTACATGGTATGAGGTTGTTTTCAAGTAAAAAAAACTTTGTTATTTTTGTTCACGTTAATTTAACGTTGATGTGATTTTTGTGCTATGTGGGCGGACGATTTGAAGAAACACGCGTGAACTAGATGGATGAACACGGCGACAAACAGAGAAGAGTGGAAGATATTGTGGGAGGCCTATGTCCGAAGATGGATTTAAGAAGGCTAAATAGATAGAGATAGATAGATGAATTAAGTACCTAAGTACATTAAATTGTTAACGTTCCTGTGTCCGAAAAAATATATGCTTCAACATCACATTTTTTTACAGTGTTGTTTTTGAGTGTGTTTTATAGAGTAACAGTCGATTCTGAAAATGAATCAGGCGATATAAAAAGATATGTGTTATTGACAAGTAAAGAGTGGCTGCTAACCCCCGGAGTCTAATTAAAAATCCTTTGGACAAGATATCCCTCGACCCACTTTCCTCATTTAACCCTTGAGTGACGCGTAGAGTCCGTGAGACCGATGACCAAGACAAACCTAGATTAAAACGCCGACGCAGGGCGAAGCGATCTGCGATTTAATATGTGTTAAATATACCAATCCATTGCCATGTTATGACTCAGTCTTTTGCGGAGCCTCATGAGCTTAGCTTAAATAAATTGGTAAAAAAAAATTTTTAAGTCACAAGCTTTTATAAAATGCACTAAAAATTAAAAAATAATTTTCGAACATTCTAATATTATCATAATAATAAAAGCGATGGCCGACTGATGGAAATTTTGACGATGTTAGCACGATAAGATATCCGTATCAATTAAATATCACTATTTGCAAGAATCAATCTAGCAGAAAAATGCAGAGGTACCAAACCCACCCAACCCGACCCAAGATACCGCAGCATTTCTCTGACATAGGTATGGCAATGGCATAACATTGCGGCACATCAAACATATTTTTGATGACCTGCTATGTTGAATATTCTTTAAGTGTTTAGATCACAAATTTAGATTAACTTATGCTTTGATTTGTGGCCATCGCTTTTATTATTATGATAATATTAGAATGTTAGAAAATTATTTTTTAATTTTTAGTGCATTAATTATAAAAGCTTGTGACTTAAAAAAATTTTTTACCAATTTATTTTCTACTTTTTAGTCTCAGATATCTACTCTTGTTTAGAAACTCATTTTTGTATTGGGGGAAGGAGAGAGTGGGAGTAGAGGTAGAACTATATTTTTTGTTTGGGCTGTATTGCCATCGGACCACTATGTGAATACCAAATTTCATCCAAATCGGATAATGGGAAGTGTGTCAAAAAGTCATTTTTCTATGAAAGGGGGTGGAGTAGGGGTGGGAGGATATTTTTTTCTTAATATTGTATTGTCATCGGATCACTAAACCCTTATCGTTGAGACAAATTTTGACAACTTTTTTTCGTTGGCCTATGTTATTTATTATGGTAAACAGTTGCTAACTGTCAAAAAGTTATCTCAAAAATTATGATATGTCCTTTATATGTATACCAAATTTCATCCAAATCGGATAACGGGAAGTGTGTCAAAAACAAATTTTTCTATGGAAGGGGGTGGGGGTAGGGGTGGGAGGATATTTTTTTCTTATTGTTGTATTATCATCGGACCACTATGTGTATACCAAATTTTATCCAAATCGGATAATGGGAAGTGTGTCAAAAACGCTTCACAAGATTTGATAGATAGTTAGTTAGATAGTTAGATAGTTAGACAGAACATCTTAAGCTAAATCAGGGCTATCAAAACGGACGGGCCACGATCCTCCACTTTGTTGACGTCACATCCGGGGCTATTTTTTTTTGATGGTCACGTCACGACACAGCTGATTGTCTTTAAAATATTGAAGTTGGAATGACGGTTCATGAATATTTAATTTTTTTAAAAATAAAGCCGGTTTTGAGATTGTTTTTACTATAATCTTGCAGAACAATTTTTTTAAAATGTATAGTAATCCTTAATTTTTCAGAGCCGCTTCATTAGCTCACACAAAAATTAAATTTAAAACAGGAGCGATTGTGACAAACACAGATGACAAAGTCAAATACTTATAACAGTTGGCATGCGGTACATGGCGGGTAATTTGAATTTAAAATAAAAAATGCTAAATGTTGAAGATTTTAACCTTTTAATCTACTTGCATCCTTACAAAAGTTTGGTGGAATATGAGGATCGTGTCTAAGAATATTTGACTGAAATTTCGCGGAAATCTGCTGTAGTGCCATTTTGAAAATATCATAAAAAAACGTCTGACCTCTCATAAGACCCAATGTAAAAGTCAGCCCCCGGACACAGCTGATTTTTTTATAGTCGTGGCCTGTATTTTTTTGTTGGCCTTGGCTAAATAAAAGCTTGTATAAATGGTGGATTTTTTTTTTCAAAATACCAATATATTCAAGATTATCACGGAAGATCGACATGTGACATATCGCGAGATTGAGGCTTCATTCGGGCTTTTAAAGACTTCAAAAAATGTTGCATGAAGAATTAGCGGGTTAGAAAATTAGTATCCCGCTAGATACCGCAACTGTTAATCGAAGAACAGTAAGAAGCTAGGGTCAATTTATGTCAGAAAACTCTAGACCGCTTTGTGGCAAGAAGCTCAAACAACGTGTACAGCATTGTCAATGGTGATGAATCGTGGATTTTTTCATATGAACTTGAAAATAAACATCAATCGTCTGAATGTTCCAAGATGAAGAAAAGCCAACAAAAGTCATCCGTTCTCGAAGTGTATCCAAAAAGATGGCCGCCACATTTTTTTAAAAAGCTGGTCATGTAGCAACAATTCCTCAAACGACTCTTACTGCCGATTGATACATTACCATTTGTTTGCCGAAATTCATCGCTGAGTTTTGAAAAACCTACCTCCAACGACGAATCATCCTCCACCAAGACAATGCACGTTCGCATAAAGCACAAAAAAACCATTGAATTTTTAACCAAACAAAACTTGTTGGGCCATCCTCCATACAGTCCCGACCTAAGTCCCAACGATTTCTATAATTTTCCGACTTCAAGAATGCAATTTTGACAGTACCAACAAACGAGTGAAACTACAGCTTTGATAACTGGTTTGAGCGCATGCAAAAGTGCATTAATTTTCGTGGAGAATACTTCGAGAAAGGGTCTCTACCACGTACGTCTTAAATATATCTGTACTGAGAAAGGGCATATAAAAATAATTACTACAAGCGTGTCGATATTTCTATTTTAAATGAAACCAAACGTATCGCTTCGATAAATTCAGGGTACTGATAATGGGTACCGCGCTCTCAGCGCCATCTCCTTTCTGAGCCTAAAAACACCCATTATCGGTTACCTAAGGATAAATACCTTTTAATTTGTTTAAAAACAAGCCAAGTAAGCAGCTACATCAACTTAAGATAATATCTTTGTCTTCCAAAAGTTCTGAAATCTAAAAAACTTTCTTAAATTTAAATAAAAATTAACCCCAATTTTGACAACGTCAAATCACTGCATTGACAAATTGTTAACGTGTGTCATTTGAAAACAGTCCCTTTCAAATTTTATTGAAAGCGTTTGTTTTTATAATCCAAGCCATACGTCTGGGTTTAGTTGAATCCAATATGGCGCAACGCTTGTAGCAGTCATTTTCCATCAATGGTTTTAATACGCTTTAGCAGTACAGATATGTTTAAAACGTACGTGGTCTTTATATTAAGTAAACTAAATTTACCGTCTTCTAAAAATTTTATGGTACACTTTATTTTCAGGACTGCAACTGTGATGGAAAATTCGACTGTCAAGACCGATCGGCAATCCATCTATTCGGCAAAGACTGCTACAAATATTTTACGAAATATTCAAATTGGTTCGCTGAGTGTTGGAAACATATCGGAATTAACAGTACAGGTGTCAGGACCAGCTGCCCCAGAAAGACTGCCAGGAAATTGGTTTAGAGTTAAGTTTTAGTTTAGTTTGGTTTGTGTGCAATATATTTGTATTGAAACTAGAAATTCAACTAAATAAATTATATATAGAAAAACTAATTTGCACAACTCAGTCCTCTACTACTACTATGTCGGTTTAGAACGTTTTTATTCGTTGTCCGTCATGACAACAAACACAACTACGGCATTTGTTTCACAGCCAACTAAGTGAAAAACTATTTTTTTAATAAATTCAATTTTCCGTCATTCAAAGAGGCTTATCATACATGATTGAAAAGCTCTTTTAATCCTCTATTTATTGACATAAAAATTCAATATGGCGGTCATAAGAAATAACAAAATTGGCTATGGTTTCAAAAAAACTAGAAGACCTAGAAAAAATTTGTTAACGTCATTCGATTGGCAGTTGCTTATACAAAACCATGGTGGATAGAATAGACCGGTGTTCGGATTTTATATAAATATGTCGAATTTTTCACATCACTGATGATCCAGCTGATTTTTGTAAACAAAAGTTAGATATGATATGAACAACGGAACAACTAATATTTTTTGAATTTTTTGAAAACTAAGGCAATTTTCCTAGTGTTTTCTAGTACATTCTTATAAACTATAATTTTCTAGACGTATTTTCATTATTTTTTTTAGCCCGCTTTATTTTTTATTACACAAAACTTAAATTACAAGTCAAACTAAATGTGATCGTTTAGTATCAAAGGTGAACCAAGGACTTGGGAAGTAAACAAAGACGTAGGTTAGCGGATTATTTTTGAAGCTGAAACGAACACATTATTTCCTTTGAATTTCAATTTTTGTGAAAAGAGAAATGAAGCGGGCTAAAAAAAATAGCGACTGGTATGTCTAAAAAATATTATTTTATAAGAATATACTAAAAAATAGTAAGAAAATTGCCTTAGTTTAAAAAAAATTCAAAAAATACTAGTTGTTCATATCATAACTAACTTTTGTTTACATAAATCAGCTGGACCACCAGTGACGTGAAAATTCGACATATATTTATAAGATCCGAACAACGCTCTATTCTATTCACCGTGATACAAAACTACCAAATTTTATAAAATTTTATAAAGGTTAGTTTTAGCGCCCTAGATATAAATTAGACAAGGAGAATTTAGTGCCCTTATGCCACTAAAATCTCCTCGTTGTTTTATTAAATTTGTTTGGAAGATGGCGGCGTCATTTCAATTTTTCAAAAAACACAATTTTTCGTTTTTGCTCGATATTTTAGTAACCCCTGTAGATATCTTTAATATTGATACAGCACGTGATTGGGCTTAGAATAGCGCAACTTTTTTCTGATTTAAACAAACTCCTATCTCTTACCGTTTCCGAAATCCCAATGTAGTTGCTTTTATCTGGAACACCCTGTATATAAGACTTCGTAGGAGCTTTCATTTCTAAGATATTTACATAAATCATTTAAAGTGTGCTAATGGGCTAGGAATAGAAGGAACCAGATCTCTCAAGGATTCATTTATTTTAATGTTTGACAAATGAAAGAATTTAAAGTTTTATTAATTAAAAAAAAAATTGTATTATACCTCGTATATACATTTTTGACATAATATTTTCTATAAAATTGTAATTTTTTTGGTTTGTTAAGGTTGGTTCGTTAAGAACCCACTTTGACTTAGATCCACTTAGTTGGCTTATATGAAAACTAGACAAACTTTCTTTAAAAACACATATTTCAATTCTTTTTAATGATAGTGCGCTAAAATTAAAAGCTAAATTTAATCACACCTAGAAAAATATTAAAGCAATTTCTGGAAACCTGGATCAAGTCAAAACGAAATTAAATTTAAAACAATATCCAGGTATTAAAAGACCTTTTTAACGAAAGTGGTATTATTTAAAAGCCTTTCCCTGTTAAACAGAAAAATAATTTAAAGGTCTGAACTATGAAATAAATTTTTTCGGCACCGAACCAGCCCTGGGGATATCATACAATGCTGCTTAATCAACCATATTAAAATGGATGGAGAACAGCTTCCAACTTCCAATCATATCTAACTTTTGTTTACAAAAATCAGCTGGACCACCAGTGACTTGATAAGTTTGACATAAATATATATAAATATATATAAGATCCGAAGACCGGTCTATTCTAGGTATCATCAATTATCTTCATGAAAGAAATGCTAGAATCGGAACTATTGAGGTGCGGGAAAAATGGGATTATTTTACTAAAAATAAAAACTGCAGTCTATACTCAAGTTAAATTTATTTTTTTTAAACCTGCACTGATATGTGCTTATTTTACCTCCCAATTTCGAACAGTTAAATAAACGCTCTATCACTAGCAGCGGTGCGGTAGGTTAAAATTTGTCAATAAAATCAGTGCAACTGTTTATTTAATCAGTGCCACATTTGAAACCGATTTAATTTGTTTTAGTCTGCTTGTAATTGTGCGATGAATAATGTACGATTGACGTATAATTACGAGATAATATAATGGAAATACTAGGACTATTTTTTCTCCAAAAATCAATGTTCCATATCACCTACTTATAATAATATTATTTTTATTAACGTATCATAGATATTAATAAAAATAGAGGTTTTATTGAACAAATTTAACATCTGTATCCCAAAGGTTAAGACTTTTAAGACATATTATGTTAATATATTTTGTTTCTAAAAATAAACTGAAGTGGAATTGCAATAGTGCAAAAAATATTCAGGACAGATTTAAAACTGTGTTTAGTTTAAAATTTTAATATTTAGAAAACCATAGATTATTTCACTATATTTATATACAGGGTGCGGCATAATGATCTCCCACATTAAAAAAGCTATTGTAAATGCTATTTAGACTATTTTTTACTGAAACCTTATTCTATACCATTTGTTTTTATTAAGTTTTAAAAATTACAGAGTCCATGTGGCAGCCATTTTATTCGATACACATTCGAGGCTGATTTCTATAAGTTTCACTCGTGCAGTAATTTAAAAGTGATATTCCTGTAATTTCTTGGCGTTTCGCTGCTTTCAATTCGTCAATGGTTCAAGGGTAGTATTTAGGTATCCCCAAAAGATCTGAAACTAAAGCATGTCTAAGTGCTAAGTGAGTACAAAACGTTTTTTGCGTCACAGATTCGTTACATATTGTTAACAATGTTTCGACAAAGATGGCACGATGGCAAGGAAATGGCAATGTGCCAGCTACCAAATGTATGATTAAATTAACAACCAGCAATATTCCATTAACGACATTGCAGCTTTATTTTAATTTAAAAAGCTTACGTTACATTTTTTTAAACACCAATTAATACCTAGTTAATATAGGTTAAGAGTATTAATTTATATAATGCTTAATTTAGATAGATTACATTAACTAGCTAATACTAAGTTTGTCAAAATTAACCAAATTCATTAGTTTTTATTTTTCATAAAAAAACAATTAAAAAAAGTTTCCATTTGTAGCAAAATAACCTATATTTGCAATACTATTATGTATAAAGCATTATAAAAGTGTACATTTTTAATTTAAGTTAATGTAGATAATATAAATATATGCACTAATAAAAAGGAATTTACTGTATAGTATTTGTCAAAGAACCCATTCTTTTTTTAACTAGAAAATTAGCCTCTCAAGGAAATTTATGTACCTAAATCAATTCGCATTCAATTTTTAAACCTTAGATTTAATAAAATTTCAAACGTTCCTTTTTTTAATTGCTCGTAGTCACTAAGAAAAAAATTATTTGATTAAGATTCCTTACTAATTGGTTTTTATAGAGTATTTTAAAGCAAATTAAGCACACAAAATAACTCATTTTTATCAGCGCGCGAATTTAAAACTATTTAATTGACGAATATAATGGGTTTTTTGGTGTTAAAATTTAATTTGATAATAACTACTAAAAATACCATATAATAAGATGTAGCTTGATTGGAGAACGTTTGCAATGATGGCTAAGAGTATCCGGTATACAATAATTTGAAAAGCCACTCTGTAGCTTAGAGATAAGCTGCGCAAGCGTTATATTGTTTCAAATCCCACTGTAAATGTTTAGTACAAAAACACAACGTTGTAGAGGCACTGATTGTTGCACGGCACCCCGGTATATTATAAAACTCCCACCGTGTAAGTGTCTGGTCTATCTCTGTCATTCGTCTATGGTAGAGCATTAGCTTAGTAACCAGGAGGTCACTAGTTCAATTCCAGTCTGAGGTTAAATCTTTTTGTTATCTTAGTTTTTCTTATTAATTCCTTGCCCTTATGCCACTAAATCCTCTCCGATATATTATTTCATAAGTATATGCTTGAGTTTTATACGAGTTGTGAATAGATATTATTCGATAATTCAGTGGGATTATTTTTAGTTAGATAGGAAATAATAACTTACCTTTAACTATGTATGGGGATACAATAATGGATCTATTTTTCTACATCATGGCTACAACACTGCAGACGTAAATAACCGGCAATGCAGGGGCAATAACTAAAATAAAAAATAAAAACCGTTCATCAAAAGTACGTACATTAGTTGAAATGATTATTATGGCACATGAATAAATAATTATTTATTCGTATGCCATAGTTCAACTAAATAGACATAGATCCATTTTTCCAAAGTTAAGCTAAAACTCTGGACAATTATCATAAAAAATTGTTTGTATGTATCCAGTCCAGAACAGGAACGATTTTTCAAATAACGATAGCTTCTGGTATACTGACAGATCCAAAATGCTCTTAGGTGTTGGATCTGGAGTTGTTAGTGTCCCAGAGAGATTATTTCGAGGAATTGACTACTATATTTCAAGTCCAACTCGTAGCACAGCGGGTTCCTGGACCTAATTTTTGACCAAAAGTAGAAAAAAAGATTTTGCGACAATATTTTGTTTTGAAATAAGCGAGATATAGTTTAGATAATTTCAAAACCATCTTATTAGCAAGAAAACAGTAATTATGAATCAAAATGGCGGATCCAAAATAGCGAAGTTTTCCATTCATGAGCCGATAAGTATGAAATTTGGAACTTTGGAGTGTTAATAGTCTCTAATTATAATTGACTCAAACTTAAAAAAAAGTTAACATGGCGGTTCTAAAATGGCGGACTTTCATATTTATTTATCGGTATGTATCAAATTTGGAATTTTGGCTTAAAAAGAAGTTCATAACGGATCCAAATAGGCACTATTTATGAACCGATACATACATACATACATATCAAAATTTGTGAACTGATACAGATACATATTTATCAACATTGGAACTTTGAGAAGTATAAATGGCAGAGTTTTACATTTACGAACCGATATACATATATATTTCAAATCTGTAACTCTGCTGTGTTTAAAATCGCCAATAATGAGTTTTGAAACAAAAAAAGAACTGGCATGGCGGACCTACAATTTCTATCCTATAGACTATTTTATTTATGAACCGATTTGTGTCAAATTTGATATAGTTTTTGCAAAGTCACTTGAATAACTCCTAATACGAGGTTCTATCGATTTCATGAAATTTTGCGTCATTCTGCCCTTCAAAAGTTATCCAAATTCATATAAAATCTTTCTGGTATAATTTCAACCCTACCGACAGAGAAGAGGCGCGGCTCTTTGCGGTCCGACCACAAAGTCTTTGTTTTCCGACCGACCCAGCCCAGGTGGATGGACGGCACCTGATTGGCAGATTTTTTTGAGATGCGCTTTTAATTGCTTTCCGGTATGCTTTTCGGGGCCCCTTTAGTCGGCAGTCTGCAGAGTTAGAAAATAAATCAGTGTCCTTCCTGTAGGTATAGAAAGTTTTATTATCAATTTTTATTTCTTTAGTTTACGCCATAATTAAATGGAATAATTTTCATGATATGCCGATTGTCGGCTTTTATCTTTGTTCAACTGACTTTGCAAAAACTATACTTAGGGTTGTAACAAAGACGCTTTGAAAAGAATGTCCGTATTGTGTAAATTACCTTCAAAGTTTTGTTTTGTTTATTTTTATTCATAAAATACATGTGGATACCTGTTAGTTAACTTCATTTGTAGTTTTGGGTTTCTGAGATGTTACTCTTTTTATTTGATTTTTTAAATCAGTATCAAATTTTCTTTAAAGTGACGTATCACAATGAACATTTAAACTTTTTTTATTTTTACTTTTTTATTATTTTTTAAAAAATATTAGGCAAGCACTTTTATCAAGGCTAACATGCTTTATTGTAGATGATTAATATAACTCTCGTTTTTCTTTATTAAATCCCTTTTTAGTAAATCATTAATATCTTTCATATAGGGAACTTACGGGACCAAATTTTATTACTCTTTAAGAAAATAAAAATTTCAAGAAAATGGTTGATGATGGAAGCAAAGTTTTTGTCCAACAATCTATATTTTTATAGAATTTCAGGCATGCCAAAAATAAACGATCGTCTGACCTGTCTACACATCAAAATTGGCATCAAAATGTATAGGTATAAAATCTACTTACCTCCCCATACAAGACCCGTTTTATGAGAATTTTATACACCATTAAATAATGTCGCAAAATGGCTGTGAATCTGGATTACATCGCCATACAAATACGGTACTTTTAACGTGTTCCTTACAAAGGAAAAAGTTGCATCAATCAAATCATAGCTGTTTTTCAAGGCCTTCTGGTCTATCTACTCCAATTTAGGAAAGGCGTTTGGGAGTTTTAGTATGTTCTTAATTTAATGAGGTTCCTCAGCCCACGGTGCGTAGCCAGGAAAATATAAATCTTCACCGACAGTCAAGCAGCCTTAAGAGCGCTTGATTCCTCGAGAACCCTGAGGAGCTGAAGGGTCTTAGTGAGCGCCATATGAATAAGGTAGGAAAGTAAGGTTATTATTATTATCTATACCGGGGCATTCTGGACATGAGGGAAATGAGGCCGCAGATCAAATAGTGAGGGAAGCGACATCTGTCGACTTTTTCAGCTTCGAACCGGCCCTGCGGATAGTATACAATCTTGTTAAATCAACCTTATTGAAATGGATAAAGAACAGCTTCCAAAAATTCTGGACAAATTGACCAGCTCACTGGCTCACTCTAAAGAGTTCTTAAAGGACCTTGTTGAAAAAAAGCCAGGATATAATCATTGAACTTACCAGACAGTAGACTCCCTGTATGTTGACATATTTGGATATATTAATATATCCAAATATGTCAACCAAAAGGGACTCTACCAGACAGGAACTCCGTATTGGACTGAACTTTTTACGGATCCCTGCCGACTGGGAGTAAACCTGTATGTTGACATATTTGCATATAGTATGTCCAAATATGTCCACATACAGGGACTCGAACTAGGAGTGCCCATGCACTGAATGGGACTTACAGAAGTGACCGAATGCAGTCTGGAAGACGACGAAACAGTCAGACATGTACCGTGTCAATGTCCGGCTATTCGACTTTGACGTCAGAAAACTTTTGGTAAATCTCAGATTCAGCCACAAGACCTAAAGACTGTCTCACCCAAACTGACAGATAGCCTTTTAGGAGGACTAGGCAAACAGGGGTGAGAAACCACTCCAAAGTGAGTTACAATAGACCTGGAGGTCGCTGTGGGAGAGCTGAAAGAACCTCCATAAACCTAGCAAGCCCACCTCAATAAAAATTTAAAAAATATATTCCAGAATTATGTGCTTTTTATGTGCTAATTTCGTCCACTTTTTAAAATTTTTGTGCTCCTTTGGTTTCCACGGAAATTTAAAAAAATGATTGGCGTGCTAGCTTTATATAAAGCTAGCAAGCCCATACAGAAATAATCAATATTTTTATAATATTTATATGCGAAAATTAAGTGCTTTTTATGTGCTCCCGTTTGCTAAAAACAAAATTCCATTTATCAAGTTTTTAACCTTTTTTTTTAAAGAAAATGTGTGGGCTGGCTAGGTTTATATAAACCTAGCAAGCCCACCTCAATAAAAATAAATAAAATACATTCCAGAATTATGTGCTTTTTATGTGCTAATTTCGTCCACTTTTTAAAATTTTTGTGCTGCTTTGGTTTCCACGGAAATTTAAAAACATGATTGGCGTGCTGGCTTTATATAAAGCTAGCAAGCCCATACAGAAATAATCAATATTTTTATAATATTTATATGCGACAATTAAGTGCTTTTTATGTGCTCCCGTTTGCTAAAAACAAAATTTCATTTATCAAGTTTTTAAGCTTTTTAAAAAAAAATGTGTGGGCTGGCTAGGTTTATATAAACTTAGCAAGCCCACCTTAATCAAAATAAATAAAATACATTCCAGAATTATGTGCTCTTTATGTGCTAATTTCGTCCACTTTTTAAAATTTTTGTGCTCCTTTGGTTTTCACGGAAATTTAAAAAAATGATTGACGACTACAATACAGAAATAATAAATATTTTTATGCCCACCTCAATAAAAATTTAAAAAATGTATTCCAGAATTATGTGCTTTTTATGTGCTAATTTCGTCCACTTTTTAAAATTTTTGTGCTCCTTTGGTTTCCACGGAAATTTAAAAAAATGATTGGCGTGCTAGCTTTATATAAAGCTAGCAAGCCCATACAGAAATAATCAATATTTTTATAATATTTATATGCGACAGTTAAGTGCTTTTTATGTGCTCCCGTTTGCTAAAAACAAAATTTCATTTATCAAGTTTTTAAGCTTGAAATGCATTAAAGCATTTCTTGTAAAGGTTATATTTTGAGGTAGAAGGCCTTTTTCCTTGAATAGGCTACAGTAGAAAATATTAACATTTTATATGTTCTCTGCTACGGTTTAACCTGCAAACGGTTATATATCAATTTAATATCCGAATATCTCACGTTTACAAAGGTTTAAATAATCAAATTCCGGGAATTTGAGGACTATTCATTCAAAAATTCGTAATTTTATCTCAAGGGTTTCTCGATAGGTTAAACATCATGGAAAATATTTTAACCAGAAGAATATCTGATAAAAAATTTTAAAAATTTGTCGATTTATTTTTATTAAAAGAATATTTAGCAGTGTCTCTTATTTCTGATTTCTTTAGAAGCACAACTAAACATGCATTATATTAGAGAATGTGGAAAATACTAGATTCCTTCTACAAGAGCGAGGTGTGAAATGGCTTAATAATATTAATAAGTACTACAAAAATTGAAAAAAATTGGGCCGAAGAAAAAATACGTTTTTTCTGAAAAATTGGTGCACAAAAAAAAATCTTGTTAAAAAGGTAAAAAAAAATTCAAGCAACATTTTTTGAACTAAAATAATTTAAAGAAAAAAAGCCAGAGGCGGGAAAAGCTAGTTTTAAAAGAGCCGCCCTCGATAGTTTTCTAAACCCCTCCCAGCCTCCTTAATTACGCCCCTGATTTCCTTAATTATTACCTACACCTCTGGTAAGAACATTTTTTTTACAGACTAAGTCAAGGCCAACACGACAGCCGTGACTCAGTAAATAAATAAATCTTCTAACGGCTGTTGCATTATCTTCACCGTGCCCTTGTGATTTGTTAAGGGAAGCAATAATTTATTTGCGCGCCTACATAGACTGCACCTATCTAATAAATAATATTTATTTACAAATTTTACACCAGTCTCTAAAAAAGTAAAGACCTTCAATGCAGTATAATTTATAAATCGATGTTAATGGATGTTCAAGGTTTGCTATTTCATTTAGAAAGTTTTGAGTTTTATTGCAATCTATAAGACTGCCTTTCATCATCAAAACACGCTCATATGCTTTATATTAGCAAACATTTACAAATGTGTGTCTTATAACCACGTAGGTCTTTAGTATAGAGTAGTAGTTTTTAACTGATATAAATATTTTATATTATTACTTTGTCTCCTAAGAGTCTTCTTATTTGTTTAAATGTGAATGGAATGAAAAAACTTAACTTAAACCCTTTAGCAATTTTAGAAAATACACATCGAAAAGTGAGGGATGCTACAGATCTTATTAATAGTTTATATTTGTAAAAAAAAACATATATTTTTTATGCTAAGAAATCAAAGGGTTTTTCAAAAATTACAGATTTTACAAAATAAAGCAATAAGGATAATTTTAAATAAATAAATATATAAAAATAACTCCTATGTTATCAAAATTGGAATGGTTGAATGTAAAAAATTTCACATTTTATTTAGTTCAGATTTTTATCTATGAAATTCAACATAATTTACTTCCAGAAAACTTAAAATCATTTAATACTACAAACTTTGAACAACATTCATATTTGACTGGAAATAATTCAAATTTTTACGTTCATAATTGCAGATGTAATTTAAAATTTAATTCAATTTTTTATAAAGGGCTATTAGGATTTAATCAATTAAAAAATTAAACAAAATCAAAAACATCTATATCCTTAATTAAAAAATCTTTCAAATGTTACCTTTTAAAATACTCTGCCGTACTCTGATATATGGGCCCCTAAGCTCACACTAGGTACTATAGTTATAGTGTACTTGTGAGCTAATATAACTAAAAACTGAAATATATTTTATTTAACTCCAGACTAAATTACCTTTTGTTTGATACCACACAAGCCATGTTTTGACTTAAACTCAAATTTTTGAAATCTACCCCCACCCTTAAAAAAACAAAAAACTAAAATGTATTTTGTTAAACTCCGGACTCAATTACCTTTCGTTTGATATCACACACGCCATATTTTCACTTAAACTCTAATTTTTAAAATATACCCCCACCCTTTTTTTTTAAATAAATTAAAATGTATTTTGTTTAACTGCAGACTCAATTACCTTTCGTTTGATATCACACACGCCATATTTTCACATAAACTCTAATTTTTGAAATCTACCCCCACCCTTTTATTTGGTTTCTGTTCGGTGGATTTTGTTCATTTTTAAATGGGACCATCTCGACCCAAGACCCAGCCTAGGTACCAAATTTCATTTAAATCGGCCAAGCGGTTTTTGAGTTATGCGCGTTGGCCGTTACAGACATACAGACAGACAGACAGACAGACAGACAGACAGACAGACATGCAGACAGACAGACAGACAGACAGACAGACGGCGCAACAAAAAAGTTTCAAAATCATCTGAAACGCAAAGATATATAAAAAATTTTGAAATCGGAGCAACTTTTTTTTTCTCGAAAAAATTAGGATCACCATAGCTCACACTACTATAGTATAGTATATGTGTGAGCTAAAAACAACAAAGTGATTTAGTCAATTTTAAATATTTTGTACATAATAGCAAAATTCTGAATAAAATATATTACTACTACTACTACAAATATTGATGTCCCAACTTTTGTCACTCATATGTCTCAAAACCTGTCACCTTATTTTTGCGTTCTAATTTTAAAAAATCGGTCAAGAACAGAGTTTGACGAAATATGGACAATAAACACCTCGAGCTCTTTGTAATATGTCCTAATTTACTTTCTACAAAAAAAGCATTATACATGATTCAGGATTTTTCGTCAGTCATGACGAAATGTGGCCAAAGTAAAATTTCTTTTCCATTACGCCGTCACCCCTATTTATTTAAGAAAATTGAAAAAAAAACTACAAAAAAATTCACGAAAAATTGAATTGAACCCTCTATTTATGTTAAGATTTTTTCTTTTTAAATGTTTACTTTATAAAGCAGTTTAATATATAGACGTGCGCTCTCTTATTAAGAAAGCACCTACGACAGGATTGAGTGTTTACTGACGACTGAATTAAATTTCGCAGCAATCTTGTTTTAAAAGGTGCCGTTTTAGCGTTGTTGCCAAATGATAATGGAAATTTGTGCACATTTTTTATGGTTAACATCAAGCGATTAATTGGGTGAACTTTGTTAGCATAAATAATTACAAGCCGGCAGCGCCGCGCGGGGCAAGGTTTCAATTTCACCCGTTTTTCAGCAGGGTATGGGTGAATGTTCTCGAGCGGGGGCGGGAGGTATGTGTGTTTTAGTTGAAGTCGACTATCAACATCGTGCTGAAACATCCGTTCCCTTCTACACGATGTCGGTTCTATCCTTGAGTGAAGACGTATGAGTTTGTTTTGATTTGGGCTATGTCAGTAGTAAAAAGCATTGCCGGTCGGGTGTCATTGTTTTTGTTATCGTTTGTTTATAAAATGGAAATAAATATGCTGACATATGAACTTCGATTACAAATAAAATCTTTAGGGCCACATAGACCGGACCTAAAAATCCTAAAAATTAACCATAATTTTGGTGCAAGTATTAAAAAATTATACGATGCTGAAAACTGGTTGTGAAAAACGAAATGCTTTTTTTTGCTTTATTTGTCTTATTATGAACAATCCACGAAGTGATCCTGCGTGGGTGGCAAAAGGAATATGTGATCTCTAGCACTTTAGTGAAAAGTTAAAGACACAAAGTAAGTGCTACTTACTTAAATAACCACATAGAATTTTCTATTATAATTAGATATTAGGTGCCAATTGAATAGTGCCTATAGGCAAAACACTACCGAACATAATGAAAATGTGGCAAAAAATAGACATATACTAAGTAGGTTAATAGACTGTTTAAAATTCTGTGGGATTTTTGAGGTTGCTCTACGGGGCCATGATGAGTCTGAAACTGGTACTAATCCAAGTACTTTGCGCATGTAAACAAAGGGCGAATAGACTTTATCTATAGACAAATAAAATAACTACACCAAGTAGCTGCTTCTTTGTGAAATTTAAAATAAAATTGTTTAGGTAAGTTTTTTTATCTCCTTTTCCATGCAATATAAATTTCTGCCCCCCTCCCCAATTTATAAAGTCACCAACTGCTACTGAATTTGTCAGCTGACAAATACAGAGTCTTGACTTTCAAGATGTTTCAAAAACTCTTTCTCGACTAGCATGATTTTGCAGTTATCGTTAATTAAGATAACCACTGTTAAGCAACGCGATAACAAAAAATAATCATAACAGCTGTTAAAGGTGTCAACATTTTAAGCGTTTTAAAATGTCTCTAAAGAAATTTAAGCCTTTTTTAAATTTTATTGCTTAAATATTGTTACGGGTTCACAACGACAAATAAAACTCGCAAATGTCAAGAACGATAATGTCAATTTATTTCGACAATTATGTACAAAACGCGCACTTATACTTACTAACAACCTACTAATAACTCACTACGGAAATCGGCCTATTAACTTCGTGTTAATATCTCGCGATTACTACAGTTCGTTATCTCTGACTGACTCTCGAGGCGCGATGTCCGGCCCTATATATAGGGTCATCGAACTTTTCCGAACTACCTATCCTTTTTCGATTTACGAGTATACTAGTTTTTGCTGGAAGGTTCGCGTCCGAGTAGGAGTGTGAGTCATAGATAACGCAACTAAAACCCATACTAGGAACACAACCATAAGATAAGTCAACTTAATACTACACTAAACCTAAATAAATTCTAACTCTAAAATTTAAATAACTTAAATTTGTAGCAATATCTTTTCTTTTTTATTGATCGCGTAATTAATTACACTAGGACAAATCTTTGTGAAGTACGTGGTTCTGGCAGACAAATTCCTGGAAATACAAACACTCAAACATACAACTTAAGAACGTAAATGATAAATGACTTTATGAAGCGTCCGAGTTATGTGCAATGAAGTAAACATTTTAATATTTTAACAAAGTTCATGTAGTTTGGACAAAGTTTTACTCAGAGACAAAGGGACGGAGATAGATAGCTTTACGAAGCACATTGTGTCTATGATCTATGGGGATTTAGTTAGTTGAGTTAGAATGACACAAATATATTTTGTAATACCAATAAATCTGTACTAAATAAATGTAATACACGGCTAGAATTTGCGTGAAAAACAAATACCCACTTCTCACCTGTTTTGCTGCACATGCTGTCACGATGTATTCCTCTGCTTTCCCGCTTCCAGCCCGAATACGGGTCTAAGACAGCGAAAAATATTTCAAGACATCGCCAGAAATATATTTTTGTCTCTGTTAATTCTTCTCTCTTACACACATTAAGGACCTCTATGAATGCGCCTCAGGGTCCGTGTTCATTTTCAAGAGAAACACTCTTAAAAACTAGTTTTGCGAGTATTTCTCGCATATAGACATATCCTAGAGAGTAAATGTCAGATAGTTTCGATCGGATATCCGACAGCGCGAAAGTAGAGATACTTTCTATTGAACAAATTAAATTTAGTGTCGGGCAGCAGCTACTAAATTTCAGGAGAGCATAAACTTACGATAAAGAGTTAAAGTTAACTGTAGTAGGAACTTTTTTGCGTTTAATCTTATTTGACATGCACCCTAACACCGATTTGTTAACAGGCATATTATTTCCGCATTGTAATTTATTATTAATTTCTCCAATATTATTAAAAGCATATTATTACTCTACACTTAAACCTACATAAAATTTAGGCCCAGTCCAGTAACTTACAACTTGGTTTATCCAGAGGGTTTTAATTAACAAGTGCGGAAAGTAATACTTTACCACACGCAATAGCGCGGCAATTGCATGGACAACGCAAAACAAAGCCTCTAATTTGTAGGACAGACTTTTTTTTATATTTAATAACATAAAATCTTAAGAATAATAAAAAGCTTAAGAAATTTTTCACAACCACCAAATTGATGATTTGTTACTCATTTCTTCTTAAATAGACTGGTGTTACTGTCCAGGGTATATGCAGCCCAAAATAGAAGGGGGGGAGGCAGGTTTTTAAACTCCCTGGCCTTCTTAACTCAAGGGGATGCAAATTGATAATTTATCTTAATTTAATTTCCTGATATTAAAAATTATGTGAAGAGGGGGCAGCTGCCTCTATAATACGCCCTTGGTTACTGGTCTCATTGGGAGACCTTGTGCATAACTAGATTAAAAAGAAAAATGTCACATCTTTTGCAGTCGAATTATCTTTTTGTTTTTCTCGTAAGCCACGTTCTCTAGCTTGACGTGTCATATATTATTAAATCTGATAACGCAGAATTGTTGACATCGGCGAGTCAAAAAAGAAATTAGTTATTTCCGATCCGACACACTGCAACTGTTTCCCTTTAGCACCTCAACAAGCAATTATGCCCTTTAGCCAGTACACAAATGTGTAGCGTACGCCACTAAGGAAATTTGATCATTTCAAATGGGTGTCACATACGTTGCTTAAATATGATTTATTCCGATTCGGCACACTGTTTTCGTTTAGCACCTCAGTCAATGTGTCGAATCGGAACCTTTTATTTTTAAGTAACGTATGTGATGCTAATAGGTTAGCACTTTATACCCTGTTTCCACCAATGCATGCCCACCCCGATTCAAAAAACACATCACGTGATGGCCCATGGAACTGGTTTTAAATGCAGTGTCACCTGATGCATTTTTTGAATCGAGGTGGGCATGGTGCAGGTTATGGGTAGAAACAGGGTATTAGGCAAGTAATTAGGCACCTATAGCAGAATGGGAAGCCTTACATCTTGCAAATAGGCCTTTTTTATCTAACCACAAAGCTTTTGTTCCTCTCCCTCGAGTCTTCCGATCCTTTTAATACAGGTGAGGATATTTGACCACTTCAGGTCTTCCGATTCCAACTCCTCTACTTCGAATGTTTACTCATTTTATTAACCTTAAGCTGCCTATCTACAGCTGTTCATGCTTTATGCAGGTCCTCAAGTGTCCGTTCTTTAAGAGTTAATCCTATTTGCCCTCTTGTCAGCCCTAGACCAGGTTCAGGGCCAACAAAATTTTATTCTGATCCCCATTAGGCCATTTTATCGGCCGTTTTGATGCCATGGAACTGGAACCCACAAGAGCTTGACGTCCTTTATCTCGGCTAGTTCTTGGAGTTCTTCGGAGCATTACTGAATAAGTTATTTAACTTTCAGGGTAGTAGCAAGGGGTGGCTCGATCGCCGATGTTTGTACACCAAAAGGCCCTGTTTTGAACCCACAGTGTTTCCTGGTATTTTCCAGTATTGCCTTAAATTTCAATGGTATTCCCAAGCACTTCCGGGTATTTCCTAGTATATTTCCCACTACTTCCCAAGTATTTCCTGGTATTTCCCCTAACCTGTACACCAAAAGGAAATACCTTCGGATAATAGTATTTCACGCATCACTATCTGAGCGATGTTTCTGTATGCAGAGTTTGTGCTTCTCACCATATACGTGTATATGCTTCTCACCCACATTTCCTCGTCCATGATTCGAAGGTAGCCTGCAATAGCTTTTTACTTTATCAATGACAGAAGTCTTTGCAGGCCCAACATGGGTTTAAATGATTCTTCTGCAAACTATTTTAAAGGTTTGGTATTGTTTTCTAAACCAACAAGCATAATATACATGTAAGACTAAGTTTAAGATAAGAGCATAGCAAATAAAAAATATGGAACCTCAGCGAATTTTTTTAGGCAGCTTTTTACAACTGAACCTGTTTTTAAACACACAATGTCAATATTTTAACGTATAACGCATCTTGCACTTGCACTGACGTGTTATCTTTGTCTAAAATGTCTAATTTACAATCTTTATTTCTCTCTTTAAAAGAACATAGGCCTGCAGAACCTAGAGATGTAAAGCGTGTAGAGGGGAGCCGCTAAGGCCATCAAAGAATCTAATTTGTAGCACCAAAGATTTTTTTTTTGATACCATAAAATCGTAAGATTAAAAAAAATTATTAATTATTACTATTTAATGAATTTTTCACGGCCACCAAATTGACATATAACATATAACTCCTGCGCACTTTCTCGGGTATCACCAGCTGTGTGTCTCACCAAAATAAAACCATTTATAAAAATTCAGCTTGTTACTTATCACTTAAAAAAATATACCGGTGTTTCTATGAACTATTAGGGCAGTTTTCGATAGAATAATACCTTATGTATGTAATTAGATTTAAAAACATAGAATGTCACACCTATTGCAATCGAATTGCCTTTTTGTTTGTCTCGTAAGTCACGTCCTAGCTTGCCGTGTCATATATTATTAAATCTGATAACGGAGAACGGTTGACATCGGCGTGTCGAAAAGGAAATTAATTATTTCCGATTCGACACACTGCAACTGTTTGGCTTTAGCACCTCAGCAAGCAATTATGCACCTTAGCTAGTGCACAAGTGTGTAGCGTACATTACTAAGAAAATTTGATCATTTCAAATGGATGTCGTATACGTTACTTGAACATGATTTTATTCCGATTCTGCATACTGTTTTCGTTTAGCACCTTGACTCAGTCAATGTATCGAATCGGAACCTTTTAATTTTACGTAACGTATGCGACTTTAATGGGTTAGCCCTTTAGCCAAGCAATTATGTACCTGGAGCAGAACGGAAGGCCTTACATCTGGCAAGTAGGCCCCTGAATCTTCCCATCATTCTAATACAGGTGAAGATGTTTGACCACGTTATGGACTTCAGACTTTAGGTCTTTCGATTCTAACTACTCTACTTCGAACACTCCTTTTTCTAAGCTAATGCTGCTAAGAGTCCCCTTTGCCTGTCTACAGTCGAATTGGTCCACGCTTTATGCAGCTCCTTTGAGTTTTTATTCTTTGAGGGTTGATCTTATGTCCCTCTTGCCAGCCTTAGACCAGTTTATTGGCTTTTTTGTTGCCATGGACCTGGAACCCACAAGAGCTTGACGTCCTTTATCTCGGCTAATTCTTGGAGTGCTTCAGAGCATATCTGAACAAGCGCTGATCTAAGGACGACCATACAGTACCGCCTGGCTGTCTGAACAGATGTCGTTCCCTCCCCCGCTCTTATCCTCTATTACTCACTCTATGAACCACAGCTCTTATGGTGCAAACTTCTACTTGAAAAACAGTTGTCTGATTTTCTCTGGATGTCGGTGTTTTCTATGAATACCCTTGTGCCTGTCGCATTCTCTCGGGTGAGCCTAGAGACGTCTGTAAAGCAGACGAGGGCTCCCGTCGGGCATTTCACTCGATTCTCTTCCCAGTCTTAGGACTCTGGATGATTCAGTGCCGATATTAGCCTCATGCTACACTATCTGAGTGATGTCCATGTATCCAAAATATTTTCCTCTTCTTATCCACATTGTCCGTCCTTGATTCAAAGGTAACCTGCCATAGCTTATCACTTTATCTATGACGGAAGTGTAAACAAGTTTAAATGATTCCTCTACATACTATTTTTAAATTCTTGTATTTTTTTCTAAACAAACAAGCATATAATATACATGTAAGACTAAGTTTAAGATAAGAGCCTAGCAAATCAAAAATATGGCAACTGAGCAATTTTTTTCAAGCAGCTTTTCAGGATCACTGCAATTTTATTAATTTATTTTCGGCTAACTTTATAGTAATTTATACATATGAAATGCACCTGTTTTTAAACACGCAGTGTCAGTGTAATTTTAACTTATAACGGATTTCCTTGTCAACGCATCTTGGGCTTGCACGAATGTCCTCTTTGTCTAAACTGTCTAATTACAAATATTTATTTTTCTCTTGAAAACACCATGGGTCAGGAGAAGCCGTAGATGTAAAGCGTAGAAATACACGCTCTGTGTTCCAATCAAGTATAAAAAAGATCTGTTTACTTTTTACAAGGAAACTTTTAACTACCAGGGAAAAGTATTATTGAATAAACCAAATTTTTGTTTAATTCAATTTATTTAAAACAAGTATACTTCTTTTTTCTTAATCGTCCAATTCTTAATATTTGATGTTCAGTTTTTTTATTTTAAAGTTTTGTATAAGATATGGTTCTCTTTTCTAGTTTTCCATGAGTAAGAACCAAACCGAACCGAACCGAACCTACCATTTTTTTTGGGTTTGAACATCTTCACTAAAACGTGGTCAATATAAAATTTTTATCGCCTTAAAATTGGCATTTGTAATTATTGGATTTCCACTTTCCAAAATAAGCATTAATTAGTTTAATCATCAACGTAAAAAGTATTTGCAGCAAATTTATGAAAGGTTGCATACTTATTAAGAGTTGGGTAAATAAGGGCAAAAGGTATGCAACTTAATAAAAAGTTTAACAATTCACCTATTTTATAGATAACCAATTATGCACCTCAACCATTCCAATGGGGGTGTGGCGTACGTTACTTCTTTTTATTACTTTCCTGTCTTGATTTAGAACCTCGGCCATTTCCTGGAAAGCTCAAGTCCAGGGGTGTCGCGCCTGTTTCTTAAGGAATGTTAATCAGGGCAATCAAAACGGACGGGCCACGATCCTCCGCTTTATTGACGATACATCTGGGGCTGAGTTTTTTTTGATGGTCACGTCACAACACAGCTGATGTCTTTAAAATATTGAAGTTGGAATGACGGTTCTTGAATATTTGATTTAAAAAAATAATAAAGCCGGTTTTTAGATTGTTTTACTATATTCTTTCAGAACATTTTATTTTAAATCTATAGTAATCCTTAATTTTTCAGAGCCGCTTTATTAGCTCACACAGGGCTATCAAAATGGACGGGCCACGATCCTCCACTTTGTTGACGTCACGTTACGACACAGCTGATTGTCTTTCAAATATTGAAGTTGGAATGACGGTTCATGGATATTTGATTTTATTTTAAATAAAGCCGTTTTTGAGATTGTTTTTACTTTATTCTGGCAGAACAATTTTTTTAAATGTATAGTAAGCCCTAATTTTTCATAGCCGCTTCATTAGCTCACACAAAAATTAAGTTTAAAGCAGAAGCGAATGTGACAATCACCCTGCAATCACATATGACAAATTCAAATACATGTCAAATATAACAGTTGGCATGTGGTACATGGCGGGTAATTTGAATTCAAAATAAGGAATGCTAAATCTTGAAGATTTTAACCTTTTAATCATGTTGCTTCCTTACAAACCTTTGGTGGAATATCGGGATGGTGTCTGAGAATATTTCACTGAAATTTTGCGGAAATCTGTAGTGCCATTTTGAAAATATCATAAAAAAACCTCTGACCTCCCATAAGACCCAATGTAAAATTCAGCCCCGGGAGAACAGCTGATTTTTTCAGGGTCGTGGCCTCTATTTTTGTGTTGGCCTTGGCTCACACAAAAATTAAGTTTAAAGCAGAAGCGAATGTGACAATCACAGATGACAAAGGCAAATACATGTCAAATATAACAGTTGGCATGTGGTACATGGCGGGTAATTTGAATTCAAAATAAGGAATACTAAATCTTGAAGATTTTAACCTTTTAATCATGTTGCTTCCTTACAAAACTTTGGTGGAATATCGGGATGGTGTCTGAGAATATTTCACTGAAATTTTGCGGAAACCTGTGGTGCCATTTTGAAAATATCATAAAAACACGTCTGACCTGCAATAAGACCCAATGTAAAATTCAGCACCCGGAGAACAGCTGATTTTTTCAGGGTCGTGGCCTCTACTTTTGTGTTGGCTTTGGTTGAGGCAAGGCCAGCACAAAAATAGAGGCCACGACCCTGAAAAAATCAGCTGTTCTCCCGGGGCTGAATTTTACATTGGGTCTTATGGGAGGTCAGACGTTTTTTTATGATATTTTCAAAATGGCACTACAGATTTCCGCAAAATTTCAGTGAAATATTCTCAGACACCATCCCGATATTCCACCAAAGGTTTGTAAGGAAGCAACATGATTAAAAGGTTAAAATCTTCAAGATTTAGCTTTCCTTATTTTGAATTCAAATTACCCGCCATGTACCACATGCCAACTGTTATATTTGACATGTATTTGACTTTGTCATATGTGATTGTCACATTCGCTTCTGCTTTAAACTTAATTTTTGTGTGAGCTAATGAAGTGGCTATGAAAAATTAGGGCTTACTATACATTTTAAAAAAATTGTTCTGCCAGAATAAAGTAAAAACAATCTCAAAAACGGCTTTATTTTTAAAAAAATCAAATATCCATGAACCGTCATTCCAACTTCAATATTTTAAAGACAATCAGCTGTGTTGTAACGTGACCATCTAAAAAAATCAGCCCCGGATGTGACGTCAACGTTGATGGTCACTTCACAACATAGCTGGTCTTTAAAATATTGAAGTTGGAATGACGGTTCATGAATATTTGTTCTTTTTTAAATAAAGCCGGTTTTGAGATTGTTTTGACTATATTCTTGCAGAACATTCTTTTTTTATGTAATGGAATCCTTAATTTTTCAGAGCCGCTTCATTAGCTCACACAAAATTTAAATTTAAAGCAGAAGCCAATGTGACAAACACATGATAAAGTCAAATACATATCAAATGTAACAGTTGACATGCGGTACATGGCCGGTAATTTGAATTCAAAATAAGAAATACTAACTCATCCTGCATTCCTTCACAAGTTTGGTAGAAAATCGGGATCGTGTCTTAGAATATTTCACTACAATTTCGCGGAAATCTGTAGTGCCATTTTGGAAATATCTTAAAAACACATCTGACCTCCCATAAGACCCAATAAAAGTCACCCCTCTGAAAACAGCTGATTTTTTCAGGGTCGTGGCCTCTATTTTTTTGTTGGCCTTGTGTTAATACCCAATTTGAGGCCGAATTCTTATTCTTTGCTGTGAAGCCGAACCGATTGCCTTGTTCGCATTCGTGCTCAAATGAGTACGCAGTGGCGCACCACCCAGGAATGTCTTGGGAGTAGGGTGAGGCCTCATATTGTCGTATTTCATGCTATTTTTTTTTTCATGAAATGTAGTAGTAGATGTGCTGTTATTAGAATAATTAAGTAATAATTCTACCTGCCATACCCATACATCAATGTAATTAAAATTGCTATATTATTGTTATTAAACATAAAAATATAAATAAATAATGTGATAAAAGTGTGTATAGTATGTGTTAAAAATTTTTTATCTGACCATAATTATATCATAGTTTGAATGTATGTGACTCTAAATAGATATTCTTACTAGATTAGGATGTGATTGTTTTGTCAATAAGTTTTTGCCCAAATTTCTAACAATAAAGCTTAGATTGATTTGATTTGAAATATGTAGAAAATATCTAAAATCTTAGGTGGGGGGCAGGCCCGTCACTTGAATAACTCTTAATACGGGGTTCTATCGATTTCATGAAATTTTGCTTCATTCTGCCCTTCAAAAGTTATCCAAATTCATATAAACTCTTCCTGGTATAATTTCAACCCTACCGACAGAGAAGAGGCGCAGCTCTTTGCGGTCCCACGACAAAGTATTTGTTTTCCGACCGACCGAGCCCAGGTGGATAGACGGCACCTGATTGGCAGATTTTTTTGAGATGCGCTTTTAATTGCTTTCGGGTGTGCTTTTCGAGACCCCTTTAGTCGGCAGTATGTAGAGTAAGAAAATAAATCAGTGTCGTTCCTGTAGGTGTAGGAATAGAAAGTTTTATTATCTATTTTTATTTCTTTAGTTTACGCCATAATTAAATGAAATAATTTTCATGAGTATATCTACCGCCGCCCATGTCACTTTCTATAAAGGAATGCCGATGGTCGGCTTTTATCTTTGTTCAACTGACTTTGCAAAAACTATACAGACTCCGACGAATGGCGTCACATGCCGCGGGTCCATGCGTCTCATAACTGACTGCACCTACACATTCATATGCCCGTTCAGCCTCGCAGCGAGGCATGCAAATTCTGCCTCAAATAGATTTATAGATAGTATTTATGCAAAGGTTATAAAATAAATCATGACAGTTGAAATGAGAAAGACTTGAATGGAAAAATTGTGTGGATAATTTTGCCGGAAAAACAATAATAATAATAATTAAAGGTTTGATTAAAAAACCACCGTGTTGAGATTATTAGGATAACCGCAGCGTTACTATCAGGTCGATGCGCATCTGTTTCTCTGTTTTGATTAAAATTTGAATAAATCATATAACCAACACAATCAGCTGAATACATAAAAAATAATTCAAGTGGAAATGTTATTTTTATACTAGGACATTGCATTCTGTTTTAAAATAAAATAAAAATGCTGCCAGTTATTTTTGTTTTTATTTTTATTTGAATTTTTGGGAAAACCTAACCTTAAATTTTGTTGTGATATTTTTGGGCTCCTTAGCCAAACCTTTAAAAAAGAAACTCCTTGTTTGGAAAAATCCGATCAGGTGATAATTTTTCTCTTTGTTGAAAATTATTTTCTTTTTGAACACCTGATCATTTTGTCAAAAATCATGCGCGCTTTGCACACGCTGGGAGTTTGAAGCGCCCCCCTGTATTTGAAAGGGGAATGAAGAACCACTTCCGAAAAGACACTGGAAAATCACACGTGTTTTAAGATTAAGACCAAAATTCCATCCACAAGAAAGTCCGCGGTGCCGCGAGTGAAACTGTGGAACTGCTGTTAAATGAAAGAAGGTATAAGCTTCTATAAGCGTGCTGCCGATTTTTTTCCTTTGTTTTAGTTCAATAAACGTCTGTTTTCCCAGACGGGGTGAATTTAACTTTGGGGTAATTTTTTTGTGAAATCTCTAGTCTTCTCTCCTTTAGGCACTCAGCCGTCTAAAATGGATCCATGACGGATGGGATACCTTCCTAGCCCATTAACCCACTCTAAGTAAACTCTCAATATATCAGCTTTGAAAACAGTTTTTGGTAAGTATCTCAGAAACCAAAGCGCCTACGAAGTTTTTCGTTGTAACACAAATTATTGTGAAAAATATGTTCTACCAATCAAACAAGTTTTCGTAGCTAATCGGGCAAAAATAAGATTTTGTTTCTCTCATATTGTTCCGTCGGTAGCTCGAAAGCTTAACCTCACGGGGGCTCAAGATCTGATGGACACCTATTAAGTGTTGACAGTTAACTATTATGCCCACTGCTTGGTCAATGTAACACCCTTGCCAAGTTTTGTTTTGTCTCTCATCCATCTCTCTCACGTCTATAGTGAGAAAACTTTCGCAAAAAGCGCCATCTACGGAGACCACAAAAACTTGTTTGATGTTTAAATTCACAGGGAATAAAATTTACGTTTGTTATTCGTAAATTCAAAAGTTACTATTTTTAAAATTTTTAAACTGTCAAAAACTGTCGTAAGCATTACTGGATTTTGATCAGAATCTAATCAGCTCTTTAAAGTATTGTACACTATTTTACTTGAAATTTTCATGAAAATCGGTTAAGCGGTTTAGAATCTATCCTGGGCCGGACAGACATATATACACACACACGGACAGACAGACGTCACGACGATATTGCTGAGATAGGTTAAAAATACACCCAAATAACACATTTTCAGCGTTTTCTAACACCCGGTTCCGACCTACGACGTTCTCGTGGGTGCCCGCTCACGCGTCACATGATTTCAATGTGAAAGGTTATCACAGTCACGTGATGCGTGCGCGGGCACGCACGAGAAAGTCGTAGCTGGGAACCGGGTTTAAAAAAAAAATTTCTCGTCGAACACAATAGCTCCTCTAGCCATTGCTGCGCGGACTTGGAAGGTAAAAATTATCATTGGAAACAATACCTTCTCTAGACGTTTCTGCGCGGACAAGGAAGGTAAAATAGATTTGCTCTCTTTGGACAAATTCGCTCAAGAATTTGTAGGTGAAAAATCATACTCAATCAAAAACTTATTATAGAAATGTCAGTTTTACCAAAAAGTGATTTATAAAAGATACCGATTCATTTCTAACTCAAAGCCTCTAGGGTAAAGGGGTAAAGTTTCTTGTGGCAAAATAAGAAGACTACCGCTAGGGTCCGTCATAAAGTCATTAATATACTCAATATGACACATATGAGACTTGTCGCGTAACAGAAAAATACAAAACAAAAATGGAAATTGTCAAAATGGATGCAATAAGAAGATCAATGAGAATATCTAGAACAGATCACATAAGAAATGAGATCATGAAAGAAAGAATGGGAATCGAGAAAAGCATAACGGATGACATCAAAAGACAACTGATATGGTACGGCCATGTACAACGGATGAACGTCGAAAGTGTTCTAAACTAGAATAGCAACTCAGTTAATTCAAAGATCAATGAGTCAAAAAACCTGACAGAAGATCATTGTCAGGATCGAAGGAGGTGGAGAATAGGGGTCGGACAACGTAGAAAAACGTTCTAAACCGACATAGTAGTATGAGGTATTCATTTGGAGCAAATAATATAGTCATTTAAGGTAAATGAGTCATTAAAAACAAATGAGTGCACTTATTTAATTAATGTACTCATTTCTTTTAAATTAGTTAAATGTTCTAAATGTGGTTTAATGACTACAGACAGAAAAAAAGTGTAAATGCAAAAGTTGTAGGTTTTATCCTAAACCGCCCGAAAATATTATGTAACAAAATTATTTTTAAAAAAAACGAAACAATCTATATATAAGTACTCGTATATTAAACCCAAAACTCATACATATTTTCTTTATAAATTCAAAAATATATGATGTTGATATTTGGCCCAGCAGTTTTTAAAATCTTTACATTTTAAAAACCTCACAAAATAATAAGGACGTTGCCCACAGTTTTTTATTCACGACAAATGCTACTTTGTTAACAGTGACGTAGCGTGGGGGGGGGGGGCGGGGGTTTGTACTGGCGCCCCATGGGTGCCCGAAGCGCCCTAAGCTTTATTAAGTAGCAGGGCCGGCAACGGCAAATTGAGAGGGCGGCAAAGGTAACTAAAGACATGATAACCTTTTTTTTGTGTTTTTTTGGTCGCAAGATTTTTGATGGGCGCCCTGTTTAGCTGTCGCCCCCCCCCCCCTTTCGCTAAATTACGTTTTTCCGAACCTTAACTCAGGGTGTGGTTTTTTGGTATATGAATTTTCAAAGTTTGGTCATTTTGGTCTTATGGGATTCCCTACCCTAAATTTCGCTAAATTACGTTTTTCCGAATCTTACCTCAGGGTGTCGTTTTTTCGTATCTCTATGGTCCCACAATACTGCAACTCGGTGCTTTTGTTGACAAGCTGTATAGTTTTTCAAATATGAATTTTCAAAATTTGACCATTTTCGTCTTATGGGATTCCCTACCCTAAAATTCGCTAAATGACGTTTTTTCAAATCTTAACTCAGGGTGTGGTTTTTTTGCATCTCTATGGCCCCACCATACTGCAACTCGGTGCTTTTGTTGACAAGCTGTATAGTTTTTCAAAAATGAATTTTCAAAATTTGACCATTTTCGTCTTATGGGATCCCTACCCTAAAATTCGCTAAATGACGTTTTTTCGAATCTTAACTCAAGGTGTGGTTTTTTTGTATCTCTATGGCCTCACCATACTACTGCAACTCGGTGCTTTTGTTCATAACCTGTATAGTTTTTGAAATATGAATTTTCAAAGTTTGGTCATTTTGGTCTTATGGAAATCTCTACCCTAAATTTCGCTAAATGACTTTTTTCCGAATCTTAACTCAGGGTGTCGTTTTTTTGAATCTCTATGGTTCCATAATATTGCAACTCGGTGCTTTTGTTGATAAACATTTTGGTCTTATGGGATTCCCTACCCTAAATTTCGCTAAATGACGTTTTTCCGAATCTTAACTCAGGATGTCGTTTTTTCGTATCTCTATGGTCCCACAATACTGACTCGGTGCTTTTGTTGATAAACTGTATAGTTTTTGAAATATGAATTTTCAAAGTTTGGTCATTTTGGTCTTATGGGATTCCCTACCCTAAATTTCGCTAAATGGCGTTTTTCCGAATCTTAATTCAGGGTGTGGTTTTTTCGTATCTCTACGGTCCCACAATACTGCAACTCGGTGCTTTTGTTGGTAAACTGTATAGTTTTTGAAATATGAATTTTCAAAGTTTGGTCATTTTGGTCTTATGGGATTCCCTACCCTAAATTTCGCTAAATGACGTTTTCCCGAATCTTAAATCAGGGTGTGGTTTTTTCGTATCTCTACGGTCCCACAATACTGCAACTCGGTGCTTTTGTTGGTAAACTGTATAGTTTTTGAAATATGAATTTTCAAAGTTTGGTCATTTTGGTCTTATGGGATTCCCTACCCTAAATTTCGCTAAATGGCGTTTTTCCGAATCTTAATTCAGGGTGTGGTTTTTTCGTATCTCTACGGTCCCACAATACTGCAACTCGGTGCTTTTGTTGGTAAACTGTATAGTTTTTGAAATATGAATTTTCAAAGTTTGGTCATTTTGGTCTTATGGGATTCCCTACCCTAAATTTCGCTAAATGACGTTTTCCCGAATCTTAATTCAGGGTGTGGTTTTTTCGTATCTCTATGGTCCCACAATACTGCAACTCGGTACTTTTGTTGATAAACTGTATAGTGTTTAAAATATGAATTTTCAAAGTTTGGTCAATTTGGTCTTACGGGATTCCCTACCATAAATTTCGCTAAATGACGTTTTTCCGAATCTTAACTCAGGGTGTCGTTTTTTCGTATCGTTGCAGTGGTGTAGCGTGGGGGGGAGCGCGGATTGAGCACGGGGGGTTTGTCGCTCCCCCCCCCCCGCCCCGAGGGTACTGGCGCCCCATGGGTGCCCGAAGCGTCCTAAGCTTTTTTAAGTAGCAGGGCCGGCAACAGCAAATTGAGAGGGCGGCAAAGGAAACTAAAGACATGATGATGATTTTTTTTTTAGCTCACACATATACTATACTATAGTAGTGTGAGCTATGGTGATCCTAATTTTTTCGAGAAAAAAAAAGTTGCTCCGATTTCAAAAATTTTTATATATCTTTGCGTTTCAGATGATTTTGAAACTTTTTTGTTGCGCCGTCTGTCTGTCTGTCTGTCTGTCTGTATGTCTGTCTGTCTGTGTGTCTGTATGTCTGTCTGTAACTACCAACGCGCATAACTCAAAAACCGCTTGGCCGATTTTAATGAAATTTGGTACCTAGGCTGGGTCTTGGGTCGAGATGGTCCCATTTAAAAATGAACAAAATCCACCGAACACAAACCAAATAAAAGGGTGGGGGTTGATTTAAAAAATTAGAGTTTATGTGAAAATATGGCGTGTGTGATATTAAACGAAAGGTAATTGAGTCTGCAGTTAAACAAAATACATTTTAATTTATTTAAAAAAAAGGGTGGGGGTATATTTTAAAAATTAGAGTTTAAGTGAAAATATGGCGTGTGTGATATCAAACGAAAGGTAATTGAGTCCGGACTTTAACAAAATACATTTTAGTTTTTGTTTTTTTTGTAAGGGTAGGGGTAGATTTCAAAAATTTGAGTTTAAGTCAAAACATGGCTTGTGTGATATCAAACAAAAGGTAATTTAGTCTGGAGTTGAATAAAATATATTTCAGTTTTTAGTTATATTAGCTCACACGTACACTATACCTATAGTACCCAGTGTGAGCTTAGGGGCCCATATATTGGCAGAGTATTTTTTTTGATCGCAAGATTTTTGATGGGCGCCCTGTTTAGCTGTCGCCACCCCCCCCCCGCCCCATCAGACACGCTAGGCCGCTGTTTGTTAATCAATAAAAATAAATAGATTTTTAAAAGCCAATATTTCAACAACGGGGGACCAAATAATTTCAATAAATATATTTTTGATTTCAAAAAGAAAAGGTTTAATATAATTAAATAATATAATATATTTTCTTTTGAATCGGATAATATTTCTGGTGCTGTTGGTCATGGGAGTACCCAAAGGGGGAATCGAGGACTCCCCCCAAACTAATTTTAGCTCACACTACTACTATAAGTAGTGTAAGCTATGGTGATCCTAATTTTTTCGAGAAAAAAAAAGTTGCTCCGATTTCAAAAATTTTTATATATCTTTGCGTTTCAGATGATTTTGAAACTTTTTTGTTTTGCTGTCTGTCTGCCTGTCTGTCTGTCTGTATGTCTGTCTGTAACGACCAACCCGCATAACTCAAAAACCGCTTGTCCGATTTTAATGAAATTTGGTACCTAAGTTGGGTCTTGGGCCGTGATGGTCCCATTTAAAAATGAACAGAATCCACCGAACGCAAGCCAAATAAAAGGGTGGGGGTAGATTCCAAAAATTAGAGTTTATGTGAAAATATGGCGTGTGTGATATCAAACGAAAGGTAATTAAGTCTGGAGTTAAAAAAAAATGAATTTTAGTTTATTTTTAAAAAAAGGGTGGGGGTAGATCTCAAAAATTAGAGTTTAAGTGAAAATATGGCGTGTGTGATATCAAACGAAAGGTAATTGAGTCTGGAGTTAAACAAAATACATTTTAGTTTTTTTCAAAAGGGTGGGGGGTAGATTAAAAAAATTTGAGTTTAAGTCAAAACATGGCTTGTGTGGTATCAAACGAAAGGTAATTCAGTCTGGAGTTGAATAAAATATATTTCAGTTTTTGATTATATTAGCTCACACTATAACTATAGTACCTAGTGTGAGCTTAGGTGCCCATAGATTGGCAGAGTATTTTTTAAATAGTTTTGACATATTCATGAATAATTAAATAAAATAGCATAAAATACGGCCCAAGACTCTCAACTCCCCCCCCAAGACATATTCCTGGGTGCGCCACTGCCGTTGGTTATAAGAAAGCAATTTTTGATTTACGCCGATGCAATTTTACTTGATTTGATATAAAAAAAAAATTCTGTGTGACTATCGAACAAAATATGTATAGTAAATTTATACAGGGTGTTTTAAAATTCAATAATATAATTTTAATCTTAATTACCTTGAGTGATTTCAAGACAAAAAGTTCGTATAAACATAAGTCCACAAACGCTTAGTTATCAAGATACAGAGTGTTAAAATTTTGTTTTTTTTATTGCTCTTACCGTTTTTAAGATATTTAGCTCAAATTCGGCACATATATTTACTTATAGGTACTACAATATTAGGCATGCCAAATAAGTTTGAATTATTTTGTTTATTTTGATATACTCGCGATGCCATACTGGCGCATTTTTTATTTTATCATAGCAGCCTTTCGTGCAACAGCGACTTTCTCTAAAACGGTTAAAGATGTAAAAAAATTGCAGAAAACAAAAAAGTTGGCAAATAAAAGAAGGATTTTATTTCTTGTCTTAACTACCTAGTTCTGCCTACCAGTGGCTTACAAGGAAAAAAAATCCGGGGAAAAAGGCGATATGAGCCCAGTATCACTTTTAGATTTTTACTATTATTTGGCATATCTAATAGTGTAGTGTCTATTGCTTAATACACGTGCCAAATTTGAACTAAATATCTCAAAAACTGCACGAGCTATAAGCAAGAAAATATATAAAAAACTAAACTTTAACACCCTGTATCTCGAAAATAAGGCGTTTCAGGACCTATGTTTATATGAAAATTTTGTCTTGAAATCACTTACGGAATTAGAACTTTAAAATTATTTTACTGAATTTTTAAACACCCTATATAAGCATATCTATGTAGCTTTCTCAACTACTGTTATCAAAACTGTTATAAAACCTGAAAAGTTTCTATTTTAAGTAAGCACGTCCCACAGAGTGAATTTTTATCGAGGAATAAATCGCCCATATGCCTGTTTTTCCGGAAAGTAAGTATACCAACTAGCTTTATATGTATTCGTATTGCAAGTGTATTGCCAAAAACTTTTCAACAGTGCACTGTTCAGGTGTCAATTTTCCCTTTGGCTTTATAGTTTTTACCAAAGTTTGCAACTTCCGTGTTTTATTCCAGGTTGATAGAAACTGTTTTGCTTGACAGTAACTTTAAATGACTTTATAAATAAATTGTGCTTTTAAAAAAATTGAAATATCGCCGCCATCTTGCAAACAAATTTAATGAAATTTGGTAGTTTTGTATAAGCAACTACGGCCAATCGAATGACGTTAACAAATTTTTTCTAGGCCTTCTAGTTTTTTTGAAACCATAGCCAACTTTGTTATTTCTTATGACCGCCATATTGATTTTATACGGCAATAAATACAGCATTAAAAGAACTTTTCAACCATGTATAATAAGCTTATCTTTGAATGACGGAAAATGTGAATTTATTTAAAAAACTGTTTTTCACTTTGTTGGCTATGAAACAAAGGCCGTAGTTGCGTTTGTTGTAATACCTACGTAACTGTCTGTCAAAACTTTCGCATTTATTTTATATATCTGTTGGAGTTTTAAAGTTTCTAAATTACTTAAGATTTTTTTTGAGTCACATTATCACTCAAATTTAACATGGAAAGGTTACCAAATTGGGAGAAAGTAGATATGTAAAAATGTTATATTTTGTGTGATAAGAATGCTGGAAGAGCTCGAGATATGTACTTTCAGAGATATCCAGAAAGACGACAACCAGGTTTGTCAATCTTCAGAATACTTAGAAATAATTTAATATAATAATATGGTTCTTTTGAAAAACAAAATCGTAATCGACAACCTGATGAAAATATTGAAGCTCTGGTTTTACAAAGTGTCGTTGACAATCCTCGCATCTCCCTTCGTGAACTGGAAAATAAAATGTTAAAGTACCCAAATCAACTGCACAAAGAATTCTTAATAAAATTTAAGTATCATCCATATGCACCACATATTAGTCAATCACTCCGAGATGGTCACTTAGAAAGAAGAACCTTGTTTAACAATTGGTTCATACAAAAATCGCAAGAAAACCCTCAATTTCCGCTTATACCTGATTCCCACCTACGACTTCCTCGTGGGTGCCCGCTCACGCGTCACATGATCTCAATATGAAATGTTACGACAGACATGTGACGCGTGTGCGGGCACACACGAGAAAGTCCTAGGTGGGCACCGGGCTTTAGGGAACGTCCTTAAATTTCGTAATGCAAAAATTCGGGATTTTTGACCTCCCCTCCCCATCCCCTCCCCCCTAAGAGCACCACCTTACGAAATTTAAGGACAGTCCCTTAAGGTTCTGTGGTCCGATGAAAGCAGGTTTACAAACTGCGGGGTGTTTAACAGACATAACTACGTGTACTGGACCGATGAAAATCCGTGCCTAAATCGTAAGGTGCACCATCAAGTTAGATGGGGTTTGAATGTATGGCTAGGAGTCATAAATGGACAAATACTAGTTAACATTTTTTATAATAATTTGACGGCACCTCGATATCGAGAAATTCTACAAAACTATGTTGACCAAATTTTAGGAAATTTGCCTCTTCAAGATGTAGCAAACATGTGATTCCAGCAAGATGGAGCACCTCCACATAATGCAAGATCATAACCGACTATTTGAATCAGCAACATGGAAATAACTGGACCGGAAATCGAGGTCCAGTAGGTATGGTAGGGGGGTTCGGTTCGTTTTGATTGCTTGGTTTTAATCATGCCTAGGAAACTCAATGCAATTTAACAGGTCTTTAGGTTAAAGTTCTCACTAAGTTGAAAAGAGGCGCTGCGGTCGCGCGTTTGTTCCTCGGTCTAGGACAACTGGGCGCCGCCAACTCGGCGCCGCCAACTGGGCGCCGCCAACTCGGCGCCGCCAACTGGGCGCCGGGCCAACTGGGCGCCGGGCCAACTCGGCGCCGCCAACTGGGCGCCGGCCAACTCGGCGCCGGACTCAAATTTTTTTTTTGATAAAATGTGTAGATGAAAAATAAAATATATTATTTATATAAAAACATCTTTAAAAAATCCTTTACGCAATATTTTTTACAAGCTTTTATTTAGCTTCAGATGTTCTGTCTAACTAACTATCTATCAAATCTTGTGAAGCGTTTTTGACACACGTAGTGGTCCCATGACAATACAACATTAAGAAAAAAATATCCTCCCACCCTACCCCCACCCCTTCTATAGAAAAAATAGTTTTTGACACACTTCCCGTTATCCGATTTGGATAAAATTTGGTATACACATAGTGGTCCGATGATAATACAACAATAAGAAAAAAATATCCTCCCACCCCTATCCCCACCCCCTTCTATAGAAAAATTTGTTTTTGACACACATCCCGTAATCCGATTTGGATGAAATTTGGTATACATATAGTGATCCGATGACAATACAATATTAAGAAAAAAATATCCTCCCGCCTCTACCCCCACCCCCTTTCATAGAAAAATGAGTTTTTGACACACTTCCCATTATCCGTTTGAATGAAATTTGGTATTCACATAGTGGTCCGATGACAATACAACATTTTAAAAAAATATCCTCCCACCCTACCCCCACCCCTTCCATAGAAAATGCGTTTTTGACACCCTTCCCATTATCCGATTTGGATGAAATTTGGTATACATATAGTGGTCCGATGACAATACAACATTGAAAAAAAAATCCTACCACCCTACCCCCACCCCTTCTATAGAAAAATGTGTTTTTGACACACTTCCCGTTATCCGATTTGGATAAAATTTGGTATACACATAGTGATCCGATGATAATACAACAATAAGAAAGAAATATCCTCCCACCCCTACCCCCACCCCCTTCTATATAAAAATTTGTTTTTGACACACATCCCGTAATCCGATTTGGATGAAATTTGGTATACATATAGTGATCCGATGACAATACAATATTAAGAAAAAATATCCTCCCACCCTACCCCCACCCCTTCCATAGAAAATGCGTTTTTGACACCCTTCCCATTATCCGATTTGGTTCAACCGAACCGAACCGAACCGATCACAATACAACATTGAAAAAAAAATCCTACCACTCCTACCCCCACCCTCATCTATTGAAAAATGCGTTTTTGACACCCTTTCCATTATCCGATTTGGATGAAATTTGGTATACATATAGTGATCCGATGACAATACAATAATAAGAAAAAATATCCTCCCACCTCTACCCCCACCCCCTTTCATAGAAAAATGAGTTTTTGACACACTTCCCATTATCCAATTTGGATGAAATTTGGTATTCACATAGTGGTCCGATGACAATACAACATTTAAAAAAAATATCCTCCCACCCCTACCCCCACCCCCGTCCATAGAAAATGCGTTTTTGACACCCTTATCATTATCCGATTTGGATGAAATTTGATACACACGTAGTGGTCCCATGACAATACAACAATAAGAAAAAAATATCCTCCCACCCCTACCCCCACCCCCTTCCATAGAAAATGCGTTTTTGACACCCTTATCATTATCCGATTTGGATGAAATTTGATACACACGTAGTGGTCCCATGACAATACAACAATAAGAAAAAAATATCCTCCCACCCCTACCCCCACCCCCTTCCATAGAAAATGCGTTTTTGACACCCTTCCCATTATCCGATTTTGATGAAATTTGGTATACATAGAGTGGTCCGATGACAATACAACATTGAAAAAAAATCCTACCACTCCTACCCCCACCCTCATCTATGGAAAAATGCGTTTTTGACACACTTCCCATTATCCGATTTGGATGAAATTTGGTATACATATAGTGGTCCGATAACAATACAACAATAATGAAAAAATGTCCTCCCACCCCTACCCCCCACCCCCTTCCATAAAAAATGCGTTTTTGACACACTTCACTTCAAATGACTTTTATAAAATTTGATATATGCATAAAGGTCCGATGGCAATACAGCCCAAACAAAAAATATATTTCTAACTCTACCCCCACCCTCTCCTTCCCCCAATAGAAAAATGAGTTTCCAAATAACTCACGATCAGCGCTTTCATTATAATCTAGAATAAACTCTATTTATTTACTTCTGCATTTTTCTGCTAGATTGATCGTAATAACATCGTCAAAATTTCAATTTCTTTTACTAATTTATTTGAAATTTGTTTTTGTTAAGTCAAGTTAAATCCATTAAGTCGACTGTTGAATCTTGGTAGTTGTAGTGTTTGGTAACCTGGTAATACTACAATTGACGTTTTTTATTACAACATTTTGGATCCGCCCAACAATCAAAATGGCGGATCCAAAATGGCGGATTTTTTTATTTACCAACCGATTTGTCTCAAACTTGAAATATTACATTGCTTGAGGTCATTTAACACAATTTTTAACTCAAACTTTAAAAAAACAAAATGGCGGATCCAAAATGGCGGACTTTTTTATTTATTAATAATTATTTTTGAAATTATACAAAAATGTTTTATGAGACAGAATATTGCATTTTTTTGAGAACAATAAGTGGGTAATTTAAAAAAAAATTATACAAAGCTTTTAAAAAAATAGTAGGTAGGTACCATGTTTTTTAAAATTATTAAGATTCAAAAGTATTTCGTTAGTTCAGAAAAGACAAAAATTAAATTTTTTATAAACGTAAAGTTTAGTACTCGTGAATGAAGAAAACAAAAATTGTTCGTGGCTAAGCGGGTGTAGAAAGGTTTTGTTTCTCTTGTCTTTTTCCGTAGGCAGCTCGAAAGCTGTCCACTTACGGAGGTCCAAGATCACATCATTAGATCGTGGACCCCTGTCGGTTTACAGCTTTCGAGTTGCCCTTGGAAAATACAAGAGAAACAAAATCTTTCTATACCCGTTTAGCAACGAATTTATTTAAAAAAAATTTTACCTACTCTGTAGATCTTTTTAAATCTAAATCACTATATGTATACCAAATTTCATCCAAATCGGATAACGCAATGTGTGTCAAAAACAAATTTTTCTATGGAAGGGGGTGGGGGTAGGGGTGGGAGGATATTTTTTTCTTATTGTTGTATTATCATCGGACCACTATGTGTATACCAAATTTTATCCAAATCGGATAACGGGAAGTGTGTCAAAAACACATTTTTCTATAGAAGGGGTGGGGGTAGGGGTGAAAGGATATTTTTTTCTTAGTGTTGTATGGTCATGGGACCCCTACGTGTGTACCAAATTTCATCCAAATCGGATAATGGGAAGTGTGTCTAAAACTCATTTTTCTATGAAAGGGGGTGGGGGTAGAGGTGGAAGGATATTTTTTTTAAATATTGTATTGTCATCAGATCACTATATGTATACCAAATTTCATCCAAATCGGATAATGGGAAGGGTGTCAAAAACGCATTTTCTATGGAGGGGGTGGTGCTAGAGGTGGGAGGATATTTTTTTTAAATGTTGTATTGTCATCGGACCACTATATGTATACCAAATTTCATCCAAATCGGATTATGGGAAGTGTGTCAAAAACGCATTTTTCTATAGATGAGGGTGGGGGTAGGAGTGGAAGGATTTTTTTTATTGTTGTATTGTCATCGGACCACTATGTGAATACAAAATTTCATCCAAATCGGATAATGGGAAGTGTGTCAAAAACATTTTTCTATGGAAGGGGGTGGGGGTAGGGGTGGGAGGATATTTTTTTCTTATTGTTGTATTATCATCGGACCACTATGTGTATACCAAATTTTATCCAAATCGGATAACGGGAAGTGTGTCAAAAACACATTTTTCTATAGAAGGGGTGGGGGTAGGGGTGAAAGGATATTTTTTTTCTTAGTGTTGTATGGTCATGGGACCCCTACGTGCGTACCAAATTTCATCCAAATCGGATAATGGGAAGTGTGTCTAAAACTCATTTTTCTATGAAAGGGGGTGGGGTTAGAGGTGGGAGGATATTTTTTTCTTAATATTGTATTGTCATTGGATCACTATATGTATACCAAATTTCATCCAAATCGGATAATGGGAAGTGTATCAAAAACTCATTTTTCTATGAAAGGGGGTGGGGATAGAGGTGGGAGGATATTTTTTTTTAATATTGTATTGTCATCGGATCACTATATGTATACCAAATTTCATCCAAATTGGATAATGGGAAGTGTGTCAAAAACTCATTTTTCTATGAAAGGGGGTGGGGGTAGAGGTGGGAGGATATTTTTTTTAAATATTGTATTGTCATCGGATCACTATATGTATACCAAATTTCATCCAAATCGGATAATGGGAAGGGTGTCAAAAACGCATTTTCTATGGAAGGGGTGGTGGTAGAGGTGGGAGGATATTTTTTTTTAATGTTGTATTGTCATCGGACCACTATGTGAATACCAAATTTCATCCAAATCGGATAATGGGAAGTGTGTCAAAAACTCATTTTTCAATGAAAGGGGGTGGGGGTAGAGGTGGGAGGATATTTTTTTATTAATATTGTATTGTCATCGGATCACTATATGTATACCAAATTTCATCCAAATCGGATTATGGGAAGTGTGTCAAAAACGCATTTTTCTATAGATGAGGGTGGGGGTAGGAGTGGTAGGATTTTTTTTTATTGTTGTATTGTCATCGGACCACTATGTGAATACCAAATTTCAACCAAATCGGATAATGGGAAGGGTGTCAAAAACGCATTTTCTATGGAAGGGGTGGTGGTAGAGGTGGGAGGATATTTTTTTTTAATGTTGTATTGTCATCGGACCACTATGTGAATACCAAATTTCATCTAAATCGGATAATGGGAAGGGTGTCAAAAACGCATTTTCTATGGAAGGGGTGGTGGTAGAGGTGGGAGGATATTTTTTTTTAATGTTGTATTGTCATCGGCCACTATGTGAATACCAAATTTCATCCAAATCGGATAATGGGAAGTGTGTCAAAAACATTTTTCTATGAAAGGGGGTGGGGGTAGGGGTGGGAGGATATTTTTTTCTTAATATTGTATTGTCATCGGATCACTATATGTATACCAAATTTCATCTAAATCGGATAACGGGATGTGTGTCAAAAACAAATTTTTCTATGAAAGGGGGTGGGGGTAGGGGTGGGAGGATATTTTTTTCTTAATATTGTATTGTCATCGGACCACTATGTGTATACCAAATTTTATCCAAATCGGATAACGGGAAGTGTGTCAAAAACACATTTTTCTATAGAAGGGGTGGGGGTAGGGGTGGGAGGATATTTTTTTCTTAATATTGTATTGTCATCGGATCACTATATGTATACCAAATTTCATCTAAATCGGATAAAGGGGTGTGTGTCAAAAACAAATTTTTCTATGGAAGGGGGTGGGGGTAGGGGTGGGAGGATATTTTTTTCTTAGTGTTGTATTGTCATGAGACCACTACGTGTGTACCAAATTTCATCCAAATCGGATAATGAGAAGTTTGTCAAAAACGCTTCACAAGATTTGATAGATAGTTAGTTAGTTAGACAGAACATCTGAAGCTAAATATAAGAGCTTGTAAAAAATTGCGTAAAGGATTTTTTAAAGATGTTATTATATAAATAATATATTTTATTTTTCATCCACACATTTTATCAAAAAAAAAATTTTTAGTCCGGCGCCGAGTTGGCCGGCGCCCAGTTGGCGGCGCCGAGTTGGCCCGGCGCCGAGTTGGCCCGGCGCCCAGTTGGCGGCGCCGAGTTGGCGGCGCCTAGTTGGCGGCGCCGAGTTGGCGGCGCCCAGTTGTCCCATTCCGTTTGTTCCTTATTCTATTTTTTTGAGAATTATCTGTGGTTTGGATTTTCCGTTCCCCTTTTATTCAGATAGAGACACCTCTTCCACCGCATTTTATTTCGGGTTCATTTTAAATATATCTTTTTGGCTTATGTAGGTAATCTTTGCTGCTGTGACGCATTAAAATTAAACTTTGGTAAATTTGTAACTTTTGCAATTTTTAAATTAAAACAATGAGAATTATTAGTTGCTTTCCTGGGTGAAATGTCTAAAGTTTAGACGAGTGTAAGATGCATAGTTTTCCGACAAATTTTAAAGTAAGTTTTCATATTTTCTCATTTGAGGTTAGATTGGCATTTGATTTTCTCATTTGAGGTTAGATTGGCATTTGATAAAATTTGTATTGGTAGTGTCTTTTTACCTTCTTATCGCTTACTTTACGGAACTCTGAATACAGGTTTCCAATGCCTGGTAGGTGCCTTATTTGGTCATCAATTAAGCACAAATTTAGTGTTAATTTTATGTCTATCTTTCTTTTGATGTTAAGTAAAAGGAAGACACATACAAAATTAACACTAAATTTGTGCTTAATTGAAGGGTAACCGAGGGATTACCCAGCAGCGTAATGTACTTTAAATAAATGTATTTCTTAATTTTAAATCTTTATCTTACCATAATCTAGTACCTATGATTAATGTGGTTATAAGTTGATTTTTTTTATTGTTTTCAGCTTACAACCAAGGTGAGTAGGTACTTTGAAATAACGTCAGATTTTCGTCAAGCTGTTAAAAAGTAGACATTTAAGAATGATTCTCTTCACAAACAACTGTTTCATTATTTATTTAATCATCACTCACCATAAATGTTAAAATCAAATTTAAATAAACTGGATAGTGTTTGGTTTTTCATTATATTTTATTTTACCAATCAATTAGACTATGTATATTTTCATATATAGTTAGTCGTTAATTTAGTTTTTACTTGTAGCTTTTTTATAATAATAAAAACTCATTTATTTAAAAAATGTTTTATTTATTGCACTTATATCATTTTCAATCTGTTTATATCTTATAAAGACATTCTATGTCTTTATAAAATATTGCCTGATTAAAAATTTAAAAAAAAACTTTAAAATTAGAGAAAATTTATTCTAAAAGGCAATTCAAATTTCCCGCCTCCACTTTTAGTTCGTCACTAAGCTCAGTAGTGGGCGCCACAGAGTTAATGATCTGTCAAACAGCCGGAGTTGCTTATCTAATAAAACTGACTGAACCGAAGCAAAAATCCTTTATCTATGGGTTTTAATCCTATCCGTATTCTGACGGGCGGGCGGCAATCTTAAGACGACCAATCAACATTCAAACTGGGAATTTGATGAATCCTGTGCAAATATTCTGCTGGATTAAACGTTTGCCAAAAATAGAACTTTTATTAACTTTTCTGAATTCATATGAATGACAGTTTATTTGCATTTATTGTGCAAGCAATAACGCAGTTAAACCAAACAACCAATATTCCGATTCGCAGCGTATCATTTTGCTCCTTTTATTTCCTTGATATCCGGGGAACAGAGATTATAGACCAGTTAAATTACACTTTGAGAGAAAAAAATTATTAACAGGAGTTGAAGCATTGGAAATATCACAAAAACTGTACATAGAAAAACTTAACTTTAGTTACATTTTTTTAAGTTACATATTCTACTACAACATACTAAAATTATAGCCAATTCCACCCAGCCAAAAATTTTCCATAAGGCCTGTGTAAACGGGTGCGGTGTTCTTTAAAAATTTGCCTTATAAGAAACAACACTCGTTAAAAAATTTTAATTCTAGTTTTTTTGATTAATTTAATACACAAAAAATTAGTTTGGACAAGTTTTTCATCAATTATTCATGTTTTTTGGCGAACCGTGGGGTATTACTGTCAAGGAATTTTTTTGTTGAGATAACGCCGAAAATGTGTTTGAGATAACGCCGAAAATGTGTTATTTGGGTGTATTATGACTTCTCTTACCAATATCGTCGTAATGTCTGTGTGTGTGTAGCTCCTAAACCGATTTTCATGAAAAAAAGTGTTTGATACTGTAACGAGCTGATTAGATTTTGATCAAAACCCAATATTTCTAATTTTAACAGTTTAAAAATATGCTAACTTTTCATGATCATATGCGGCTTTCGAAATATACCCACATAGCACAATCACGTGTTTAACACGTAAAAAAGGCGTGAGAAAAAAAACGTTGATTTTAAAAGCTGCTAGAAAAAAACGTTTATTTCATATATATGAAAACAAGCTTAATAGGTCATTCATTAACGTTATAAAAAATAACGTTGCTAAAAACTGCGTTGTAATAACGCCATTATAAAATTAAAACAGCAATGTTTTTACGTTAGTTTCAAGTGATTTTTACGTTAAAATCACATTAGATTCACGCCTTTTCTACACGGATTTTAAAACGCGACTTACATGGTTTTTCTACTGAATATTTTTGAGATTTTACTAGCAGCAGCGCCACCTATTGTCGCGATTTTTCACTTTGACGAAATCAGGCAGTGCTCTGGCTTCTAAACTCCAAAAACCTTTTAAGGAACTGATCCCTGATCCTTTACGATCACGACGCATCTGTTATTAACCTGATAAAGACACAATATTATTCCGTGAATGTGTTTACTGTTAAAAAATCTTGTTTAGCTTTAAAAAAAACATAATTTATATAGATAGATATATAGATATTTTGTCTTGCCTTGAGCGCCATCTTTAAAATTGTCTTGAAGTGTTGTAGTCTCAAAACTAGTGAACTTTTATAACTTCCTTTCGCGTCTCTTTTAAGTTAAAAAAACGTGACCAAAGACGCAGAAAGTTAGTAGGTTTGAGAAGTCTTAATCTAGTGGCGTTTTAGAACATGTTATGGAGGACTTTTCAAGTGTGAATTTGGTACATGAAAATAACGAGGGTAAAAAACACGTTATATACACAGCACCAGAAACTTAAAGTCCATTTTTATAGTTTGATTTCTCCTTGTTTTTAAGTTATTTATAATAAATATTACAAGGTATGAGGTTGTTTTCAAGTAAAAAAAACTTTGTTATTTTTTTTCACGTTAATTTAACGTTTAAACTTTATAGACGCTTTCGTTTCTGAGAAATTTACAAAAAACTGTTTTCAAGGCTGATATAGCGTGGAGTGTGCTAATGGGCTAGGAAGGTATCAGATCCGTCATGGATCCATTTATTTCCTGTTACCTGCGATATATTCTATATTCTTAAATTCCCAATAGTTTTCATGCTTAGGGGCACAAGAGCGGTTTAAGACCTTCAAAAAGGGAAGGACGATTTGGATTTTTTGAACATATAAAACAAAAAATTATTTTATTGCTCAAGTGTGTAATACACCAGAATTTTTTGTCTCATATATTTAGAGTTTTCTGGAAAAAAGGAGGACCATCTAGAACCATTTAGAAAACCCTAGGATACGATGAAATCTGAGGGCACGGTAGTGCCCGGCCAAGTTCGCGGCGTAAACTGCTGTAGGTACCATCTTTTCTTGAAATATTTCAGCCCATATTTGACCTATCTGAAACTCTACTTCGAAATGAGCTACAAAACTCAAATCTTGTACAGTCGTAGACCTTTACAGAGTTAACAACCCCTCCAAGTTTCATGGACTTCCATAAAGTAGTAAAGTAGTTACGAAATTTCAAAAAACGTCGGAATTGCTACTCACTCACTCAGAGATCCCTTGGAAACAATCAAAAAAGCCGAAAATTCTAATTTACTCCCCTCCCCTATACAGGTAAAGTTATCTAAAAGTAACATTGTCAACTTCCAGAAGCGCTAGAGAGCTGAGCTTTGGCAGACTGATTGGAAATATGATAAAACTATAGGAAAAAATTTAAAAACCCCAAAATTTTGATTTGGTCACGTCCCCTATAAATATAAAGTTATGTGAAAGTAACATTGCCCAATTCCAGAAACGGTAGAGAGCTGAGCTTTGGAAGGCCGATAGGAACTATAATAAAACTACAGAAAAAATTAAAAAAACCCCAAAATTTTAATTAACTTCCCTACCCCTATAAATGTAAATTTATGTAAAAGTAACATTGCCCACTTCAAGAAACGCTAGAGACCTAAGCTTCGAAAGGCTGATAGGAACTATGATAAAACGATAGGAGAAACTTTAAAAACCTCAATATTTGAAATAAGGCATTGCAACACAAACCTTTTCCAAAAGGAGTGAAATCATAACAAAAAAAATTCATGTAAAAAAAGCCAAGAACGCGAAAATGGTATTCCGTAAAAATAATTGAGATAAAAGTAAAGCCAAGTTCTCCAATACAAATTTATAAATAAAAGGTTCTTACTAGTTTGGAAATGTTTTTCTAAATTTGGCTATTGATATATAATAATGGATAGCAAAGTTTTCCAAACTAGTAAAAACCTTTTATTTTGAAATTTGTATTAGAGAAATTGGCTTTACTTTTATCTCAATTCTTTTTACAAAATACCATTTTCGCGTACTTGGCTTTTTTTTAATGAAATATTTTTGTTAGAATAGCTACTACAGAATAATTAATAATGGGAAAAACCAGTGGCGGATCCAGGATTTCCTGAAGGGAGGGGCCAAAGCGGCAAACTTAGCGCCAAAAGGTGGGTCAAATGCGCCGCAGGCGAATAATTTTGAAAAATTAAATAAATTTTGTTGTTTACAAATTTAAATAAGTCATGCGGCAGAAAAATAATATAAACTGTCTGGAGGGGGGGGGGGGTTGCCCGGGCCGCTCTGCCCCCCCCCCCGAAAATCTTTAAAATATTTTAAATTTATTGTACGAAAGGGGGGGAGATGCCCGGGCCCCTCTGCCCCCCCCCCCCCAAATCTTAAAAATATTTTAAATTTATTGTAAAAACGAACTTTGTCCTAGAGCCAATAAAAATAAAAGTCGAAGACTAGTAGATAGATAATTTTATGTAGTACATAAAAGATATTTCTTCCTTTATCGGAACCCATAAAATGACGTAAGTAGCCCTAACAATTTTTACCTTTTTCAATAAAAAGCAAACTTTGCATAGAGACCATAAAAACAAGAGTTCAAACAAATTTCCGGAAAACTTCAGCTAACTTTGAAAAGTTCGTAAACTCTAGTAAAACCGACGTCCGAGCGACCGGAGAGAAGTTGCAGGAAGCATCGGGTCGCGGGTTTTGGCGCGAACTAAAGTCCCACAGTGAAACTTCGTCGGCATATAGCAGAAAATTCATTCAAAGTTTCGGCGCTTTCAGGATTTAGCGTTGCCGACGGCGACGGACTCGCTATCCTGCTAGTATAAACATCTTTGCATATAGGCCCTAGGGACCATGTATCCTGTATGTATGACATAGGGGGGCCTGTCAACTTAACGGACACACGAATTTTGTGAAAATTTTTTTTAGGCTTAAAAAGGGCCTTTTTAAGAACATTTACAAAAAAAAAATTTGCGGATTATGCGGTATTTTTTGAAAAAAATTGAAAAAAAATCCTATAAAATGAGCTGTTTAACCTCACTTTTTTCAATAACATTCAATAACAACTAACTTCAGAAAGCATGGCTGCCAACCAAAATGCATCTGTTAATATGTTTCAAAAAGGCACTGTTGCCAGATCGCCACAAAAGTCGTCAAAATTAGGGAGAAAATAGAATTTTATGGTGTGGATAAGATTTATTTAAAAACTTACTTTAAAAACATTATTCAAACATCAAAACTGCATAAAAACTTAAACACTTTTTAACTAAACCTAACCTAAGCAAAAAAGCATATTTGAAGTAGAACTTGAATAAATCAAACCTAACCTAAATCAAACTTAACCTAACCTAATCAAACATAATTTATTGTAGTGAAACCTAACCAAACCTAACCTAACCGGATCAAACATAATATATTGTAATGAAACCTAACCTAACCGGATCAAACATAATTTATTGTAATGAAACCTAACCTAACCTAACCGGATCAAACATAATTTATTGTAATGAAACCTAACCTAACCTAACCTAACCGGATCAAACATAATTTCTTGTAATGAAACCTAACCTAACCTAACCGGATCAAACATAATTTATTGTAATGAAACCTAACCTAACCCAACCCGAGCTAATCAAACAATTCCAAACCCAACTGAACCGAAATTAATATCTTTCACCAATTTGTGCTGTTAGTTATATACGAAAATTGGGCAACGCCGCACAATTTTTGTTTTTCTTTTTTCCAACCAAAAATGTATTCCAGGGTAATGTCACCTGTAATGTAAACAAAATTAAATACAAGTTTTTGCACGCGATTTTCCATATAGTTTAGATTTTACCAAAACCTAATAAAAAAATTGTGTTTTTTGATATTATCCGCATCTAAATATGCTTAAAAATATCTAAATTAGTGTTTGCAAATGAAATCGCGATAGAAAAATGTTTAGTTTTTGTGTCTCTAAAGTCGACAAGAACCGACATAGGTATCAGTGGCGTGTCTAATAGGGTGCCAGGGGGGGGGGGGTTCGGTTCGGTTCGGTTTGTAATTCATTTGACTCCCATACCTATATTTGCGCCCCTTAAGAAATTCGCCCCCCCTTTTATCCACGACACGCTACTGATAGGTATTTTAAAGAAATAAAGATGCGAGAAACTTATCAAAGTCAAATTTGGATATGGTATCAGGCAGTGGCGTAGAAAAAGTTTTGGGGTGGGCCCGAGACCCCATGAGGCCGTATTTTATGTTTTTATTCATGAAATATGTGGAAAATATCTAAAAAAATATTCTTCGTAGTAGTGCTTTTCTATAAATTAAAAAAAAACTAAAATATTTTCGAAAAATAAGAATAAACGTGCCTCTTTGAAGGGTCAAGTATAATTAAGATGGCAGCAAATTTCGAATATAATCTTTATAGATCAATTCTCACCATGATTTATTTCACTAAGGTCAGTAACAATAGGGTTATAAGGAAAATAATGCAGACAGGATTGGTAATGCATTCGTATAATCTGTAAAACAATGGCTGATACAAAATTAAATTTTTTGAGAACCACTACACCGATTCTACTAATTTGTGGATCGTTGTGCGGGGGAAAAGTAGTGCTTTTCTATAAATTAAAAATAACTAAAACATTTTTAGAAAATAAAAATAAACACGCCATTTTGAAAAATCAAGTATGATAAATTTTGATCATGCTCTTTAAAAAGCAATCAATTCTCACCAGGAGGTTTTTTATTTCATCAAATCGGTTGAGTAGTAATGAAATTAGAAGGACGTAAATGCAGACATGATTGGCAAAGCAATCGTATAATATTCAAAACAATGGTTAAAACAAAAATATTTTTTTTAGAACCATCAAACCGATTTTGCTGATTTGTACCTTGTTGTGTGTGGCAATAATGCAGCTTTTTCACTGTTTTGTTTTAAAAAACATAATTAAAACATTTTCGCAACAGAAGAATACCCGAGAAGCTTTGAAGGGTACAATTTAATTTCGTCCGCCATCTTGGATTTTGAGATGGCGGACAAAAAAATATACCTATAACTTTTGAACTATACTATCGATTTTAATGGGACAAACTGCACTTGGCAGAGAATTAATCTCAGTTTTGAAAGAATAAATTTTTTTGTCCGCCATTTCAAAATTCAAGATGGCGGACGAAATAAAATTGTACCCTTCAAAGATGCTCGTTTATTCTTGTGTTGCGAACATGTTTTAATTTTTTTTTAATAACTAAAGAAGCAGCATTCTTGCCACGTACAACAAGGTATGAGTCAGCAAAATCGGTTCAGTGGTTCTTAAAAAAATATTTTTGTTTTAACCATTGTTTTGAATATTATACGATTGCCTTGCCAATCATGTCTGCATATATTTCCTTATAAATTCATTACTACTGAACCGATTTTGATGAAATAAAAAATATCCTAGTGAGAATTGATTTCTTTTTAAAGACCATGATCAAAATTTATTAACATCTTAAAATTTAAGATGGTGGACAGAATCATAATTGATTCTTTAAAATGGCGTGTTTAGTCATATTTTCTGAAAATGTTTTAGTTTTTTTTCTAATTTATAGAAAAGCACTACTTTTCCTCGGCACAACAAGGTATAAATTAGTAAAATCGGTTTGGTGGTTCTCAAAAAATTTATTTTTGTTTCAGCCATTGTTTTACAGATTATACGATTGCATTGCCAATCCTGTCTGCATTCATTTCTTTATAAAATCATTATTACTGAACCGATCTTAGTGAAAAAAAATCATGGTGAGAATTGATTGTTCTTTAAAGTTTATAATCGAGCAATCAATTCTCAACATGATTTTTAGTATCACGAATTTATAAGGAAATGAATGCAGACAGGATTGGCAATGCAATCGTATAATCTGTAAACAATGACTGAAACAAAAAAATATTTTTTGCGAACCACCACACCGATTTTACTAATTTGCACTTCGTTATGTGGGGGAAAACTAGTGCTTTTCTACAAATTAAAAAAAAACTAAAACATTTGCGGAAATCAAGAATAAACACGCCATTTTGAAGAATCAAGTATGATTCTGTCCGCCATCTTAACTTTTAAGATGGCGATAAACTTTGATCATGATCTTTAAAAAGCAATCAATTCTCAATATATGACTGAAACAAAAAAATATTTTTTGCGAACCACCACACCGATTTTACTAATTTGCACCTCGTTATGTGGGGGAAAAGTAGTGCTTTTCTACAAATTAAAAAAAAACTAAAACATTTGCGGAAATCAAGAATAAACACGCCATTTTGAAGAATCAAGTATGATTCTGTCCGCCATCTTAACTTTTAAGATGGCGATAAACTTTGATCATGATCTTTAAAAAGCAATCAATTCTCAACAGGATGTTTTTTATTTCATTAAAATCGGTTCAGTTGTAATGAATTTATAAGGAAATAAATGCAGACATGATTGACATGGCAATCGTATAATATGCAAAACAATGGTTGAAACAAAAATGTTTTTTTTTAGAACCACTAAACCGATTTTGCCAATTCGTACCTTGTTGTGCGTGGCAAGAATGCAGCTTTTTTAATAATTAAAAAAAATAATTAAGACATGTTCGCAACACGAGAATAAACGAACATCTTTGAAGGGTACATTTTATTTTCGTCCGCCATCTTGAATTTTGAGATGTTGGACAAAAAAATTCATTCAGACAAAACTCTGATTAATTCTCTGTGCAGTTTGTCCCATTAAAATCGATTGTATAGTTCAAAAGTTATAATAAAAATAAAATTGTCCGGTTTTTTTTGGCCCACCCAGTATTTAGTCAAAACTATGATTAATTCTCTGCCAAGTGCAGTTTGTCCAATTATAATCGATGGTATAGTTTAAAAGTTATAATGAAAAAAAAATTGTCAGGTTTTTTTATTGGCTCACCTGGTATATGAAAACATGTCATCTCTCGTCGTCGTCTTACAGACCGTACAACACCACGCGAGGGATAAAACAACTTAACATACATATTGTATAGTCTTGCCCATTTAATCATGTTCAACATTTCACCTCGCTGAAATTGTTAGTCTTAATTCTTAAAATATGCATGCAAAATGATGGTAACGATATTTTATCACACAATTAGTTTCACTCACTCAATTTAACGCATACTGATCTATCCTTATTATAGGGAGAGTATCATTATGTCTCACAAAATCGTGAACTTTGTACTACTACTATATCGGTTTAGAACGTTTTTCTATGTTATTCGACGCCTATTCTCAACCTCCTTCGATCCTGACAATCATCTTCTGCCAACTTTTTTTGAATCATTGATCTTTGGATTGACTGTTGCCATTCTAGTTTAGGACGCCCTTTCTTGCTGCGCCCTATTGGTTGCCATTCTAGAACCTGCTTTGGTAATCTTTCGTCGTTCATCCATTGTACATGGCCGTACCATATCGGTTGCCTGTTACTGATGTCATCCGTTATGCTTTCCTCGATTCCCATTCTTTCTCGTTTCTTATATGATCTGTCCTAGATATTCTCATTGATCTTCTTATTGCATCCATTTCGACACTTTCCATTTTTGTTTTGTATTTTTCTGTTACGGATAAGTCTCTATTCCATACAACAGCGTGCTTTTCACAATTGTTTCATATATGTTAAATTTTACATTCTTTTTTTATCTCTCTGCTCGATAAAATACTGTTAAGACATCCAAAAACCTTATTTACTTTTACTATTCTTTTTTCCAGTTCTTTACAGTCTGTTCCTGTCTTATCAAATGTGACACCCAAGTATACATACTCATTGCGTGGCGAAAGTGTTTGTTCATTGCCTAGTTCTAACTTACTTGATCCGTTCAGTGTTAACCCTTACTTTTGGTATTCTTCCGTTAAGTTTCTCATCATATACTCAATGTCTTCTTTATCATTAGCTACAATTACTCGGTCGTCAGCAAACTGTAGTGGGTATATGGTAAATCGGTCGTTAAGTTGTATTCCCATGCCGTGTACTTCACGTTTCCAGTTTTTTAGAGTTACTGCGATATATATTTTCAAAAGAGTTGGAGAGATACAACATGGTCCAAGTTATTAAATAGATAACACAAAGGTCTAACTTTTGAAGAGGTTTCTTATGTTAAACGAAAAACTTTGTATTTTATAAAAATTTTAACGTAACCTACCTAATATATCTTGCTATGGTATACATTTTCTGGAATTGTCGAAAAGTGAAACGTCTACGAACTATCAAATTCACTGAATCTAATCGGTAGGTAGAATAAGAGTAACATTTTCTACACAGTATGGCATCTTTACAAAAAATCTCCAATATTTTTGTCTCACTTCTTGCACGTGTGTTGGGATTTTTGATATTTTATTGTTTTTAAAAGAAGCCGTAAATCCAAATCGCCAGTCCATTATCGGAGGATTACCGAGTAACCGGCTCATTGTGTTTCAAAATCCCAAACCAGCTAGAAAAAAATTATGTTTTGACCACGAGCAAAAAAGTCATATATTTTATTTGATAAGCAGACGTTCCATACCATATAAAAAAAAACCATTTTTGTTAAAAAATCCCTTTGTTTTTATTTAAGAAATGGCTAGTTTGAAACCTATATTACTCTGCTTAATAAAATGAAACTAGAAAGATACAAAATGCCAGGATTTGATAAAGATATCTAGTTTCACATATTTTTAACCTTGAAATTGTACCTTAATAATAGAAGATAACTAAATTGTTCTAGCGAATTTTTGAGTTCCAAAAAAAAAATAAAAATTTATACGAATTGTTTTTAGTAACTAAAGGTAACTCTAAGGATAATTTATTTTGGTATTACCTGGATCTTCTATTTTAACACCCTGTATAAAAAATTGCAATCTCCTACAGACTACGCAGTAAATAAAAATATTTTTTAGGTATCTGAACTAAGTTTAAAATACATCAGTTTCGGTTATTCTTTATTTATCTGTCAAAAGCGTGTTTTGTGTTCTGTAGACAAAATTAATTACAAATTTCCGAAAGCAACTAGGGAAAAACTGAAAACCCAATACCAATGAAAAACTGCCAGGAAAATATAGGATTAAGGTCTACAGGGTGTACCATTGTCGATGGGATTAAATGGGAAACTCTGTCATTACTAAATATATCAATTTTCTGATTGCACCTTACCGTCTTCTTTTTTTGAGCCGTTAAAAATGGCGTGTGTATGACAACTTTCTTTAAAAAAAAATGACGTCAATTTTTTAAAATATTGTTTAGTTTTTGAAATATGGTATTTGTCATAAAAAATTAAATACGGACCTGGATTTTTTTATTACTATTTTGATTGGTTTCATGCTATTATTATTATTACAAAATAATACAAAATTAATAATTTTTTGTTTTACCGTTAAAAAGAAAATATTTAATATTTTGAAAAAAATTTTTGCCCGAACCTGGAAATTTCCAACATAAATATAAATTAAAAATTGACACTTGAACCATTTTTAGTTTAACTGTTGTGATACTTAGCTAATTAAAATGGTTTTACGTTAATTTAAGGACTTATTTGAAACAAAGTCTACGACAAATACAAAAAAAATAACGAATTAGAAAAAATAATATAAATGTTCAAACTGATTGCCAATATGTGTAAGACATTGTTGGCAATTTTGAGTAATTTTTGCATAAAAATATTTCTGCCGTTTAAATATTGGGATTTTGTAGCTTGAATTAAGCAGTCAAACATCACATTTTTCAAAATCTGGATATGGTCGATTTCTAGCCATTTTAGATTAATTTGGAGTGAGCCATTCAGAAAAATGACAAGTAAAATGACAATGTCAATTCCACGCTTTTGTTTTTCTATGTTAAAGTAAATTTGATGAGTTGCTGTGCTATACTATACTATGATATTATTTTTGCAACTTTTTAACGTTTTTTGCTTTATTTATAAATCATTTAATTAACGTTTCAAAACAGATATTTATTTTGGAAATTTTCAGGTTCAAACTCAATTTTTTTTTTAAATATTAATTTTCTTTAACCTTAAATCAAAAAAATATTAAAGTAGTAATTTTAAGATAATAACACCATGAAACCAATCAAAACAGTAATAAAAAAATCCAGGTCCGTATTTAATTTATTTATGATAACACAACGTTATTATTTTGCTCTAAAAAAGTTGCTGGAGAGGTTTTTACAAAATAAAAATATCTTGCAAAATAAGCGAAATACAATGAATTATTAAAAATGTAATTTTTTAAACTATATTAGCGAAACCACGGGGTATAGCAAAAATCTGATTACATTTTTAAGAGCTCAAAGAAACAGCACGGTAAGGTGCCATCAGAAAATCGATATCTTTATTAATAACCGAGTTTCCCATTTAATCCCAACGAAAATGGGACACTCTGTACTGTACTTACCATTGATGACTTTTGGTTAGTTGGTGAACAATGTTGCCAAACAGCACATAACTACCAGTTTTTATAAAAAATATTTTAATTAAATGCCATAAAATTAAATCTGCGGATTACCCCGCATTGGCAGCTCATGAAATAATTGTGTAGTATCACAAAATATATTAAATTTAAACTACATTTTGTCATAACGTTATAATGGCGGCAACACTGTCTCTAAATAAAGGAAATACTGCGTTATTCGAACACAAGTAAGGTCAAACTTTATCCTTTAGTAAGGGATAAAGTTCAAACCAATTAACTGCGCATGTCTCAAATAAAGAATAAGTGAAATGGGGACATGAAAAAGCTCCCTAATAACTATTCACACCAGACCCTGTATAAATTTTAAAACTGTAGGTATTTGGACATCCGACCTAATTAAGTCTGCTATTATTGAATACCTAACAGTCAATTAGAAATAACTCGTTAAATCAAACTCTCATTTCAAAAAGCAGTGTTTGGGTTTTTGGAAAAAAACTAAATATTTTTTCCAAAATTTTTTAGCATAATAAATAATATGCAAAAACATTAAACAAATATTCACTCAACGTTTTTAATGAAGGTATCACACCACAAGGGTATTCAATCAAAAGAGCGCCAGCAGGCACCTACAGATGTCCGTAAAACTTGCAAATCTAATCGCAATTTGTTTTGGGTATCGAAGTCGCTTTATTTTTGTGTGCGCATCAAATATAGAGGTAGGATTTTCGTATAGGTCATAAGGACTGCATGGGAGAACAGAAAAACGTGAAATCAACGTTGCCAATTTAGCGAAAATATCAGTAGAAGGTCAAATTTTAATTTTTATGTAATTGCATTCATTAAACGGGGTGATAACTACCAGAATAATACCTTAAAATTCTGCTTGTTCCTAAATGTAAATAGTTCACTTACTTTTACAATTAAGCAGAATTTTAAAGTGTTATTCTAGTTATTGATTTTTTTGTTTCACATTCACTAAAGTCAATTTTGTTTGAAAGATAACCCACCACAGTTTACCAATCTATAGGTAACCTAATTATTATTTAATTTTGGGTTTCTTTTAATGCATTTTTGTCCAACATAACTGTGGACCACAGTGACGCAGCGTGGTTATGGGAAGCGGGAGGGGGGTCGAGACCTTAGGGAGGCGGTAGAGGTTTTATGTAGCCTCAAAAGTAACTCAATGAGTATCTACTTTTTCTAGATAAATATCAAAATTATGAGTAGTAGTGCCTTTTAAACCACAAACGAAAATTTAAAAAAGGAGCAGCAATTTCTTGAGGAAATGCGTTAAGGGCAAAATTTTCAGAAAATATTAAAGTAACTTTACTTTAAATGCTCAGGTGACAAACTTACAGAAAAAACTTTGAAAAATACGCCGGAGGTTAAATAATACTTTTACCCTTTCTTTTTAAAACTTGTGTATCATATTGGGTTAAAACCGTTTGAGGTGTTCTGAAGTTATCGTGTATTCAGACAGATAATTTATATTTGATTATTTTTAATAGTTTATTTCTTGTATGGTGAAAAGTCAAGTAATAATTCTCCCCCTAAACAAATGTTACAGGTTGTCCGCCCCTTGACGACTGTGACCGCTTGCGCCTGTAGTTATTTATGGAGGTTATCTTTGGCAACACTGGAACGCTTTCGACAGGAATCGAACTTATCGCGGTCTCTTATTAATACATGCTATACTCTATCTGCTTTTTATCCTCTTATGAAAATGAAGCCCCCTAGATGTGGGACTTGTTTACGAGGTATAACAATTAAATCTTAAAACCTTGTAGATTTATTTTTGTCATCCTTGTCCTATTTTTAAAGTTTGGTGCTCTGCTAAAGGTAGCAGAGCAATATGTTTCTTTTTAAGTGGTCCTAGGGCGGTTCTAACACTGTGAATGATAAGCAATTAAATATTTTATCACTATAATAACGATTACTGTTTATCTTCCTCGTCTTTTTATATGTCTATTTATCGACTAAAGCTAGCAGAGCAGCATATATTTTTTAAATAAAAATGGTACCCAGGTTGGTACTGACGCGGTAAATAATACATAATAAATAATAGAACCCTCCAATCCCGTATAGTTTACGTTTCCATTTTTTTAGAGCTACTGCGATATATGTTTTAAAAAGAGTTAGAAAGAATCAACATTCCTGTCTTAAGCCTTTCGTTACCAGAGAAAGTCGATTTCCAATTTTTATTTTAGATTTTGAACCTTTTTATGGTTCTTTTATCGCTTTTATGTATGTATTTTATAGGTCCACAAAGGTAACATGAGTCTCTTAATTTCTGGCACTCCTTTTCTCAACTACTTGTTTAACCCATTAACTGCCAACTTTTTCCTCTCTCGCTAATTCCGATTTTTGTCTTATTAAGAAAATGAACCTAACATTTCCAAAACCTGTCATTTTTTTACCTTTTAGCTCACACATATACTATACTATAGTAGTGTGAGCTATGGTGATCCTAATTTTTTCGAGAAAAAAAAAGTTGCTCCGATTTCAAATTTTTTTATATATCTTTGCGTTTCAGATGATTTTGAAACTTTTTTGTTGCGCCGTCTGTCTGTCTGTCTGTCTGTCTGTCTGTCTGTCTGTATGTCTGTCTGTAACGACCAACGCGCATAACTCAAAAACCGCTTGCCCGATTTTAATGAAATTTGGTACCCAGGCTGGATTTTGGGTCGAGATGGTCCCATTTAAAAATGAACAAAATCCACCGAACACAAGCCAAATAAAAGGGTGGGGGTAGATTTCAAAAATTAGAGTTTATGAAAAAATATGGCGTGTGTGATATCAAACGAAAGGTAATTGAGTCTGGAGTTAAACAAAATACATTTCAGTTTATTTAAAAAAAGGGGGGGGGGGTAAATTTCAAAAATTAGTGTTTAAGTGGAAATATGGCGTGTGTGATATCAAACGAAAGGTAGTTGAGTCTGGAGTTAAACAAAATACATTTTAGTTTAAAAAAAAGGGTGGGGGTAGATTTGAAAAATTAGAGTATAAGTCAAAACATGGCTTGTGTGGTATCAAACGAAAGGTAATTGAGTCTGGAGTTAAACAAAATACATTTTAGTTTATTTAAAAAAAGGGGGGGGGGTAAATTTCAAAAATTAGTGTTTAAGTGGAAATATGGCGTGTGTGATATCAAACGAAAGGTAATTGAGTCTGGAGTTAAACAAAATACATTTTAGTTATAGATTATATGTAGATTTGAAAAATTAGAGTATAAGTCAAAACATGGCTTGTGTGGTATCAAACGAAAGGTAATTGAGTCTGGAGTTCAATAAAACATACTTCAGTTTTTAGTTATATTAGCTTTCACGTAGATACACTATAACTATAGTACCCAGTGTGAGCTTAGGTGCTCATAGATTGGCAGAGTTTTTTTATAGTGGATCCTCATTTGGGGACCGTGGCATATACCATGCTTAAAAATAACACAAATATATGGGAAATACAAGTAAATCCCCAAATTGGGACCATGGCAGCTAACTGGTTAAGACAAAAAACATTATCACTACAAGATCTGCCTGCACGAAACCCACTTTGCTCTTCTTCTTCTTGTTCATGAACATCATTCTCCATTAAATCTCTAAGAATCCTACTGTACAATCTACTTAGAGTACCGGTTACTGAAATTCCTCTGTAATTATTGTAGTTCATGGTAACTTTTGAGGTAAATATCTCAAAAACTAATCGATAGATTTTCGAACAGACACACTTGTAAAGATATTGAAAAGACCTTCAAAACAAGGTATCAATGCAGACATTCAAAATATCGGGGTTAAAGTTTACCCCTCAAAAAAAATGCGTGCATGATAGCCAAATAGCCTTTAAAAAAACACCCTATATAAAAGTAAATACCTAAAAAAGCTAAAGCATACTAAACTTCATGGCATAAATATATTTTTTATTTTTCTTTTAACTTCCAACTGTGGATATGGAAACCGTGGCCGACCGGCTTAGCGCGTTGGTATATGACTGGACCGACTGCGCGTAGGCTGGGCGCGCTGCGTATCTTGTGGGTTCGAGTCCCACCTCGGCATATGGTTGTTTTTGTAACGTCCCAACAAGGCATATCTCGGCAAAAATTTGGCTAAAAGGACTGGGCGATTGATCCTAGCTATGCATGGAAATTCCCAGTATAAAAAAAACTTGCAAGTGTGTGGCAGGCCGCTTGAGATTGAGCAATACATTTGCAGTTGCATGCAAAATTAGTGTCCCTGGATGAGACATATTTGTTTGTTTATACAACCGATGTCATGTTACGGTCCCTCATTTTACTTGCAACTGCAAGTTCATTGCTCCATGTTAAGCGGATTTAAAAAAATTATCTTCACTTTGTCTTGCCTTGAAATAAAGGGTGAGAACCATAAAAATTCAATCAAATTTCTTATTAACCACTGGATTTTGAATCTAGTTTAACTTTTGTTGTATAAAGTTGAACTCAAAATAAATTAAAAGGACGTTATAAAAGGCTACAATCAAAACACTGACCTTTCAATATACAATATTAAAATTTATTCATTATTTACATTAAATGTCAGATTTTTGTTCCAATATTATACTAGTATTTTATAGGGTGAGCGTAAAAAAATATGTAAATTTTTTTTGCCTAAATTTTGGGAAAAATCGCATTTTTTTTAAACAGTAAACTACATTTTGCAACCAAGATAAAAAATGTGTTAGGTATCTTACAGTAACTTGAAAATTATCTTAGTAAGAATACTGCTGAAACGTACCAATAACTTTTTTTATAATTAACTAGGCAACTAATCATAAAGGAAATTACATAACAGTCCTATGTTAAAAACGGAATTATTAATAAGCGGACATTATCAAAAACGTCATTCTTCAAAACAAGACAAGAGCAAAATCGAAGTTATGTTCAACGTATTTTATCAAAACCGGACAAAATCAAAAAATACAAAATCATAAAAAGGGGTCGGGCCAAGCTTATGACGTTTCACTAAAGAAGAACGGTTCTGATATTGCTATGCAATTGAAGCGTCCTTCACTGCAATTTCTTTACTGCCATGCTCAATTAAAACGTCGTATCTACATATAGATTGCTATAGCACATACGGCCTTTTCATTAAGCAAGGCCCATCCTAAAAAAGGTCAGGTGTTGCAATTAATTGACCAAGAGGTTCGGTTCGGCTAACACCGATTTCGACCTCTCAAAAGGAGGATAGGGGAGCTAATTAAAAGAATTTTTTTAAATGTATTTTTGGGTTCAAAAACAATAATATTATTTGTATTCGATTTAAGTTTGCCGCCAAACTTGCATGATACCGATTTGTATGAGAGGAAGAAAGACGGAAGCAGTATAAATGAAAAAAAAAGGAGAGTTGCTCTTGCCACTTGTTATGATTTTCTCCTTTTTAATTTTGTCCGGTTTTGATAAAAGACGCTATACTAAACTTTGATTTTGCTCTTGTCTTGTTTTGATGAATGACGTTTTTGTATATGTCCAGTGATTGATAATTCCGTTTTTGCCATTGGACAGTTTCATTTATGATCTTAAACGGTTTTGTTTTTGTCATTTATGATGATGGATAGGGATTTATAGTGATAAATGCTCAATCTAAAGCCTAAAAAAGATGCATATTTTTAGTCCACCCTATTTTTATGTATACATTCTATATATCTAATACCGACCACAAATATAATAGTATTTTATTTTTTACATGTGTATAAACTATTTTTAAGAGCACGGGTCAGATAAAATATAAAATTTAATTTTTGAAATGGGCAGTATAAAATCAATTAGTAGGGGAGCCGTGAAGATTTTGGGAACTTATGTTCTTTGTCAGCAAACATCGATAAAACTGCTCCTTGATCAATTTTAAGCAAAATTTGTTTTATGAATAGGAGGGGGGGGGAGGTTCCGATAGGTTTAGGCGCAAAAAAAAAGATAAATCCAAGGAACGTTTTATCTTTTTTAGTGTAGCATTTTTATTTTATGGAACAATAAAACGCTACGTAAATATAAGCATGGTTAGCTCGTAAAAAAACGCTCTATTTTTTGCTTGCACTGGCAGTGTACATCAACTGTGAATAGCCCCACTTGATATTTTGGTCGGAGAATATCCTGTTTTCTGGTGAGATTGCGATTTGCATTTTAGTGGTTTCCTGTCCCGGGAGTCACGTCGAATGACGTGGACTGACCCTCAATTTCTTCTCCATTGGAGGTTTTGAGAACATCCTCCATTAAAAACACGTTCTTAGTCCGTAATTTCCATTTCCATGAATATCAGTTAAGATCTTTCCTTTTATTTTAAGAAAATTCATCGTATAACGTCATATAAAAACATTAATTTACTTTAAAATAAATTAATGGGTACTCTAAACTTTGTTAGGTGATCCGTGTCTAAACCTACTAAAATAATAAAACATAAACATAAATTCTTTATGATAAATAAAATAACTTTTATTCTAAATTTTTAATTTTACCAAGATGTACACTTGAAGCCAACTTGCTTAAAACTATAACCTCCCTGGTATATTATGGCCATAACACCCAGGTAAATGTGTAGAGTGATTGCCAAAGGGTAATAATCCTTTACATAAATAATTAGGTATTTTTTTTATAACCTTTTCCTTTTTTTTTAAATTAATTAGGTATCAGTTTTTAGTAGGTAGGAATTACCTAGTTCAATAGGTCTTATTTCCTTTACCTTTTTGTTATAAAATTCCATGAAGAATATTTAATAAATCTATTGCTGCTTTCTACTCTAAAAAGTGTTTTTACTTTTCATCACAAAGAATCAGTGAGGTCTTCTTTATTAATCTGTAATAAGGTGCCTTTAATAATAATTCACTATTAAGGTATTTAATTTGTTTCTCATTTTACACATGATTAAAAATGAGCGGCGTCCAAAAACATTTAAATATACAGGTACTTCAACTCAGTGATAAAAAACCTACGACCAAGCTCTAAGAAAAAACTGAGTGTCCGTTCGCTGAAGCCTAAATAGATGTTTTTTAATTATTAACAATCAGTATAAAAAAATAGGCTACATTAGTAATGCATATATGTTTATTAGTGACAGTTACACTTAAGCTAAATAAAAAAAATAGTATGACTAATATCTCTGGCAAAATTGTCAAAAAATTAAATATTCAATTTTTGACAATTCTGCCAGAGATACTTCCCATATTTAGAGATAAGTCATACTATTTTTTATACTTAGCTTAAGTATATAGCTTTCACTAATAAACATATATGCATTATTAAGAAAAAAAGTGCCTCGAATTTATAACTTTTTTGCATTTTACGACCAAACCCACCGGAAAATAGAAAGGGTTTATATAGACATTCTTTTCTTAGAATTGCTCACTGAACAATTCTATTAATGTTTCCTGACAAAGAAAATAAGTTCCGAAAAATTTCACGGCCTCCCCTACCATATATTAAAAAATACAAAATAATTAGATTCCCTACCAAAATGTGGGAAAATTTTAAAACCTAATTAAAAAAAATCACATTTCTGAGAAATGCTGTATAGTTAGCATGATGAAATTCCATCTGATGGCTGCTAATCTGACAAAACCCAAGTTTGGCTTTCTTCAAAGATAAATATTTAAAAATAAAAAGTAAAAAAAAATGTCTTTAAGATTAGTCTTCTGTTTGTCTACTGGTCAATCAGGTGATTGGTTCACCAGTAGTCCCGTCAAATGATAGTTTCAGGTAGAAAATTTTAGTGTAATTGTTGCTAGTAATTTTCTTAATAATTTTTGGGGGTGTTAATCATGAATCTGAAGTTTTCCAACAAAAATTCCTTCGGCAAATATGAGAAAAGATGACGACCGATAAAAGATAAAAACATTTTTTTAAAAGGTAAAAGCAAAACCAGGCGCTACTAATTATGGGGTCCCATAAATCATATTTCCCTTCAGAAACATTGTCTTAGAAACGAAGGCCAGTTTAGTTTAGTTTGTTGTAAACAATGAAATTTCCATTTAAACCATATATCATTCAGTTCAGTTCAGTTCACAAAATAATTTAATAAGGAAAAAACATTTCCTTTCCAATGAATAACATAGTAGGATTAGGTTTAACCCTGTAACGAACCAGTGGCATGCATAGGTGTCGGTGATTTACAGAAAACGTTAAAAATCTATTTTAATAAATTTTCTTAAACATGAGGTACTCTGGGCAAGAATGGTTTAAGCCTTATTATAGATAATTAAATTTTCTTTCAAAGGAGTTAAAATATAATTGAGTTAAGTTAGTTAGTTAAATAAAAACTAAAAATTAAATTAGATTTTTGACGATCTCTGTAATTATCCTCTATTTATGGACGTCAGGGTAGTGCCGACCACGACTGTTGCTCTAAAAAGGAAAGAAGTCTATCGTCTATAACCAAGTTCTGCTGGGACAATAGGTATGTTAGATAGATGCAAGTCTAACATGTAGCAGGACCACCTTTCGGAAGGGGTGTAAAAGCTTGGGTCCCCTGTGTATACTTGCTACGCAGTATAAAGATCCCTGCCCTCGATAAAGAGGAGTCAAGCAAAGTTACTTCCTCTTAGAGAAAGAAAACTATCCATAGGGCATTCTAAGGAGCACGTGCATCAGTTTGGTATATGGTGTACGAAATAATCGGGGTTTGCGAAAAAAGCGCCCCGTGTGCCTAGTGGCTAGACCAAATATGGTCTCTCCACCACTACTACTGTTTGCGCCTGGTCTTAAGTTTTTTTTTAAATATTTTTTCCCTTATTGGCCACCATATTGAATATCGCAAATTTGTCGAGAGAATATTTGTTAGAAAACCTCAGATTCGTGTTCATCACCTCCAAAAACATAAAATAAGCCAACAAAAACAGTTACACCAGAACTTCCCAGTTTGACCCCTTTTTTCTGCCATTTGACTGGGCTACATAATCTGATTGTAACCTAATGATCTCTATAATATATATATAACTGGATAGGCCTTTACATATATGCAAAGTGAGGCAAAATATTGATATTTTTTGAAGAGAAAGCACGCGCAGGAGGTGCTACCTTTCCTTTTTTACTTTTACTCTCCGATGATATTCTGTGGTTTTGAAAGTTCGCGGACGTTTTTAACTAATCAAAGCTACTTACTTCAAAAAAGAAACCGACTTTCCACTCCTATAAAACTCGTTTTTACAAGCAACGCATCTTGTTCCCATTTTTTATTTTTGTTCAACAAAAAACATTTCAAAAATATACTGACAACATTGACAAATACTTAACATGTCACAACTGAAAATTTCCGAAGTATTATGTTCACAGAACACCACCGGTGATTAGAATTAGAGATAGAAAGGTTGCAATTCTTAGCATTCATTGTATGTTCTCATTCTAAAAAAATTTTGCCTCATCGTATGGTATAGCCGTGACCGTTCCAGTAACTTCGTATATAATTCGTTGTAACCATATTAGAAAATAAATAAAAATCTGACACATGCTCTTTCAATATAAATAAATAGATAATCTCTATTTTTTTGATATTATTCGCTGGTCCGTCCCATTTTATTAACAGGATATTATGTTTTAGAATTCTAAAGAAAAAAACAATAAAATATAATTACAGTATACAGGGTCGGTAACTTTTTAAAAGTCCGGTTTGTATAAAATTTCATTCCATTTCACCTAAGATAATAATTTAAAATTAAACTTTTTTTTAGTTTACAAACAATTTTTGAAGGGATAAAACCAAAATTGTTCAATTTTGTAACTTACAAGCTCTTTTTTAGCCAATACAATACAGTACAAATAGGTACTATTTTTCTAAATGAGAATATTTTTGACAACCCTGTACAAAAATTTAAAAATTATCTAAAGATACCCTTTTTACCCTAGATTTCACAAAAATTGATTTAATTTTTTTTAAAGCTCTTTTTAAGCTTCCCGTGATTAAGCGAGGCCGAATATTGACAATTTTTGTAATTAAATAAAATGATATTTTATTTTTTGTCATAATTATGTTGACTAAATTAAATAATTCAGTTCGTATTGGATTTATCATTCAGCAAACGCAGTACTAAAAGTTCACAGTATGTAGGAGGCTCTTTTTAAAATAATTTAGAGACCCTATCTGGTCTGACAATTTTTATTTTATGAGAGGCTCGCAGAAATGAAAAAAAAGATGAACTATCAGACAAATATCGTCAAAAATTGGTCAAGGAAAGACGGATTTTTCACAGATTTCACACAGGCGCTAAAATAAACTCTACAAATCTTTACACGAATTCTTCAAGATCGAAACCTTTCCAGAAGTACTGAAAATCATAAATTGAATTTAAAATTGAGTGAATTTTACTATGGCTAGCTTAACTTTTCTACTAATTCTCTTTTCGTCTTTGAGGAAAGATAGTGACGTCTTTGCATGAATCAACAAAACAGTTCCTGAATTATTTAAACTACTCCTGAACTATAGTGGACTGATACGTTTGATTTTCAGCAATATACAGTGTGTCCAAATGAAATAACGTTATGTAAAAAACTTTTTTATTAATGTGATATATCGTTCAACACAAACTAGCCTTATTCAAATCACTATCGGAAAATTTGGTTAATAAAAGTTTATCTGACTAAGAATAGAATTAGATAACTTTTTTTCGAAAAATTAAGAAAAAAAAGCGGCTTCGGTGCACTATCCGGACACTAAAACGAGAAATTTTTTGATGTCGATTCTTTATGAAAACGGTAACTTAGCAATTTTGAAACTTATTTAGGTACGAAAAATTTAAAAAAAATATGTTTTTTTAATAAAAAAATACACATTTTAATTTTCATGTAAAATGCACACAAAACCACATACACTGGGATATTGGCCATATATGATATTGACCTTTGGTCCATCTGCTGCGTCTTTACTCTTAAATTCCGTGCCCGTGACCCTGCATTCGATTCACGGATGCTCAAGAATACGGGCACTGTGACGAAATGCCAAGTTGCCGCATCACATGTGTAAATTAAAATTTTGTGATTTCATTGGCCCTTCTTTCTGGGATTAACATTTTTTTCAGCCAATAAAATGAAAGAGAAGGCTCAGGACACAATAAGTTTAATTTTATTTGTACAAAGGTTTGGTTTGGGTTGGTTTTGGTAGAGCTAGGTTGCCCTGATTTAGGTTTGGGTCAGTTGGGCTGGTGTGTTTTGGTTAGGTTTGCTCCTGCTTGAGTTGGTTTACGTAGAGCTAGGTTGGGTTTACTTGGGTTGTGCTAGGTTTGTTTAATTTAATTTTTTTAAGAGGGCCAGATAATGTCGTCAAAATTGATTTAATAATCTTTGTTTCCTTATTTGCTTTATTTTTGCAGAAACGTGGCAACATTGCAAAATATTAAGCAGAGATATTGTCAAATATTGTTAAGATGCCGTTTAAAAAAAAAGAAGAAGTCAAAATTGAATGAAAAGTAAGGTAAAGTGTTTTTAACGTTTTTTAACGTTTTTTAAGGTTTTATTTATTTATTTTCTTAAAAGAAACTGTGGTTTCCAGATAGTGCGCTGGCCCCAAAAAAGCTTTTTATATGATGCTATTTCAAAAAGACCCATGTATTAAAAAAGAAATACGCTTTTTAGAGAGACTAAACAAATCCAACATTAATATAAAAATCGTATTGCCTATAAAATAAACTTTTCTCTAAATTATTATAAGATGCATATTTTATATAATATATAAGCTACTAAAAGTAGGATATGTACAGAAAAAAACAGAAGAGACTTTGGTAAACTTCAACCATATTTTTTACCAACAACAAAAACCATTTTATTTAAATAAAAAAAACCTATATAGATTTGTAGAAAATAGTAAATTCACCACATACGAATCAAATAAAATTTTAAGAACTAATAGCACTAAAAAACGTTTTTTAATTATATAAAATATAATAAAATAATAATAATATTAAACCATTTTACCTTAAAAACATAAAAACAGGCAATTCTAAATGCAAACTCGCCACAAAGTGGTATTAGGGTCACTGATAATGAGTGCTAAATCATATGAATAAGATAGTTAGCAGAAGCATCGATCAAGGGTGGTTACAGACTCGAGCGTTTGATTTGAGGCCCCAAAGCGCTCGGCAGCTCTTTCTGTCGAGCGCCTCGGGGCATCAAACCAAACGCTTGAGCTTGTGAACATTCTTGGTCGATACTTCTGCTAACCTACCTTATGTATATGGCTGAATAACTGATACTAGAGCCACTGGGTACATTGATGATTGACAGAGGTGGGCAACTCATATTGATCACTTTTTCTACCATCATGCAGATTTACATATAAAACCGATTTCTAGGGATAGATAGAGATACTTATACTTCGTCTGTGTGTTCCCTAGACTACTTTTTAAGGTTTTTATAATGTTAGGTTAGGACATAGTCACGTTTTGATATACATCTGTAGTGATGACGAATGCCTAGGATAAATTAAGGCTACTAATAATAATGGGTGCCATCTTCTTTTTAGGATAAATACCCTTTTTTTTGTGGCCATGAAGATTCTGCTTAGAAAGAGAAAAAGTAATTTTGCATTTTGTTTAGATAATAATATAAACATAAGGGTTGTAGCCCGATCTCAGCAAAACGCGACGATCCGTGAACTAAAAGTTAAAAAGAGGGGGAACACAAAAGGAGAAATTATAGGCAGGTAGACAAGAGCCGACTAGGGATATCACGGTGGATAGAATAGACCGGTGTTCGGATCTTATAAATATATGTCGAATTTTCACGACACTGGTGGTCCAGCTGATTTTTGTAAACAAAAGTTAGATATGATACGAACAACTAATATTTTTAAAAATTTTTAAAAACTAAGGCAGTTTTCCTACTATTTTTTAGTTATTCTTATAAAATAATTTTTTTCAAACATACCAGTCATTTCTTCTTTACACAAAAATTAAAATTCGAAAAAAATAATGTGTTTGTTTCAGCTTCAAAAATAATCCGCTGATCTAGATCTTTGTTTACTACCCAAGTCCTCGGTTCACCTTTGATATTAAACGATCACATTCAGTTTGAACTGTAGTTTAGTTTTGTGTTATAAAAAATAAAGCGGTCTACAAAAAAATAACGACAATAAGTATAGAAAATTATATTTTATAAAGATGTACCAGAAAACAATGGGAAAATTGCCTTAGTTTTCAAAAAATTCAAAAAATATTAGTAGTTCCGTTGTTCATATCATATCTAACTTTTGTTTATATATATATATATAAGATAAACGGTCTATTCTATCCACCTTGTAGGGATATCAGGGGAGATCCAACGAGGTCGCGTTCCGGGATCGAGATTATCTTTTCTTTTAAATCTCAGAAACGAGAAGGAGGTAAGAATCGCGTTTTTATAAACCTTGGTAATTTCAAACGTGGAATTTCGTAGAGATGGGCGATATATCGATCACTGCGATTCAGTAACAGTGAAACAAAAATCACTGGCGCTACCGGTTATCGAAATTCTGCACAAGCAGTTATTCAGTGATTGGTAAATATTATTACCGGTATCTAAGGAACGTCGCGTCTCACGACGTCATCGTGTCGCTGGTCGCACCCGAACGCATATTTGGCAGTGAAATCGCGTTTCACCGTAACAAACGAAAACGGTGATTTTCAACTATCCGGTTAAATCATAAATAGCACTACCGAATATTAGGTGTAACCTTTTCGCGGCCGAAATAACTGTATAGCCGCAGCCGAAGGGGATGCTCTCCGTAATACTAGGTAAAATAAATAATACTAGAAATATATAGAAATATTTTACTAGGTAAAATAGTGAATGAAAAATGAATAATAGAAATATTTTATACAGTGATTGAAATCACCGTTAAAAATCACTGGTTACTTATAAATCGCTGTCGCTACTTCACCGGTTAGTCGAAATTCACTGTTTTGCCCAACTCTAGAATTTCGTACCCGTGAATTCAAAAATCAAACAAGTTTCGTGGCTAATCGGGCAAAAAGGAGTTTTTTGTTTCCCTTATATTTTTCCGTGGGTAGCCTGAAAGCTAAACCTCACGGGGGTCCAAGATCTAATGGACACCTAATAAGTGTTGACAGTTAACCGTTTCGTCCTTATGGGACTCCTCAGAACACTGCTGGTCGATGTGACAAATCTTGCGAAGTTAATCAGACGGTTTTGTCTCTAATTAAATGTAATTAGTGAGCGAACTATAGCAAGAGGCGCCATCTATCGAGATACGAGAGAAACAAAAAAATTTCTTTCTCGGGAAATATGCAGGCGTTAACATTTACTGTCGAAGAAAAGGTTCAAATGTTTAAATGGTATTTTGCAGGAAATTCCGCTAAGGATGTAATAAATTTGTTTAATATTAAGTATGAGTACCGTAATATTCCTTGCAAAACTACCATCTTGAATATATTATGTAACCATTTTGGTAAATTAGGGTGCGTTAAGCTCTGCAGAAAATGTAGCAACAATGAAGAGGTGGAGAAGGGTCAAAAACCCATGTCGGAACAAAGGCAACAGCGAAAAACTGCCGTTTCCAACATTCAAAACATTTTAAAAAGACATGCATACAAAGCCTACAAGTTAAAAAAATCTCAGGAACTGTTTCCTTAAGGACAATATTTTAAGGATGGATTTTTTTGAAAAAATGACGGATCATGCAAATCAGGATGAAAATTTTGTCAGCTGTTGAATAGGCAATGCCGTGACAACAGCAGTGTAGTAACAAATAATTTTTTTTCGTAGGATACGGCAGCCTAATTTAACGCGAGGTTTAGAGACAATAAAATGGGTACATTTCTCTTCGAAAATCTCCGAGGAACTGAATTATAGAGAGGGGAAGTTGTTTTTATTTCTTTGTAACACCTGCTAAATTAGTTTTTCTCTTTCTAAGTAGAATCTACGTCGTCAGTATAGCTTTTACTCTAATGGTATATGTACAGGTAAGTATGTCAAAATACTTGACAGTAAGTAAGTGAAAATATTTGACAGCTAAAACAAAAGAATTTAGTAACCAAAGAAATAAGTAAATGGGACATTATTATGCCCTTTAAACAGCGCAAGCGCGCAGCTAGCGAGTTTAATTATTTTTGGCGTTCGACGCCTTGCTTGAAATTAGACATTCAGTCATTGGACCAAAACTGTATCTCTAACCATTTCCAAAATCCCCATGCAGTTGATGATGATTCAAGGGTGAGTGGGCGACCACCAGTGGGTCTATTGTGGCTCACTTTTGAGTGGTGTCTCACCACTGTATGCCTAATCCTCTAAAAAGGCCGATTCATCAGTTTGAATGAGACACTGTTCAGATCTTCTGAGTCAATCTGAGATTTACCGAAAGTGTTCTGACGTAAAGGTGCAATAGCCGGACATTCGCACAGTACATGTCTGACTGTTTCGCCATCCTCCATACAGAGTCTACATTCGGTCTCTTCTGTTAGTCCCATTCTGTGCATGGGTACTCTCAGTCGACAGTGACCCGTAAAAAGACCAGTCACTATAAGCATCTCTTGTCTGGTAAGTCCAATGATGTTCCTGGCTCTATTTCTACAAGGTCTTTTAGAGTGAGCCAGTTCTGGTATATTTATCCAGAATTGTTGGAAGCTATTCTCCATCCATTTTAATATGGTTGATTTAGCAGAATTGTATGATATCCCCAGGGCTGGCTCGGGTCCGAAAAATTCGACGCTTCCCTCACTGCTAGGTCTGCGGTCTCACTTCTCTCCTCCATGCAGTTACATTTATCTCTAATCTTAGGGAATACCACAGTCAAATCTGCACTGTCCGGTCATGATCAAAGTGGCTTCCACCCACCCTTCTTTTTCTATCGCAATGTCCTGGTTTAACCACACAAAACATCAAAAAATATCCAGGCAAATAAAACAGACAAAGAAAGATATATCAATCGAATTCCTGCAATCGGTTTGACAATTTAAACTGGGTAATTCCAGAAAGAGGGAGTAATATGACTTTTCCACCTCCGGAAATACACATCTGTCAAATTTATCCAAAACCTCTAGTAATACCTACCCAATAAACTTTAATTAGGCTTGTTTGCTTATTAACCTCAATTTCTTCAAGACTCACCTCACTAACCCAACCACTAACTCTCCTAAAGCCAAGGCGGTCTGGAATCGAACGGTTGTCGCATACTCAATGCCGGGTGGTACCCGGGCGGGTACGCCCCGGTTCCCAACAAACTCTGATTGAGCACGTTCGCTTGTTGCAAGTAATGTTGGTAGAACTGCGAAGGTGAGTCCATGAGTTGCGCCCCCGGCGGCATAAACGGGTAGGCGGACGCGGCCGAACGGTTCGCTTGATGCGCCGCGTTTAAGAACGCCGCCGCGGGGTAACTCTGCGAACCGCTAGCCTGCGCGGTGCTCGACGACTTGGTACTCGATTCGGGCGTGGACCGGTGGTGCGCAGCCGCCGCCGCGGCCATATAGTAGTTCGGTGCATTTCGGAAGTCCTCGAGGAAGTTCGGAAAAGCGTCCTTGTCGCCGTAGAGAGTCGTACCGAGTCCGACCGTGGGACCGAAGTTGAACGCACTGCCCGGCACTACACTGGAAGTTTTTAACGATATTGCACTGGGTTCGAGAGATGAGGCAGTGCCTGAAGTGGTGTTGGTGCTAGCGGTACCGCTTCCCTTGAGGCCGGCGTACGACTGGAAGCCTTGAGGATTGGAAGTACTGCTTGGCACGCTGCCGGCGATTCCCGATACCGACTGTTGGGAATCTTGAGGAGTACCGACTGCTGCAGCTGAAAAGGAAAATTCTTAAAACCAGTGTAGGAAATTTTTAGTTATTAAAAGTATTAGAAGAATAATCTTTTTTTTTTTATCTAAAAGAAAGAAGTCTTCCATTAACACGAATCAATTCTCTTTATCTAACCACACCAACATGGCCTAGTTTATTAAAATCGATCGATAGTTACGGGTGGTAATATAGTTAGGCAACCAACACACACGGCCTGAAAGAGTTGTTTTATTTTTGTGTGGCGCATTGTTTTATATTTTTTAATGGTAACGTTTTAAATAGGTAGGTGCATTATTTTCCTAAAATTAAAATTAATATCCACTAAAACTACAGAACAGAGTGCTTTGCCTACGTTCTACCTAGCTATTCCCCACCCAAGTCTTTGTTTTGAAAAATTGCAGTAAATCTTTGTTAAAAACCAACGTCTATATCAAAAACTTTGTCTTGAAAAAGAAATTCATATTTAAAAACAAAGAAAATTACAAAAGTGAGGGGGTGGGGGTGGTTGCGTGTACGTGACTTTGAATGCAAACAAGGCTTTTTATACTTCATGCAAAATTTATTTAAATATTCTTGGCAAAGCGCTTTCGGTCTATATGACCATCATCAGTGCCTTAAAGCTAGTTAAAATCTTAAAATCTGGTTCTTCAGTCTATGATTGGACATCACAGGACAGCACAATTTTAAAAAAACTTACAAACTACTTAAAATATTTAAAAATTTTTTAGGTACATTTTACAGTTATTATAGTACTATTATTCTTTATTTAAAATTGACTAGTAAAAATTAAAATAATGACTTTTTGTTTATTGCGTCGTAATTCTTTTGACAAGAAAATTAGTTATTTTAATAATAAATCACTTACCAGTCTTACTACTGTTCTTTTTCTTTTTCTCCCGCTCTCTCTCCCTCTCGCGCTTCCTCTCCTGAGCCGCCTGCGCAGCCGCTTGCGCAGCTGCCTGGGCAACTTGCGCTTGCGCTTGAAGGGTGTTCTTTAGTTCGTTTTGTTGCGACTGAAGATCGCTAAGGCTAAGTTGTCTAAAAGAGAAAAAGAAACTTGATTATTAAACTGGTTTCACGCATAATAAAATTACGAAATAAGAAAAGTTTTATATTGAGACAAATAGTACACTAACAGTATACTGCTAGTATTTAGTTGGCTTAAAAATCTGCTGACTCTGACATCTTGAAGGTAGGAAAAAACGCAATTAGCGTTGATCTGACCTAAAGGACAATGTGCTGAATGTATTTCGATATAACATAGATGGATTCTCTCATCTCAATCGATCCTTTCATCGATTCTTTCTGCTGCTGTTCTAGTTTCTCTTGTATTTTGGTAGATAGCACTACGTGTGGAGGTGGGCGGTTTAGTTTTCTTATTATAAACATAAGATGAGAGACAAAACCGTGTCCTTAACTTTGCAGAGGTGTCACAACGAATAAGGAATGTTCTGTGGAGTCGCGTGAGGACAAAAGAGTTAACTGTTAACACTTATTAGATGTCCATTGGATCTTGGGCCCCGGTGAGGATAAGCTTCCGAGTTGCCCATGAAAAAATACGACAGAAACAAAACCTTTTTTACCCGGTTAGTCCCGAAAACATTTTTGATTTTTAATTCACGGGTACTAAATTTTAGTACCCGTACGTTTAAAAATAGTATTAATGTCGATATTTTCTCACAAAAGTAGTACAGGTACTATAAGTACTTAGGGTAGGGATTCCCTAGAAAAATAAGCGAGCTTTAGAGTTCCTCACTCTCCAAAAGATTGAGAATCACTGCTCTATAAACATTTGGCATTAATAAGTCACCACACTGTATAAAACTTACCTGTTATACATAGAAGTCGTCGCTTGTTGCATCTGTTGATTAAAGGCGTCCATGTTGCTCTGGTTGAAGGTACCCGACATTGATTTGTTAAAGAGGCTATGAGCGGCGGCCGGTGTTAACCCTAAATTTCGATAAATTAAATTTATATTATACACTGATATCTACTTATAGATGGTATATCAAAACTGCCATTCTATTTTAAAAATATATTACTTGCACAAGGCGCTCTACAGAGAAAAACTGCTCAATTGGCAACACTGAGTCAAGCGGCAGTATAGGTTGCAAGGGATTTTAAGAGATGCCGTTAGACAATGAGAAAGACTTCCACTCTTTCTCTCTTTCTAGCTTTCGAAGCAAAAAAACTTTATATACTTGTTGTGAGCAGACGAAAAGTGTAGCCGCATCGGCGGGACATATAATAATCTTATCTAACCTAATCAGTGCTTATGGTTCAAAATCATGGAAATGAAGAATTTGAGTTTTTAGCTAAAGCTGTCGTAAATTACAGTTTTCTCATTATTTTCACATTGTTATACTTAAAACTCATTTCCACATTTCACAATAATTTTAATTTAATACGTCCCTGATTTAATGTTGATCTCTTTAAACCCGAAAAATCATTTGGTGAACGCTTTCATAAGTCAATAAGGGAAGTTCAAATTGACACAAAACATAAAATATTAAAATGTTTTTTATTGAAAGTGTCAGATGGTGCTGTTCTAGGTGTTTCCATCGTAACTTCGAACAGCTTGTCAACGCGGATTTTATAGTTTAAAAGCTAAATTATTTACTACATTAATTAATGCTCTCTTGCGAAAAAAAAAATATTTACAGTTTTTCTGTAAAACTAATTTAGCGAAAATTATAAACCAACTTTTAAAAAAATATGGATTTATGACGTCACACAGGCCATTTTACTCAAAGTGGAGGCAAACACCCAGCGACTTAACATTTAGTGATCCTTCACCAATCGATCAAGGGTAGTCTAAAACTTTTTTGCTGAATCTAGAATTTTTATCTTTTTAAAAATTTTAAAAAATAATATATTTTTTAGTTTTTTAGATATAAAACTTGTTGGAACAACAATTAAATTGCCGTTCAATCGCGAACAAATCATAACCCATACAGTTTTTCTCTAAAGTTAATGTGGCAAAAATTTTGGATTTATGACGCCACACAGGCGCTTTTGCTCAAATTTGAGGCAAATACCCGGCGACTTAAAAATGAATTAAATTTTTCAACTTTTTGTATTTATAAAAAAATTTATATCTTTGTAAGTTTAAAATTAAATTTTAAAACTGGCCCCCATACTAACAGGTTTTAACTCTCCACGCCTCGAGCGGTCGAAGTTATTTACCTTGATGTGCGTTCTACTACCGCGCGCAATCTTGTCGCCTTTCTTCTACTAGTATGGCTTACGCAATGGTTTGAAGCTGATCGTGCAAGCTGATTTGCCGGAATTATGACAAACGAAAAAATTGACCATCGTATTAATTTAAAGTAAAACTCTACTAAATGCTTTGAAATATGTCTACCGAGAACAGTGTATGTCTCGTGCAATGATTTTCATGTGGCATAAAAGCTTTTTCGATGGTCGTAAAGAAGTTAAAGATGATAAACGAGAAGGGCGCTCCAGCGCTTCCAAAACAGCTATGCTCATTGTTTTTTTTTCGATATTAAGGGTGTTATTCTTATTAATTGGGCGCGTGAGGGTCAAACAGTCAACCAACATTTATATTTAAAAGTATTGATGTAGCTAAGGGAACGTGTAAGGAAAAAGCATCCAGATTTGTGGAAGAACAACGGGTGGCTGCTCTACCAGGACAATGCACCGGCTCACAATGTCCTTTCCATTAAGCGGTTTTTAGCTAATCAGAAGATCCCCGTCGTTAACCACCCACCATATTTACCAGACTTAGCCCCTTGAAACTTCTACCTATTTTCGAAAGTGAAGAAATCGTTAAAAGGACCCCGTTTTGAAATATTAGAACACGTCAAGGAAAAAACGGCAAGACTTCTTAACAGCTTCTCTTCTGATGATTTCCAACATTGGTAAAAAACTCATGCAACGCTGCGTCGTAAGAGAAAGGGACTACATTGATGGGGAACATCATTACGTTCTATTAGTACTTTAATAAAGTAGATTTTTTACAACAGTCTTATAATTTTATTGTCATACCTCGTATGCTAATGATTTTTACATAAGCTTTGGTTTGGACAAAAAGAACTTACCCTTCTCACTATAGTACTGCTGCGCCGTGGACTGCAAGCCAGCCATCATCCGTTCCTGCATGCGTTCCCGTTCCTGCATCCGTTCCTGATTGCCGAACCTGTCTACCAAGTGGGACATGCTGGAAATATTCCTGGTCAAGTTCTGCAGGGATTGTTCCAAGTCGGACGCTGCATGGGAACTCGAATGCGTCGAGGTAGCCGAGGTCGGGTGATTCGATCGAGACACGGTTGCCGTGTTGGCTTCGGGTTTGTAACTGTAGGGACAATAAAACCGTAGTGCAAATAATTTATTAGAAATAAAATTTCGGACTTCCATTGTCTTTATTTATTTTAAAACACGACGTTTCGGTTAGTAAGTATCTCTAACCGTTATCAAGTGAAAGTTAGAGATACTTACTAACCGAAACGTCGTGTTTAAAAATAAATAAAGACAATGGAAGTCCGAAATTTTATTTCTACACAATCATTGTCTACGAGTTTCAAACAAAGAAATAATTTATTACTGTGTGTTTCACGGAAAGACGATGTTTTTGGATCAAAATAACCATATTTTTTTTTATAAAGGTTGCGGCAACCTAATAAGAGCAACAGTTTTTTTAGTTTGTAACTGTAGATAGTTATATAACTCTTATAAAACCCTTATAAGTTTATTCAAATGAAGCACGGGTTTTATAAAAATGGTAATGACTGTTATAAAAATACACAATCGCAAAAACAAAAGGTAAAAATTATGACAACCTACAATTTATTTCAAGTTAACAAAATGCTTACCCGCTAGGCACTTCCGTCGACGTATGCGCCTGCTGACTACTTTGCTGCTGACTTCGCGCCTGCGCTTGGGCTTGCGTTTGCGCCGCCTGAGCTTGCGCTTGTGCCTGAGCTTGCGCCTGGGCCTGAGCTTGTGCCTGAGCTTGCGCCTGGGCCTGAGCTTGCGCCTGGGCCTGAGCTTGCGCTTGCTGGGCTGCCAATCTGTCAGCTGCCAACTTCTCGGCCAAGCTGTCAACTGATGACTTCGATGACGAATAACTGCCTCGAGATTGTTGAGCGGCGCTCAGTTGTTTTGAATAGGTGGATGTAGTGCCTATTTAAAAAAATTAAAATAATAAATTGATCAATTAACGGTCTTACTTTTGCTGACGGACAGAGGGAAACGACGTGTCTATGATACTAGATAGATCCTATAGCGAGGTCTAAGATTAAACAGATCTCTCGTATTTGTCATTTATTAATTAAAATAAATTCATTTCTAGGTTAATTTATCACTTTACTGGTTTTGCCTAGTTTTTATGTGAAAAACCCGGGTTTTTTAAACAAATTTTTAAATCTGTGACTTTTGCAGGTGGCTAAAAATCCTGTCTTTATGATCCTACGAGCCGGATAAAGTAAAAAAATCCCATTTCCTTTACGTTCTAATAACTCCTAAACTACTAAAAATCATAATAAATACCTGTAGTCGTTGAAGTTTGAACATTAGACACGTTTTGTGATGTTTGAGGAACAACCGTTTGGCCAGTACTCGATCTTTGTCCGCCGTAATTACTTATATCGGGCCTGCCGAATTGTTGTTGAAGTGCTCTGGAGTAATTAACTTCAGGACCTGTCAAAACACGTTTTAAAAATTAAATTAAAAAAAATATTGAGTGTGCTACGACACTTTAAAGTAAATTTTTCGCTGATAATAAAAACCGAATAATAAAAGGGTAATTTCATAAAAATACAAACTTTTCCTTAAAAATTGAAAGTGACAGATGAAATTTAGATTGACACCTTGATTTTTTATAATAAAAGTTATAGACCTCCTCCAGTTGGTTCCCACTCAAATTTTTATTTTAAATTTAGTTTCGAGGTCAATATATAATTTTTTTCAATTACTTTAAATTGAACACACACTTTTCTATCGATAATACAAACCCACAAGAAAAAAAATGTCGAGATCCGTAAGGCAGGTATAATATTCATATGTAGGTATTAACGAAAAAAAAAAGGCTTGGCCAATCCTTTCCGATTTTATTGATTTTTCAATTTTCTGATCAGTATTTTTGCTATTAAGTCAACCCTAACTTTAAGACTTCACTGTAATCAAAGGAGGGGGCCCACCACCACTAACCTGACCTAACCAATCCCAGGATTCTCAAATCGAAGCCCCGCCTTCCGAAGCTGAAAAATTTAATATAACAAATTGGTAAAAAAAAATTTTTAAGTCACAAGCTTTTATAAAATGCACTAAAAATTAAAAAATAATTTTCTAACATTCTAATATTATCATAATAATAAAAGCGATGGCCAACTGATGGAAATTTTGACGATGCTAGAACGATAAGATATCCGTATCAATTAAATATCACTATTTGCAAGAATTAATCTAGCAGAAAAATGCAGAGGTACTAAACTCACCCAACCTGACCTAAGATACCCCAGCATTTCTCTGATATAGGTATGGCAATGGCATAACATTGCGGTACATCAAACATATCTTTGATAACCTGCTATGTTGAATATTCTTTAAGTGTTTAGATCACAAATTTAGATTAACTTATGCTTTGATTTGCGGCCATCGCTTTTATTATTATGATAATATTAGAATGTTGGAAAATTATCTTTTAATTTTTAGTGCATTTTATAAAAGCTTGTGACTTAAAAAAAAAAATTACCAATTTATTTTCTACTTTTTAGTCTCAGCTATCTACTCTATTAAATGAAAATATTTGTTCAATAATAGAACAGAAGAGTTTATTCTAGATTATAATGAAATCGCTGATCGTGAGTTGTTTGGAAACTCATTTTTCTATTGGGCGAAGGAGAGGGTGGGGGTAGAGGTAGAAATATATTTTTGTTTGGGCTGTATTGCCATCGGACCTTTATGCATATACCAAATTTTATAAAAGTCATTTGAAGTGAAGCGTGTCAAAAACGCATTTTTTATGGAAGGGGGTGGGGGGTAGGGGTGGGAGGACATTTTTTCATTATTGTTGTATTGTCATCGGACCACTATATGTATACCAAATTTTATCCAAATCGGATAACGGAAAGTGTGTCAAAAACACATTTTTCTATAGAAGGGGTGGGGGTAGGGGTGTGTGGATATTTTTTCCTTAATGTTGTATTGTCATGGGACCACTATGTGTGTACCAAATTTCATCCAAATCGGATAATGGGAAGTGTGTTAAAACGCTTCACAAGATTTGATAGATAGTTAGTAAGACAGATCAGCTGAAGCTAAATAAAAGCTTGTAAAAAGGGCAATGATGCCAAATCATCAAGTGGTTCAGATCTAGGGAGATGTTAACGACATTATTCAAGAACCCAAGTGTACATAGAACACGCTTTTTTTCTACCTGTATATCCCATATTGGTAAACTTCGACATATCCAAATTTGACTGTTGTTGAAGGGACCTTGTCGACGGAATATTAAGCGGATACGCGCTTTCGGCGCCAAAACCGCCAGCGTAGGGGTTACTGGCAGCATGAGCGGCAACGCTGCTACCAGAATGAGCCATGTTGCCGGACGAGTGGGCGGTGCTGCTGGCCGAGTGTGCGGCGTTTGGTTGGAAGTTCATAGCACGAGCTGATTGATTCGATATTTGTTGCTGGGTTGATTGTTGCTGAGATTCTTGTCTGAAAAGAATGAAAATTCGTAAGCCAAACAGAAATGGTATATGGATTTTGTGAGGGTCAAATGAAATGCAATAGTGCCAGTTCTTTACTTCGGTTGTATTAAAAGAAAATATTTAAAAAAACTATCCTAACAGATGCAGAACTCAATTTTACCAAAACACCAAATAATTAAGTATAAAAAAATAACAGTTAAATGTGATACTAACATTGAGTAAAAATTGATTTAAAAAATTAAATATGGATTCATCACCTTCAAAGAAAAATGAATAAAAAAGCATTTTTTAAAATCTAAACCTAAATCTTCACTTCCTCTACTTTTAATGTGTAATGGCAACCATGGCTATGTCCGTCTCTTTTTCTCAATTTTATTTTCTGTCTGTCTCTAATACACGGCTTCTAGATCTAGCTTTAAAAACCCTCTACACGGTGTTTAAAGTAAATCTTAAAAGCTAACATTTCAGCCAGTCTTTCAAGCGATACCTATGCCGAAGTCAGCCACGTAAAGCTCGTAAAACGTGGGTTCTTCTCTGGTGAAACACAACAGAAGAGACCTGTTCAAAACGAAAACGTTGGGTTCTTGATTAAGTAACGTGTATCAGATGCTCGGTAAGATGTCTCTCTCGTACTTCAGTAGGAGCTAGCCTTTCCCAAGTAACATTATTACCACTCAAGATTTTATTAATTTGGTTCCTAGGTTATTTAGAGGGTGCTGTTATGGGTTTTAGGATCAATTTGGCTACATAAAGGGAATTTATATTACCAATTACCTAAAGGGGTGTTATACAACCGAAAAGTGATTTATAAAGGGAATATAATAAAACTGATATTCCTTCTGTTCCTTTTAGATACTTTTGGTTTTATTGATTTCTGATTTATAAAGATGGTCTTATAAAACCATTTTACCTAAAGTTTTTAAAAAGAAATAAATATAAACTTTGGTCATTTAGTTTTTTTCATTACTTTAGGTCATCACAAAAGTGTTATATACTAAAGCTAATAGGTTATCTTATATCCTTTTGTTTTTATAGTTACCAGTAGTTTAAAAGTAAATATGATTAGATAGGCGGCCATATAGAACCTAGTTTCCTTAAGGTTTTTAAAAGTGGTAAATATAAACTTTAGACTTTTGGTTTTTGCCATTACTTTTAGGCATTTTAAAAAGGTTTTATAGGAAAGCTTAAAGGTAAACTTAATTCTTTTGTATTTATAGTTACCCATAGCTGTATATTAAATATTATTTAAATAGGCGGCCATATAAAACCTTGTTTCCTTAAGGGTTCTAACAGAAGTAAGTAAATACTTTCCTGTTTTATTTTTTTAGGTATTTCTTGCAAAAATAATAGATATACCTAGGTACAGATTGGTACATACCTACCTATTGCAAGATTGATGATTTAAAGTCCAATAATTAATAATTGTTGACATTAATAATTGTTGAGTTTCCGTCCTCCTGGGTAGGACACCCAGGCCTAGATAAGGCCTGTTTAGACGACCTATATAAGAGGTTGCCCTCCACCCTGCAGGCACAACGAATATCATTGCACTGGCCCTCTCGATTGTGTCGAAATTGCACGATAAAAAACATTTAAAAGTGTTGAATTATACGCTTTTAAACACTTTAAAAACAAATACAAAAAAATTAAGTGAGGTTATGTTGACTATGTTTACATCGTTTTTTTTTGTTGGTTTCATAAGGGCACTCAAAAATCCTTTTTGCGATACAGTAACAAATAAAACCAAGTGACCACTATAAAACCATAATGGCGTATATAAATTTATTTAAAAAATATTGTAAAGAGAAAATATTTATTTAGTCGTTTTAGCAGTGTTTTTTAACAATAATTTTACTTTAATTTTGATTTATGTAAACCAAACAGACTTTTTAATTGGTGGATAGTGTTGTTATTTGTTATTTTGTTATCAAAAAACTATTAAAAAGCATTCTTGAGCCGGCGCGCTTGTTTTGAGAGCTTTTCAGATACCATTTTATCAGAAAAATAAATCTGGCAGGCAATTTGATCATCAACAAAACGACAAACTCGGTATATTTTTATGTGATTAAATAATTTTGGGACTCTGACATTTTTGGCAATTTTGTGACCTAAATTATTTTATATAGCCATTGTGAATCTAAAATATCGCCATAGGAAAACTTCTTTACTCTAAAGGTATTATGGTATTCAACAGAATCGCCAGGATACCAAATTACCAAATCTCGTTTTATAATAGGATAGAGGACGTTTCTGAGTTGCTTTTAGAACCTGGCATAATAGCTTTAGGCTCTAAAAGGTTCTATACTGGTGGAACCGCTAGAGGGCGAAGCTGGAGTTTATTTCTTATGGTTTTATAGTGAGTTTAATACAAAGGTTGCCACAACCAATTGGGGAGTCCCATTTAGGAGGTCTAAGGGGTATATAAGGGTAATGGGAACGTGCTAGCGACCAAACATTGAAACTAATGGTTTTAAGGAAAGGCGCTGGCAACCTTTTAGCTTCTGCTATAAATAAAGAAATGTTACTTGGGTTTAGAATATATAGGTGGTATATCATGTGCAAAAATAATTTTTTACCTCTGTTGCTGCTGTCCCGGTTGGCCATGTTGCTGACCCTGTTGACCATGTTGCTGACCGGTTTGTTGATGCATTTGACTCTGTTGTTGTTGCTGGCTTTGCTGCTGCTGCTGCTGTTGGTGTTGCTGCAGTAACGCCTGCTGTTGCTGTTTTAGCTGAAGCGCAATCGCTTGCTGATGCACCAACGCTTGCTGAAGGTTTTGCTGATGCGCAGCGGCAAGGTTTTGCGTTTGATGCATGTTGCCAGACTGCTGCTGATGCGCGCTGGTGTTGGATTGATGGGCAAGCGTTTGGTTTTGTAGAACTTGTTGCGCAATACTTTGCGCAAGGCTCTGACTCGCCGCCTGGTGCGCGAGGTTTTGATGCGCCAGGTTTTGATTGTTTTGATGTGCGAGGCTTTGTCCGCCTTGATGGCCGATGTTTGGATTTGATTGATGTGCTAAATTCGGATTGGTTTGATGCTGAAGCTGAGTTCTTTGTTGTAGCAACGCGGCCGCTTGCTGTTGCTGGACAACCTGTGCAGAAAACAAGAAAATAACCTTCCGCTATATTATATTCCGTAAAACACTACCTACATTTGTTTAGGCTAAAGAAAATAAATGAAGAAAAATAAATACAGATTCTTAATTTGCTATACTTTTAGTTCGCTATGTCAAACATCTTATTGCCTATGCTTTCACTTCGCTATGTCAAACATGCAGGCCTCATTACTCAAAATACTTTTTTCAGTTAAGTTAGTTTTGATAATTTCGAGGCCTCTCTTAAGAATATATTTTGCTGCAGAAATCTGAAGTATAGAAATTCATTTCTACAGTAAAAACCCATCGAAAGAAAAAGACAGACAGAACACTACAAGGGACTGCTACAGGAAACGAGATCCGAATATCTATCAGCCTCTCCGAGGAGAGACATAGAAGTACATGGAGAGGAAGTAATCATCGAAAAAGAAATGATAAAGAGTAGTATTAAAAAGCTTAAATCCGGAAAAGCTAGAGGACCTGGGGGAATATAAATGCTCAAATATGGATCAGAGAAACCACTAGAAAATCTCACATATATTATCAATCAATGCATAAACGGGATCAGGTACTGGATCCTGATGATTGGAAAATTGCATTCATATTCTCATACATAAAAAAGGAAACAAGCTGGATTGCAACAATTACAGAGGAATTTCAATAACCAATACTCTAAGTAGAATATACGATACGAGATCTTGTAGTTATAATGCTTTTTGTCTTAAACAAGTAATTGAGAAAGTGCCAGAAATATAGAGACTTATGTTACCTTTGTGGACCTACAAAAAGCATATGATACCGTTCCAGTAGAAAAAATATGGAGAGTGTTAGAGCAGACTAATATCAATCATACATACATAAAAGCGATAAAAGAATATACAAGGGGTCAAAATCTAAAAGTAAAATTGGAAATCGATGAATTTCTGGTAACGAAAGGCTTAAGACAAGGATGTTGTATCTCTCCAATTCCAACAAGTGTCGAAATGGATGCAATAAGAAGATCAATGAGAATATCTAGAACAGATTACATAAGAAATGAGATCATAAAAGAATGGAAATCAAGAGAAGCATAACGGATGACATCAAGAAAACTGATATGGTACGGCCATGTACAACGGATGAACGACGAAAGATTACTAAAGCAGGTCCTGGAATGGCAACCAATAGGGTGCAGAAAAAGAGGGCGCACTAAACTAGAATGGCAACAGTCAATCCAAAGATCAATGAGTCAAAAAAACTTGCCAGAAGATGATTGTCATGATCGAAGGAGGTGGAGAATAGGCGTCGGACAATGTAGAAAAACGTTCTAGACCGACATAGTAGTAGTATATATAATTTTTTTAGAAAACTGTTACAAACCTGTTGAAGCGTAGGCGTTTGCTGTTGTAAATTTTGATTCTTCTGCTGTTGATTCGCAAGTTGCATGGTCTGACTCGGAGGTTGCTGAGCTTGAGGCTGACTCGGAGTTGGAGGTTGCAAAATAGGCGAAGGAGTTGAGAGAGGTGACCGTGAAGGTTTGTTGAAGGGTAAAGGTTGTTGTTGTTGAAGGTGTAGCGGTTGACTGAGTAAGGGAAGTACGGGTTGTTGTTTGGGAGGTTCTTGAGGTTTATTTGATCCGAGGGATATCTGAAACAAATGACCATCATTAAAAAACCCATCCAAAAAAATACCAAACATATTAGAAATATAAAAATTCTGGTGTAAGAGTTTACCTGATGACCCATCTGCAAACTCCTATTAACAATCTCGGTATTTCTAATCTCATCGACCGGAAACGGCGTTCCTGACTGACTCTTTTCCGCTCCACCGGACCCGCCGCTGTCTTCGCCAGCGTTGAAAGCCTCGACGCTGGGAGGGTTAAGTGGCGAATTCTGAGGGTGCGGGGAAAGCACGTTGGGTGAGTTCACTGACGGAGAGTGCTGCGAGTGAACGCTGGGGCTGTGTTGCGAGTGGACACTTGGCGAATGCTAAGAAGAAAAATAATGATATAAGGTGGCAATTTTGTATACATTTTTAATTTAAGGGTCATTCTTTTGAAAACCATACAGTCGTTGCTCGTATATCACGAATTTTTTATTTTTTTTTTTGGTATTTTTGTAGTACTTGTACTATTTTTCTACTAACTAAGCTATCTTTCAGCTTAACTACTAGAGATGGGATTAATGGCATTTTAATACTACTATGTATATGATTACTCTAATATAATCAAGGCCAACACAAAAATAGAGGCCACGACCCTGAAAAAATCAGCTGTTCTCCCGGGGCTGAATTTTACATTGGGTCTTATGGGAGGTCAGACATTTTTTTATCATATTTTCAAAATGGCACTACAGATTTCCGCAAAATTTCAGTGAAATATTCTCAGATACCATCCCGATATTCCACCAAAAGTTTGTAAGGAAACAACATGATTAAAAGGTTAAAATCTTCAAGATTGAGCATTCCTTATTTTGAATTCAAATTACCCGCCATGTTATATTTGACTTTGTCATCTGTGATTGTCACATTCGCTTCTGCTTTTAACTTAATTTGTGTGTGAGCTAAAGAAGCGGCTATGAAAAATTAGGGATTACTATACATTAAAAAAAAATTGTTCTGCCAGAATAAAGTAAAAACAATCTCAAAAACGGCTTTATTTAAAAAAAAAATCAAATATTCATGAACCGTCATTCCAAATTCAATATTATAAAGACAATCAGCTGTGTCGTAACGTGACCATCAAAAAAAAATCACCCCCGGATATGACGTCAACAAAGTGAAGGATCGTGGCCCGTCCATTTTGATAGCCCTGATATAATCAGTAAAATCCTGTATGGGTAAAAACCTGCAAAACTGTGTTTTGAGCAAAGTCTCAAAAATAACTTTTATAAAAATTAAAAAAAATATCATAGTCTTAAAATTATTTTAGAGAAATAAGCGCTAAGCTTAAAAGCAGTATCTCCAATTATATTTCAAATTATTTAAGTTATTGTGATAAATATATAAAAATCACTACTTGACGTTTTTCTAGCCCAAAATAGATAAAAACATTACACCTAGAGGCATTTACCACTATTTAAGATAAGAAAAAATATGTAAAATAATAAAAATAAAAAAAAAACAAAGTCTTTTGTCGGATGACATATCACAAAAACGGTAATATAATGGGACTTTTAACTATAATCGCCTTCTTTTTCTAGAGCCACAGCTGGTGCAGCCGACAGCGCCCTCTATTGGAATATCAGTAAACAACACTAACGGTTTCTACGTTTTACGTTTTCATAAATTATTTTTTTATGAATTCAGTTTTCTACGATTTCTTTTTCGTTTGATTACAGTTCCTTTGCTTTGTAACAAAACGGGATTTGAATATAAATGGTATTTTTGCCATTTATAAGTTTTAAAATATTAATATTTTTAATTAAATATTGTTTTCGACGTCAATAAGCATTAATTACATGCAAGACTAGCAGCGACTTGTTTATTGGCATATTTTCAGGTTCGCTGTATTTTAATAGAAGTTGTATTCGGCTAATATGTCCTTTGAGCCACTAACACAAACTATTTTCAATTTTTAAAAAACACAGTGTGTAATTTTGATCTGTAGCGGTTTTCCAAGTCTGGCTTGCGTTGGTGTTTTGTCTCTTTGTTTGGAACGTTTAAAGCACATACTATCTCTTTCTCGCGAAAGCGAGAAAGCTTAGAGTTTAAACCAATCAACGGCAAGCTAAGAATGCCGGGGAGTGCTGGGCTGGGCTAGCAGCATTAGTGTTGTAGGGTGAAGTAGGGTTAGTACTCGAGTAGTTCGCTTAATACTTGTAGAAAGGCGAGTTTGCGTACGAGTAAATGACGTTCTGAGTAGTGTTGGGCGAGTAGACATGTTCCCTTGAAGGGAACTGAGCGTACGGGCTCGGACTTTGCGGATTATCTAATGGGCTACAAGACTTGTCTGGGCTACTCTTATTCGAGATGGTGTCCTGGTAGAAGCTCCGGATAGCGTGTGCGGTGTGAATCAGCTGATCGTTCACGTATTTTGTGCAGTTTTAATTTTTGTTTTTATAATTGAAATTTTTACGGATTTTACCATGTTTTGTCTGTATGTGTGCCCTTAGACGAAAGTTCGGCAATTTCTCACTCAATCTCAAGTAAGTGTATAAGTATGGTAATACTTCAAACAGTGTTCCCACCAAATTAGGATTCACAACGTCAAATGCATGGCGGAGTGATTTGTTATCACAAGCGTTAGCTATTAATTTTGAGGTTAACAAGTACGCGGGCTTAATACATACCTGAGAATGTATACTGGGAGACTGTTGAGAATGCATGCTGGGACTATGCTGAGAATGAACGCTCGGACTGTGCTGAGAATGCACACTGGGCGACAACTGAGGATGCACAATCGGCGATAACTGGGGATGCACGATCGGCGCGTGAGGCGAATGCATCGGTTGCGTGGCCGGACTCGGCTGGCTACTCGCAGGCGAGTTGGCCGAGTAGTTCGCTTTGGGAAACGGCTCTTTGCTGGTATCGTAGTATGCTGGGCTAGCAGCGTTCGTGTTGTACGGTGGAGTAGGGTTTGTACTCGAGTAGTTTGCTGAATGCGTGTAGAAAGGCGAGTTGGCGTACGAGTAAATGACGTTCTGGGTTGTGTTGGGCGCGTAGACGTGTTCCCCTGAAGGAAACTGAGCGTACGGGCTCGGACTTTGCGGGTTATCTCTCGGGCTACAAGACTTGTCTGGACTACTCTTATTCGAGACGGTGTCCTGGTAGAAGCCTACGCGCATTTGACCGTTGAACGCGGGGTACGATCTTGGTGAGATGTCTGGTCTTGGAGAGGCCATGACGGGGGAAGCTCCAGATGGCGATCTAAAAAAAAAATAATTAAATTTTGAGCGAATTTAAATAAAATAATTTAATATAGATGGAGAAAAAAAGGTATAAGATTTTTAGACAGTGTTTTTATTTTCAGTTAAAACTGTAAGAAAATCTGACCACGGTTCGGTTTAACTCGATCTCCCAACAAGATGTCAGAGGAGCTATGATTTAAGAAAAAATAAGTTAAGTTAGATTAAAATAAAAATTAAACAAACTTTCTCACGGCCAATTGTCCCCGCGGCGAATTGTCCCCGTAGCGAATCGACCGCGGCAAAATGTCTCCTACCTTTTAAATACACCACAAGTTTTTTTTATAGTTTGTGTAGGATCACATTTTCATATAGTTTTAGGTGTCTGCTAAATTACTGGACAGAACTGTATATTCTGTAACATAATTTTAACGTTCCTAATTGTATCAATTTTTGATATTTTAAACAAATTCTTCGCCTATTTTTTGCTATTTTACATGAGATTTTTATACAGTTTTAGGTGATTTTGAGAAGAGTTTGTGTAGGATCAGATTTTCATACAGTTTTAGCTGATTGCTGAATTACTGGAGAGAACTGTATATTCTGCAACATAATTTTAACGTTCCTAATTGTATGAATTTTTGATATTTTAAACAAATTGTTCGCCTATTTTTTGCGATTTTTCTTTTAAATACAAAAACACACCACACCGAATCGATGACGGATCTGATGCCTTCCTAGCCCATTAGCACGGTCCAAGTGCTCCGTTAGTAGTTAGCATTTTTTCAATTTTCTCACTGTCAAAAAATTGTCATTAGCATTATTGGAATATGACCAAACTTCTTTCAGCTCGTTGCAGTGCCGAACACTATATTTCATGAAAATCCAAATAAAATTGGTCTAGCGGTTCCGGAGCTATTGTGGGCTGGACAAACACACACTCGGACATACGTCACGACGAGATTCCGAAGATAGGAAAAAATAATACATTTTCTAGGTTATCTGATTTTTTTTTTTACACAAATCCTTTTCTAGCCATTGCTGCGCGGGCTGAGCGGTATAAATTGGTCAGTGGGTTTATGTGTACATAAAAGAGCTAATAAGTACCTAATATTAGTAAAAGGTGCTCATTATCAAATATAAAATCTACTAATTAATAAAATTGGTCAACCCTGAACCGTTAAAGATAACTGAGCGCAAAAAGGACGTTGGTTGTGTCGATAAATCACAGATGCAGAAAATTTTATGCCGAAACGTAACAAAGAATTGACGATATATCGTTTTTATGCATTAATTTTTCCGTTGCGTTGACTGGAAAAATGATACAAGAAGGTAAGCTTCAACGACAAAAAGCGCTCTTAAGATAATTTAAACGAAATTGGGTTAGTAGCGGGAAATTTGCGGGTGGTAATCCCTGCACATTTTTCTGGTAATCACTTGTGAAGCATTAGAAAATCAATGGGAAACACCGCGATTAACGGGTAGGGAATTTACCCTCGGTTAATAGTGTCTTGAAAAACCTCTTCTTCCTTCTGCCTGTCTTTAGATTCCTTTAAACCTAAGATTTAAACAGATATATGCATATTCAAACCGAACCGAACCGACCGGTTTAAGTGTATTTTTTAAGACTCACAGGTCAAATAACTGCAAAGATTTGGTTCACCCTAATGTGCAATATGATAGTAAGCATTTCTCAGTGAGTTTCATTTCATATAAATTCAAATTAACTTTAGAAATAAAGAAAAACCACATAAAAATTTTGTAAGCAAATGTCATTTTTTGGAAACTTAGTCCCTGTAGTCGTAGGATTCCTGCTAAAAATAGTCTCAAATTGTAGTACCACCCCTGAGGGGTTGTCTAAAGTTCGATGAACAATAGAAATAATCCATGATTGACAAAAAACTTACATACAAAAATATTCAAAGCTAAATAATACATAAATAACTTAAAACTATATCTGTAGATGCATTACCGTATTAAATACGTATCAATATTTAAATACTGTAAAAAGCACAAGATATATTAGAATCCCTTTTCAATTACACATTCACTAAAACAATCTACCATCGGTTTAATCGTCGCTAACTTGTCTAAAAAATTAACATGTAAAATATAGCGGACAGCAGACACTGACTTACACCGTTTTTATTCGACATTTCCTAGTGACGTTTGGAGGTTTAAATATGGCTTCCATTGTCAAACCAAAATATTTTATTATTTTTATTTATTTATAACCTTTGTGTGGAAATAATGTCTTTGTTACAACGAAAAAAGATGACCCATATCCCAAGGTATTTATGAACAATTTATATAAATATTAAAAACTATTGCATTCACGGGAAAAATAAGTTAAACCTTCAACCAAAATGTAGACTTAAACCTAGGATTGTAGCACTTAGCACTGTAGACCCTGTTGTAAATGTTTGCTTCTATTTTTCTGGTCTTTGCAACAAACATTTATATGGTGTGTAACCACCAGAAACTTCTTTATTGAACTACACTGTTGGCTTGGTGCGTACATTGATAACTTAATAAAAATATGTAGTTTTGTCCCTGAGCATGTAGGCAAATGAAATATCCCCCTCAATTGTAGAAAATTAAAATAGTTTTTTTAAGAAATTTAAACTCTAGAAACCATATTTTGTAAAATCGAAATTAATAAATACAAAAATTGTAGGAAACTGAAATTATAAAAAATAATTTATAAAAATGTAAAACGTAAAAAACCGTGTAGAAATGGTTCACTGATCCACCGGTAGAAGGCTCTGTGAGCTGCGTCAGCTGTGATGTTCTTAACCTAACCTAACCTAACTAATTCTATCCTACTTTAACTTATTTTTACTTAAATTAGCTCTGCCTAGAGGGTAAAAATCGGGTTTAACCTAAACCCTGAGGACATTGACTTAAAATCTAACCTAACTTATCCTATTATATTCCAGCATATTTTTAGTTAAACTAGCTCCCTCGTTCTCAGCCTTGAGGATAAAAATCACGTCTAGAAATTCAGCTGAGGACAACAAATTGTCGAAAATAATTAATTAAACCTTTTTTGGGATGATATATTAAAAAAACGGGAACATACTTTGGCCACGTGATACCATAAGTCTTTTTTTTTCTACGGCCACAGCTGACAGCGCTCTCTATTGATAGATCGGTGAACCATTTCTACAGTTTATGGTTTCTAAATTTTACATGCCGATAAACTATTTTTTTTTAAATTCAGTTTTCTACAATTTTATTTCTTCGATTACATTTTCTTTGCTTTATCATTTGTAATAAATATTTTTTTTACAAATTTTATTTCTATACTATGCATTTCTACAAATTATTCGAGCCTGTCAAAGAAGAAGGAGATTTTTAACAGTTGTTGGACCTTCTAAAAGCAAAATCTCGGAAAATTTTAAATTTAGGATATATTTTAATTATTTTTAATAAAATCAATACTAAGAACAAAAAGACCAAGTGAAGAAATTAATTAAAATTTACGCTAATTTAATTTATTAGTATCTACGCTTCTTTTCCAATACTTTTAGCCAACGTTCTTGACAAAGTACGAAAATTTTGTATAAATACAAGCGAGTACCACCTCATTGACAAGCAGTGTTTACTTAGGTCTTCAAAACAATAAATCATTAATAGCAGTTAAAAAAAAACTAAAAAAACTTCAAAATGATGAAAATTTTTGTGTTCTTCGCTTTGGTTGTGGCTTGTGTAGTTGCCAATCCGGGATACTACAGGGAGCCCGTCTATAGCAAACAGGTTAGTACTGACGTTAAAAGTGGCAAATCCAAAATGACCGCCCTCCGACAAACGTTTCAGTTTGACATTTCGTTCTTTGGTTTTGAAATTTCAAGTGCTGTTTTTGTTTATTTCTGATTCTGTCAGTTTTTTTATTTAGATTTGGGATAAAATCTAACATTTTAATAATAATTACAGAAAATTTGCGAAAAAAAGTTTTTTGGTTTTGTTTTTTTTTCTAAACAATAATTTTAATACACAATTTTTTTTATTGTAATACATACCTTCAAACAATTTCGGTTTTCGAAATTTTTTAAGAAAGTTATTTATCATTAATTTAGTGTATAGTTAAAGTATAATCTAAAAAAATCTTCTTTTATCCCCTTAAAATTCGATGCATCGGTTATGGTACACTCTGTACATAATAGTTACAAGAATTATAATTTAGTCTTTGTTAGCTAAAGGATAAAAACATTAAAGGAAAGAAATACCAAATAATGTATACAATTTAATTTTTCAACGTTTCGCTAGAAAATTTATAAGAAAGTCTGTATCTGGATACCATTTCTATTCACTCAACTTAATTTTATATTTTATAAAAGTGTATTTATTGTAAAAATAAATAAATCCATGACGGATCTGATACCTTCCTAGCTAGCCTATCAGCACACTCCAAATGAAACCATGATAATATATCAGCCTTGAAAACAGTTTTTTGTAAATATCTCAGAAACTAACGCTCTTACGAAGTTTTTGGTTTTTACACAAATTATGGAGCAAAATGTAGTCTACTATATTCTGAAAATTGTGTATTGATACGATGCCCCGTTAAAAAGTTAGCATTTTTTAAAGTTTTTAATTGTCAAAAAACTGTCATTAGCATTAATGGATTTCGATCAAAATCTAATCAGCTCGTAAAACACTATTTTACCTGAAAGTTTTATAAAAATCGGTTAAGCGGTTTAGGAGCTATCGTGTTACGGACAAAAATAATACACACAGACACAGACATCACGACGATATTGCTAGGATAAGTCAAAATACACCGAAATGACACATTTTGGGCGTTATGTAAAAAAAAAATTCCGTCAAAAATAATACCTTTTCTAGCCATTGCTACGCGGGCTAGGAAGGTAAAAATTAAAATTAACATCAGAATAATTTTCGCAAACATTTTCAACAGAATTTTTCAATTTTACTTTACAGGTTTACTACTCAAGACCGATTTCCTACAAGAGTTACGGAGGATACGGAGGTTACGGAAACTCTGGAGGTTACGGAAACTATGGCGGCAGCTATGGAGGTTACAACAAATACGACAGTTATGGATACGGAGGTTACAACAACAACAACTACGGATACGGAAAATCTTATGGCGGCTACGGAATCTAGGCAAATTTCGAAAATTTCTAAAGCCACATAAATAAAATCTCATTATGACAGTATTAGGAAATTTACTTAGGATTATAAAATATTTTTTCACCAAAAACTGTAGGTACTTTCTTAATAAAACTTTAAAAACCAAACAATTGCATTGTTCTTTATACGGTTATTCCACATAAACATTTGTTTTTTCATTGAAAAATGGCAAAATATGAAAAAAAATTATAACAGCATGAAAACTATACGAAATAAAAGAAAATCTATCGCACAAACAGGATAAATAAATTAGACTGGATGCGATTTAATAGGATGAAAACCTTTTAGGGATGGATAAAGGATTTTCACGGTTTTCAGTAAAACTAGATCTCCTATCGAACAAAGTTAAATACAAAATTTATAGGTAATATTAGGGTCTACAAGTTTTTGAAACACCTAAAATTTCCTGAGAAAAACAGGATTCTTTGTTTTTTATTTTTAACTCCTTAATGTTCCTTTTTTACTTTTTACAAGATTTGGTAAAAACTTACCTTTTTATTTCCTTAACACGAAGTAATTTTTTTAAATTAAAATATTTAATTTTACAGTCTATTTTGATTTTAAACTTAAAAATGTTTCAACAAATTTCAACACTTACCTGTGCAATGGAGAAGGATACGGTGCAGGATATGCTCCTCTTTCATCCATTCCCACTCTAGGAGAATCCAAATCTTGACTGAAAGACGATCTTTCTGACATACTGCTTCCGGTACTGCAAAAAACAAGTTAATAATGATTATAGCCCGTGTTCTACATTAATACAACTTTTTGTTCAAAGAAAGATTCAAGAAGCGATTTTATATTTTTTATTTTTTATTTATGTATTTATTAAGTACGAGCGTGAATCAAATATGAACCGGAATTTTCTATAATAACAAAAATATTTCATGTAAAAAAAGTCAAGAACGTGAGAATGATATTCCGTAAAAAGAATTGAGATAAAAGTAAACCCAAGTTCTCCAATACAAATTTTAGAATGAAAGGTTCTTACTAGTTTGGAAATCCTTTTTAAAACTTTGCTATTACAGCCAAACTTGGGTTTACTTTTATCTCAATTCTTTTTACAGAATATCATTTTCGCGTACTTGGATTTTTTTTAAATGAAATGTTTTTGTTATGATTTCACTCCTTTTTTAAAGAATTTGGATAATATTTAAGTTTTGAAGTAGTAAAATATGCAGGATATTGTTCAAAAATTTTGCAATGCCTTATTTAAAATGTTGAGTTTTTTTCTCATGGTTTAAAAAATAGTTCCTATCAGCCTTCCAAAGCTCAGATCTCTAGCGTTTCTGGAAGTGGGCAATGTTACTTTTATTTAATTAACTTTATGTGTATAGGGGAGGGAAGTATATACGAATTTTAGGGTTTTTTGATTTTTTCCAAGGGTGTGGTCATAATTTCTATCTGTCTGCCAAATTTCAGCTTTGTAGCATGTCCGGAAGTACAGTAGAATTTTGATGATCTATACATGAGTGAGTGAGTGAGTAAGTGAGTGGCAATTTCGACGTAACTACTTTACTACTTTATTTGTTGTTAACTCTATGACTATGTAAAGTTTGAGTTTCGTAGCTTATTCCGAAGTAGATTTTAAAATGTTTCAAAGAATATGGTGCAGCAGTTGCGCGGACTTCGCCGTGCACTGCCGTGCCCGCAGATGTCTCGCCATGTCTGCCAATCAAAGAACAATTGGGAGGTCACCACATTAAGAACGGCGAAAATGTAGAAAAATGCGTGCGCATTTGGATACTAAGACGACCAAATTCATTCTTTGATGCAGAAATTAAAAAACTTGCGATCCAGTATGAAACAATCATAAATATTAAAAGAGATTCTGTAAAAAAATAAAATCTATTCAAAGTTTTATTTACTGTAACGATAACATTTTTAAAACAAAATTTACCCTCGTATCAAGTACTAACCTCATTCTCCTCTGTCTACCAACGGGTTGAGGACTGTCCAAACTCGGACTAGGATCTGGTAATGGTACTCGTTCGGACTTTCCTCCCTCTTCTTCCTTCTTTTCTTCTGGTTTTTTGGTTACTGGCAGAGGTTTGGGAGCACCGAAAGCCTTTAAAAAAATCAGAGGAAAAACTTTAATAACTTTGCCGGATAAATCAAGACATTTCTGAAAAGTTATAGGGCTGCCGTCACCAGATAAACTTGAGTTAGTGAGGCCATAGAGAAACAAAAAAATCACGCTGTGAGTGGAGATTCACAAAAACGTCATTTAGCGAATTTTAGGATAGGGAATCTAAAAAAACCAAAATTGCCAAAGCCTTGAAAATCCATATTTTAGAAACTGTACACTTTATCAAGAAAAGCACGGAGTTGCCGTATGGTGGGGCCATAGAGAAACAAAAAATTCACACTGTGAGTGGAGATTCAGAAAAACGTCATTTAGCGAATTTTAGGAGAGGGAATATAATAAAACCAAAATCGCCAAAACTTTGAAAATTAATATTTCACAAACTGTACACTTTATCAACAAAGGCACAGACTTGCAGTATACAGGGGCAAAATAGGTTAAGGATTTTTGAGTTAGGGAGGCCATAGAGAAACAAAAAAATCCCACTGTGAATAGAAATTCAAAAAAACGGGATTTAGTAAATTTTAGGATAGGGAATCTAAAAAAATAAAAAAATCAAAATCGCCAAATCTTTAAAAATTCATATTTTACAAACAGTACATTTAATCAACAAAAGCACCGAGTTGCAGTATGCTGGAACTAAAGAGAAGAAAAAAAGCCACACTTTGAGTGAAGTTTCAGAAAAACGTTATTTAGCGAATTTTAGGATAGGGAATCTAATAAAACTAAAATCACCAAAACTTTGAAAATTCATATTTTACAAACTGTACATTATATCAACAAAAGCACCGAGTTGCAGTATGCTGGGGCCAAAGAGAAGGGAAACAGCCACACTTTGAGTGGATATTAAAAAAAAAAACGTAATTTAGCGAATTTTAGGATAGGGAATCCAATAAGACCAAAAACACCAAAACTTTAAAAATTAATATTTTACAAACTGTAAATTTTATCCACAAAAGCACCGAGTTGCAGTATGCTGGGGCCAAAGAGAAGGGAAAAATCCACACTTTGAGTGAAGATGCAGAAAAACGTTATTTAGCGAATTTTAGGATAGGGGATCTGATAAAACCAAAAACACCAAAACTTTAAAAATTAATATTTTACAAACTGTAAATTTTATCCACAAAAGCACCGAGTTGCAGTATGCTGGGGCCAAAGAGAAGAAAAAAAGCCACACTTTGAGTGAAGATTCAGAAAAACGTTATTTAGCGAGTTTTAGGATAGGGAATCTAATAAAACCAAAATCACCAAAACTTTGAAAATTCATATTTTACAAACTGTACATTTTATCAACAAAAGCACCGAGTTGCAGTATGCTGGGGCCAAAGAGAAAAAAAATCCACACTTTGAGTGAAGATTCAGAAAAACGTTATTTAGCGAATTTTAGGATAGGGAATCTAATAAAACCAAAATCATCAAAACTTTGAAAATTCATATTTTACAAACTGTAAATTTTATCAAGAAAAGCACCAAGTTGCAGTATGCTGGGGCCAAAGAGAAGGCAAACAGCCACATTTTGAGTAGATATTAAAAAAACGTAATTTAGCGAATTTTAGGATAGGGAATCTAATAAAACCAAAATCACGAAAACTTTGAAAATTGCTAGAGCCAAAGAGAAGCGAAAAAGTCACACTGTGAGTGGAGATTCAATAAAAACGTCATTTAGCGAATTTTAGAATAGGGAATCCAATACAAACAAGCAGTATGCTGGGGCCAAAGCGAAGGAAAAAACCACACTTTTTTTTAGGATTGGGAATCTAATATAACCAAAATCACCAAAACTTTAAAAATTCATATTTTACAAACTGTACCTTTTATCAACAAAAGCACCGAGTTGCAGTATGTTAGGGCCAAAGAGAAGGGAAAAAGTCACACTGTTAGTCGAGATTCAAAAAAACGTCATTTAGCAATTTAGGATAGGGAATCAAATTTTACAAGCTGTACACTTTATCAAAAAAAGCACTGAGTTGTAGTATGGTGGGATCAGAGATATTCGGAAAAGCGTCATTTAGCGAATTTTAGGATATGAAAACCAATAAGACCATAATCGCCAAAAATTCATATTTTATAAACTGTACACTTTATCAACAAAAGCACAAAGTTATAGTATGCTGGGGCCATAGAGAAGCGAAAACACCACACTCTAAGTGAAGATTCGGAAAAACGTCATCTAGCGAATTGTAGGATAGGGAATCTAATAAAACCAAAATCGCCAAAACTTTGAAAATTCATATTTTAGAAACTGCACATATTATCAAGAAAAGCACGGAGTTGAAGTATGGTGGGGCTATCGAGAAACAACAAAATCATACTGTGAGTGGAGATTCAGAAAAACGTCATTTAGCGAATTTTAGGATAGGGAATCTAATAAAACCAAAATCGCCAAAACTTTAAAAATTCATATTTAAGAAAACTGTACATTGTATCAACAAAAGCACCGAGTTGCAGTATGCTGGGGCCGCAGAGAAAAAAAGAAAAAAGCTACACTTCGAGTGAAGATTAGGATAGGGAATCCAATAATACCAAAATCGCCAAAACTTTGAAAATTCAAATTGTACAAGCTGTACACTTTATCAACAAGAGCACTGAGTTGCAGTATGATGAGCTCAGAGAGATGCCAAAAAAAACACTATGAGTGAAGATTCGGAAAAAGGTCATTTAGCGAATTTTAGGATATGAAATCCAATAATTCCAAAATCGCCAAAACTTTGGAAATTCAAATTTGACAAGCTGTACACTTTATAAACAAAAGCACCGAGTTGCATGATGTTGAGGCCATAGAGATGTCAACAAACCGCACTGTGAGTGAAGAATCGACAAAACTGTAAGTGAAGATTCGATTATGAAGATGCTACAGGGCCATGAAGCTGCCCAAGCAAAATGAAGGGTTGTGAGGAAGTATTATAAATTTGGTCTTTTCTTATAAAGGGTTTATAACATTTGTGTATTTTTATAAGAGTCCTTAAGTTTTTATAAATAAACCGTTAGGTTTAATTTTATATAATAGTCGCCAGACATTTGTTATTAACCATATTTATAAGACCTGTGACAAGGGCGCACCCCCCCCCCCAAGCCTATGATTTTTGTATATATTTTCCACATATTTCATAAATAAACACAAAAAATAGCATGAAATACGACATTATAAGGCCTCGCCCCCCCCCCCCCCCAAGACATATTCCTGGGTGCGTTACTGCCTGTGATAAATTTGAAAAAAATAACCTCTGCCTTCCTCAGAAAACATTTGGTCTAAATATATAAACAAGTTTCATACTACATAGGACAAAGCCTTTTTAATGGCTTCGTTCCTAAAGTTTAAATGCAAATTTATAGTGATGACGTTATAAAAACTTTTTTGAGCTTAATGTTTAAGACCAACCAAAATGTCATGACTAGAGTATGCTATTTTCAAATTCATAATTTTTTTACCTTAAACCAAGCGCTTAGATTTGGAGTAGGTCCCCCGGCAGCTGGGTCTTCCACTGGTTTGGTTTCCTTTTCCGCCTCTGGCTTCTTGATTTCCTCTTTCTTCACTTCCTCTTTTGGTTCTTTGTTGACTGGGTCAGTCGACGGCGGAGTAGCGCTAGCCTTTGGCTCTTCTATGGGCTTTTCAAGTTTCACTTCTTCTTTGGCAAACTTAAGAAAAAATAGAATATACCAGACGTTAATAAATACTCTGCCAATCTATGGGCACCTAAGCTCACACTAGGTACTATAATTATAGTGTACGTGTGAGTTAATATATAACTAAAAACTGAAATATATTTTATTGAACTCCAGACTCAATTACCTTTCGTTTGATACCACACAAGTCATGTTTTGACTTAAACTTTAATTTTTCAAATCTACCCCCACCTTTTTTTTAAAACTAAAATGTATTTTGTTTAACTCCAGACTCAATTACCTTTCGTTTGATATCACACATGCCATATTTCCACATAAACACTAATTTTTTAAATTTACCCCCACCCTTTTTTTAAAAGTAAAATGTATTTTATTTAACTCCAGACGCAATTACCTTTCGTTTGATATCACACACGCCATATTTTTACATAAACTCTAATTTTTGATATATACCCCCACCCTTTTATTTGGCTTGTGTTCGGTGGATTTTGTTCATTTTTAAATGGGACCATCTCGACCCAAAACCCAGCGTAGGTACGAAATTTCATTAAAATCGGGCAAGCGGTTTTTGAGTTATGCGCGTTGGTCGTTACAGACAGACATACAGACAGACAGACAGACAGACAGACAGACAGACAGACAGACAGACAGACAGACAGACAGACAGGTAGACGGCGCAACAAAAAAGTTTCAAAATCATCTGAAACGCAAAGATATATAAAAATTTTTGAAATCGGAGCAACTTTTTTTTTCTCGAAAAAATTAGGATCACTATAGCTCACACTACTATAGTGTAGTGTGAGCTAAAAAACTGACACTAAGAAGAAAATAAAAACCAAATTTTGTTACAAATCATCGGAAAGTTTTAAAAAAGTTTTAAGCACACGTCTATAACATAAATGAATCCATGACGGATCTGATACCTTCCTAGCTAGCCTATTAGCACACTTCAAGTGAAATCAAGATTTAGCAGCCTTGAAAACAGTTTTTGTAAATATCTCAGCAACTAAAGCTCCTACGAAGTTTTTGGTTATAACACAAATTATTGAGCAAATTGTAATCTACTATACGAGGTGTGACAATAAAATTATAAGACTGTTGTAAAAAATCTACTTTATTTAAATACTAATACAACGTTTTTTCCTTGCAGGTTCCCTTATCTACATAAATACTTCCAAATATAAATTTTTGTTCACTGTTTGACCCTCACGCGCCCATTCAATAAGAATAACACCCCTAATATCGAAAAAAAAACAATGAGCATCGCTGTTATGGATGTGCTGGAGCGCCACATAAAAATCATTGCACGAGACATACACTGCGTTCCGTACACATCTTTTAGCATTTTAACGTATTCAGTAGCCATTTTTTTGAGTTCTACTTTAAAATAATACTCTGCTCAATTTTTTCGTTGTCATAATTCTGGCAAATGAGCTTTGCACGATCCGCTTCAAACCACTGCGTAAGCCAAACTAGTAGAGGAAAGGCGACAAGATTGCGCGCGGTAGTAGAACGCACATCAAGGTGAATAACTCCAACCGCCCGATGCGTGGAGATTTAAAACCTGTTAGTATGGGGGCCAGTCTTATAATTTAATTCTCACACCTCGTATTCCGAAAACCGCATATTAATGCGATACTCCGTTAAAAAGGTAATTAAATTGTTAATTGTCAAAAGCCTGTCATTAGCATTAATGGATTTTGACCAAAATCTAAACAGCTCGTTGGAGTGTCGAACACTATTTTACCTGAAAATTTTATGAAAATCGGTTCAGCGGTTTAGGAGCTATCGTGTTACGGACAGACATACACACACACAGACATCACGACGATATTGCTAAAATAGGTTAAAAAAACACCCAAATAACACATTTTCGGCGTTATCTCAAAAAAAAATTTTTTTGTCGAAAATAATACCTTCTCTAGCCATTGTTGAGCGGGCTAGGAAGGTAAACATTGGTCTAAAGTTAGCAGCTTCACCAGTTTTGCATCGAATTAATTCAAAAAATAGCACAAAACTGCGGTATTTACTCATATAACTAGTTACTAATTTATACAATATCCCAATATATCAAAAAAATTGTGCCACATTTGGTTATGATGATGATTCATATGTGAGTGGGCCTTGCAGCCCTTCCACTGCGACCACCAGTGGGTCTATTGTGGCTCACTTTTGAGTGGTTTCTCACCACTGTATGCCTAATCCTCCAAAAAGGCCGGCTATCAGTTTGGGTGAGACACTGTTCAGATCTTCTGAGTCGATCTGAGGTTTACCGAAAGTATTCTGACGTAAACGTGCAATAGCCGGACATTCGCACAGTACATGTCTGACTGTTTCGTCATCCTCCATACAGAGTCTACATTCGGTCTCTTCTGTTAGTCCCATTCTGTGCATGGGCACTCTCAGTCGACAGTGACCCGTATAAAGACCAGTCACTATACGTATCTCCTGTCTGGTAAGTCCAATAATGTTCCTGGCTCTGTTTCTACAAGGTCCTTTAATGAACTCTTTAGAGTGAGCCAGTTGTGGTATATTTATCCAGTATTGTTGGAAGCTATTCTCCATCCATTTTAATATGGTTGATTTAGCAGCATTGTATGATATCCCCAGGGCTGGCTCGGGGCCGAAAAACTCGGCAGATGTCGCTTCTCTCGCTGCTAGGTCTGCGGCCTCATTTCTCTCGGGCCCAGAATGCCCTGGTATCCATACTAATGATACATTGTTAGCGCTACCAAGCGCATTCAGCGAATCTTTACAGCTCCTCACGGTTCTCGATGAGACCGTATAGGAATCAAGCGCTCTTAAGGCTGCTTGACTGTCGGAGAAGATTTTTATTGTCCTGTTGGTCCATTCGTGGTCAGTAATCCACCGGGCACACAGTTCAATGGCTACGAGTTCGGCCTGAAATATAGTAGCCAATTGGCCGAGACTATGTTTAATCTCGACTTTTTCTTGAATACTAACAACTCCAGATCCAACGCCCGAAGGCATTTTGGATCCGTCGGTATACCAGAAGCTATCGTTATTTGAAAAATTGGTCCTGTTCTTTAACCAGTCCTCCCTCTCCGGGAGGATAATGTTGTATAGCTTTCTGCTGTACACCGTGTTGGGCATGACGTCGGATATCATTTTTAGAGTTGCATCCAACTCTTGTTCCCTTATTAGGGCTGTTGATATCACTTTGTTTGCCCTGCCATCCTGGTGGTTGGCTCTTATTCTGTATGTTGCTCTTCGTGCCTCCGCCTCTAAGAAAATGTGAAGCGGAGGTAAGTTTAGTAAGCATTCAAGCGCAGTCGATGGGCTAGAGCTCATTGCACCACATATGGCAAGACTGGCTTGTCGTTGTAAGCTGGTTAGTTTGGCCCTTGAGGTTCTTTGATGTCCCTTCTCGAACCAGACTATTGCGCCATACGCAATCATTGGTCTGATGACTGTTATATACAGCCAATACATTTGTTTGGGGCTAGTGCCCCAGGTTTTTCCGCAAATTCTTTTGCACGCCCATAAGGACAGTGTGGCTTTGCGGGTTACTTTTTCCATATGGGCATTCCAGGTAAGAGTTTTATCTAGAGTGACCCCTAGGTATTTCCCCTCTGATGCAAATGGAATTATTTCACCGTTAAGCTCCGGAGGAGTCAGGAAATCAAGCTTCCTTTTACGGGTGAACGTTATAATTACTGTTTTGCTGGGATTTACAGACATCTGTTCCCTGTCACACCAGTCTTCCGTGTTTATTACATCTTGTATCTTTCCAGAGAATTCACTCTCTGGAATGTCTCTAATGATTGCTCCTACGTCATCTGCGTATCCCAATACCTCTACATCCAGCGATTCCAAGATGGCAAGAAGATCATCGACCAGTAGAGACCACAGGAGGGGAGACAAAACTCCTCCTTGTGGACAGCCTCTAGCAGCTCTGAAGCTTACCATCTCATCGTTAAGAGTTGTTTCAATCACTCGATTCTCGAGTGTGCACCTGATGAATCCCGTGACGGTAGATTCTATTCCTCGGGCGCACGCTGATTCAAAGAGAGAATTGGGTAGTGCATTGTTAAATGCTCCTTCTATATCAAGAAAAACACCTACTGCGATGCCTTTTGCATCGAGGGTTTCCTTGATTTTTCCAACAAGGTTGTTTAAAGCTAGTTCTGTTGACTTCCCTGCTTGGTATTGGTTTGCATTGAGCGGGTGGGCCATTAAGGCGCCACCTCTGATATGTGCGTCTATTATCTTTTCCAAGCCTTTCAACAGAAATGAGGTAAGGCTTATGGGTCGAAGCGATTTTGAAGTATTATCTGCCCGACCCGCCTTAGGTATGTAAACTACCTTAACTTTAGTCCAGCTGGTTGGAATATAATTCCATGCTAGGCTGGCTCTATACAGTTTCACCAGGCAAGGTACTAGCACTTCCAGGCCTTTTTGTACTAGCACTGGAAGAATACCATCTAGGCCCGATGATTTGTATGGTTCAAAAGACGTGAACGCCGGTTATAATCGGTTTCTCGGTTCTTAAGTCATCGTGTGACAGAGAGACAGACACGATCACAAAATTTGATAGTTTTGGCCCAACCAAAGAGACTTTGGCATCGCGGAATCAAGACACAGAAAGAGAAACGCCCTAACACTAGTAAGTACTTACCTTTTCTTCTTCTTCCTTGAGCTTCATGTCATCTTGTATAAACCTGTGCTTCCCGAAGCTGTTCAGAACAGAACCAAGACTTAACTTGGGCGCATTAGTGTCGGTTTTAATTAGCAGCGAATTTTTGGCTTCTTTGATTTTCGACAACGGCCCCAAAGGAAAGATTTCGTCGGTTTTGGCGGCGTCTTTTACGCTTGTAATCAAGTTACCTTTGCCTTTGCCCGGTTGTAGACGGTCGATTGTTCTTTGGATCTGTCAAAAAGTGATCAATATTACTTACGGTTGCCCTCTCTTTTACAGGTTTACATCTAAAACCGATTTTAAGAAATATATAGATCTGGGGGCAGCCAAGTTCGCGCAATCTGTTTATACGACCTTTTTTGATCTATAAATCTACTTTGGAATGAGCTAAGAAACTCAAACTTTGCACTGTAGACCTTAATAGAGTTAACATCCCTCCAAGTTTCATGAGCTTCCATAAAGCACTAAAGTAGTCAAGAAATTTTAAAAAACTTCAAATTTGCCACTTACGCACTGACTCATGAATAGATCATCAAAGTTCTACTGTACTTCCAGACTTGCCACAAAGCTGAAATTTGGCAGACTGATAGGAATTATGACCAAACACGCGGACAAATTTAAAAACCCCAAAATTTTGATTTACTCTTCTCCCTCATACATGCGAAGTTATGTTAAAGTAACATTCCACTTCCAGAAACGCTAGAGAGCTGAGGTTTGGCAGACTGCTAGGAACTATGATAAAACTATGGGAAAAAATTAAAATACCTCAGAATTTTAATTTAGTTTCCTCCCCTATACATGTAAAGTTATGTAAAAGTAACATTGCCCACTTCCAGAAACGCTAGAGCTGAGCTTTGGCAGACTGATAGGAACTATGATAAAACCATATAAAAAAATTAAAAAACCCAAAATTTTTATTTATTTACCTCCCTTATACATGTTAAGTTATGTAAAACTATTATTCCCCACTTCCAGAAATGATAGAAAGCTGACATTTGGAAAACTGACAGAAATTATGGACAAGTTCTTTAAAAAAAAACTCTAAATAAGACAAAAACTGATCTTTCTACTTGCCAGCCTCCATCTTAATATTAACTATTAAATAAATCATTAAATTCCCAACCAACTGAAATAACAGTTCACTAAACAGAAAGAACTAATTAGGTAACGACTACTTATAAATTTTAAAAAAATCTATGTAAAGAACATGCTTCTTAAGTTGTAGCGTTGTCAACAAACTGATAAAAAGAGCCTTATTTCTTACCTCCCGTTTTTTATTACTAAAAAACTTGGCTGGATCTCTAAACGGCTTCTTTTTGGTGGTCGTGGTGGACGAAGCTTCTTTGTTGGGAGGAGCTTGTAAAGGCGCAACAATCGGCAACGCTGGAGCCGCTATTATGGGCGGTGGTGCCGCTTCTTTTTTCGGTGGTATCACGATAGGAGGCGCCAACGGAGCCGGGATTTTTTCAGTCTTTTTGGGTGGCTCCACCTTAGTGGCGACTGTGAACATAAAAATAACCATGTAAAACCTTATTTACAGATGTAATTTCTACTTTTTTTAACAAAATCTATAATTATGTAACTTATTGTGAATTGAATATTTCGATCGATAACCTGCTAATCAAAAATGTAAAACTTAAAAAAGTGCGAAAAACAAAGTAATTTTTTCGATCAGATTATTAATTCAAACATTTTTGAAAGCTAGTTTTTTTATGAATGCAGTAAATTTAGTGCCTGATAACTTATTTTAGTCAGAAGAAACTTACATAAAATTGATGTTTAATAACATTTTCTATTTATAAGATTGAATAAATTGGTTATTTTTGAAGTTTTACATAATTATAGGAATAAAAATGGAACCCTGCCGCGAGTTCTATGTTAATTTAGACTAGACATATACAAGTATATCTTAGCAAGCCTAAATATGCAATGTTTAAGCGATATTCCGAATTAAAATTCTGAAAGGTATTTGCAGAATATTACCTCCTAACAAATCAAAATCGTCCAATCCCAAGTATGCCGGGGAATTACTGGCAGAACTGAAATTTGGTGTGTCGTCCAGCCATTTGTTGATGTCTTTTAAAGTCTGAAACAGGTAATAAATAGTTGTAAATGGATCTACAATGCCACCAAACTAACGACATACTCAATACCAGTGTTGCCAGATTTTGGTTTCACTTCAATATGAAGATTTTTGAACAAAAATTTTGACTATTGAAGGATTGAAGGTTTTTATCCGAATTTAAAGGATTTTTTTTACCAAACTTATTAAATAATTCTGGTCATCATCTAGCTATAGAAGAGCTGACAATTAGAGAAATCCCCCTCACGTCAATGACGGTCAGCAGAGCACACGCACCTTGGAGGCTCGAGAAGAGGTACAAAATCCACATCCCAGACAGGAAAGCGTGGCAGAGAGACGAAATGATGTTTGAGGAGAGCGCTTTAGTTTGCTACACTGATGGATCCAAACTATCAGAGAGGCAAACCACAGGAGCGGGAGTATACGTGGAAAAACCAGAAGTTCAGAAGAGCTACTCGCTCGGTGAGCAGGCTACTGTTTTTCAAGCAGAAGTTTACGCCATAATAATGGCGGCAACCCTAGAAGAGGTTCGGAACAGCGAAGAGGAGCTTATATATATATGCTCTGACAGTCAAGCCACCCTGAAGGCGCTAAACGCACCCAAGATTGCTGACGGCTTGGTGGAAGAATGCGCCGAGGCGCTGGAGACCCTAAGCGATGGCAATCGGGTGACGCTGGTTTAGGTTCCGGGACATGCGGGGGTACCAGGCAACGAGAAGGCGACTCGCACGACTCGGGGCAGGAACCGCCTATGTAGGACCGGAGCATAGACGAATGACAGAGATAGACCAGACACTTAAACGGTGGGAGTTGTATTACTAAATTGGCGCAGTATACCGGGGTGTCGTGCACGAATCAGCGCCTCTCCAACTTTGTGAACCGTACTAAACATTTACAGGGGGATTTGAAACAATATAACGCTTGCGCAGTTTGTCTCTAAGCTACAGGATGGCTTTTCAAATTATTGTATACCGGATGCTCATAGCCATCAATGAAATCATTCTCCAATCAAGCTACATCTTTTAATATAGTGTTTTGAACAGTTTTTATCAAATTATATTTTAACACTAACATCTCATTCTGCTCGTCAATTACATAGTTTTAAATTTAAACGATGCGCGCTGATAAGAATGAGTTATTTTGTGTCAAAGCTAAATTTGCTTAAAAATACTCTATAAACACAAATCAATGAGGAAGCTTAATCAAAGAATGTTTAAATTAATGACTACTAGCAATAAAAAAAAGGAAAGTTAAATTTTTATTCAATCTATAAGGTTTAAAAGTTTGTTTCCCATTCATTTAGGTACATAAATTTCTTGAGAGGCTAATTTCCTAGGCCTTTTGACGAATATTATACAGTAATTTCCTTTTTATTAGTGCATAGAAAATATTGACACATTCTAAATTAACTTAAATTAATAATGTATGCTTTTACAATGCTTTATACTTAATAATGTTGCAAATATAGGTTATGTTTCTATAAACGGAAACTTTTTAAATTGTTCTTTCATGAAAAATAAAAAAATGTAACGTAAGTAAAGTGAATATTGCCGGTTATTCATTTAATTAAATAGGGTTCTGCATAATGATCTCCCATATTTTGTACTGCCACTGTGCCTGAATCACTCAAGAGAGGGGAAGCTTAGCGTAGTTGGTTGGTAGCTCGCGGCTTGCCATTACCTTGCCATCGTGTCTTCGTTATCGAGACATTAATCAAAAGTAGGTAACGAATCTGTGATTACGACACAAAGAACTTTTCGTACTCACTTCGCACTTGGTAGGCATGCTTTAGTTCTAGATACTTTGGGAATATCTGAACACTATTCCCGAACCATTAACGAATTGAAAGCAGCAATACACCAAGAAGTTACAGGAATATCGCTTTAGAGTTACTGCAAGAGTGAAACTTTCAGAAATCATCTTCGACTGTGTACCGAAAAAAATTAAATATAAATAGCATTTACAATGGCGTTTTTATTGAGGGAGATTATTCTGCCGGACCCTGTATATAAGTATAGTGAAATAATCTATGTTTTTTCAAATATTAAAATTTAAAACTAAACATTTAAAACTCCATCCAGGTTCAACGTGTATATTTGTGAATTTCGTCTTTCGTCAAAGTTAGTTTTTTTGCCGAAGTATTTTTTTAGGTTCCGTTTGGGAATGGCGCTTGCTAACATAGTCTTCGCACCCAAGAACACAAAATTGTTTTCTTTTAAATTTCTCAATTACCGATAGGCCACAATTTAGCAAAAAACACTTTAAAAATAAGGTAAAAAGTCGAAAAATCACGAAAAACTGCAACCACAAATGAAAAATGCCGAATTACATTTACGTCATATTTTTATCTGTTTTGCCAATGTCAGTCATAATCAAAAACATATACCGAGAGTAGCGGTTAGTGTCCATGGCGACAGCACAGGAGTCTGTACATAATATTTTTATACCAGGGGTGACGGTCTGTAATAAGCGCCTCTCAAACTTTGTATTCCGAACTAATGTATACAGGGGGTATGTATAACAGTATTATGACAAGACCGGGGTGCTTTCCTTACTATAAATAATTAGTATACTGTGGACCGGAGCCACTTTTGGGCGTGACAAAAAGACAAGTGCAAAGCGGACTCAACAAATGGGCCCGGGACGCGCTATTAAACTCCTGGGAAACAGGAACGGGTTGCAGACAGACCAGAGAATTCGTAGACCGTCCAAAAGCGACCAGAATTAGATGGATGCTGGGACGGACACGAAAAGACCTCGGACTGCTGATAGGTACTCTAACCGGACATAACCGGTTGAGGAGGCACATGACACGTATAGGAGCCGAGAATGACCCTACCTGCCCAGCCTGTGGACAGGAAGAAGAGACATCAAGACACCTCGTAAGACAACAGGCACTCGGAGCGCCAACTCTGAGCGAAGAAGAACTGCACATGCTCAAATGGGCAGACTTACTGGACTTTGTAAAGAGAACAGGAAGGCCCAATGAGTTACCCGACCATCAAAGGGAAGTGCAGAGTGGGTTAAGGGACAGACTTGGGGCATGGCAAAAAGGGCCTACTCTGGCCTACTTGTCAGATCTGCGGGTCACTACTACTACTACTACTACTATTAAATAATTTATTTTTAATTTTAGCTTTTATAATTTATGATTTGAGTAATAAATCTTTTATTTGTTTGGTTTTTTCTTCCATTTTTATTTAAAAAAATTATTCATAGTATAAAGTTACTGTTTTGAAGGATATGAAGGGTTTTTGTCACTTAATTGAAGGAAAGTCGTTAGAAAAGTCTGGCAACACTGCTCAATATTCATGGCACGGGGTGTATTTTTTAAATAAAGTCGTATACGAATCCCTGAAAACTGAAGTAAGGTTCACATACGAATTGACTTTTAGAATGGCTGGCAGTAAGCAAAGATACAGAAACATAATTAGCGCTTCGACTACTGCGCAACCTCCAGTAAGGGCGAAGGAACAATGGCCGCCATTTTTCCAGATTTTAAGTAGAAGCAGTTACCCCTAGAGGTCGTTAGGGTCACTGGATCACGAAAACTGCGTCGCCAGGCTTCAAAACTCAGTGACCTTACTACCGTAGTATAAGCCACCATCTGTAGAGGTCGCCGCCAAAATTAGCAGTGACGCTCTCTCAAATATATACAATTAAGATCAGTGGCTCCGTATTTGTTTTACCACGAGTATAGTAACTCCATCGCGCATCGCGCTCAAGGTCATTTTAAAGCTCTTAACACTTCCCACACTGTTGTCATTAAGCAAATTTTCATGAATAGCTTATCTAAATTTGACTATTTCTAACCTGTTCAGTGGCTATGCTCAAAGCATCAAAATTCGACTGAGGTTTCGGTGGTTTGGGCATCATCAAGGGTTGCTGTGGAGGCATGGGTCTCTTCGCTGGTTTCTTGTTTATTTCGGGCTGAGAGCTGTTGCAATCGTCCATTCTAAAACAAAAGAAAATCAGTGCACACAGAAAGGGCTAGAGAAGGTGACATGAAACCTATAGTCAAGTATATAATAAGTAATATACAGTGTGTCCACGGATTGAGTTCGGACAAGGTATAAAGGACAAAAAACTTTCGATTTAGATTCTGATTTTCTGGGAATCGCTCCTGCTTGGTCTCAAACTCACATATTAAGAAAAGAGCCAAATCAATTAAGGTTGATTTGATAAATAGTGTTAAGAGTAAAGTACCTTTGTTTTAAGAGATATCAAATAAGGTTATTAAGAAAAGTTGTTTAGAATTAAAAGTTAGCACTGATTCCTAATTTTCATGAAAATCGCTTAAAATCGTCGAAACAAAATTTACAAAATCAGGTTGGCTCATTTTTCTAAAAATTGAGAATCTGCCGTCACTTTTGAATCTTAACAACTCTTCTTAATAACATTTTCTGATATCTTTTAAAACAAAGGTATTTTACTCTTAACAACTTTTTATCAAATCAGCCTACTAACCACCCTGTAGATTAATTGATTTGATGCATTTTTTTAACATCTCAGTTTCAGACTAAGCAGGCGCAATTCCCAGCAAATCAGAATCTAAATCGAATATTTTTTGCAATTAATACCTTACCCAAACTCAATCCGTGGTATATCTTAACGAATTTCTCTAGGTCTTCTACTTTGTTTAGAAACCTTTTCTGAAATCCCAATGTGGTTACTTATCTTACCTTTCTTCGACCTATGATGTCCACTCTTTTCTTTCTTTTTCTCCTTGCTCCTTTCTTCTTTCTCGACTTTCTTGTTCTTATCCATGTTTTCCTTAAGGGGTTCGTCCAATTTAAAATCGTAGTCGCAACGTTTTGCAGCCTCGCTTTTAGCCTTTAATTTTTCGATGGTTTCTCGAAGTTTGTTGTGTTTATCTTTTGGTTTAGGTGAGAAAGGCATCGGGGTGTAGGCAAAGTCATCTATCACTAAATAGAAAATAATAATGATTATAGCAGGGTTATTCTTTTGAAAACCATACAAAGACGTTGCTCTTTGGTTTTCAGCTTTTTTTTATCAAAAACATTGATTTTACTAAACATTTTTTTATGGTTATCTCATTACAATACACATTTTTTTATTTTCTTGGTAACTTTTCAAAGGTTAGACCCAAGGATTTGTTAAATACTTTTCCCAAGAAACATTTATATGACTTACAACCTAATGTGACCTGAAACGACGTCGGATTTAGTGGAATTTTAAGTTGCAAGATTGATTATGCGTTAAGCGACGTCGCATTCATATCAAAACCGACGTTATCAAATATACGTCCGTTTTTTTAACGATCTCGCGACGTCAAATAATGCAACGCAATAGACCATTAATTTCCCAACGTCGGTCTTACGTTCGTTTGTTCGACGTACAAAAACTCTGACCAGCCCAACGACCAACAGACGTCGGCGTCGGGTACGTCCGGTGAAGACCCTAACCTCAGACTTAAACTAGCGTTTAGTTTGGTTGGTGTATTTTCCGTAACTTTTCTTGACCTATTCCACGTCCGTTCATATGGCCTACGCGTCACATCTACTGTCATTTATAGACGCCCATAACCTAACAACCAGTGCATTTGTTTGGTCGAGAGATATTTTGGTCAGGACGGCTACGTTTCAGGACATGACGCAGTTTTATATCGTTTTTGGATTTTGGAAACCATAATACCCCATACTCTTCCCACAGGTGGGGTATGGGTTTTATTTCCCTGAGATTTTTGATATTAAAACAAACATTTCTAATAAATAGAAAATAAAACAATGATTTCGGTGGGTAGTTAGCTTTGGGACCGTGGGCTTTACCTATTGTAGTAGAAAAAGAGCGGACGTTGAGTTCCAATCCGTTGTAGGGCGACGGAAAATCATGCCGGGTGAACGTCCGAATTTAATGGGACGAAATACGTTTGCCGGACGTCGGACTTTGACTCTTTGGTTATCTTTCACAAACAAAAGTGGAGACCCGGTCCGGATTGGTATATTATTAGTTCACATTAAGTCAGACACAGTAATCCGCCATTCTGAAAAGGTTAGCGTCTGTCGGCCATTATAAAATATTTTTTCTTTTTCTAATTTTAAGTAGAAATGAAAGAATAATTGTAAAATTATTAACAAATTTGAGTTTAGTGAGGCAGCAAAATATTTTTTTTACAAAAATAAAAAAAATAATAAAAATTAGATCTATTTAACAAATATATATTTTAGTAAATCTTGCATATTTCAGGAGCGCTTGCTTTTTTTGAAAGTATTTTAATCACATTTATCAATAAACATGCCTTCGTTGTAAAATTTTTATTGGATTCCTGCTTTAAAATATAAATTATTAATATTGTAAAACCCCCTTTCATGCATGACTATAATTATCATTTGTAAAATGCACCCATTTTTATGAGACTTGTTATAATAAGTGTAAAATATTTACTTATCAGGTATAATTTTAGTTACTCGACAGGAATTATTTTTAGCAAAAACTATATGTATTCTAGGCAATGGAAACGAAACCAAACGCAACTTACCTGTTTGCGACTAAATTTAAGTGACGGAAATCCAACGTACAATTACGTTGTTAATTGGTAAACTCTATTACCTATAAGGTCAGATGCCGACGTCGTAGCGACCCGAATTTGTATTCCCCATTTAGGTGCAAACGAGGGTCGTCAGGCGGTCGAAACGACGTCGGCACCCGACGTCGCGTTTATCGCAAGCAACGTATGGGTAACGTAATATGACGTCCAAATGCTGCTTGGGCTATGTATATTAGTGAAATTTTCAGTAAAATCTATTAGGAAAATATAAAAATATTTTACAAATTGTTTGTTCTAACCTTTAGAAATTTTAAAAACTTCTGTTGTAATTAGATAACTATAAAAAAATTGTAAAATCAATGTTTTTGATCAAAAAAGCGGCAATGAAACACTTTTAAGGACTTAAGTCTACCACTGTCACAAAAATTTTCTGATCGCCGAGAAAACTGAAAGACAACACAAGAGAAAGTCAAGACCCGTTGTTTTACAGGAAAAGTTCTTGTAACTTAGACTCTGGTCTAAAGTACTGAAGTCTTAAGATCTTAGTAAATACTCGTACTGGTGTAAATTTTTGTAAAAATTAAATTTAGCACTTATATACCTTCATCTTTAGGAAATGGCGGCGGACTAGGAGGAGGCTCGTCAATTCCAAAGACTTCATCCCACTTGTGACTCTTTTTCTGCTTACTGGGTTCTTCATCTAGATCGTCGAGGAATTCTTCAGATACTCTTTTTTTACCCTAAAATACAATGAAACAACTCTTATAGAAGTATAGAATATTTATTTCTTACTTTAAAATTGGAAAAAATTATTTATTTTACGATATTATACTCAAAAGGACAAGGCAACAGAAAAATAACCTAAACTAGAGACGCGACAAAAATCTAAGTCAAATTTATTTAAATTAAAATCAAAGGAGAAAAATATCGGTCCTCTATACTCTAGCATTGTTTAGAGAGAGGCGTGGCTTTCGTCCTTTAATAAGCGACAGAAAAACCAACGAAAACTGTTCGGTTCCGCTAAAATCCGTTCAGCAATTTTAGAGATATCAATTATGTCCTGTATTTTCATATACTCCATAATATTTTACATAATAGTTATAGCAACAATTGTAGCTAAATGACCAATAACCACTGTTGCCAAGTTTAGCTAAAATCCGCCAAGCGATACTGGAAACCTGATTTTTGTTTCGCATTTCCATATACTTCCAAAAAAGTTTAAACAAACTTCACCCCTTTTCAACCCCTTAAGTACCATCCAATTTACAGTACCACCAATTATAGCTAAAAGACCGGTTAACAGTATTCTGGAAATAAATTTTTGTTCTTGAAACCCATATAATCAATTACCGCTTCGTAAAAAGAGTGGGAAAACCGCCCAAAGGCAATTATTAACTCTAAGTCTGGATTTTTTTTTAACTAGTGTGCAGTATACAGTAAATTAAAACTACCCAAGTAACATTTCTTTATTTATAGCAGAAGCTAAAAGGTTGCCAGCGCCTTTCCTTAAAACCATTAGTTTCAATGTTTGGTCGCTAGCACGTTCCCATTATATACCCCTTAGACCTCCTAAATGGGACTCCCCAATTGGTGGTGGCAACCTTTGTATTAAACTCACTATAAAACCATAAGAAATAAACTCCAGCTTCGCCCTCTAGCGGTTCGACCAGTATAGAACCTTTTAGAGCCTAAAGCTATTATGCCAGGTTCTAAAAGCAACTGAGAAACGTCCTCTATCCTATTATAAAACTAGATTTGGTAATTTGGTATCCTGGCGATTCTGTTGAATACCATAATACCTTTAGAGTAAAGAAGTTTTCCTATGGCGATATTTTAGATTCACAATGGCTATATAAAATAATTTAGGTCACAAAATTGCCAAAAATGTCAGAGTCCCATAATTATTTAATCACATAAAAATATACCGAGTTTGTCGTTTTGTTGATGATCAAACTGCCTGCCAGATTTATTTCTCTGATAAAATGGTATCTGAAAAGCTCTCAAAACAAGCGCGCCGGCTCAAGAATGCTTTTTAATAGTTTTTTGATAACAAAATAACAAATATTTAAAATTTAAAAAAAAATCATTTACACTATTCACCAATTAAAAAGTCTGTTTGGTTTACATAAATCAAAATTAAAGTAAAATTATTGTTAAAAAACACTGCTAAAACGACGATAAATATTTTCTCTTTAGAATATTTTTTAAATAAATTTATATACGCCATTATGATTTTATAGTGGTCACTTGGTTTTATTTGTTACTGTATCGCAAAAAGGATTTTTGAGTGCCCTTATGAAACCAACAAAAAAAAAACGATGTAAACATAGTCAACATAACCTCACTTAAATTTTTTGTATTTGTTTTTAAAGTGTTTAAAAGCGTATAATTCAACACTTTTAAATGTTTTTGATCGTGCAATTTCGACAATCGAGAGGGCCAGTGCAATGATATTCGTTGTGCCTGCAGGGTGGAGGGCAACCTCTTATATAGGTCGTCTAAACAGGCCTTATCTAGGCCTGGGTGTCCTATCCAGGATGACGGAAACTCAACAATTATTAATTATTGTCAACAATTATTAATTATTGGGCTTTAAATCATCAATCTTGCAATAGGTAGGTATGTACCAATCTGTACCTAGGTATATCTATTATTTTTACAAGAAATACCTAAAAAAATAAAACAGGAAAGTATTTACTTACTTCTGTTAGAACCCTTAAGGAAACAAGGTTTTATATGGCCGCCTATTTAAATAATATTTAATATACAGCTATGGGTAACTATAAATACAAAAGAATTAAGTTTACCTTTAAGCTTTCCTATAAAACCTTTTTAAAATGCCTAAAAGTAATGGCAAAAACCAAAAGTCTAAATTTATATTTACCACTCTTAAAAACCTTAAGGAAACTAGGTTCTATATGGCCGCCTATCTAATCATATTTACTTTTAAACTACTGGTAACTATAAAAACAAAAGGATATAAGATAACCTTTTAGCTTTATTATATAACACTTTTGTGATGACCTAAAGTAATGAAAAAAACTAAATGACCAAAGTTTATATTTATTTCTTTTTAAAAACTTTAGGTAAAATGGTTTCATAAGACCATCTTTATAAATCAGAAATCAATAAAACCAAAAGTATCTAAAAGGAACAGAAGGAATATCAGTTTTATTATACTCCATTTATAAATCACTTTTTGGTTGTATAACACCCCTTTAGGTAATTGGTAATATAAATTCCCTTTATGTAGCCAAATTGATCCTAAAACCCATAACAGCACCCTCTAAATAACCTAGGAACCAAATTAATAAAACCTTGAGTGGTAATAATGTTACTTGGGTATAGTTCAATTTTGTCTTAAATTGAGGCCAAACATGACAGTATAACAAAAGTGTTATTAAGATATAAGTTGACAAGAGTACACTGTATGTTATGATAAAAATCACGTTGTTTACCTGTTTTGTAGGTGCAAAATCAAATCGGCCTTCCGGGCTGTGAGGAGATGGCGGCCAAGAAGCCGGACAACTATCAGTTCTCGTTGGACTCATAATGAAGCTTGGATTCGAACTGCTACTGCTACTTATTTCTCTTTGCTTTTTCTTCCTACCCCTCTTTCCTAAATAAAAGAAAATGTGTAAATATTTATTTTTTAAGTGCAAAAAGAAAATAAAAAAATTCATTGCATTTTATTACCTTTGGGTTTGGCCTCTTTGTCTTTGTCTTTATCCTTTGCTTTATCCTTATCTTTCTTTTCTTCTTCTTCTTCTTCAAATTTTTCCTTTCTTGATTTCTTTTTATCTTTTTTAGATTCAACTTTGGTTTCCTTTATTTCTTTTTCTTTGTCTCGCTTGTTTAGTTTATCTTTCTTACTTTCTTTCTCCTCTTTCTTCTTTTTGTTTAACTCATCCTTTTCTCTTTTTCTTTTTTCCTCTTCACGCTTGCGATCTTCTTCTTCACGTCTCATTTTCTCTTCCTCCCTCCTTCGATTTTCTTCTTCTTCCCTCTCCTTTTCTTTAATTTTTTCCTTATCTTTGTCTTTGTTCTTCGGCGGTCTGCCCACTTTTCTTTTCTCAGGTTTAGGTGATTCTTTTTCCCTTGACTTATCCTTTTCACGTTCCTTATTCTTTTCTTTTACTTTCTGCCGTTCCCTTTCTTTTTCTTTCTCCCGTTCCCGTTCCCTTTCCTTTTCTCGTTCTCTTTCTTTTTCTCGTTCTCGTTCTTTTTCCTTTGCCTTTTCTTTCTCTTTTTCTAATTTTTTCGATTTTTTCGTTGGTTTCTCGTCTTCGGCGCTATGAGATTCTTCCGAAGCAGATCTTTCATCCTTTTTGCTTTGGGCTGCGGTTGTAGATTTTCTACCTATAAAAAAATAATAACTCAGACCGATGTACATGATCGCTCATTTATAACTTCCCGTACATCTAGAGGGTTTATTTTTATATTTAGAATTGTTAAACAAAAAACCGATAAAATAAAATAGCCTAGATTCTTTGGGCCCAAAAAAAATATGTTATGTTAAAAATTAACCCCTTTTTATTAACATTTTTCGATTCTGCTACAAATTCTTTAAATAACGCAAAGAAACCACAAAATTCCATCCTAGTTTCGAGATATTACGTCTCAAAATTGGGTGGTTTAGTGACCTTAAAACACATATTACATCTTCTTTTCCACTTGACATTTTGACTGACAAAATGTTTTGACATGCATTGACCAAAAGAAATCACCTAAAGAAATACTAGCTGCGTTCGGTATTTGCATCTCAGACGTGACGGATTTTTGGTCCCACAGATTGGAATTAACGAACGATCCAGATCAAATCGATCAAATTTGTATAAATGGTTATAACCTTAAATATAACCAAAAATATTATGTACCTATTGCAACTCACGCCCAGCTATAATTTTGACAAAATTTTCCTGTGATGTCGGGAATTTATATAATTTGTTTTCTTCAACATCAAACAATTCGATTTCAATCTTTTTACTTAAAAAAATTATTTTTGTAAACAAAACAAATACACAACATACATCACAATCTCAGATTAATCTGTTTCGTCGATCAAAATGTACGGAGCAACCAGATTTACATCCGACTAGTCTGAGCAGAATTACCGAACGATTCGGATCTACCTCCCCTAGATCTAGATGGAATTAACGAACGATTTCGATCAAAAAGGTTCATCCGACGTAAATACCGAACGCAGCTACTGACATGCCCACGTAAATATACCATGTGATTACAATATATGTATTTCCCAAAATTATGAGACATAATATCTCGACAATTAATGGATGGATAAAATTTTGTGATTTCTTTTGTGTTATTTAAAAAATTTGTAACATAATCGTAAAATCTAAATAAAAAGATAATAAATCCTATTTTATTGGTTTTTTGTTTGAAAATTCCAAACCTAAAAATAAGTGCTCTAGATGTGTCTGCATGTATAAATAATTGCACTGTACAGGGTGTCCCAAATTGGACACTTTTAGGGGGTTTAAGGTCTTTCTAGGGGAGACAGAGAAAAACTGACCACGCATTGCGAGGCTCAAATTTCAAGGGAAGACTTATAGTGAAAACCGCATTTTGAAATATCGTCTCGTCTTTGAGCTACGGGGGCTTTTTGAAAAGTCTGCATTTTTGAAAGGGGTCTATAACTTCGTTATTAGTGAAAATTTTGATTTAGAGTAAATTGCAGTTTTATAGACTTTGTCACGAGGAAATCACCCGCTAAATTATATTTTAACTGTCACTTTTAGTTTTTGAGATATGACATAAAGTTGCATTTTTTCTTATGGAATGGCCTATATTTTAATTAATTTTCGAATTCGTCATTGAATTCTTTTCAAAATGATGTATCATATGTCATAGTTTGATTGAGCGGTTTAGGAGATATTCAGCTTTTTCACTTATTTTTAGTGCGCTATGATTTCCTGCTAAGGCAGGTAAAGGCGCTCCAGTATTTTTATTATTTTACACAGTCACAAATATAGTAAGGCCGGTTTGGAAAAATTATAATTCAGCTGACGGCCCTCAAAGCCTAGTTATAAAAAGTTTTAAAAAAATGATACATATTTCAAAATAAAATTAAAACGCTTTTGTGCAAAATAATTTCATATCAAAGCGTAATGTCAAATTGTTTAAACAATTGAAAACAATGACAAAACGCCAAGACGCAAGGCCAACTTGATTTGCATAGTATAAGACAACAAAACTATAGGAGTATTGAAGTAGGATTTGACCGCAAGGCTTTCACGTCAATGGCGCATGACGTCATTCAACGCACACTAGACAAAAATAAAAAAATGTAATTATCTCCGAAACAGCTCAATCAAACTACGACATATGATACATCATTTTGAAAAGAATTCAATCACGAATTTGAAAATTAATTAAAATATAGACCATTCCATAAGAAAAAATGCAACTTTATGTCATATCTCAAAAACTAAAAGTGACAGTTAAAATTTAATTTAGCGGTTGAATTCCCCGTGACAAAGTCTATAAAATTGCAATTTACTCTAAATCAATATTTCCAATAATAACGAAGTTATAGACCCTCCTCCAAAATGCAGACTTTTCAAAAAGCCCCCGTAGCTCAAAGACGAGACGATATTTCAAAATGCTGTTTTCACTATAAGTCTTCTCTTGAAATTTGAGCCTCGCAATGCGTGGTCCGTTTTTCTCTGTCTTCCCTAGAAGTACCTTAAACCCCCCAAAAGTGCCCAATTTGGGACACCCTGTACAGGATTTATCCAAGAAAAAAACTGACCCCTACTTCGCCTCGATTTTCAAGAAATGCTTAAAGATAAAAACAGCATTATGCATGCCATTTTTCAGCTACGAGCGGTTTTTAATAGTCTACATTTAAGGAGGGGACGTAAATAACTTTATTATTTATGAAAATGTTGTTTTGGCCCAAAAAGTTTTATTGATTTTTATAAAAATTCAACCGTCAAATTGAATTTTATTTGTCACTTTTAGTTTTTAAAATATTACATAAAATTGTTATTTCTTTATGGAATGACTATTGTATTGTAAAAAAAAACATGAAATTTTCAACAATTAATAGGCAAACGCAACGGCAGCTGTTCTCTTGCCCTGCAGCAATAGGCGTTTCACAAGAAAACCAAGGTTTGAGGATTCAGAGCTGGCTACTGGCCACTACCCTGCTTTTTCGAAGAGCGAGACAAATGAAGACTTCTAAGATCTTCTTCTATTCTGCTTACCTCTATTTGAACTTCGTTCAGGTACAGTTTCTTTCTTCTTCTTACTGGGTTTGCTACTCTTCGAATCGGAATCGTACAGGAGATTTTCGACGGCGATTTCTTCGTCTGAAGACGTCAGTTTGTCGAGATACTTGTCGACGGCTTTATCAAACACTTTCACGAGATTATCCACCATTTTTGTGTATTCTTAAAATAAAATAAACGACGTGCAATAAAAACAACAAATAAATAGGTAATATAATAATCAATATTTAATCAGAAATATTTTAAACAGATTTTTTTATATTTATATTCTGGCAACATTTTTAGTTATTTATAAAAATTATTTAACCAAGTTTTATGGACAATATTTCATATTTTTTTATGTTTTAAAAGTTATGAATAATTGAAATGTTAAAAGCCACCAAAAAGTGTCCCCCTAGAAAACAAAATCGAATTGTTCAAGCGTTTGTCAACAAATCCACCAAAAACACCTAAAAAGATTTCTTTTTTTACGATTTTTAAATTTTTTTTTAGAATGCTACAGTGTAATACGACGTACCATTTTCAGCACCATTATAGAGTCTACAATTATCCACAATTAGTTGGAAGTCACTTCTAAATTTGGAGAATGACTTGTAGTGGCCTGCATCCAGTTTTTCTTCCATTGTTTGGAGGTCCATTGGCTTCCTAAAAAAACATATTTGTTGCAATAACGCTCAAAGATTTTTTGTTTTCTTATAATTTCAGTTTTAGAAGTAAGGGATATTTGTAACTTTTTTTAAAACAAGTTTTATTCTTAATTTTGACACTTTTCATGATACATAAAAAAGTTATATTTTCTCTTCTGATTTTAATAAAATTATGACAAAAAATCAACAAAAATTGTCACGTTTGAAACAATATATCAACAATAAAAAAAATCGATTATTGTAGGGTAAAACGCCTATTTAAAGACATTGGACAGCTTTTTTTTTATAAAGGTTAAGGAAACTTGTATATAATATTTATAGCAGAAGCTAAAAGGTTGCCAGCGCCTTTCCTTAAAACCATTAGTTTCAATGTTTGGTCGCTAGCGTGTTCCCAATACCCTAAACGGGACTCCCCAATTAGTGGTGGCAACCTATGTATTAAACTCACTATAAAACCATAAGAAATAAACTCCAGCTTTGCCCTCTAGCGGTTCCACCAGTATAGAACCTTTTAGAGCCTAAAGCTATTATGCCAGGTTCTAAAAGCAACTCAGAAACGTCCTCCATCCTATTATAAAACTAGATTTGGTAATTTGGTATCCTGGCGATTCTGTTGAATACCATAATACCTTTAGAGTAAAGAAGTTTTCCTATAAAAGCTGTAGCGATATTTTAGATTCCCAATGGCTATATAAAATAATTTTGGTCACAAAATTGCCAAAAATGTCAGAGTCCCAAAATTATTTTATCACATAAAAATATACCTATATATGAGGAGTTTGTCGTTTTGTTGATGATCAAATTACCTGCCAGATTTATTTTTCTGATAAAATCGTATCTGAAAAGCTCTCAAAACAAGCGCGCCAGGTAAAAAATGCTTTTTAATGGTTTTTTGATAAAATAACAAATATTAAAATATAAAAAAATTATTTACACTATTCACCATTAAAAAAGTCTGTTTGGTTTACATAAATCAAAATTAAAGTAAAATTACTGTTAAAAAACACTGCTAAAACGACTAGATAAATATTTTCTCTTTACAATATTTTTTGAATAATTTTATATACGCCATTATGGTTTTATAGTGGTCACTTGGTTTTATTTGTTACTGTATCGCAACAAGAATTTTTGAGTGCCCTTATGAAACCAACGAAAAATAACAAAGTAAACATAGTCAACATAACGTCTTTTAAATTTTTTGTATTTGTTTTTTAAACTGTTAAAAGCGTATATTTCAACACTTAAATGTTTTTTATCGTGCAATTTGCACACAATCGAGAGGGCCAGTGCAATGACATCCATTGTGCCTGCAGGTTGGAGGGCAACCTCTTATATTGGCCGTCTAAACAGGCCTTATCTAGGCCTGGGTGTCCTACCCAGGAGGACTGAAACTCAACAATTATTAATTATTGGGATTTAAATAATCAATCTTGCAAAAGGTAGGTACCAATCTGTACCTAGGTATGTCTATTATTTTTACCAGAACTACCTAAAAAAAATAAAACACGAAACTATTTACTTACTTCTGTTAGAACCCTTAAGAAAACAAGGTTTTATATAGCCGCCTATTTAAGAAATATTTAATATGCAGCTATGGGTAGCTATAAATACAAAAGAATTAAGATTACCTTTAAGCCTTCCTATAAAACCTTTTTAAAATGCCTAAAAGTAATGGCAAAAACCAAAAGTCTAAAGTTTATAATTACCACTCTTAAAAACCTTAAGGAAACTAGGTCCTATATGGCCACCTATATAATCATATTTACTATTAAACTACTGGTAACTATAAAAACAAAAGGATATAAGGTAACCTTTTAGCCCTATTATAAAACACTTTTGTGATGACCTAAATTAATAAAAAAAAACTAAATGACCAAAGCTTATATTTATTTCTTTTTAAAAACTTTAGGTAAAAGGGTTTTATAAGACCATCTTTACAAATCAGAAATCAATATAACCAAAAGTATCTAAAAGGAACAGAAGGAATATCAGTTTTATTATACACCTTTTATAAATCACTTTTTGTATAACACCTCTTTAGGTAATTGGCAATATAGATTACCTTTATGTAGCCAAATTGATCCTAAAAGCAATAACAGCACCCTCTAAATAACCTAAATTAATAAAACCTTGAGTGGTAATAATGTCACTTGGGATGACTTCTTTTTAATGCTTATAGCAAGAAAAATTGAAAGTCAAGATAATTTTAGGGTTTTATGGCTTATAGATTTTATGATATCATTTATAAACCAAGCATTTTTTAATGTAAGCTCACTTACAGCACATTTTGCTGATATAAAGAGTATTTTAGACCGGGAGAAGTATGATATATTTTGCATGTCAGAGACATTATTAACAGATAAAATTGATAATGAGAGGCTGGTAATTAATGGATACAGATTAATTAGAAAGGACAGGGTTTCCACAGAAAACAAAAAGTTCTTGCGGCGGGGAATGGGGGTATACGTCAGAAATTGGATGACTTTTGAGATTTTGGACTGTCCGTCAAATCAAAGTATTGAACAAATATGGATAAAATTTAAACTCAACAAGTGTGCCTACTGTATTGGTTCTTTATATAGGCTTCATGGGGGGGAATTTGCAACATTTCTGGACACACTTGAAGACTCCCTCTCTCAGTTTTCGATTGTTTGTGTTAGGTTGATCTGTGGTGGCGATGTCAATGTAGATTTTTTGGATTCTGATAAGAGTAGCACTCAAAAACTGTTATCATATTTAGAAACATATAACCTTAAGCAAATTATTGAATCTCCAACTAGAGTTACAAAAACATCAAGTACCTTAATAGATTGGCTATTAGTCCCTAAAGAGGATAACGGCTTAAAACCAGAAGTAAAAAAAATTGAAAACGTATCGGATCATTGTCTGATATCCTACACGTCCTGCGAGAATGTCAAAGAAACCCCGTACTACGCTAGTTTTAGAAACTTTAAACGCATCGATCTGAACGTTTTTAATGAAATGCATTACACAACCTCGTTTGATCAAATTTTATTTGCTGGAGGTATAGATAAAAAAGTTGAAATATTGAATAGATGCATATTAACAATTTTTGACGTTTTAGCACCCATTAAAAAAGTTTTAATAAAGAAACAAAAACCTCCTTGGATGACGGATAATATATGTAAATTCATTAATTTAAAAGAACAAGCATATAGGCGTTTTAAGCAAACTAAAAACCCTGCACACTGGGAATATTACAAGCAACTCCGTAACACAACGAATATTGCAATATCAAATGAAAAAAAGAGTTACTTGGAATATTGTACCAGGTCAAATAATAAAGCTCTGCTCTGGAAACGTTTAAAACGCTTAAGTATACTGGAAAACTCTAAAAGTAATATCTCATTACCAGATATTTTAAATAATCCAGAAGAAATTAATGATTTTTTTCTCACGTTTTCTGGTGCATCAGCCCCTGTTGATCAGCACCTGTTAGGCTATTATCATCAAAATAGAAAAACCGATTTTAATGAACTATTCTCGTTTAAAACAGTCACTATAGATGAAGTGAGAAGGCATCTGTTTGGTATTAAAACACTTGCCGTGGGATCAGATCAGATTAACTGTCAAATGCTTACCATGTGTTGTCCTCGAATATTGCCTTTTCTGACTAATATAGTAAACACCTGTATTCTTGAGAAAGAATTTCCTTCGGTTTGGAAGGTAGCAAAAGTACAACCGCTGCCAAAAAAGAACAATCCTGAAGAGTACAATGATCTTCGACCGGTAAGTATCCTCCCTTGCTTGTCGAAAATTATTGAGAAGATCTTCGATTTACAGATTAGAGAACATTTGGATAAATATAAAGTACTTCCCGAACATCAGTCTGGATTTAGACCGGGTTTTAGTTGCACAACAACTCTGGAAAATATTACAGATGACATCCTTACGGAAAATGATGCAGGTAAAACTACGGTGCTGGTTCTTCTTGATTATTCGAAAGCATTCGATACCATCAGTCACGAATTGCTGTTTTCTATACTTCACTTTGTTGGTTTCTCCAGAGAGGCGATTACTACTATTCAAAGCTATCTTAGTGAAAGAACTCAATATGTAGAAACATCATCAGGATATTCAAATCGAAATCAATGGGTGGAGTTTTATCACCAATTCTTTTCTCGATCTACAGTTGCAATTTAACAAAGTGCGTGAAAAACTGCAATGCAGAACAATATGCCGACGACACACAACTAAAATTTTCTTTTTATCCCAAGGATCAATTTTTAGCTAAAAACTTAAGTGAACAAGATCTGAAAAATTTGGTAAAATATTCTGAAAAACACAACTTAAAAATAAATCCTAAAAAGTCGGTAGTATTGTTTTTCGGTAGAAGTAAAAATGAAATAAAGAGCCACATGAACTTGTCTATTTAGCCCTCCTGCCCATTTCAGATTGTGCAAGAGATCTAGGTCTACTGTTGGATACAGATCTTAGATTTAGAGAACATATAAGCCTTAACATAAAAAAAGCATACTTATCACTTAAGCTTTTGTATCCTCATCGGCACTCTCTTACTATAAAACAGAAAACCCAACTGACAAATATTTTGGTTTTAAGTCACTTTAATTTCTGTGATGTGGTATATGGGCCATGTCTCGACCAGAATGATCAAAATAGAGTGCAAAAGGTCCAAAAATCGTGTCTTAGGTATATTTATGGCATAAGGAAATTTCAACCAGTATCACACAAACTGAAAGAAACAAGATGGCTGGATATGAGAACGCGAAGGCAACTGCACTCCTTATGCTTTTTTCACAAAATAATTAAGCTACAAACCCCACCTTACTTAGCGAAAAAAACTAAGTATAGAACAGATGTCCACAACTTGAATTTAAGGTTTAGGGGGTTCATAACGCCACCACAGCACACAACTAGCATGTTTGAAAGGAGCTTTACTTATAACGTCTATAGCCTGTACAATGTTATTCCCGATTATCTTAAAAACCTAAACATTCGAAATTTTAAAAGAAAAATTAAGTTGTATCTCTATGAAAAACAAAATATATCATGAAAAAAAAACAAATAAAGATTGCTGGATATTAAATATTATATTATAGGGTTAGGTATTATTATATATGCATGTAGATACTTTGTCTTGTTCTAAACTATTTTGTGATAGGTACTGTATTTTATTTAGTTATTTAGTTTTTTTAAGAAAAATTACCGGGGGTTGGACTCGAACAATACTAAATTGCCTTCCAGCTCCCTTTTGCATTTTTATAGTTAAGAAAAACTTCTTTTGTAAAAAAAATGTAATTAATTATCCGTATGAATGCAAATAAATTTTACTACTACTACTACTACAATACAACACCAGAAAAAGCGGTCAAATGTTTTAAAAGAGAGTCATTGAAGAGGTTTTGCTAACTTACTACAAAACTAAAGCTCACAGTCTCATAAGAGAAGGATTTATAAGCCTTCGTCATGGTTCTGTATAAAACTTTTTAATTTTAACAGTTTATAATGGATTTGATTAATATAGTTTATTACTATAAAACGTTTATATAAATTGGACACATTTTGGACAACTATTATATAAAATTATGTGTGTTTTAAAATTAAATGACCTCATTATAAAAACAAATAATCGTTATAAACCCTTTTCAGGTCAAAATTAGAAAATTTCCTAAATTATTACTTTACATTAAAAAAAAAGCTAAAGCTAACACGGGAAAATTAAAGAAATACTGCACTGCGTCTTACCTGATAACTGAGTAGTAATTTGGAGCGTACTCCTCTTCAACCGGGTCCAAAAAGGGCCAAGCTTCCTCATCATTCATCACATAATCCAGGATTTTATGCATGCCTACTTGAAGATCTTCGTCCGTCTGTTGAAACCTGTAATAAAATCAAAATTTAGTGTGGGCCAAAAAATTTGTCATTTGGACCAGACGATTTTCGAAATTTTTGGCTCTTTTGTTTCCCAACGTCCTTCGTACGTTTGTTTGGCGTATAAAACCTCTCGCAGCCAACGATAAAGACCAGCCTTGGCGCGTTATAAGCAACTCGGCGGTCACGTGATCCTAGGAGTTCCAGGATTCTTATTGTATTGCGTAATATATTATCTGTTTTTACACAATTTAAATAAATTGACAAAATATTTTTGTTGTCATATAGGCAAAAATTGAAAAAAATATTTTGCTGATGTATGTGTTTATAATAAATAAAAGAACGGAATCTATAAAATAAAAAATTATATAGAATTTGCACTCTAATATCTTCAGGTATATTAGGTACATAATATCGTTAGTTAAAAGTCTTTTAAAATTGGACATAACAAACATAAGCTTTAAGTTTTTTAATTTTTCTTTGAGAGTCGTCATCTTTGTCTGTGTTCTTATTCAATAATTTATTAGCAGACACTAAATCATTATGCTTTTTAATAAAGTTATTTAAAAAAAACTTTACATGCCCTTAAACTAATTTTTTTAAGATTTGACAATAGTTTTTCTCCACAAAAACACTCGCTAGAGTTATCTAAAGAAAATTTTTTAATATAAAACATTTCACAATAATTTATTAAAAAGAAACAAGTGACTTTGTGAATAAGTGAGATGGTTTTCACGTTCAATAAACTGAATGTATTGGTTGTCGATAATTTTTTGAAAAATTACCCAGCACAAAGTTTAATATATATTTCATCAATGTGTAAGTTAACTACCAACTTGTGCAGAAGACATATTACCGTTTTGTACATTGACATGTATGCACTGGATGACTGGATAAACAAAGATGAAGCCAACATTAAAGTGTATCCACAATATCTTCGTATCGATTCTCAGGTGAACTTTTCAAGAGACCTAATTGTTCAATAAGAAATGACAATTGAACACATTTTTCACTCTCACTATCGAAAATGTCACTAAGGATGTCTACTACTTGATCAATCTTATCTTTTACCACTTCTTTCCCGTTTGCAACTTTCATTTCAATAAACTGCATTAGCTCTTCAAGTGTATCGGTGCTGTCCAAAAAAACTTTTTTTGGCAGTTTGTTTTTTGGTATGGACACATTGTTAACAATTACAAAAAATGACAGATTGCCCTCAACAACTAGAGATGCTACAGTGATGGATTGTTGTTTAAAAATGTCATCAGGCACAGGCAGACTGTGTCACGTTCTTGGGTAAAAATCCAATTTTTGTTTATTTTAGTATTAGAACAATAAAATTTTGAAATGTCCTCAATATTTGATAAAACTTTTGATTTCTTATGAGCTCAAAGTGTTTCAAGACTTTTTTGTATTGCAGTTTCCAGTTGTTGCCTCTCGACATCACCTAATGAAACAGTAGATACAGGTTGTCTACTTAGGTATTTCGGAACATTTTCAACACTCTCCATTTACAACACACTTATCAAACCAAATAACCTGCTCGTTAGGAAAATGTTTGATGCAAACTTGTGGACGTTTTAAGATACTTAAATCATTAGAAATTTTTCGCAACCAAATTTAATCCATTTGTTTATCCACTGGGAAATTAAAAGTTGACACATATTCGGTTTCAGTTTTATAGTTGGACCGACAATCAACAACACTACACGTTCGCGGCATTGTTGTCTTTTTCGTGGGCTGCGCTATTTTAATAACTTTGATAAAATTCACATAAAATTCGTGCCCGAATTAAAAAAAAATCGACGTAAACAAACATACCAAAACTGAAAACACACATGTTTTATAATGACAGCTGGCCGGGAGGCGTTCTTTTGTGACCCTCCTACGGTCACGTGATATTTCTGCGTCCGGGCCGGTCTTTCTCGTGTGCTGCGAAAACCTCTGACCAGCCCAACGACCAACCAGCGTCGGCTTTTCGAAGCGACCTGAATCTGTATTCCCTATTTAGGTGCATATAAGGGTTGTCAGGTGGTCGAAACAACGTTGGTATCCGATGTCACGTTTCTTGTAAGATATCGTCTAGATACTGCTTGGATAAATAACTATTTTGGTTAAAAACTTACACTTCTGAAGACTTCAGTTTCTTTTTACTACTCGCAGTGGCAGCTGGAGGGGAACTGGTCGTTGACTGAAAAATCAACAACGCGTCCGCTGAGGACAAGGAGTTATTTGTCTGCCGACCGAGAGTCGGTTTCGAGGAGGTTGAGGAGGACTTGGAATTGGTGTCCTCGTTTTTCACCTTTTCTATGTGTTTGGTCTTTTTTCGCTTCGGACTAATTTCTGTAACAAAAGCAAAAGATATAAAAAAACTGTTGTGTATCTCCAACTCTTTTTAAAATATATATCGCAGTAGCTCTAAAAAACTAGAAACGTAAAGTAAACGGCATGGGAATACTTCTTAAAGACCGATTTACCATATACACACTACAGTTTGCTGACCAAGTAATTGTAGCTAATGATAAAGAAGACATGGAGTGTAGTCCAAATTATACGCATTTGTAATGACGTCATTTTTGTTTATCTTTGTTTAGTATATTATAAACAGCGGTGACAATAAACTTTTAAAAAAAAGTAGTGTCTATGATTAATTCATTTTTTAAATAGGTAGGTAATTAGTTTTGTGAAGTATCCGTCACTGTCAATCAAAAACATGAGTTTGTCAACTTGTCGGAAATTATTTTAAAAAGTTGTAAAATGCCGAGAAACAAATATAATAGGTAATGAACAATCGCAGCTGATAATTTTAAATATATTGGCTTTTCTTCAACTGAAAAGGGAACAAGTCCGAAATGGAATCGCACTTCAATTTGAGAATGTGCCGCAGATGCAACAAAATTGAGAACAACAACGATAGTAAATACATAAAACCCAAGTAACATTTCTTTATTTATAGCAGAAGCTAAAAGGTTGCCAGCGCCTTTCCTTAAAACCATTAGTTTCAATGTTTGGTCGCTAGCACGTTCCCATTAGCCTTATATACCCCTTAGACCTCCTAAATAGGAGTCCCCAATTGGTGGTGGCAACCTTTGTATTAAACTCACTATAAAACCATAAGAAATAAACTCCAGCTTCGCCCTCTAGCGGTTCCACCAGTATAGAACCTTTTAGAGCCTAAAGCTATTATGCCAGGTTCTAAAAGCAACCCAGAAACGTCCTCTATCCTATTATAAAACTAGATTTGGTAATTTGGTATCCTGACGATTCTGTTGAATACCATAATACCTTTAGAGTAAAGAAGTTTTCCTATGGCGATATTTTAGATTCACAATGGCTATATAAAATAATTTAGGTCACAAAATTATTTAATCACATAAAAATATACCGAGTTTGTCGTTTTGTTGATGATCAAATTGCCTGCCAGATTTATTTTTCTGATAAAATGGTATCTGAAAAGCTCGCAAAACAAGCGCGCCGGCTCAAGAATGCTTTTTAATAGATTTTTGATAACAAAGTAAAATTATTGTTAAAAACACTGCTAAAACGACTAGATAAATATTTTCTCTTTACAATATTTTTTAAATAAATTATTATACGCCATTATGGTTTTATAGTGGTCACTTGGTTTTATTTGTTACTGTATCGCAAAAAGGATTTTTGAGTGCCCTTATGAAACCAACAAAAAAAAACGATGTAAACATAGTCAACATAACCTCACTTAAATTTTTTGTATTTGTTTTTAAAGTGTTTAAAAGCGTATAATTCAACACTTTTAAATGTTTTTTATCGTGCAATTTCGACACAATCGAGAGGGCCAGTGCAATGATATTCGTTGTGCCTGCAGGGTGGAGGGCAACCTCTTATATAGGTCGTCTAAACAGGCTTTATCTAGGCCTGGGTGTCCTACCCAGGAGGACGGAAACTCAACAATTATTAATTATTGTCAACAATTATTAATTATTGGGCTTTAAATCATCAATCTTGCAATAGGTAGGTATGTACCCATCTGTACCTAGGTATATCTATTATTTTTACAAGAAATACCTAAACAAATAAAACAGGAAAGTATTTACTTACTTCTGTTAGAACCCTTAAGGAAACAAGGTTTTATATGGCCGCCTATTTAAATAATATTTAATATACAGCTATGGGTAACTATAAATACAAAAGAATTAAGTTTACCTTTAAGCCTTCCTATAAAACCTTTTTAAAATGCCTAAAAGTAATGGCAAAAACCAAAAGTCTAAAGTTTATATTTACCACTCTTAAAAACCTTAAGGAAACTAGGTTCTATATGGCCGCCTATCTAATCATATTTACTTTTAAACTACTGGTAACTATAAAAACAAAAGGATATAAGATAACCTTTTAGCTCTATTATATAACACTTTTGTGATGACCTAAAGTAATGAAAAAAACTAAATGACCAAAGTTTATATTTATTTCTTTTTAAAAACTTTAGGTAAAATGGTTTTATAAGACCATTTTTATAAATCAGAAATCAATAAAACCAAAAGTATCTAAAAGGAACAGAAGGAATATCAGTTTTATTATACTCCCTTTATAAATCACTTTTTGGTTGTATAACACCCCTTTAGGTAATTGGTAATATAAATTCCCTTTATGTAGCCAAATTGATCCTAAAACCCATAACAGCACCCTCTAAATAACCTAGGAACCAAATTAATAAAACCTTGAGTGGTAATAATGTTACTTGGGAAGGATCTACGCCATACGTGTTTTTCTGACCTGGTGACGTCATTACAAATGCGTATAATTTAGACTATACTTGTATGTATGTATTGGAAACGAATCACGTGAGTTAGAACTAGATAAAGGACAAACAATACCTCCGTGAATGAGTATGTAAACTTGGGTGTCACATTTAATAAGACAGGAACAGATTTTAAAGAACTGAAAAAAGAATAGTAAAGGCAAAAAAGGTTATTGGATGTCTTAACAGTTTTTTATGGAGCAGAGAAATAAAAAATAATGTAAAATTTAACAAATACAAAACAAAAATGGAAAGTTTCGAAATGGATCCACTAAAAAGATCAATCAGAATATCTAGAACAGATCATATAAGAAATAAGATCATAAAAGCATAACAGATGACATCACTAAAAGGCAACTGATATGGTACGGCCATATACAACGGATGAACGACAAAAGATTACCACAGCAGGTCCTGGAATGGCAACCAACAGGGCGCAGAAAAAGAGGGCGTCCTAAACTGGAATGGCAATAGTCAATCCAAAGATCAATGAGTCCAAAAAACCTGACAGAAGATGATTTTCAGGATCGAAGGAAGTGAAGAATAGGCGTCGGACAACAAAAAAATCGTTCTAAACCGACATCGTAGTAGTATAAAAAATTAATGGATTCAGACGCTATATAAACCTATAGTTGATGTTCTATTTAAGTGGCACCGCGTCATAGCTATGGTAAACCAAATTCTGCGGCAAAATTTAAATAAAGAAGCCTTAAAAAATTAGTGTTTCACGTTGTACGTGCAGTGTGCCGCTCGGGGCTTAATGTTCGAAAGATAAAACACTACGACCTTTTAAAGGAGAGATCAAATAGGTACCTACCTGATAATAAATAAAGATCCGAAACATAAAAGAGGATCCAAAATTATATTAAAATGTGCGCAAATATTGATTTAGTTGCAAAGACGGTAATTTGTTTTGTGAAAAGCTCCGTCATGATTTGACATACTGTCAAAACAACAACGAATAGAAAACGTCGAAGCCCTGCTAAATCAATAATATGTTCGTAACAACCAGGTAATAGTATATATGTTCCTTTCTAATGAAATCGTTTAGAAGAAGACATCAATAAAAAGCAAGTAAAATAGTAAGCTAATGACTAATTAGTGCAGTGCCTCATTTTGGGAATCAATATCAATAAAAAAATTAAAGGAAGTGCGTGCCACTGTATGTACCCCTCTACTCCCTTCCCGCCCATCAAGGTTTTGATGACGCGGTGTCACTTTAATACAACATCAACTATAGCAAATTCTTTTTTTTAAATACCTCAGAAATGAAAGCTCCTACAAAATTGTTGGTTATAAAACAAATTATTGAGAAAAATGTGTTCTATGCTATTCCGAAAATCGTATATTGATGCGAGGCTCCGTTAAAAAGTTTGCATTTTTTAAAGTTAAAAAAACTACGTGAATTTTCTTATTTTTTACACATTTTGCCATTAATTGATTAAACAAAAATGGTAGAGAATTAAATTCTCTACAAATTTCTGTATTATTTAGGAGGGACATCGGCAAGAACATCTAGTCCAAGATGGTGGACACTCCCATTTTTGTGACAAATTTTGTTAAATGATTTTTGAGTTATCATGTTGCAGATAAAAAACTGTTAGGAAATAGTGTAACATTTATAGTTAGGTAAAGAACCCATTTTTACCTTCACTACTAAAAGAAGAATCTGACGTCTTCCTATGTCGAGCTTTGGATTTCTTTTTATTACCCGCCATCTCATGCCGACTTTCTTCACTGTCAAACGCTTCGACACTTTTCCTTCTTTTGTTTTCCTTGTTCTTAGATTTATCTTTTTCCCTTGTCTCTTTATCCCTGTGTCTGTTCTCTTTTTCTTTTTCTTTATCTTTCGATTTGCTTTCTTTTAAATCTCTGTGTGATTTGTCTTTGTCTCTTTCTCTGTCTTTACTGTGCTTTTCCTTAGGATCTCTCTCTTTGGCAGAGTGATCTTTGTCTTTGTTTTTGATTTTGTGGTCGGAATCGCGCCTTGATTTCGGCTCTTGTTCGTGTTTGATTTCTTCTTCCTCTGGAGGCTGAGAGGCAGTTTCGATTGGAAGAGGTAAGTCAAGTTCCTTAAAATAAAAAAAGCAGATATTATTAACTTAGTTCAAAAAGAGACTATTGATCTGTATGAAAAAAAACATCCTGCAATCTGTTTTTTTTTTACTCCATAATATGCGTATTTATTATAACGATGCAGGTGTGGTGTGTGTGCCTTTATGCTATGACCTGTAAAATCCTTTGTTGTAAGTAACAATGCGTGGGCCTACAAACTTATGTGATAAAACCTTTAACAAAACAGTGAATGTAAGTTACAATGTGTGGGTCTACAGCCTTGTGTGATAAAACCTTTAACAAAACAGTGAATGTAAGTTACAATGCGTGGGCCTACAGCCTTGTGTGATAAAACCTTTAACAAAACAGTGAAATAATGTGTAGGGGTAGTAACTGATAAGTTATGAGATACCAATCGTTGGTAGCTAGTATCGTTGAAAAGTTATGCCAATTGAGGTAAAAATATATATATAGAGAGAGAGAGAGAATGCACGGGAAGCCAAAGTGGTTCTACAGCGTTTGATGCTTACCGGTCTTGACCCTAAAGAGGCCCTCCTATTTTGGTTTTCTAACAACCTCCTCCTAGCCTGCCTCTCCTTTTCCTTGAATAACCTAGGCAGCTCTGGCAGAAAGTTTTGACTTAAGGTTCTGTGCAAGGCACGTTCGGATTTTGACGCGGAGTTTTTAAATTTCTTGGTTAGTTGAAACCAGTCGTCTTCGGTGAAGCAGATAACCTAAAAAATAGTTAGAAAATTACATTTCTTAGCAAATTATATACAAACTAGACATTAAACTCAGTGTGTAAACGGCTGAATACAAAAAAAAATGACACTTTCTATGTTGCAACCTATTTAGCTTCAAGAAAAGGATCTTGGACATAAACACCAGTATTTACTAAGACCTTAAGACTTAGCATTGTAGACCGGGTTTAAGTATCAAGTCTATACACTTGATACCGACCAGTTTAAGTGTATTTTTTTAATACTCACAGGTCAAATAACTGCAATGAATTGGTTCACCCTAATGTGCAATATAGTAAGCATTTCTCATTCAAATTAACTTTAGAAATAAAGAAAAACCACATAAAAATTTTGTAAGCAAATGTCATTTTTTGGAAACTAGTCCGTGCAGTCGTAGGATTCCCGCTAAAAAGTCTCAAATTGTAGTACCACCCCTGAGGGGTGGTTTAAAGTTCGAAAAACAATAGAAATAATCCATGAATGACAAAAAAACTTACAATACAAAAATATCGTATTAAATACGTATCAATATTTAAATACTGTAAAAAGCACAAGATATATTAGAATCCCTTTTCAATTACACATTCACTAAAACAATCGACCATCGATTTAATAGTCGCTAACTTGTCTAAAAAATTAACATGTAAAATATAGCGGACAGCTGACACTGACTTACACCGTTTTTATTCGACATTTCCTAGTGACGTTTGGAGGTTTTAATATGGCTACCATTGTTAAATCAAAATATTTTATTATTTTAATTTATTTATAACCTTTATGTGGAAATAATGTCTTTGTTACAACGAAAAAAGATGACCCATATCCCAAGGTATTTATAAACAATTTATATAAATATTAAAAACTATTGCATTCACGGGAAAAATAAGTTAAACCTTCAACCAAAATGTAGACTTTTAAACCTAGGATTGTAGCACTGTAGACCCTTTAGTAAATACTGGTGAAAGTGTATATTTTTCTTTTACGGTTTTTGAAATATAGTAAAACACGGTTTTCTTCATAATTTATGTTATTATTTAAGACTTTGTAGGAACTTCTGTTTCTGAGATATTTACAAAAACTTTACTTTACAAGGCTGCTATAGCATGGAGTTCACTTGGGGTGTGCTAATGGGCTAGTTTTTTGTTTACATTTTGCACAAATATTAAAAAGATAGGGATAGGGGGCCATGCATATTATAAAATGAAGAATTTTATAGAACTATAAGGGGCAAAGTCCCCTTCGAATGGTCTTTTCCCTCTCGATTTCTATAATCTCACCTGCCAAATCGATTTCTTCTTATTGTTCTTGATTTTGTAGTCCTCTCGGTACAGCCGAGTACCGTAGAAGTACCAGTAAGCTGACTCGTTGCCGTCGTAACCGAGCGGTTCAACTCTTAAGCTGTCAGCTTCAAGATTTTTCAGTTGCGTTTCAACGTCGTCAGCATCTAAATAAGGAAAAACAGTTAAAAAATTATCTATTTTAACACACAAAATTATAATATTTAATTTTAATTAATTTTTATCAAAACATGGAAAAAGCTTAAAGGAGAGTTTTTCAGTTTGTAAAAACTATGTTATTCTAGCTGCTGTCATTTTTATACAGGGTGATATTTTTTCAGGGGTCAAGCCCCCTTTTTTTCCCCAGAACTTTTTTGCAGTAAGCCAATGACAGATTCAAAAATATTACATGGATTCTTTGTTTTATTCAGAAACTTTTTGATCTTCTGCAATTTTTTTTATCTCTAACCTTTTTCAAGGAAAAGGGCAAAACAGAAAAATCACTACATTACATTATTTTAATTTTATGCAGGTTTTATGTAATCTAAGATGCAAATGATCTTTTTTGTCTCTTTTCTCAAAAACAATTAGAGATACAAAAAATTGAAAGAGATCAAAAAGTTTCTAAATAAAACAGGGAATTCATTTTACATTTTTGAATCTGCCAGTGACTTACTGCAAAAAAGTTCTGGGGGAAAAAATGGGGCATGACCCCTGAAAAAATTTAATCCTGTAGTTTTTTCCCAATATTTGACATGCCTAATGATGTACGCATTGTAGCTTAATACACATTCCACATTTGAGCTAAATATCGCAAAAACTGCGCAAGTTATAAAGGAAAAACAAACAAAAAATTAAAACATTAACAACCTGTATCTCAAAAACCAAGCATTTGCGTGTGCCTGATGAACTTTGATGTTATCACAAATTTTGTTGAAAATATAATTTTTAATCTAACTTTAAAAAACTTAATTTTGATAGCTGCAGTTGTTAGCTCCCGCTAAATTTCGCGGTTGTTTGTATATATTTTTGAAAACACACAATTGTATGAAGGACAAAGCGCATTTCGCGTATTTGGACATGCGCACCAACAACCAGAGAGATCCTTGTCGACCGCCTCGAGAAAATGGCGTGTTAATTTCGTTCTCCAACTATTTCAAATATCTACACCTGAAAGTGCTCGATTTTTGTGTACTGAAGCATAGAACTAGAAACTTCAGCCCTTCAGCTACGTGGTGACATCATTAGATCCAATCAGGGGCCCCTCAGAAGCGGAGAATTTGGCTGCAAAGTGGTGAGTGCATTTGTCTCTGATTACCGTTGTGTGGCACAAATATTTTACCTATGGACGTTTGATTATATCGTAATTTCATATCAATATATTTATGTTTGCTCGCGCTTTCATTAATTAATTTATACAGTCCATTGCATTTATCATTTTTCTACCGCGAGCTATCATAAGTGTTCCTTTTCGAGCCGAATTATTTTAAATTAAATCCATACGACGGTATTAATAGGTCGGCCACTACTTTCAGGCCGAAAAACAAGGCGGCCTTGAATTTTTTCGCATCGTATTGAAACCAGAGAAAGTCCGCGTGGTATAAACAAGCACGTGTCTACCGCGTGGTCGATTCAGTAAACAAAGCGAAGGAACCACAAAACAAAACAAACAAAAACATTTCTCATTTATGTGTTAGGGTGTTTCATATCATTTCGATATTTAAAACAATTTTCATCAATTGCGATAAATTAGTGCATATTTTCGACAATTCGTCATTTTTCTATTTCAGAAGCATTAATTTAGCGTTAATTGTATATTTACCGACAATTTCGTCATTTCAAAGGTAAAATCATGTCTGTCAAAAAAGCCGCGCAAAAACGCAAGGGTTTTTTATCTGCGATCACCGAGTGTTATGTGTTGTCACAGACCGCGGAAAAGGATGAAAAAGCGAGAAACGAGTTTCAAGTGAGGTATTCCGATTTGGATGAAACCTTCGATAAATGCATGCTGGCACATAATGACGTCATTATGTTGATAGACGACTCGGACGACGAGGAGTTTAAAACACAGGATGCGATCCTTTCAGAAGCTCGTAAATATTTTTATGCGTGTAAGGGGGTTTACTCTAAAATATTTCCGGTTGAGGCCCCAACCCTTTCGGGATCATATGTTCGACAAAACGAATCTGAAACTCCAAAACTCAAAGAGTTAGGTATTCCCATATTCCGAGGTGATAAAAAATTATGGCCAAGCTTTTTCGATCTTTTTAATAACATTATAGATCAAAATCAAAGTCTAAGTAACGTCCGAAAACTTCAATATTTATTTTCATATCTCGAGGATGAGCCTTTTAAATTGATATCAGGGATTAGCTTATCTGATCAAAATTATAAAATTGCTTATGACAAATTAGTCAATAGATATCAAAACAAGCGAGATCTCGCAAATGATGCTTTAAGCTCAATTATGAACGCCACCTTAAAAAACGAGTCAGCTAAAGAATTGCGTAATTTAATTGACACCTTTTCTGAATCCCTAGAAATTTTAAAATCACTTAGCTTTGACGTTGACAGTTGAGACTTTATTATTTTTTTCATTTTATTAGAAAAATTGGATATTCCAACGCGTTCAAATTTCGAAATGAGTCACGCCAATACTAATAACGAAATTCCCACTTTTCAGTCACTTTTTCAATTTCTAGAAAAAAGATGTAAAGTTTTGGAATCACTTCCTCAATCAACAGCACCCAAAAAGGTGCCTATCTATCAAAAATCAAATTCTATGCAAAATCAGTCTGGGCAAAAGCCTACCTATCAAAATTCAAATTCTATGGGAAATCAGTTTGGGCAAAAGCCTACCTATAAATCATCCAATTCGCCTATTATAGGACTGGCTGGCACCTCAACTAATTCAAGTACAGGAATAAAATGTTTCCGGTGTAATCAAGGTCACGTGCTTTCGAAATGTCAAACATTTCTTGATCTCTCACCTATCGATCGCCTATCTTTCGTGAAGCAGAAAAAATTATGTCTAGCGTGTTTTCATCCCTTGCATGGTGTAGATACGTGCAAATCAAAATATTCATGCAGGACTTGCAATAGTAAAAGGCACCACACTTTAACTCATATCTTAGAAACTAATCAAGAGTCTGGAAGCCAAGATACTAGTCCTGTCATTCACACACCACCTGTCAATAATCTTCATGTGTCATTAAATGCCTCAGGACCTTCAGGTACCTTTCTTTTATGCACCGCCATAATAGATGTTATGGACGGTTGCGGAAATTTTCAACCTGTAAGGGCACTGCTTGATTCTGGATCACAGACAGGATTCATCAGTGAAAAGTGTATTCAGCGTCTTAATCTTCCTAGGCGAAGTTACACCACTGAAATATTCGGATTAAATCAGTCAGTCTTCTTTTACTTCCAAAGGGCTCGTTCAATGTCACATTAAGCCACAAGGACAAGTCACTCCTTTACTTAATTTCGAAGCAATTGTTGTTCCACAACTATGTTCCAATATGCCTACATTCTCTTTGAACGATAATCAGTGGAAACATTTGGAAAACCTTAAACTTGCCGACCCATCTTATTTCAAATCTAGACCTGTGGACCTAGTTATTGGTTGCGAGCTATTCGCACAGATATTCAAGGAGGGCAGGGTTCTTGGACAGGTAGGGCAGCCTTCAGCCCTTGAAACTATCTTTGGTTGGGTCGTCATGGGAAAGGTTGACGAAGTAGGTAGTCTTACGGAACGAACCAGTTGTTTTTTAACGAGTCATTCACCTCCTTTAGAGGTCATTCTCCCTAGGTTTTGGGAAATCGAACATTTGCCTAAAAAACAAATCTTATCAAAGGAAGAAAAACAGGCAGAATCAATTTTTACTGCTAGTGTAGTACGGCAACCGAGCGGTAGATTCATGGTAGATCTTCCGTTTAAAGATAAAATAAACCCTGACCTAGGAAATACTTATCCGCAAGCTTATCGTAGATTTTTACTTCTAGAAAATAGATTAATCAAAAATCCTGATCTGTACACTGCCTATTCAAGTTTCATGCAAGACTATATCGATTCTAATCATATGAGTTTAGTTTTATCTAGTCAACCAAAGGTCGACGTATCGTGTTTTTTAGCACATCATTGCGTACTAAAGCCGGAAAGCTTAAGTACAAAATTAAGGGTAATCTGGGATTGTTCGGCAGTCACCCCAAAAAATATTAGTCTCAATGACACATTGTTATCTGGACCGAAACTTCAAAAGGATATTGCTTCTTTACTCCTTACGTTTCGTCTTAATCCTATTGCCTACATTGCTGACATCAAACAGATGTTCCGTCAAGTCCTTATCAATCCTTATCACCGTCCTTATCAGAGGATATTGTGGAGGTTTTCTCCACAGGACCCACTTTCAGTGTGGGAACTTTCTACTGTCACTTTTGGCATGACATGCTCACCTTTTCTAGCCATGCGTACCTTAAATGAGCTGGCAGAGAGAGAAAAGGAACGTTTTCCTATGGCTAGTACTGTTCTAAAAACGTCAATCTATATCGACGATATCTTGGGAACTAGCCCTTCGCTTTCTGAAGCTCTCTCCCTTCAAACAGAACTCAATGATTTGTTGAAGTCGGGAGGATTTGGGCAAGCAATTGTCCTGAGTTATTGGCAACATTGCCAGAGTCCGATCGTCAAATGCCTCTCTCTTTCGACAAGGAGGAACCCCACTTTATCAAAGTTTTAGGACTTCAATGGCATCCAAAAAACGACATTTTTTCTTATCAATGCCGAATGAAGGACAAACCCCCAACCAAACGTTCTATTTTATCTATCATAGGAACAATCTTCGATCCCTTAGGTTTTCTTTGTCCCTTGTTGCTACAAGCAAAATTTATTTTGCAACAGTTGTGGATATCAAAAATAGGCTGGGACGAAGAACCAGATTCTTCTATCATCGACTCTTGGAACAAACTTCGTTCTGAATTCCCGCTTCTTTCCAATTTTCAATTACCCCGACAAATCAAACTGTCAAAAACCAATACCTGTCAAATCATCGGCTTCTGTGACGCTTCAATTCGAGGCTACGCGGGCGTCGTATATTTTCGTGTAGAGGAGGAGAATAATATATCTGTTTCTCTCATATCTGCAAAATCTAGGGTCGCGCCTATAAAGTCACAAACTTTGGCTAGGCTAGAACTCCTAGGCGCATTTCTTTTAAGCGAATTAATTGACTTCGTTTTATCTAGCTATGAAGGAAAAATAACTTTTACAAATATCGTTACTTTCTGCGATTCGCAAGTCGTATTGCACTGGCTTTCATCCCCTCCTAATCGCTGGCAAACCTTTGTTGGAAATCGAGTCAGTAGAATCCAAGAAATCATTCCTTCAAACTCATGGCGCTACATTCCTTCTGCTTTAAATGCAGCCGATATTGCGTCACGAGGGGCCACCCCTTCACAGCTCATGTCACATGACATGTGGTGGAACGCACCGTCGTTTTTGTGGTCCCCCGAAAACGAATGGCCCGATTTTCATAAATCAAAAATGCCGATTGATTTCGGAGATATTAATCTGGAGGAAAAGCCAAAAGTTTGTTGCAATGCGATAATTGATGTCAACTTCTTAGATCAGCTTCTTATCAAATATTCATCTATATCAAAAATTCAACGTATCATTTGTTATGTCCTTCGAATAGTTAACCTTTTTCAAACCCATTCCTATCAAAAACCCACTAAGCCGCCGGACCAAAAAGTTATTTTTGAGAATATTGTTTTTCCTACCACCGGTGAGAGGCAAAGTGCGTTATACCTTCTTATCAAACGCGTTCAAGGTTCTTGTTTTTCTGAGCTTTTTTCCGCGTTATCTAAGGATAAACCAATACCGAAACCTTTGCGAAAACTTTCACCTTTTCTTGATGAGAATAATATCATTAGAGTCGGTGGCAGATTACAAAAATCTGACCTTTTGTCTTATTCTGCAAAACACCCCGTCTTACTTTCGAGTGACCATCGTTTAACTACTCTTCTTATCGAGTCCGCTCATATCCGACAATATCTTCATCCTGGGTTTAAAACATTACATAATCTGCTTTTACAGCAATTTTGGATATTATCTGCCAGACGGGCAATTCAAAGAACCATATCCAAGTGCTTGCAATGTTTTAGAATCAACCCTAAACCCTATAGACCGCCCATAATGAGTTCACTTCCCGCTCATCGAATCAATCAACTTAAACCTTTTTCGAGTGTAGCTATCGACTTTTGTGGACCTTTCTTTGTGATTCCTCATCGTTACCATGGTTGTAAAGCTTTCAAATCGTATGTCTGTGTGTTTGTCTGTACGGCCACACATTGCGTGCATTTGGAATTAACCATGGAACTGTCCACCGAAGGGTTCGTAGGTGCATTCCGTCGATTCATTTCCAGACGCGGAAGCGTGACGCAATGCTGGTCAGATCAAGGCAGTAATTTTATAGGGTTTCGTAACCAATTACTGGATTACGCAAGAAGTGCTGCCACCAGACTTTCTATTCGTTGGCATCTGGGACCTCCTCTCAGTCCACATTTCAATGGCCTGGCAGAAGCTGGCGTCAAAAGTTTTAAAACTCACTTTGTACGAGTTGTCGGCGACCAGAAGTTGTCTATCATGGAGATGTCCACCCTTACCTGTCGCATAGAAGCCGTACTTAATAGTCGCCCTTTATCTCCTGCCTCTTCAGACCCACACGATCTTCAACCTCTTACCCCTGGGCATTTTTTGACACTTGAACCCCTTAATTCAGAAATTCCGGAGTCAGATTTGTCCGAGGTTCCCCTAAATCGGCTCTCGAGATGGCAACTAATCCAAAAACTACATAATGATTTTTGGAAACGGTATTCTATAGAGTATTTGCATACGCTACAACAGCGACACAAGTGGGCTGATTCGTCCCCAAATATCAAATTAAATGATTTGGTTATCATAACAAGTGATCACATTCAATCGCCTTTGAAATGGCTGGTCGGTCGGGTCATCGAACTGCATCCCGGCGGGGACGGTCAGGTGCGTGTTGCGACGGTACAAACGGTTACCGGTGTTTATAAGCGGCCAGTGGTAAAACTGTGCCTCTTGCCAAATTAAAAGTAATTTTAATTTTCTACCTTACCGGGTATTACAATAGGTTTTTTTATTTTTAATTTTTTTTGAATTTTTTGTTTGTTTGTTTTGCCTTTTTTCGGGATTTCGTTATCTCTAAATAAACTTACGATACTTATCTATTTTCATTCATTTATATTTATCGGTCGATTCTTTTTCTTATATCTATATCCGTCCGGTTGAGATTCTAAAATTGTGTGTTTTGGAGGGCAGTTATGTTAGCTCCCGCTAAATTTCGCGGTTGTTTGTATATATTTTTGAAAACACACAATTGTATGAAGGACAAAGCGCATTTCGCGTATTTGGACATGTGCACCAACAACCAGAGAGATCCTTGTCGACCGCCTCGAGAAAATGGCGTGTTAATTTCGTTCTCCAACTATTTCAAATATCTACACCTGAAAGTGCTCGATTTTTGTGTACTGAAGCATAGAACTAGAAACTTCAGCCCTTCAGCTATGTGGTGACATCATTAGATCCAATCAGGGGCCCCTCAGAAGCGGAGAATTTGGCTGCAAAGTGGTGAGTGCATTTGTCTCTGATTACCGTTGTGTGGCACAAATATTTTACCTATGGACGTTTGATTATTTCGTAATTTCATATCAATATATTTATGTTTGCTCGCGCTTTCATTAATTAATTTATACAGTCCATTGCATTTATCGTTTTTCTACCGCGAGCTATCAGCAGTGGTTATCTAATTATGATTTTTTAAAGTATTTGAACCCCCTACTACCCCCTTGCAGCACCACCACTTGCACAAAATTTTATTATTCACAGGTAGGTACTGCAAAATTTTTGTTTCAAATTTGGTTAAAATCAGTTTACAGGTTTTGTTGAGTTATCATGTGCCAGACAGACACCATTACAAAATTTTAAGCCAAACCATACCTGCATTATTCATTAAACTATTATTTTATTATTTATGTTTACTCTACTTACCTAGCCGAAAATCACACAAAGCATGCAAAATATCAACTTTTGTCTTCAGTGGCAAAGAAGTGAACTCAATATCTGTGTTGAAAGGGTTGTATCTATCGTGTTCTTGACATTTTTGACGAAACAGTCGCCTCAAGAACATCTAAAAAATGTCAACAATTTTTTTTAAATGTTCTATTAAAACACACAAATTTTTGAGTCAATAATTATTTCCAAATAAGTTACTGCTGTGATCTTGTAATTTAAATATAGTATAATAAAGTTACTTTTAAAAAAATTAATAAATAAATAGTATTTAATGCTGCCAGTTATTTTTGTTTTTGTTTTATTTTGAATTTTTGGGAAAACCTAAAGTTAAAGTTTGTTAAAACAGTCTCTCTTTGTTGAAAGTTATTTTCTTTTTGATCACCTGATCATTTTGGCAAAAATCGCGCCACCTTGTGTTTGACAGGGGAATGAAGAACCACTTCCGACAAGACACTGAAAGAAGTCACACTTGTTTTAAGTTTAAGACCGAAATTCCAACCACAAGAAAAGCCGCGGCCGCGAATGAAATGTGGAACTGCTGTTAAATGAAAGAAGGTAAGTTTTTAGCGTGTTGCCTAATTTTTTCCTTTGTTTTAGTTCAATAGGCGTCTGTTTTCCCAGACGGAGCGAATTTAACTTTGGGGTAATTTTGTGTGATATCTCTAGTTCTGGCAGAGTCCTCTAAATAGGTTATTTATTATACCTGATAGTTAAATGTAGAAATTTCATTGCTGGGCAGGCAGCCACTTAGCAGTCTTACAATAAGTTCTTGCAACCAAGAATTTTCTTCAGTACCATCATTTAGAAGAGCTTCTTCTAAATCCTGTGTAAAAAATAAATAATTTAGAACCAGAATTTAAAATATTTCCTTTTATTTTAATGGTGCAAGTATGGGTCTTTTGGCAATGACTGGCACCACTGCATAGCCATTTCTTCATTGTGGCTACAAATGAGTCTATTGTGCCCACATACATAAGAAGTAATTATTCTGTATGAATTTTTTATTTAGTCAAGTTAAATTTTGGTTTTTCTTCTTTTGTATACAGGGTATTAATAAAGAATGTCACCAAACTTCAGAGGATTATTCTTTGAGTGATTTTAAGAAAAAAACTTTATACAAACATAGGTCCGCAATTGCTTAGTTTTTGAGATACAAGATGTTAAAGCTTTTTTTGTTTATTTTTTCTTTATAACTTGTGCTGTTTTCGAGAGTTTAGCTCAATTCTGAAACATGTATTTAGCTACAACGCATACATTATTAAGCATGCCAAATGTTAGGAAAAAACTACAGGGTGATATTGTTTCTGGGGTCATGCACCCAGAACTTGCAGTAAATCACTGGCAGATTCAAAAATATATAATGAATTCCTTGTTTTATTCCAAAACTTTTTAATCTCTTGCAATTTTTTGTATCTCTAACCGTTCGATTGCTATTCATAAATTATAGAAAACTTTAATGTCATTTAGCAGGGTACAAATTTTCATTGTTTGTCCTTTTTCTCGAAAATTGCAAGAGTTCAAAAAGTTTCTGAATAAAAATTTTTGAATCTACCATTGGCTTACTGCAAAAAGGTCTGGGGGAAAAAAGGGGCATGATTCCTAGAAAAATATCACCCTGTAGTTGTTTCCTGATATTTGGCATGCTTAATGCTGTATGCCTTGTAGGTAAATAAACATTCTAAATTTCAGCCAAATACCTCAAAAACTGCACGAGCTATAAAGAAAAAATTAACAAAAAATTAAAACTTTGACAACCTGTATCTCAAAAACTAAGCATTTGCGGACCCACGTTTATTTAAAGTTTTTTTCTTAAACTGACTCAAAAAATTGTCCTTTGAAGTTTGGTGACATACTTTATTAAAATATAGTGTAAGTGTTTACAAAATTAATACCTATAATTAGTTTATAGTGCAAATTAGAACAATATTCTCTTCTATAATATTTAATTATATTATATAATATATATATATATATATATATATATATATATATTTATATATAAAAAAGAAAAACTATAATTAAAAACTGAGATAAAAAGATAATGAAATAATTTTTTCCTAGGTCTTTTATTTAAAATAAAGAACTAAATAGCAATTCCTTGTATAGAGAGTGACAAAAGTAAATTTAATTAATAAAAATCAGTTCTCCAATCAGTTTCTGAATTAATTTTATCACAGTTCATAGACAAAACATAAAAAACCTTTTAAATATAACTCATAGTAAGATAAAAATTCCATACTTTTTGCCTAAAAGATAAAGTTTTTCCTGATATAACCAATTCTGTAAATCTAAACATAAATAAACAAAAATACCTATAAGAAGTCCTATTAAACTAGATAAGCAAAATAAATCCCCAAATAAATCTATCTGTACCTAAAAAAATGGGATATTTTAAAATATACATAGAAGGTGGTTAAGTAAAAATAAAAAAATATATTTCACTTTAAAAACAAAAAATTTTATTTTAAAAATGAGAAAAAAATATACTTACTTATATATATAGTCACCCTAATTCTGACATGTCGTAACCCAACTCAAAATTTTTTTTACAGATATAAGAAAAGTTAGAAGCAAATTACATAGGCTAAGCATTATGTGACTTATTAGAAATTGTGTGACTTTGACTCAAAAATATAAATTTTAATTTTTTGGTGGGTTATGATGTATCAGAATTAGGGTATCTATATATTTTTCATGTATTTAATTTATCTTTTACCACAAACTTGGTAAATAATAATGATAATAAATTTATTTGCCAAAATACATATCACTCATCCAGAAGAATACTGTCACAACTCAAAAAATTCTAATTTTGTAATTACAATGAATTCAAAACATTATGTTCTATATGTTATAGAAAAGTGTGACATGTAAACATTCATTATTACCTGAGAAATGGCCCTTGTGACACTTTAGTACTAGCAAGCACCACATTTAGTAGAAAGTAACACATTTATGTCACTAAAATAATTTTTTGTGTTAATATCAAAAACAAAAAGTTTAAATTCGTTCAGAAATAAGACAAATACTATTAAAAAACCTGTGTTTTATGATACATAACCACTTCTAAACAAAAAAAGCAATTAACTACAATAAATCAATAAATTAAATTAATTGCAACTTTCAATTGCTCTCCTGAAAATTCTACTTTTTTGAGTTGTGACAGTGTTGCAAAATACAAATTAAAAAATTTGTAAATAAATACAAAAAACCTTAATAAAAAACCAGATAAAGGTTGAATCTTGTTGCAGCTAAATTAAGAGCTAAATGTATTGTTTCATTTTTATTAATGTGGAACTAATATCTGTGAAAATCAGGAAATTTTTTTAAGTTAGTCTAAGTTGGTTTGGAGCAAATCGATCATCAAGAATTAAATTAAAATAAGTTGGACCCATAAACTGACCTTAATTATGTAATATTCTTACCTCAATATCAAAATCCAGCAAATTGAAAGCAGACCGAAACAAAGAACAAAAATGGGCAATGCTGGGTACCTCCCACCATGACTGAATATCTAAAAAAAAAGAAAAAACAAGACTTAATCTGTTGTTGAGGCTGTGGCTAATAAATGAAACTTTGACATTAACCTTTTAAGAAAAGGCTTTAGTAAATTTTGTCAGGTAATTGAAATTATATTCTTCACTGAATATTGGGTACCTAACTCCTCAGTTTTCTTATAGGTATATTTAAATCAATATTAAATCACATATAAAATAAAACATTTCCTTTTAATCTCCTTAGAATTTTCCAAAAGTTTGCGACTTTTTCGTCTTCAGCTTTGAAACAGGATGACTTGGGTTAACTCAAATAAGGTAAAACTTTTATTATTGGGTCCATGAGTTACGAGAGTATGTTTCTGTTAAGAGCAAATAATCTATAAATAAATTTTTTCTTCAGTGACAATTTTATTAAATTAAAGCCTAAATATCCTTATGCTATGTATAATATATAGCACCCTGAACTAGAGCAAAGGAAAAAAATTGTAAATAAACACACCTAGGATGCTAATGAAAGTGGGAAACATAACCTGTTCCAGTGGATCAATACGCGCCAGGCAGAAAGTGAGCGCTTTTCTTCCTGTGGGTACCTGATCACACCATCGTAGGGATCATCGGGGGTCGTAAACTACACTTTTCCGCCTTGTGGTTTTTAATTATTTCGCGTATTTTTGTTGTCATTCTACGAGGCGTCAAATGAAGCCCTCCGTCTTTTCTTTTCGCGTTTTTGACACTGACGTTTTTTTGACGGTGGTTGACATTAGTGACAGGTTCATGGTTCATAAAAAAGTGCAAGGCTGTTCACCACTTCGCGCACAGTGGTCCACACTGTCTATGCCTTCACGAATATCTTTGAAGCCCACGATAATTGGCGTGACCTTGAGTCCATGTAAGTAAATTATTGTTTTCATGATGAGAATTCCTGAAAAGAGACTCGCATGAGTAGCTCTCTTGCGGCTCCACGACTTCCAATCCTATTGCATTGCCACATTTCGAAATCAATTTGAAGTTCTGCAGTAGCTCTACTCCGACATTAAATTCAATTGTTCAACTATAGTGAGTAGTTACCTACATCGCGCGCAGTTCAGCTGTCTGACAGGTAATATATCTAATCGCACACATTCTTTTACGCCACTATAGTTCAATTTTCTTTTTCTGTTGGCAAAACTAGTGCAATTTTTTATATTCTTCTGAGGAACTGACAAGCCCAGTGTTGCTCTCCGCGCTGGTGTTGCACTAGTGCACTTTCGTATTCTTTTGAAACTGCACTTGGGCATTGGCGCACTAGCTTTGTCAAAAGAATTCGCACCACATTTTATTCAGACCAGGGAATAAGTATAAAGGATCTAGTTACTGTGGTTATAACTTGCACACACAGATATTTTTCTAGCAGTTGAGATTCATAAATCTGTTGTGTTTATTGCGATGCCTATCTTTTTGCTTTGATCATAAAAATTCTAATCTTGTTTCCCGCTGCAGAAAATAATTAAATGATCTGTAATATATAGGCTGAGAAGTAAAGAAAAAGAACCATATTTTAGGTTGTTGAAGTTCTCTTGCTCATAGCCGTTGCCTGTAAACTACATCTTGAGCACTGTGCGCGTGCACTCAAAATATACTGAAGACCAATGCTGTGAACAGTCCCATTAAACCGTAGGTAATAACCACACTTTTTGAAAGTGTTTTTATTTTATAATAAATATAAACAAATTATAATATATCTTTTTCGGAAGTTGTGAATGGAATGTGAAAACTGAATTTTTTAAATTAGTTTGTTAAGGGTTGTGGTTAAGTCGGTAATTTTAAGTTAAGTTTATGTAAGCAAGTAAATTTTAGTTAACTGTTGTTATTTGTGCTTTATTCTGGGATATATGATATCTATTTAAGTATTGTTCATACTCGTCTTAGTCTTTTGTTTTTGATTAGTCTTTGTCCTTTGATTAGTCTTAGCTGTCTTAAATAAAATCGGCTGTTCATACTCGTCTTTTGTTTTTGATTAGTCTTAGTCATAACCCACTGAAAAAAAAATTCAATTTCAATAAAAAGGCCCTCTTCAAAAGTCATTTTCTACACAAAACAATCTTATTTAACCTAATCTGTGCACGAAACACAGACACGAAAGAACAAAAGCGAAAAAGAAAAAAAAACAAATAAAATTTTGAGTTTATGTTGAGATTTTCTGTTAAAAACATGATTAATGGAGGTAAATTCAAAATTTCGGCCGCGCGCTTGCGCTCTTCGGACGCCCTGTAAAAAAAACAACAAATATCAGCTGATGTCTGTCACTCGTCTTAGTCGTTGTCCTAAGAATTGAAAGTTGGCAACTCTTAAGACAAAGACTAATCAAAAACAAAAGCAAAAGCATTGTATGAACACTCCCATAAGAAACAGTGGTTTTAACTTTCTTATGACAAGACATATGACTAAACCAAGACAAAAGACTAGACAAAAGATGAGTATGAATGATCCATTACAAACCTACCTACTGAGTTGTGACCACACAGTACATAGCGGAATTCTCCAGACCGTAACTCAATTTATTTTGGCTTAACTGAGGGCTTAACTTTAACACTTCTCAAAGCTATACTACTCGCCTTGTCTTTCACTATATCATTAACTTAAAAAAAAAATTAAAAGATTTGTTTGCACCAGTCAAAGGACTGTACAGGATTAAGGTCCCTGTGAGCACATCACTATGAATACCTTTTTGGGTGTGCTTCAGAGATCCAACACCCCAAGATGAATTTCTTAATGTTATGCTTATTTTTTTTAAAAAGATTAGGTACTCTATAAAACTAGCTGTTTTTGTAAAGTACATAATCTGTTACAATGCCATAAATCTTGGTACAAATCAAAATATGACTCTCTTTTAGCAAATTAGGTTAGGTTGGTGTGTTGGGTATATAAATATCCCTTGAAAAGAAAATGACAATGTTTAAAAGTTTTTATTAACTTTAATTTACAGGGTAATTTAAATTTCAGCCTTCATTCTGTTTCCTCAAAATGACTTCCTCATCAAGAAATAATGATTTTCCTTTAGAGGCCTTAAAGGTTCATGGACCAAATTACTTAAAACATGCTTTGACAAGCTGTACAGACCCCTTGAAGGCCATTGAAGAGTTTCAGGTATGTAATTCTAGAAGCTTATTATTATACATACACAAAGGCTTTCTTGGGTACTTATCACACATTTATTAAAAAAAACCTCAAACATATCAATTTTGTTTGTGACTAGGACACAGTGAAATATTTTTAGCATGCATGCACCCTCTTCGAGCTGCAAACATGAACTCTTTATTTTGAATAAGGAAAGTGGGTTAAGTGATATGTTGTTTTGAATGTGCCAAAAACTGTCCCGTTCCCCTCATAAACAAAATTGATGTGTTTGAGGGTGTTTCCAAAATTTTAGGACAAATACCCAAAAACATTTGGTTACCTTTAAAAAAACACCCTGTAGGTATTTTAATTTTAATATAATTAAATTTCAATACTTCTTTCTATGAACTTTAGTCTCTTCTAAGCCCTATAATAATTATTTGTGTATTTTTTAGGTTACAAATGGTATTCTGCTACCTTCTCTGAGGCCTATGTTACCTCTGTTGGATTTGCATGGTGTGAGGAGGTTGGATTTTCATATGTCAGTAGTTGAGGTGTGTTAATGGTGTATATATATTTTTAGTAGTTATCTAAACAAATTCAATAAATAATAGTTTCAATAGCATTATAATTATATTTCTGATCAAATAATAAACTAAATTTAAACATTGTGGCATTGTGTAGTTTGTTTTTTTTATTAAGGAGGTTGGTCATTGATATTTTCTTATTTAACATGATGTAAATATGTCATGACATAACCGCCAAAATAAAAAATACAAACTTCTACACCAGTTGAAGGAAAAAAAACTCATTATTAGGTATTGGAAAAGTTTAATTTGTGATGTCGTTTGGAATGGCATGTTATCCTGTACAACTTTTCAACATTCCAAATATGTACAGGACACACCATTTTTTCCTATTCAACCAATGTACCATGATCCAGGACGCTATGATGCTGAAAAGAAAACACATTTTTTTCCTGTTTTAGGTTTCCCAAATTAGTATAATATGTTACAGTACAATCTCGATTATCCGAATCGCGATTTTCCGAAATCCGGTTTATCCGAAACAAACTTTAAAAACAAAAATCCCGATTAACCGAAAAAATTCGCATTATACGAAACGCGTCTGGGATTCACCTATACTGCTAGGTGGTTCCCCTCTGGGATTCACGGCAATACGACGGTCTAAAATGCGAATTATTGTTTTAGTTAGCCGACAGAGTGTTACAAATGTTTTTAAGTCGATCTAATTATATACGCATCTCAAACTCCTATTTTCCAAAAAAAAAATCGGATTAACCGAAATTTCGATTATTCGAAATCACTTTGGTCCACATTATTTCGGATAATCGGGACTGTACTGTATTTTAAAATCGAGCTGTGTTACATCCATTATTTTTTGAAATTATAAGTTAATATAGTTTAAAGTGATTAGTTTTGTTGTTTTCTTAGGAACTTAGAGAAAAACTAATAACCCATATTAACGAAATCGGAAAACAAGAAGGCCGAGAAAGAGACACTAAACTAAAGGATTTACTTGCAAAAAGTTTTCCAGTGATAAAAGTGAAAGCCATGAGACCGATTGTCATGGCTATTTTGAAAAACATTCCCCAAATTGACGATCATTTCTTAAAAGTCTTGGTCAGGGACCGAGAGTTATACAATGACACAGGTATGTGTTTCTATTTTGTAATTAGTTTTATCTAATTTGGAAACAAATTTTACTTTTTAGCACTCTTGACTCCTGTTTCCACTATTAGAAGGGCAACCCTAGGAAACCGCCGCCTTCTCAAGTTTTATGTTATTAAGTTTGAGGCAAACTAATAATAGCAAATATTGTATATAAATAAACCCTTACAAGCCTTAATTCTCAAGATTTTATTATAGTTTTCATAGCTTCTTTTTAATGCCTTATAATACCAGGGAAATTGACAACATTTGTTGTTGCTAAAACGTTTTTATGTTTGTGCTAGCTCTAATTCTGAGTATATAAAATAAAATATCTGTAACAAAGGAAGTTTTTTTTCCTGAATATAGATAAAATATTTGGTGCCATCAGGTTTTATTTGCTCAGAAAATGCACGCTTTTAAAATGTGCAAGTTTGACATTTTTTTAAGTGTTTAGTCAAAAGTAGCATTGAGTTTTTCAAACGATTTAAAATCGTATTGTTTTTAGCAAATGTAAATTGTATCACATATTTTGTACTTTAAAGATTATAAAGATTATTCCAATCACCCTTATAAAAATATAAAAACCCTTAACCCAAAGTTTTTAAAAAAAGTTTTTAATAATTTATAAGGGTTTCATTGTAAAGTTACAATAAACCCAAATATTTTGTAAAAAAACCACTAAAGAAATTTTGCCAACTTATTTAATAAAACTAAAGCTTAACAGTTTTATAAGACAGATATTGAAGAGGTCCTTTATAATTCCTTATAAAATCTATAATTTCTAATTCGCCTAAACTAAACGCCGGCGCCGGTTTTATAAAGAGGGCTTACAGATAGCCTATATAAATTTTTATTATTTTTAGACACTGAAGTAAAAAGACAAATCTGGAAAGATAATCAGTCACTATTTGGTGATGAAGTATCGCCTCTATTGAGTCAGTATATTACTGAAAAAGAAAATGTTCTGTTTGACCACACCAATTTGAGTACACAATTTTTTGGCCCTTCACCTAAGGTAAGTAGTAAATACAAGTTCCCTCTAGAGTTTGATGATCAAAAATATCGCTGTTCATAAATATTACGAATATTCGGCTACTATTCGGCGGTCATCCAAATATCAAATACAAACAAAATTACGAATATTTCGGAAAATATTAAATCTATTACCTACAATCTTAGGTGAGGCGACAAGGCGAAGTGGTCCAAAAATTGGCTCACATGATCGGCAACAGTGTAAAACTCTACGACATGGTTCTGCAATTTTTGAGAACCCTATTCTTGAGAACGCGAATAGTGCACTATTGCACTCTAAGAGCCGAGCTTCTCATGGCCTTGCACGATTTAGAAGTACAGGATATAATTTCCATTGATCCCTGTCATAAGTTCACGTGGTGTTTGGACGCATGTATTAGGGAAAAGAATGTGGATATTAAGCGATCCAGGGAGCTGCAAGGATTTTTGGGTAAGAATTTGTCGTTGTTTTTGTGGCTTAATTGTGAAATTCGGGATTTTCAGGGAATATGGCAACATTACAGTGGTAAAGATATATGAAGATAAATCTAATATAATTTGTTTATAAAAATATAATAACTTTGTTATATAAATATACAACCATTATAAACCTGACGCTTTGGTTATTATCTCTAATCATTTTTCAGTGTTGTAATGATTTTTTGAAACCAAATTTGTAGCATAAAAGGGAAAGGTTGCCCTATCAACAAACTCCTTTTTTATTACTATTAAAGCTTTTAATTTAATGAGGGGTTAAAATTGTGGTGTTAAAGAAGAATTAGGAATTAAGGTGGTCATGTTTCTTTCTTTTTGTCAGTGGGACGGTCTTTGAACTTTTTTTTTCTCTTTTTTGTCAAATTTTTTGAAGGAATGTATTTGTAATGATTTTTGGAAACCTTTCAAAAAACCTTATCGGGCCCCACGTTGGGCGCCAAATTTGTAGCATAAAAAGGGAAGGTTGCGAGAGAGTTGAAAAGATAATTTTCTCTCTCTCAACCCACCTCTTTTTATGCTACAGTGTAACCTAAACAATCCAGTCAACTAATAAACTCAACGATGTCTAAAATTAAAAACAAACCAAACGTGGAAAATTCTCAGAATAATAATCCGTTGAGTGTTATTAACATTTCATATGTTCAAGAAGTTTCAGAGAACATAAAACGAAAGCCAAACACAATAATATTAAAACAGGTTCTCATCGGGAGATACGATACGATAAGGAGGTTTGTAACTAAAACAAAACCAGAAAATCCCTTGAATAATAAGGAATGCATTTACCAAATCCCGTGTAAGTGTGGTATTAAACCCGGCTTAGCGGATCATGCCTTGTCAAATAATCACAGGATTCAATGGTCTTAAGTTAAAGTTTTGCATAAGGAGTCGCATAGGCGAAAAAAAAACGTTTAACGAAGCTGCATTCACAATGACAGAACAAAAAGAGTTTTAGTCAACCAAGCACGAACCAACCAAACATGTGGAAGCCTCCTTATGAAAAACCACCAACTAAAGTTTAAGCGGGCGGGCCGTCACGCTTGACTGCACACCTAGTAGTAGTGATACTTACTTAATCGAAACTTGTTTAAAATAAATAAAGTCAATGTTCGAATTTTTTTTCCAATCGTTGAATACAAGTTTTTACCAAAAAAATATTAGTATTTATATAAAAAAGGCGAAAATTATATGAGTAAACAAAAGGCGACTCCTTGTTTTTTTTTAGACAACGTAAAAAGAGGACAAGAACAAGTTTTGGGTGATCTATCTATGACACTTTGTGACCCGTATGCGATTAACTTTCTGGCATCTTCTGCTATTAAAATCCTGCAGCATTTAATCCACAACGAAAGTTTACCTAGGGTAAGAAAACCTTCTATTGTTGTTTGTCTTGTACATGACTAAAACGCAAGTCCCTCTGTTAGTTTTTGTCGTAACTAGTTTACTCTGCTACATCTGCCCTCAGAAGTTATTTATTTATGAAGCTTTTTTCTCAAAATTGACCCAAGAATTATCTCCTTCAATATTACCATCTTATTCAAAAACACCCTGTATATTTTCATTGATTTTTAGGATAACACCATCCTGATTCTTCTTCTAAGAATGTTAGCTCTAGGGCTAAGCGCTTGGGTTATGATCGATTCTCAAGACTTCAAAGAACCAAAGCTTGATGCTCAAGTCGTCACCAAATTTTTACCAGCTCTGATGAGTTTGATGGTTGATGACCAGGTAAGTCATTTGTGTTTGGATCAAAATATTGGGTTTTATAGTGACGTAACACAGTTTCAGTTAGGTTTTATGGTTTTATTTAACAATACTTATAATTACTACTTACATTAAATTCATCTTGTTTACAAAATGCGTATCTTCTAGATACGCTCGACTTTTGACTATTGTACTTGTCTTCACTGTTAACTACGTGTGGAACGTTACGTTCTCAGCTTACAACTAACTGCCAAACTCTTTTGGAGATGCTTTTATTAAAAAACTGTTTTCTATGGATAGGATATCGAGATGTGTTTTGTTTCCTGTATAAACATTATCGATGCCCGGTCAATCACTTATGATTTTTATTCCGTATATAATTTATTACACGTTTTAATACAAATTGAACTATATACAGAAGTTCATTTCCTTATATTGTTTAGGGTTAATGTGCACTTGCTTATAAACGTAACTTGTGCCATTTAGTTAATAGGACATTATTTTCTATCCTGACAATATTAACCAAAAAACTTAACCAACAAAAGTTCTTTAAACATTTTTTTCGCGCGATATTTAAATAAAGATTTATATTCTAGGTACGCCAACTTTCGAGTAAACTCCCGCCAGACGAAAGAGAAGCGGCCATTACCATTATCGAACACTCGGGCCCTCTGCCGGACGCTGTGGAAGCTTACATTCAAGACAGCAGTGTTGCCAGTATTCTCACGATGTATTACACGCTTCACGCGGCTAGATTAAAAGACAGGGTTGCCTTGCTTCGTGTTTTAACAGTGCTGGGCAGTTGCAAAGATGACCGAGCCTACGAGGATCCGTTTTTGCACTCTTTTGTAAGTGGTTTTTATGTAATACTTGTTTTGTTTTTAAAATGGCGAGGGCTAAAGATAAAAATGGGGACATGTTTTAGGTGTATCTTCTAATAAACAACTCCGAAGAATTTCAAGCTGAAGATTTTTGCACTGCATTGTTTGACGAATTCTTTTCGGCAGGTCTGCAAAGAGATAACGTCACTCGACATATTTTGAAACTTTTATGGTGAGCATCAACATCAAACTTTCAGATCAAAAGCCTCAACATTTCAGTGACAATAAAGAGTGTTTTCTATCTTAAACATTTTAAAAACAAATAGTTTTTATTTAAGGACATCTTCTAAATAAAGAAAAATAGTATAAAATATAGAGTTGTCGAAAACCATCTAAAATTGATGTTTAGAACAGTTACATTTGTTTCTCACAATTTTTTGGCGAAACCTTCTGACAGAAGAGTTTTTTTATTTCGCACACTATGGAAGAAATTTAACGTTTCAGACATTACACATTTTTTTGTGTCACTTGTTTTTTTTATTATCTTTAAAAATGAGTGGTAATAATTTTTAAAAAAACAGCCACTACCGGCAAAATTTACCACACGCATATTCACATGAAATGCTTCAACTTAGCTAAAAGTCAACGTTGCCACTACAGTTTTAATTTCTTTAGAGAAAATTGTGTTGTTTGGATGATTACAAAACGTTGTTGATCAAATATTTATTTGTATACTATTATAAGTTAGTTTTATAACTTTAATAAAATTTGGTGATTTAAAATTCTAGAAACTTCAGGGTTTAATTTAATGTACCTATGTTCCTGTTCTTCTTGTTACGGTAGTAAGTACAAGATATGCATGTTTCAAATTTAAAATAAACCCTACTGACACAGTTTCAGACGTTTACAATGGGTGATTTTGAAGGTTTTTTCGTAATTAAAAGAGTGACGCCAACTAAATTTTTTAGTGACTCTGATAAAAATGAATCGCACTTATTACTTTTCATGAAAAATTTTGCTCCTAAAATCGGAACAAATATTTTTTTTTCTTAAATTTGTCTTTTTTTTTTGCTACAGGTACGTTCACCACAAACTACCCCAAAGCCGACTGCACACCCTGCTGAAAGCCCTACAACCCACCCACCAGCACAGTGAAAAGGTGCACAACCTTTACAAACTGTTGCAGGATAAGATCACCTCCCAAGAGGAGACATCGATAGTGCCTGAAATGGACATTGATATCAATTCGCCCTTGATGAGTGTACCAACCCCTGCGCCGTACCATCATCATATTTAGAAAGTTTAGTTGTAAGGTAATAAAACTTTTTTTGAAGGGGGCAGCTAAGAATTTAGGGTACTCTGCCTTTGGCTTTTGTGAGTTTAATGGCGTATTCCATTGGGAAAATGAGTGCAGCATTAGTGCACAAATGATTCAATGTTTCCATTCCATTGACATTCTAATTTAACACCGTTTGAGGCAAGATTTAAATCCAACCTACGTCTGTAGAAAATGCGCATACTTATACCTATAAATCAACCCAAAATAATTAAAGTTGCACCCGGTATAAATTTTTGACAGCACCAGAGTCAGTGTACTACCAGTGCTGCAATCATTTTCACAATTGAATAGGCTATAGCCTATTTATTTGTATCATATACCATGCAGTGACATTGGCTGTTATTTTTCTGTTTTAATTTTTACGTATCACGAAATTTTTACTAAACATATACAGCTTGATACAAGATTGTTTTAAATTTAATATTTTTAAATGTTTATGAACAAATTATAATTTTTTATTTGTTAAATAAACTTTCTAAAGATCAAACAATATAGCCGTCTTTAGCACAGATAAGAACATTTATGTTGAATTTAAAATAAGATACAGTGATGCCAAAATAACACTGTGCGACAAAATTTAATGAAAAAAATTATATCCGGGGAATTTTCTCCAGAAATTTGTTAGTGTTCAATCTCTGATTTCACGACCGAAAGCATTTTTCAAAGTTCACTCGTATAAACAAGATACGAAATTTTAAAAATAAGAAGTGCGGCATTTGCTTTTTTTTCTTTTATCGCAGAAACCAACATTTTTACGACAAAACTATTAATAAATTATTTTTCAAACAACTTTGCAATTCTGTTAAGAAATGACGATGTTATTTATGTACAATTTAAGCATTAGCATTTCTACAGAAGTGCTTGGATTTGGAGATAAATGCAAAATAATTGTTATATATTTTGTTTTTTGACCAGTTTCTATGTTTTTTTCGAGAAAAGCTTACTTTACTAAATATACGTAGGCCGCCTCGGTCTTCATTTCCGAATATCTCGGAAACAGAATTTAACCTAGCTGAATCCTCTTGGTAGTAAGTTTTGGGGGACAAGTGAATTATATTCCCGGTGCCAGTTCCCCGGATATTTTTTTGTGTTGCACAGAGTTTTGAGAGTAATAAGTACCCTCAAATTGTATGAAATTCTGATCCTGTTGAAAAACAAGGGGTACCACTGGAACCTTTAAAATTTTTATCTATTTCTCGGTTTACAAGTTCCCATAAACTTTTATAGTACCTTTTTATCAGGATTAAAAAAAAGTTAAAACAAAAGTTTTGTTCTGTGTGGTTTTAGGAAAAAATGGCTAGTGTCATTTGAAAGAGGAGTAACATTTTAAAAGAATTGAATAAAGGATAATCTAGATTTTTAATTTGGCAAAACTAGCAGACATCGTGACAAATTAGTAATTTTTTCTAAAAAAAACTTTTACCCTTCTTTCAAAAGGCACTTTTTGCTACACAAAAATCACTTTTTTGTATTTTTTTATGCCTGTCAAAATGGCACTATAAAAATTTTATGCGAAAAAACCGGACCTCATGAACTGAGAAATAGATTTTCGAAGTTTTTAAATACACCACTAGTTTTTTCATAATTAGAGCACGATTTTAGCCACCGCTGTATGGTTCGAAAAGACTAGAGACCCAGAGACCCTGTATGTATGACATATTTTTACTTAAGAGAGACGCGACAAAACATTTTTTTGGTTATATTATTTTCTTGCCAAGTTCATTGGCATTTCACTAAAATAATTTAAATTGTCAGCAGTGAGTGACATCAATCATCATCCAACAGATAAATAAACACGTTTGACCGCACTCCCTGTATAGGTTTGGTTAAAAATCGTTTATTTTTATTTTCCGATGCTTATGAATTAACAAGGACAGAAGGTGCGTCTCTCTCTAAACATGGCTAGAGTATAGAGGACCGATGTTTTTATCCTTTAATTTTGAGTTAACCTGACTTTAAAGAGTTTGTCGAGTCTCTATTTCTTTAAAATATATCATACATACAGGGTCTCTAGAAAAGACCGGAACAGATGCTATCACCAGCATTCTCCAAGAGCGCTGCAGCTACTTTGAACAGGACCGTTAGTCTACAGTGCACCGGTCTATTTTTTATTTGATGAGTAACAGGCTGAATTTTCGTAAATATCTTTATTTCGCTGAGACTTTTTCTTTGCAAAAAGCCTTGAAACTGATTTCTAAAAGGGTGCGCAGGCGCAGACTTCTTTCAAGTTTCAGACTGACTAAACAAACCTTACGATTTGTAGGACAATGTTGCCATTTACCTTCAAAAATATTTTTAAACGCACAGAAAAAAAATGGCCTCTATAGAACAAATAGTTAACTGTCAACACTTATTAGGTGTCCATTAGATCTTGGAACCCCTTGAGGTTAAGCTTTCGACCTACCCACTGAAAAATATGAGAGAAACAAATTTTTTTAACCCGATTAGCCACGAAAACTGGTTTGATTTTTAAATTCATGGGTACTACAATTTACGTTTGTTTCCGCTGATTGACGCTCACGTCTGAAAGTGGGTAAAAACGTTGTAAAATCAGCGTTGATCGGACCTGAAAGACAAAAGTGCTGGTGTAGGTCACGGATGGATTCTTTTCTTTGCAATTATACTCGCCTGCTCTTGTTCTAGTTTCTCTCGTATCTCGATAGATGGCCCTTCTTGCGAAAGTTTTCTCCCATAGACGTAGGATGGGAGACAAAACGGTCTGATTAACAAGGGTGTCACATTGAGCAACTAGTGTATTGAGGAGTCCTATAAGGACGAAACAGTTTACTGTCAACACTTATTAGGTGTCCATTAGATCTTGGACCCCCATGAAGTTCAGCTTTCGAGCTACCCACGGAAAAATATGAGAGAAACAAAAACTTATTTTTACCCGATTAGCCACGAAAACTGGTTTAAATGTTTTTTAAAATTAACAGTTATTACTTTTTTTTCTACAGCCACTAAAGTGATATTTAGCGCATGCGCACTCTGTTAGGAATCTCTCATGCTAATTTTTGAAGTAGAAAAGGCAAGCAAAATTTAACCTGTTACTTATCACTGAAAAAAATACACCGTCGTACTGTGGACTATGCTTTCCCTACCCTAAGCTTACTGGACAAGCCTACACCTCACGTAGCTTGAAGCAATCTATGTACCAAAGGTGTGTTAGAAAAACACCAAAGTATTTTGTCACATATGATAAAAGAAGGCGCACACAAGTTTTGAGTGGTTTAGATAATAAAACGATATAAAAGTTAAAGAAAAACAATTTTTTATTATTTAAATTGGCTCAATATAATATAAATTAGTTTTAAAAATGTTTTAAATTAGCTAGACTAAATATTAATAAATTCTACTACTATAAAATCAGTTCGGTACATATACAACAAATAGGAAATGACTAAATAGAAATGAACAAATACTGAATCACGATTGAAAGGGGTAGTAGGAACAGTAAATTCAGTACATAGTTTGTTTTTCCCTAGATGCGTGCGTAAAAGGGCTGTTTGACGGCGCACATGACATGGTGTGTCGAATATTTACCTAAACGGAGTACGCTGGGTTTTGTAGTCACATTGGTTGCATTTGTCTACATACATACAAAATTACATGCCTACAAACTCTTAATTATTGTGACGTATCGAAGTTAGATAACTACCGTTTTATGTTTGAATTTAGCCCTACAAATAGTACCACGGTACCAACCAATTTTATCTGCTGTTTTATGAACTAAAAAGTTATTTTTAAGGTTGTGGATGCTGAGTTCTGTAAACACACTGGTTGCATTTGTGTACATACATATAAAATCACATTCTTACAAACTCTTTATTTTTGTGACGTATCGAATGTTGGACAAGTACGGTTTTATGTTAACATTTAGCCTTACAAATTATACAAAGCTACCAAGCAATTTTATCTGCCGTTTTATGACTTAGGTCATTTTTAAGACTGCTTGGCCGCTGAATTTTGTAGTCACACTGGTTGCATTTGTGTACATACATACAAAATCACATGCCTAGAAACTCTTTATTTTTGTGACGTATCGAATATTGGACAAGTAACGCTTTATGTTTGAATTTAGCCTCACAAATAGTGGAACGGTACCAACCAATTTTATCTGCTGTTTTATGAACTAAAAAGTTAGTTCTAAGGTTGTGGATGCTGAGTTCTGTAAACACACTGGTTGCATTTGTGTACATACATATAAAATTACATTCCTACAAACTCTTTATTTTTGTGACGTATCGAATGTTGGACAAGTACGGTTTTATGTTAACATTTAGCCTTACAAATTATACAAAGCTACCTAGCAATTTTATCTGCCGTTTTATGACTTAGGTCATTTTTAAGACTGCTTGGCCGCTGAATTTTGTAGTCACACTAGTTGCATTTGTGTACATACATACAAAATCACATGCCTAGAAACTCTTTATTTTTGTGACGTACCGAATATTGGACAAGTAACGCTTTATGTTTGAATTTAGCCTCACAAATAGTGGAACGGTACCAACCAATTTTATCTGCTGTTTTATAAACTAAAAAGTTAGTTTTAAGGTTGTGGATGCTGAGTTCTGTAAACACACTGGTTGCATTTGTGTACATACATATAAAATCACATTCTTACAAACTCTTTATTTTTGTGACGTATCGAATGTTGGACAAGTACGGTTTTATGTTTACATTTAGCCTTACAAATTATACAAAGCTACCTAGCAATTTTATCTGCCGTTTTATGACTTAGGTCATTTTTAAGACTGCTTGGCCGCTGAATTTTGTAGTCACACTGGTTGCATTTGTGTACCTACATACAAAATCACATGCCTAGAAACTCTTTATTTTTGTGACGTATCGAATATTGGACAAGTAACGCTTTATGTTTGAATTTAGCCTCACAAATAGTGGAACGGTACCAACCAATTTTATCTGCTGTTTTATGAACTAAAAAGTTACTTTTAAGGTTGTGGATGCTGAGTTTTGTAAACACAGTGGTTGCATTTGTGTGTGCATTTGTGTACATACATACATACATACAAAATCACATGCCGACAAACTCTTTATTTTTGTGACGTATCGAATGTTGAATAAGTACCGTTTTATATTTGAATTTACCCTCAAAAATAGTGCAATGGTACCAAGCAATTTTACCTGCTGTTTTATGAATTAAAAAGTTATTTTTAAGATTGTGGATGCTGACCTTTGTAAACACACTGGTTGCATTTGTGTACATACATACAAAATCACGTCTACAAACTCTGTATTTTTGTGACGTATCGAAGTTAGATAAGTACCGTTTTATCTTTGAAGTTAGCCTCACAAATAGTGCAACGGTACCAAGCAATTTTATCTGCCGTTTTATGAAATAAAAAGTTATTTTTAAGATTGTGGATGCTGGGTTTTGTAAACACACTGGTTGCATTTGTGTATATATATACAAAATCACGAGCCTATGAACTCTTTATTTTTGTGACGTATCGAATGTTGGATAAGTACCGTTTTGTATTTGAATTTAGCCTTACAAATAGTACACCGATGCTAAACAATTTTATCTGCTGTTTTATGAATTAAAAAGTCATTTTTAAGACTGTTTTGATGCTGGCCTTTGTAGTCACACTGGTTTCATTTGTGTACATACATATAGTAGAATTTAGTGTATATTCAGTTACGTCGTTTTCTGTTATCTTTGTTTATTATATTGATGACATTTTGACGCCACTGCATATCCATAAAAATACAAACTCTTTAGTTTTGTGACGTATCAAACTTTGGACAAGTACGGTTTTATGTTTAAATTTAGCCTTAGAAATAATACAACGCTACCTAGCATTTTTATCTGCCGTTTTATGACTTAAAAAGTCATTTTTAAGACTGCTTGGCTGCTGGATTTTGTAGCCACACTGGCTCCCGCTAAATTTCGCGGTTGTTTATATATATTTTTAAAAACACACAACTGTATGAAGGACAAAGCGCATTCCGCATATTTGGACATGCGCACCAACAACCAGAGAGATCCTTGTCAATCGCCCAGAGAAAAAGGCGTGTTAATTTCGTTCTCCGACTATTTCAAATATCTACACCTGAAAGTGCTCGATTTTTGTGTACTGAAGCATAGAACTAGAAACTTCAACCCTTCAGCTACGTGGTGACATCATTAGATCCATTCGGGGGCCCCTTGGAACGAGGAGAATTTGGCAAAAGGAGGTGAGTGCACTTATCTGATTACCGTTGTGTGGTTCCAACAATTTTACCTATGGACGTCTGATTATTTCGTAATTTCATATCTATATTTATGTTTGCTCGCGATATCATTAAAATATTTACAGTCCACTGCATTTAGCGTTTTTTCTATCCGCGGGCTAACATAAAGTGTTCCTTCGACCGAATTATTTTAAATAATAAATCCATACGACGGTATTAATAATTATTTGCAGCCAAATAAGGCGACCTTGAATCGCAGCGTATTTGCACCGACGACTGCACGTGTCTTTCGCATGCTCAGTGCATGATTCAGTAAACAAAGCGAAGGGATCAAAACCAAACAAAACTTCAGTGGTGTACCATATCATTTCGATATTTAAAACAATTTTCATCAATTGCGATAAATTAGTGCATATTTTCGACAATTCGTCATTTTTCTATTTCAGAAGCATTAATTTAGCGTTAATTGTATATTTACCGACAATTTCGTCATTTCAAAGGTAAAATCATGTCTGTCAAAAAAGCCGTACAAAAACGCAAGGGTTTTTTATCTGCGATCACCGAGTGTTATGTGTTGTCGCAGACTGCGGAAAAAGATGAAAGAGCGAGAAACGAGTTTCAAGTGAGGTATGCCGATTTGGATGAAACCTTCGATAAATGCATGCTGGCGCATAATGACGTCATTATGTTGATAGACGACACGGACGACGAGGAGTTTAAAACGCAGGATGCGATCCTTTCAGAAGCTCGTAAATATTTTTATGCGTGTAAGGGGATTTACTCTAAAATATTTCCGGTTGAGGCCCCATCTTTTTCGGGATCATATGTTCGACAAAACGAATCTGAAACTCCAAAACTCAAAGAGTTAGGTATTCCCATATTCCGAGGTGATAAAAAATTATGGCCAAGCTTTTTCGATCTTTTTAATAACATTATAGATCAAAATCAAAGTCTAAGTAACGTTCGAAAACTTCAATATTTATTTTCATATCTCGAGGATGAGCCTTTAAAATTGATATCAGGGATTAGCTTATCTGATCAAAATTATAAAATTGCTTATGACAAATTAGTCAATAGATATCAAAACAAGCGAGACCTCGCAAATGATGCTTTAAGCTCAATTATGAACTCCACCTTAAAAAACGAGTCAGCTAAAGAATTACGTAATTTAATTGACACCTTTTCTGAATCCCTAGAAATTTTAAAATCACTTAGCTTTGACGTTGACAGTTGGGACTTTATTATTTTTTTCATTTTATTAGAAAAATTAGATATTCCAACGCGTTCAAATTTCGAAATGAGTCACGCCAATACTAATACCGAAATTCCCACTTTTCAGTCACTTTTTCAATTTCTAGAAAAAAGATGTAAAGTTTTGGAATCACTTCCTCAATCAACAGCACCCAAAAAGGTGCCTATATATCAAAAATCAAATTCTATGCAAAGTCAGTCTGGGCAAAAGCCTACCTATCAAAATTCAAATTCTATGCGAAATCAGTTTGGGCAAAAGCCTACCTATCAAAATTCAAATTCTATGCGAAATCAGTTTGGGCAAAAGCCTACCTATAAATCATCCAATTCGCCTTTTATAGGACTGGCTGGCACCTCAACTAATTCGAGTACGGGAATAAAATGTTTCCGGTGTAATCAAGGTCACGTGCTTTCGAAATGTCAAACATTTCTTGATCTCTCACCTATCGATCGCCTATCTTTCGTCAAACAGAAAAAATTATGTCTAGCGTGTTTTCATCCCTTGCATAATGTAGATACGTGCAAATCAAAATATTCATGCAGGACTTGCAATAGTAAAAGGCACCACACTTAACTCATATCTTAGAAACTAATCAAGAGTCTGGAAGCCAAGATACTAGTCCTGTCATTCACACACCACCTGTCAATAATCTTCATGTGTCATAAATGCCTCAGGACCTTCAGGTACCTTTCTTTTATGCACCGCCATAATAGATGTTATGGACGGTTGCGGAAATTTTCAACCCGTAAGGGCACTGCTTGATTCTGGATCACAGACAGGATTCATCAGTGAAAAGTGTAGTCAGCGTCTTAATCTTCCTAGGCGAAGTTACACACTGAAATATTCGGATTAAATCAGATGTCTTCTTTTACTTCCAAAGGGCTCGTTCAATGTCACATTAAGCCACAAGGACAAGTCACTCCTTTACTTAATTTCGAAGCAATTGTTGTACATTCTCTTTGAACGATAATCAGTGGAAACACTTGGGAAACCTTAAACTTGCCGACCCATCTTATTTCAAATCTAGACCTGTGGACCTGGTTATTGGCTGCGAGCTATTCGCACAGATATTCAAGGAGGGCAGGGTTCTTGGACAGGTAGGGCAGCTTCAGCCTTGAAACTATCTTTGGCTGGGTCGTCATGGGAAAGGTTGACGAAGTAGGTAGTCTTACGGAACGAACCAGTTGTTTTTTAACGAGTCATTCACCTCCTTTAGAGGTCATTCTCCCTAGGTTTTGGGAAATCGAACATTTGCCTAAAAAACAAATCTTATCAAAGGAAGAAAAACAGGCAGAATCAATTTTTACTGCTAGTGTAGTACGGCAACCGAGCGGTAGATTCATGGTAGATCTTCCGTTTAAAGACAAAATAAACCCTGACCTAGGTAATACTTATCCGCAAGCTTATCGTAGATTTTTACTTCTAGAAAATAGATTAATCAAAAATCCTGATCTGTACACTGCCTATTCAAGTTTCATGCAAGACTATATCGATTCTAATCATATGAGTTTAGTTTTATCTAGTCAACCAAAGGTCGACGTATCGTGTTTTTTAGCACATCATTGCGTATTAAAGCCGGAAAGCTTGAGTACAAAATTAAGGGTAGTCTGGGACTGTTCAGCAGTCACCCCAAAAAATATTAGTCTCAATGACACATTGTTATCTGGACCGAAACTTCAAAAGATATTGGTTCTTTACTCCTTACGTTTCGTCTTAATCCTATTGCCTACATTGCTGACATCAAACAGATGTTCCGTCAAGTCCTTATCAATCCTTATCACCGTCCTTATCAAAGGATATTGTGGAGGTTTTCTCCACAGGACCCACTTTCAGTGTGGGAACTTTCTACTGTCACTTTGGCATGACATGCTCACCTTTTCTAGCCATGCGTACCTTAAATGAGCTGGCAGAGAGAGAAAAGGAACGTTTTCCTATGGCTAGTACTGTTCCAAAAACGTCAATCTATATCGACGATATCTTGGGAACTAGCCCTTCGCTTTCTGAAGCTCTCTCCCTTCAAACAGAACTCAATGATTTGTTGAAGTCGGGAGGATTTGAACTTAAAAAATGGGCAAGCAATTGTCCTGAGTTATTGGCAACATTGCCAGAGTCCGATCGTCAAATGCCTCTCTCTTTCGACAAGGAGGAACCCCACTTTATCAAAGTTTTAGGACTTCAATGGCATCCAAAAAACGACATTTTTTCTTATCAATGCCGAATGAAGGACAAACCCCCAACCAAACGTTCTATTTTATCTATCATAGGAACAATCTTCGATCCCTTAGGTTTTCTTTGTCCCTTGTTGCTACAAGCAAAATTTATTTTGCAACAGTTGTGGATATCGAAAATAGGCTGGGACGAAGAACCAGATTCTTCTATCATCGACTCTTGGAACAAACTTCGTTCTGAATTCCCGCTTCTTTCCAATTTTCAATTACCCCGACAAATCAAACTGTCAAAAACCAATACCTGTCAAATCATCGGCTTCTGTGACGCTTCAATTCGAGGCTACGCAGGCGTCGTATATTTTCGTGTAGAAGAGGAAAACAATATATCTGTTTCTCTCATATCTGCAAAATCTAGGGTCGCGCCTATAAAGTCACAAACTTTGGCTAGGCTAGAAATTAATTGACTTCGTTTTATCTAGCTATGAAGGAAAAATAACTTTTACAAATATCGTTACTTTCTGCGATTCGCAAGTCGTATTGCACTGGCTTTCATCCCCTCCTAATCGCTGGCAAACCTTTGTTGGAAATCGAGTCAGTAGAATCCAAGAAATCATTCCTTCAAACTCATGGCGCTACATTCCTTCTGCTTTAAATGCAGCCGATATTGCGTCACGAGGGGCCACCCCTTCACAGCTCATGTCATATGACATGTGGTGGAACGCACCGTCGTTTTTGTGGTCTCCCGAAAACGAATGGCCCGATTTTCATAAATCAAAAATGCCGATTGATTTCGGAGATATTAATCTGGAGGAAAAGCCAAAAGTCTGTTGCAATGCGATAATTGATGTGAACTTCTTAGATCAGCTTCTTATCAAATATTCCTCTATATCAAAAATTCAACGTATCATTTGTTATGTCCTTCGAATAGTTAACCTTTTTCAAAACCATTCCTATCAAAAACCCACTAAGCCGCCGGACCAAAAAGTTATTTTTGAGAATATTGTTTTTCCTACCACCGGTGAGATGCAAAGTGCGTTACACCTTCTTATCAAACGCGTGCAAGGTTCTTGTTTTTCTGAGCTTTTTTCCGCGTTATCTAAGGATAAACCAATACCGAAACCTTTGCGAAAACTTTCACCTTTTCTTGATGAGAATAATATCATTAGAGTCGGTGGCAGATTACAAAAATCTGACCTTTTGTCTTATTCTGCAAAACACCCCGTCTTACTTTCGAGTGACCATCGTTTAACTACTCTTCTTATCGAGTCCGCTCATCGACAATATCTTCATCCTGGGTTTAAAACATTACATAATCTGCTTTTACAGCAATTTTGGATATTATCTGCCAGACGGGCAATTCAAAGAACCATATCCAAGTGCTTGTAATGTTTTAGAATCAACCCTAAACCCTATAGACCGCCCATAATGAGTTCACTTCCCGCTCATCGAATCAATCAACTAAAACCTTTTTCGAGTGTAGCTATCGACTTTTGTGGACCTTTCTTTGTGATTCCTCATCGTTACCGTGGTTGTAAAGCTTTCAAATCGTATGTCTGTGTGTTTGTCTGTACGGCAACACATTGCGTGCATTTGGAATTAACCATGGAACTGTCCACCGAAGGGTTCGTAGGTGCATTCCATCGATTCATTTCCAGACGCGGAAGCGTGACGCAATGCTGGTCAGATCAAGGCAGTAATTTTATAGGGTTTCGTAACCAATTACTGGATTACGCAAGAAGTGCTGCCACCAGACTTTCTATTCGTTGGCATCTGGGACCTCCTCTCAGTCCACATTTCAATGGCCTGGCAGAAGCTGGCGTCAAAAGTTTTAAAACGCACTTTGTACGAGTTGTCGGCGACCAGAAGTTGTCTATCATGGAGATGTCCACCCTTACCTGTCGCATAGAAGCCGTACTTAATAGTCGCCCTTTATCTCCTGCCTCTTCAGACCCACACGATCTTCAACCTCTTACCCCTGGACATTTTTTGACACTTGAACCCCTTAATTCAGAAATTCCGGAGTCAGATTTGTGTGAGGTTCCCCTAAATCGGCTCTCGAGATGGCAACTAATCCAAAAACTACATAATGATTTTTGGAAACGGTATTCTATAGAGTATTTGCATACGCTACAACAGCGACACAAGTGGACTGATTTGTCCCCAAATATCAAATTAAATGATTTGGTTATCATAACAAGTGATCACATTCAATCGCCTTTGAAATGGCCGGTCGGTCGGGTCATCGAACTGCATCCCGGCGGGGACGGTCAAGTGCGTGTTGCGACGGTAAAAACGGTTACCGGTGTTTATAAGCGGCCAGTTGTAAAACTGTGCCTCTTGCCAAATTAAAAGTAATTTTAATTTTCTACTTTTTACCGGGTATTACAATAGGTTTTTTTATTTTTTTTGAATTTTTTGTTTGTTTGTTTTGCCTTTTTTCGGGATTTCGTTATATCTAAATAAACTTACGATACTTATCTGTTTTCATTCATTTATATTTATCGGTCGATTCTTTTTCTTATATCTATATCTGTCCGGTTGAGATTCTAAATTTGTGTGTTTTGGAGGGCAGTTATGTTAGCTCCCGCTAAATTTCGCGGTTGTTTATATATATTTTTAAAAACACACAACTGTATGAAGGACAAAGCGCATTCCGCATATTTGGACATGCGCACCAACAACCAGAGAGATCCTTGTCAATCGCCCAGAGAAAAAGGCGTGTTAATTTCGTTCTCCAACTATTTCAAATATCTACACCTGAAAGTGCTCGATTTTTGTGTACTGAAGCATAGAACTAGAAACTTCAACCCTTCAGCTACGTGGTGACATCATTAGATCCATTCGGGGGCCCCTTGGAACGAGGAGAATTTGGCAAAAGGAGGTGAGTGCACTTATCTGATTACCGTTGTGTGGTTCCAACAATTTTACCTATGGACGTCTGATTATTTCGTAATTTCATATCTATATTTATGTTTGCTCGCGATATCATTAAAATATTTACAGTCCACTGCATTTAGCGTTTTTTCTATCCGCGGGCTAACATAAAGTGCTGCCCTCCTGCGAAATTTAGCGGGAGCTAACACTGGTTGCATTTGTGTACATATATAAAGTAGAATTTTTATGGATATGCAGTTACTTCATTTTCTGGTATCTTTGTTTATTATAGTCACTGACTTTATTTACCTATTTTTCTGTTATTGTTTATTATATTCACGAAATTTTTACGTCAATGCACATCCATAAAAATTCTACTATACAACATCACATCCCTACAAACGCTTTACTTTTGTGATGTATCGAATGTTGGACAAGTACAGTTTTATATTTAAATTTACCCTTACAAATAAACAACGCTACCTAGCACTTTTACCTGCCTTTTTATGAGTTAAAAAGTCATTTTTATGACTGCTTGGCCAGTGGATTTTGTAGTCACACTAGTTGAATTTATGTACATACATACAACATCACATGCCTAAAAACTATTTATTTTTGTCAGACGTCACACCTTATGTTTGAATTTAGCCTCACAAATAGTGCAACGGTACCAAGCAATTTTATCTACTGTTTTATGAAATATAAAGTTATTTTTAACGTTCTGGATGCTACGTTTTGTAAACACACTTGCCTACAAACTGTTAATTTTTGTGACGTATCGAATATTGGATAAGATGCAAAGCATATTTATCTGCTGTTTTATTAATTACAAAGTCATTTTTAGGACTGTTCGAGGCTGGCCTTTGTAGTCACGTTGGTTGCATTTCTGTACATACATACAACATCACATGACTAGAAACTCTTTATTTTTGCGACGTATCGAATGTTGGATAAGTACCGTTTTAGGTTTGGATTTAGCCTTACAGATATTACAACGGTATCAAGCAATTTAATATGCCTTTTATAAATTAAAATAATTTTTAAGAATTTTTGGACGCTGGGGTTTGTAGTCACACAGGTTACATTTGTGTACATACATACATCACATGCCTACAATTTATTTTTGTGTCGTATCGAATGTTGGATAAGTACCGTTTTATGTTTGAATTTAACCTCACAAATAGCGCAGCGGTACTAAGTAATTTTATGTGCCATTTTATGACTTAATAAGTAATTTTTAAGATGGTTTTGGCATTGGGTTTTGTAGTAACACTGGTTGCATCTGTGTACAGTCGGGGACTTTTTAAATTGCCGTTGTATTTTTTTTCTTTCAAAATTAATCATTTGAAGAAATAAAAAAAAAATTTAAATATGTATTTATACAGACAGAGGTAAGGTTTACAATTTTTTTGTTTTCGTTTAAAATACTTTTCCGAATTTTAAATAAGAATATTTTTAATTTTCGAGGGCGGCCATTTAAAAAGTCCCCGACTGTACATACAATATCACATGTCTACAAAATCTTTATTTTTATGACATATCAAATGTTGGATATGTACCGTTTCATGTTTGAATTCAGACTTACAAATAGTACAACCGTACCAAACAATTTTATCTGCTTTTTTATAAATTAAAGGGTAATTTTTAAGTCTTTTTGGGGGCTTAATTTTGTAGTCACACTGGTTGCATTTGTGCACATTCATACAACATCACATTCCTACAAACTCTTTATTTTTGTGACGTATCGAATGTTGTATAGGTACCGTTTTATGTTTGGATGTAGCCTTACAAATAGTACATCGGCTATAATAGTGCCAGGCAGTATTTTGACACCATCACATTGTAAGATCAGCTGTGATCTTTCAATATACGGCCTCTGTTTACTATACGAACCGAATAAGTACTGCCTTTGGTATCTCAATTTTGAAGGATCAACTGTCAGTTTTCAATGTGAAACTGTCAGAATACTGCCTGACACTATTATAGCCTGGCTTTATTCCAATAATTCTCCAGTTTTATTTATCGGTTTATGACTTTAAATGTCATTTTTAAGACTGTTTGGACGCTGGATTTTGTAGTCACACTGGTTGCATTTGTGTCTAACAGTATTTATCAAAGGGTGTTAAACATCTGAGCCCTGAAGGGGAGAAAAACTAGAGATATCCCAAAAAAAATAACCCCAAAATTAAATTCGCTCCGCCTGGGAAAACAGAGTTTATGAAACTAAAAAACAAAGGAAAAAATCGGCAACACGCTAGAAGCTTACCTTCTGTAATTCTGTAGCAGTCCCAAAATTTCACTGGCGGTCGCGGCCCTTTCTTGCGACTGTAATTTCGGTCTTCAACCCATAAACACGTGTGACTTCTTTTAGTTTTTTGTCGGAAGTGGTTTCTTCATTCCCCTTTCACACACAGGGTGGCGCTTCAAGCTCCCAGCGTGAGCAAAAAACGCGCATGATTTTACCAAAATGATCAGGTGATCAAAAAGAAAATAACTTTCAACAAAGAGAGAAATTATCACCTGATCGGAATTTTTCACAAACAGGACTTTCTTTTTTGAAGGTTTTTGCAGAAAGCCCAAAAATATCAAAACAAACTTTAAGGTTAGGTTTCCCAAAGAATTCAAAATAAAACAATAAAGAAAAATAACTGGCAGCATTAAACAGGTGTTAAGTACTAAGTTTATGAGCATGGTCCCGACTGGTACATTTTCGTTGAAGATAATTATCTGATTAGTGTACTATTCGCTTTAATTGCTTGTTAAACATACACCTTTCAAGCATTTGGGTAGAATTTCCTCTCAAGCTTTATTATTGTCATTGTTGTTTGGTTCTTTTATGAATGGCCATATGCGTAACCAGACACCTTTTCCAAGTCGTAGAATAATCGCAATTTGCACAATATAAAACGTTCTTGTTTCCAACTTCTGTGGTATATTCAAGTTGATGTTTTATCAGTTTATGTTTTTTTAGAGAATCCTTCCACAGAGTCTTAAAATCGCAAAAGTCACATTCAATCAAAAAATCATCTCTGCTATGACTAAGTTTGTGGCTGTCTAAATTAGATTTCCAGTAAGCTTCAAAAGAACACTGGTCGCATTTGTAGGCTGGTTTTTCGTGTCGTTTTAAATGTCGGGATAAATAGAACTTATTTAGAGACTTATATTCACATATGGGACATTTGTAGTATTGATCCACATCAGCGAAAGTTTTATGTGATGCCATATGGCGTGTAACAGCATACCTGAACGGTGTAGTGTAAGTACACATTTCACATGCATACAGACGGCAGTCCTCCTTATTTCTGTGACGTATTGAATGTACGACAAGAGCTGTTTTATGTTTGAATTTAGCCTCGCAAAGAGTGCAGCGATACCAAGAAATTTCATCGGCTGTTTTATGAACCATAAGGTGATTTTTTAGAACGTTTGCACGCTTGCTTTTGTAGTCACACTGGTTGCATTTGTACCTAAAAAATTTATAACATTCGACAAAGCTATCAAACCCTAAAATGTAATAAACGAATAAAGAACATTTAGTACCCGTAAATTAGAAATCAAACAATCTTTCTTTTTTTGTTTCTGTCGTATTTTTCCGTGGGTAGCTCGAAACCTTAACATCACGGGGGTCAAAGATCTAATGGACACCTAATAAGTGTTGACAGTTAACTGTTTGGTCCTAATGGGACTCTTCAGAACACTGCTTGGTCAATGTGACACCCTTGCTAAGTTAAGTATACAGTTTGGCTCTCACCTTATGCTTCTAGTGAGAAAACAAAATCATATACTCTGCAACAAGCGCCATCTACCGAAGTACGAGAGAAACTAAAACAGCAGCAGGCGAGTAAAACTGCTATATCGATCGATGAAAATATCGATTGAAAGAGAGAATCCATTACGTGACCTACGATACACTTTGTCTTTTAGGTCAGATCAACGCTGATTGCGTTTATTTCGCCATTAAGACGTCAGCATCGCGCCTGTCAACGCAGTTTAAATCGGCGCTTCTTGCAGAGTATTTGATTTTGTTTCTCACTAGAAACGTAAGGTGAGAGACAAAACCGTATACTTAACTTACCAATGGTGTCACATTGACCAAGCAGTGTTCTAAAGAGGCCCATAAGGGCAAAACAGTTTACTGTCAACACTTATTAGGTGTCCATTAGATCTTGGACCCCCATAAGGTTAAGCTTTCGAGCTACCTACGGAAAAATATGAAAGAAACAAAAAAAAACTCTTATTTTTACCCGATTAGCCTCGAAAATTTGTTTGATTGTTAGGCGATTTTTGTTCTTTCTTGTTAAACGCCAATAAAGAAAGAGTTGCAAAATTGGACAAAGAACTTAAAGTTAATGTAGTGTTATATTTTTGTAGAAAATGAAAGAAATCTCCTCCTCTAATGGATATGGTAATTATTCAAAACCCTGAAGAATTTTTTGTATCCCAAGTTTAATAATTAAAAAACCCTTATTTTTACCCAATTAGCCACCAAAACTTTGTATATCTTGAAATATTTAAACAGTTCTGTTTTTAATAACTCATAATAGTAAAGTCATTTAAACAAAAAAAGGATCAATCAGTGAGATATCAAAAACTGGAATTTCACAATTTTTTTTATTTCATACAGTTTTGACAGTGCAAATATATCAGGAACTTTTGAACCTAAATTTTGCAATATAAAAAAGTAATTTTACTTTAAAAGTAACCATTTTATGATTTGTGTGATGTATTTTTGGTCGCCTCGCGTAGTCATATCGCGAGGAACATTCCGCTTGCGCACATGCGCACCGTAGGACATTTCGCAATGCGGTGAACGTCAACGAACGTATCCTAGAAATAATCCTATAAAATAGACAATTCTACCTAAAATAGACGTCCGATCCGACCACGACTGTTCGTCAAGTATTCAGCCGTGTACCTCGCCCAGTCGTAAGTATTTTACACTAATTTGTTTCCTTAATTTTTGGGTTTAAGGTATCAATAACTGGTGCACGTTGCCTTGGTTTCTTCCTTTGATTTAATAAAAAAATTAAATAGAATATATGTTACTAACCATGTGCATAACTCATCCGGCATATGAATAACTATGTGTCTTCTTGTATATGATTTTACGCGATGTTGATACGGACACACTGGGCATTTGTAGGGTGGTCCTCCATCCTCCGAACAAATTACTTCCCACTCATTAGGGTATTTTTGATCATTCCTGCTTACAGATTTTCTTCTTCTAAAAATATTAAAAATGTTAAGTCTACTTATCCCAAGCGTTTTCCTAATATAAGATTGGCAAAATTTTAACCTTTTCTTACAAAGGGTTTATAATGGTTGTCTATTTTTATAACGAAGTCAATAAATATTTATAAACAAACTCTTAGACCAACTTTTTTTTATCATTTTTATAAAACACTGTATATAGGAAACCTACACGCACGTATCGCAATTTTAGGTCTACAATATTAAAAAGAACTTACAACAGAATCGTTATCCCGAGATAAAAAATAAAATAGCAAATTCTCAGAATAATAATCCGTTGGGTGTTATTAACATTATACAGGTGAATTCAAGAGGATATCGAAAACACGAAAAAAAAACGTCTTAAAATTGCATTTACCTTTTAACTTTTTTTATCACTTTGGAATCTTTTTTTGAAACAAGTGGAATAGTTTGAGCCCATTCCTTTTCAAAATTAGATTTCATTATTTCGATTTTAACCATATCAGGTTTGATGTTCTCTTCTAAAACATCATCATTGGTTTTCTCTATTATAAGTTTCTTTGGTTCTGGTTCTGTAGTTTTTCTTAAGGTAATATTGGAATTATTTTTTAAAACCATTCTAGTTAGGTCTATTCTAAGAATAGGATCTTTAGTTTCTCTTTTAACAACTCTAGATACTTTCGTTTTTAAAGTAATGTTTTCTTTTGACTTTTCTGAAGATTTGAAATGATTGGATTTTCTTTTAGGTACCTTGTTGACAAGTATATTGTTGACATTTGCCTGAACAGGTTTAATACTCTCTGCACTATTCGGAGCTGGTTTGACGGGACTAAAACAAACAATCCTAATAAAAATCATTGCCTCTTAGATGCTTAATGTCCAGAAATTATTTTTTAAATATTACTTAAGCAATTTTTTAGCTAAATACTTTTACTTAAATATTTGAAGTCAAGAGCATTGTACTTACTTTATTATTCTGTACTTTAGACTTTTGGCTGCAGTTTCCTCAGGGCTTGAATCTAAAAAAAAATAATTATATAGTTAACATTAAAATTGCTGCAGATTTCTGTAGGGACAAGAAAACTTAAAATGGCGCAAGTGGAATTGACTTGTAACTAATTACGCAAATACTAAATGTCATGGTGCTCTCTCTCTAATTGAGTGTTAATTAAGTTTTTGCTTCAAACATACACCTGGGTGATTGACTAAGCAATTTTGGCGATACAGTTTTACTTAAATTTTTATTTATGTTTTACCTGCTTTCAAATTGGTTGACTGCTCTAAACTAGTTTTCATGTCCTTTTCCTTTGCATTATTTTTAACCAGAAAATCACTAAAATTTATTTTTTTTCTCCAGTTTTTTATTGTTTTTATTTCGTCAAAATTAAGTCCTGCTTTTGCGACGGAAACATTTTGGTCCTCGTTGTCACTAAAAATCAGGGATATTTTCACAATATAGACTACAAACAAACTGTATCTTCCTTTTGGTTAAAACTAGAAGCCCTAGAAACTCCGAAAAGTGTTACTCGTGGTTACTAGTCTTCTCCTTCTGATAGTACATTTAATATAAGTGAGAAATAGCATACTAAAAATACTCTTCCTGTACTGCTCTGCCACCACTGCAATAACCAACTTGAGAAAATCATTACTGCAGGGGAGGCAGAGTGGTACTGAGGGAGTCTTCTCTGGTATGGTGGGGTATGCTGCTTCTCACTTACATACAAATGCACTAAGAAAATGAGAAAACTGGTAACTACACTTAGAAATCTTGCAAAAAAAACCTTTTAACTTTTACTGTGAGCCATCTGTCTATTTTCTAGGATGGCTGCAACTACAACTGCCAATTCGACTTCAGTAGGCTTAGATTCTTCATTGGTTTTATTTCCTATATTTATTTTTTACTCATTTTATCAGTTTCATTTGCCGTTTGATTTCTCTCTCCTTACTTATTTTTTTTTATAGTTTGAGTCTCTGCATTTGTTATGAATTCTACTAAATTGATTATGAATTAGAACTTACCGCTTGTCTTCTGTTTTAAATGAGTTTTTAAAAATTCAGTCAGTTTTCTAAAATTGTTTTCAAACTAAGACTCACCTTTCACTTTGGTTTAATTTCACACATCCAGATCGGCAAATTTTTTCCAACAGGGTTAAACCTAACAGGAAATTATGCAAAACATTTTTATCCAACTCTAAACAGACTGTATCTTCTTTTTGATTAAAACCTAGAAAATCTTCTCCATTACTGTAAGACTTTCTTACAGAACTGTTCTCCAAGCCATTGTTTATTTTCTCAAGGATCACTCCTGCTACAACTGCCAGTTCGACTTCGGTAAGTTCAGGTTCGTCATTGGTTTCATCTTCATTAATTATATCTTCACTTATATAATCAGTTTCTTTTGCCATTAGATTTTCTGTCGCCATGGTGGTTTGTTGTTTTGGTAGTGTGTCTTTTTTATCACTTGATTTTTGGCTTCTACTGTACGTCCTACATATTGGATCGTCCTTTCTAGGACTAGTCCTTTCATGTGTGTATTCAGTCTTATCAATCAATCGGTCTAATTTTTCGTTTGTTGAAGAAGGCAGGTTATTATCTTCTACTGGGCCCATGTCTAGGTCTAAAATACAGAAATCCTTACAATCTATCAGTTAATTGACATCACAAGCCACAGCTGTAAAAGAGTATAAGGAACACCAAAATAAATAAATTAAAAATGTACTAATTGTAAACATCATACTTTCATAAGGAGAATAAGCACATCACATAAGTGTGTTTTAAGGGTGGGTTTGAGGTTAGGTTTTTAATAAAAGGGTTACGACAAATCTGGGTGAGTTGGTGAATATAATTTGTGGAAATTATACGTAGATTTAAACGTACCCAATTTAAAAATTTTGAATTTTTTCTACAAAATGCACAGACACTGCACAGAATCACAGAAATACAAAATGGATAACTCGTATTATTTTCACGAGTCGTTAAATACCGAGATGAATTCCAAGACGTGCGCAAGCGTTGATCTGTCACTTCTGCCAACCAATCAACTGAGAGATATTTCAGTATGGTTTTATACAGCAACACTTTAATAATTCCCAGTTCTTTTTGATGAAAATTCGTCGTTTTTGTTCTGTGAAAATGCCGGTGACGTGCAAGTTGTGTGACAAATTATTTAGTGCCCAATTTAATTTGAATAAACACTGTCATCGGGGTTCTACTGTATGTCTATGCTACGATAAACATTTTTTTTAAGATTTAGCGCATTTAAATTTGTCAATACTCCCATGGCAAAACAAAATAAACGTGAAATGCATATAGAAGAAATACTGCATATACCTCAAAAAATATTAATCGCAGCACATAGATATTGTATATGTTTGAAATCAAAAAGAAAAGACGAATCTTAAAATGCAAAAATATACAGGGTGTTCCCTCTCAAAAAATCGACTTTATTGTCACACCCTGTACAGGGTGTCCCAAATTCGTTGTTTTTTTGTGGTGTCGGGTATTTCTAGGGGAGAAAGGAAAAAACTGAGCCCCCTTTGCGACGCTCAAATTTTAAGAGAAGCCTAAAGGTGAAAACTACATTTAGATATAGCTAGCCGTTTTTAAGCTACGGAGTGTTTTTGTCTGCATTTTGCTTTTGTGTAAATAGCTTTCTTATAGTTCTTTTCTTGAAGAATTGACAGATGTCAACGGTTTTTATTTATCTCTTTTGGTTTTTAAAATATTGCATAAAGTTGTTATTTTTCTTACAGAATAACTCTAAAACTCTCTCTAAAATTTCCTTTAAAATGATGTATCACACTCAATATTTTAATTTTTAATTTTTTTTTATTGTTTTCTTTATTTTTATTTTTTAATCACCTCTTTATTATTTTTTAATATTAAGCAAACTAAAATACGTGGTAAAAATAAAAAAAAAAACAAAAATATAAAGAAATCGCACTAATCCCATAAAGAAAAATTAATTTTATGTGATATCTCAAAAACTAAACGTGACAAATGAAATTTAATTTAACAGTTGAATTCCTCTTAAAAAAGTGTCTATTTCACAGAAATAAAAATATTAATAAATAAACAAGTTATAGACCCCTTCCCAAAATGCAGACTTTTTAAAAACACCCCGTAGTTTAAAAACGGCTTGCTATATCAAAATGCGATTTTCACCTTTAAGGTTCTTTTGAAATTTGAGTGTCGCAAAGGTTGATGAGGTTTTTTTAGTTCCTCTAGAAATACCCGAAACTCCCCAAAAACATCGAATTTGGGACATCCTGTACATGGTGACGGATAGAAAAAAATTATGTTGGCTTTTAAAGTTCATCATCATCATAATTAACCAAAAAAAATCTACAATTTATTATAGCCCTTTATTTTCAATGATAAAGTTGCTGAGTGCTCCGGTTATAAAAAACCACCCGGTACCTACATAAAATCATACCTAAAAATTAGAATTGACCATTATTTTATACCTTGAATTTTTTATTATACGTTAAGCTCTTCGATCTCGCGCCAATCCCGGTATTCGCGCCAATAATTTAAATTAGACATTTTGACGTTAATTTTGGCGCATGCTCCTTTGATGGAATTCATCTCGGTATTTAACGACTCGTTTATTTTCTCTATGTAACTGGTTGACAACAAAGTTTCAAAAGGACAACATGGCCATCATATGATTGATCTGAGATTTCGAGTAGTGTACTCTGGGAATATCGAGCGTGCACAGTGTGCAAAAAAATGAGATCATAAGTCGAATTATCGGAATGGTCTGCGGCCAAAAACTACCAGGAACTGGTTTTGTTACAATTTTATTATTTATTTAAATTGTGTTAAGTTAGTTTAAATATATGTGGTTTTAGAACGATTTGTATTATAAAAACTGGTTAGTAAAGTTGACGGCTTATATAACATTTTAGAAGGCAAAGACGATATTTGCACGCCACTTCTTTAGTGGACAGTTCCATTTTTAGTTCACGGAGTCAACACCAATACCATATTTTCTTCTTAGCTATTAACCTTAGGGTCACTGCATCACGAAGACGTAGTGAGACGCCAGGCGTCCAGGATGCAGTGACCCTAATTAACCTACAAGGTTGCGTTCACGATTCGGGTTAAAATTTACCGTGTGAATTTTACCAAGACGCGCGTTCACCTGGTCTGTCATTTGTCAATTTTTTATTTTTTTATTGGCGGATTTGAATCGAAATGATTTTCCCGCCAATAACACAGATTTAAAAGTTGAACCCTGGTTGAACCCAATTTATGTTATTCTTTGAAGGCACCAAAAATTGTACTAGAATTTTGTATTGTTTTTATAACCGGTTTCCACCTATGCGTGCCCACCTTGATTCAAAAATCAGTTGACGCTGCATTTAAAACCGGTGAAAATCCTTGTCCCGTCACATGATGTGTTTTTTGAATCAAGGCCAACACAAAAATAGAGGCCACGACCCTGAAAAAATCAGCTGTTCTCCCGGGGCTTAATTTTACATTGGGTCTTATGGGAGGTCAGACGTTTTTTTATGATATTTTCAAAATGGCACTACAGATTTCCGCAAAATTTCAGTGAAATATTCTCAGACACCATTCCGATATTCCACCAAAGGTTTGTAAGGAAGCAACATGATTAAATGGTTAAAATCTTCAAGATTTAGCATTCCTTATTTTGAATTCAAATTACCCGCCATGTACCACATGCCAACTGTTATATTTGACATGTAGTTGACTTTGTCATCTGTGATTGTCACATTCACTTCTGTTTTAAACTAAATTTTTGTGTGAGCTAATGCAGCGGCTATGAAAAATTAAGGATTACTATACATTTAAAAAAAATTGTTCTGCCAGAATAAAGTAAAAACAATCTCGAAAATGGCTTCATTTAAAAAAAAATCAAATATTCATGAACCGCCATTCCAACTTCAATATTTTAAAGACAATCAGCTGTGTCGTAACGTGACCATCAAAAAAAAATCAGCCCCGGATGTGATGTCAACAAAGTGGAGGATCGTGGCCCGTCCATTTTCATAGCCCTGTTTAAATCAGGGTGGGCACGCATAGGTGGAAACTAGGCTTTAAGTGCCCAAACACTTTGGTGGAATTTAAAAAAAATAATTCTGACAAAAAAAAGAAGTAAAGTTGGGTTAGAGTTTGCTCTCATATGTTTTATCCTCGCTATGCGCATGCGCGACAAGTTAAATTTTACCCAACTAATCGAGGTAGATAAATGGTTGTTCGCCGTGTGTTAATTGTGAACGTCATTTCGCCTTCCGGTGTGCGCACCAAAGCCAGCAACCGAATCATGAACGGAAAATTCATCTAACCGGTCGCGCGCGGCGTCAATCGTGAACGGGCAAAAAGTAACGCCGGGCGCGTCAGGTGTGCAAACGGCGTTAATCATGAACGTCCCCCAAAACTGAAGAAATTTTTTTTCTGTTTGATGTGCAACGATTACTTTTCCAAGTATCGAGTAGATACTGATACTTTTGTATTCGGTACTAAGTAATCATTATTATGGGTAAATCCACTTCCTATTCGATTATCAGATATTTTGTATTTGGTACTAAGTAATCATTATATTATGGGTAAATCCAATAAATACTGAGATTTTCTATGTTGTCAATCGTACACGTACACGCAATAATTAATAATTTAAGTAAATAAATATCGGTCCAAATGATTACAAGTACTTCAAACTCGTTACTCATACGGCCGATGCCGATACGATTGATACGAAAGTAACACTTTGGCTTCGGTCCCATTCGGGATTCTAGTAACGAGTATTTGGCGTCGAAGGATTCGATTACTTCGAATCCGCCCATGTATCAGATATTAAAGTATCGAGTAGATAATATTTGCACACCACTAGTTTGGAGGTGTAATGGTAAACATATCACACTGATATTTGGTATTTTTACCTTCCTAGCCCCCGCAGCAATGGTACAGAAGGTATTATTTTCGACGAAATTTTTTTTTGTGATAACACCAAAAATGTGTTGTTGTTATTTGCAGTCGCGGATCCAGGGGGTGGAGTCAGAGGGGCCCAGGCACCCACCCCTCCCTGACATTAAAGTTTTTTTTAGTCAAGGAAAAAAAATCCACTGCACCAACCGCAATTTTTAAAAAATATACTTCCAACATATTTTTTTTTTTGATAAAAGATACCTAGTATTCCAAAAAGTTTCGCCTGCGGCGCATTTTCTATACTTTTTAATTTTAATTTCAGACCTAAAGACTTAATAAAATTAACAAGAAAACAATATATTCTGGTTTTTGCTTCCTCCTTGGCTCCTCCCCCTTCGAAATCCTTGATCTGCCACTGGTTATTTGGCTGTATTTTGACTGATCTTAGCAATATTGTTGTGATGAATGTCTGTGTGTGTGTGTCTCTCTGTAACACGACAGCTCCTAAACCGCTAAACCGATTTTCATAAAATTTTCCATATACGTAAAATATTCCAATACCTATTTACACAATGGTTGGCGTTTGATTCAAACATTCAGAAATAAAGGTACGAAAAATGCACAGATACCAAATTTACATAGATAGAGTTTTTGTCACCTGTACGCCGATGATTTGACGTAACGAATACAAGAATAAACTAATATTTATGAGTAAAAGTATAACCAATCAGGACATTTTATCTTAAGGACCGCAAAGGGGATAGACTTATTTATACCCATTGATATTGCTATTTCAAATATGTTTGCATTCTGCCTCGTAAGGTACCGTAGGTATTGCAATAATACGTACTATATGGAAATAATATGCATATGTCTTTGAAAGCAACCAATCAGGTCTTTTTTGCTTAAAGACCCCAAGGCCTTCATGTTTGCATCATGAATGGGCAGTTACCGTGGGTATTGGAAAATTATGTATATGAAATTTTCAGGTAAAATAATGTTTGACACCCAGCAACAGGTTTGATCATTTTCATTGTGCCCTACATTATATTAAGCACCAAGTAGATGTTTCAAAAGAAGCACACACAAGATTTTGAAATGTTTCTTGTCTTGAAAAAAAAACAAAACTTGTTTTCTTTTAAATTTTATATCCTGAAAATTAGTTTAAAAAATCTAGTTTTAAATGACGTAAACTAAAAACTAATAAATCCTACTAATTATAAATCAGGTCCAGGATTTATACAACAGATAAGAAATAACTAAATTTTATAAATTAAAAAATGTTGAATAAAATTAAAATGGCTTAAAAGAACAGTTAACTCAGTAAATAGTTTTTTCCTATCTGTGTGTGTACAATAGGGTTTTTATGACAAAGTCTTGAAAAAAAACACAATATTTTATCTTTTAAATTTTAATATCCTATAAACTAATTTTTAAAAATATTAAGTTTTAAATCAGCCAAACTAAAAATTCATAAATCCTACTAATAATATATCAGGTCCAGGATTTATACAACAAATAAGAAATGACTAAAAAGAAATTAAATAATATTGAATAAAATTTAAAATGGCTAAAAAGAACATTTAATTCTGTAAATTGTTTTATCCTACCTGCGTGAGTAAAAAAGGCTTTTAACTCAAAACACATGCGCATATGGAATTTAAGTACTCACATTCTTAAACGGAGTAATGTAAGAACAACTGTCAGATGTTTTATTTTATGTCACATGCCCTTGGTCTTGTAGTCACACTGGCACTGGTTGCATGTGTGTGTGAGCAATGTAAGTACAACAGTCATATTTATGAAGCCTTTACATTTGCTTTATGAATTTTTTTATGCATGACCATATGTGAAACCACCAAACCATCAAAGCCGTAGAAGAATTGCAGTTTGCGCAATACATAACCTTCTTGTTTATAGCTTCTTTTATATATTCAAGTCGATGCATTTTTAGTTGTATTTTGTTTAGGAATACTTCCACAGTGTCTTAAAATCACAAAAGTCACATTCAATCAAAAACTCTTCTCTGATTTGACTAAGTTTGTGGCTGTCTAAATTAGATTTCCAGTGGGTTTCAAAAGAACACTGGTTGCATTTGTAGGCTGCTTTTTTTATGTAGCTTTAAATGTTGTTGAATTGACCCTCACACATAGTACAAGGATACCAAGTTTTTTTATCGACTGTTTTATGAAACTGTTTGGGGGTTGAATTTGTAGTTGTACTGATTGTATTTGTGTCTAAATGTTTAACATATGTAACTTCGTGAAGTATTGTAAGTACAACCGTATTTATGAAGCCTTAACATTTGTTTGATGGACTCTTTTATGCATGACCATATGTGAAACTAAACATCATTTAAAAGGCGTGTTAGCTCCCGCTAAATTTCGCGGTTGTTTGTAAATTTTAAAACCACACAATTGGATGACGGACAGAGTACATTTTTCGCGCATTTGGACATGCGCACCAAGAATCAGGGAGATCCTTTTTCTACCGCCTCGAGAAAATGGCGTGTTTTTTCTCCAACTATTTCAAATTTCTACCCTTGAAAGTGCTCGATTTTGGTGTACTGAAGCATAGAACTAGAAACTTCAGCCCTTCAGCTACGTGGTACCATCATAGATCAAGACAGGGGCCCCTTGGAACGTGGAGAAATTGGCTGCAAACTGGTGAGTGCTTTGTTTCTGATTTCAGTTGTGTGGTACCAACAATTAACCTATGGACCTTAATTATTTCGTGATTTCATATCAATATATTTATGTTTGTTCGCGCTTTCATTAATTAAAATATATACAGTCCATTGCAGTTATCGTTTTTCTAACTGCGGGCAAACAAGGCGTAGTATAATCGCAATGTGCGCAATATATAACCTTCTTGTTTACAGCTTCTTTGATATTTTCATATCGATGCTTTTTCAGTTTATGTTTGTTTAGGGAATACTTCCACAGTGTCTTAAAATCACAAAAGTAACATTCAATCAAAAAATCTTCTCTGTTATGACTTATTTTGTGGCTGTTTAAATTAGATTTCCAGTGGGTCTCAAAAGAACACTGGTTGCATTTGTAGGCTGGTTTTTCATGTAGTTTTAAATGTTGAGGTAAATAGAACTTATTAAGACACTTGTAGTCACATATGGGACATTTGTAATATTGAGCCGCATCAGCAAAAGTCTTATGTGTCAGCATATGACGTTTCAGAGCATACCTGAACAGTGAAGTGTACCTATAAAGGTCACATACATAAACGACATTCCTCCATAGTTTTGTGACGTATTGAATGCTGGCCCAGAGCTGTTTTATGTTTAAATTTAGCCTCAAATAGTACAATGAACTAACAAGTGATTTTTGAAACTGTTTGGGCGGTTGAATTTGTAGTTGCACTGATTGTATTTGTCTAAATGTTCAACTTAACTTTGTGAAGTATTGTAAATTCAACAGTAGTATTTATGAAGCCTTAACATTTGTTTGATGCACTCTTTTATGCATGGCCATATGCGAAACTAAACATCTTTTAAAAGGAGTAGTATAATCGCAATTTGCGCAATATATAACCTTTTTGTTTACAGGTTCTTTGATATTTTCAAATCGATGCCTTTTCAGTTTATGTTTGTTTAGAGAATACTTCCACAGTGTCTTGAAATCACAAAACTCACATTCAATCAAAAAAATCTTCTCTGTTATGACTTATTTTGTGGCTGTTTAAATTAGATTTCCAGTGGGTCTCAAAAGAACACCGGTTGCATTTGTAGGCTGGTTTTTCATGTAGTTTTAAATGTTGAGGTAAATAGAACTTATTAAGACACTTGTAGTCACATATGGGACATTTGTAATATTGAGCCGCATCAGCAAAAGTCTTATGTGTCAGCATATGACGTTTCAGAGCATACCTGAACAGTGAAGTGTACCTATAAAGGTCACATATATAAGCGGCATTCCTCCATAGTTTTGTGACGTATTAAATGCTGGACCAGTGCTGTTTTATGTTTAAATTGAGCCTCACAAATAGTACAATGAACTAAAAAGTGATTTTTGAAACTGTTTGGGCGGTTGAATTTATAGTTGCACTGATTGTATTTAAGTCTAAATGTTCAACTTAACTTCGTGAAGTATTGTAAATCCAACGTATTTATGAAGCCTTAACATTTTTTTGATGGACTCTTATGAATTACCATATGTGAACTAAACATCTTTTAAGAGCCGTAGAATAATCGCAATTTGCGCAATATATAACCTTCTTGTTTACAGCTTCTTTGATATTTTCAAATCGATGCTTTTTCAGTTTATGTTTGTTTAGGGAATACTTCCACAGTGTCTTAAAATCACAAAAGTCACATTCAATCAAAAAATCTTCTCTGTTATGACTAATTTTGTGGCTGTATAAATTAGATTTCCAGTGGGTCTCAAAAGAACACTGGTTGCATTTGTAGCCTGGTTTTTTATGTAGCTTTAAATGTTGAGGTAAATAGAACTTATTAAGACACTTATATTCACATATGGGTCATTTGTAATATTAATCCATATCAGCGAAAGTCTTACATGATAGCGTATGATGTGTAAGAGCATATACCTGAACGGTGCAGTATAAGGACAAATGTCACATGTACAAAAACGGCCTTCTTCCTTATTTTAATGACTTATTGAATGTTGGACCAATGCTGTGTAATGTTTGAATTGACCCTCACAAATAGTGCAAGGATACCAAGTTATTTTATTGCCTGTTTTATGAACTAAAAAGTGATTATTTAAACTGTTTGGGCGGTTGAATTTGTAGTTGTACTGATTGTATTTGTGTCTAAATGTTTAACATATGTAACTTCGTGAAGTATTGTAAGTACAACCGTATTTATGAAGCGTTAGCATTTGTTTGATGGACTCTTTCATTCATGACCATATGTGAAACTAAACATCTTTTAAAAGGCGTAGTATAATCGCAATGTGCGCAATATATAACCTTCTTGTTTACAGCTTCTTTGATATTTTCAAATCGATGCTTTTTCAGTTTATGTTTGTTTAGGAAATACTTCCACAGTGTCTTAAAATGACAAAATTGACATTCAATCAAAAAATCTTCTCTGTTATGACTAATTTTATGGCTGTTTAAATTAGATTTCCAGTGGGTCTCAAAAGAACACTGGTTGCATTTGTAGGCTGGTTTTTCATGTAGTTTTAAATGTTGAGGTAAATAGAACTTATTAAGACACTTGTAGTCACATATGGGACATTTGTAATATTGAGCCGCATCAGCTAAAGTCTTATGTGTCAGCATATGACGTTTCAGAGCATACCTGAACAGTGAAGTGTACCTATAAAGGTCACATACATAAACGAACGTTGTGACGAAGTTTTGTGACGTATTGAATGCTGGACCAGTGCTGTTTTATGTTTAAATTTAGCCTCACAAATAGTACAATGAACTAACAAGTGATTTTTGAAACTGTTTGGGCGGTTGAATTTGTAGTTGCACTGATTGTATTTGTCTAAATGTTCAACTTAACTTCGTGAAGTATTGTAAATCCAACAGTAGTATTTATGAAGCCTTAACATTTGTTTGATGCGCTCTTTTATGCATGGCCATATGCGAAACTAAACATCTTTTAAAAGGAGTAGTATAATCGCAATTTGCGCAATATATAACCTTCTTGTTTACAGCTTCTTTGATATTTTCAAATCGATGCTTTTTCAGTTTATGTTTGTTTAGGGAATACTTCCACAGTGTTTTAAAATCACAAAAGTCACATTCAATCAAAAAATCTTCTCTGTTATGACTAATTTTATGGCTGTTTAAATTAGATTTCCAGTGGGTCTCAAAAGAACACTGGTTGCATTTGTAGGCTGGTTTTTCATGTAGTTTTAAATGTTGAGGTAAATAGAACTTATTAAGACACTTGTAGTCACATATGGGACATTTGTAATATTGAGCCGCATCAGCTAAAGTCTTATGTGTCAGCATATGACGTTTCAGAGCATACCTGAACAGTGAAGTGTACCTATAAAGGTCACATACATAAACGAACGTTGTGACGAAGTTTTGTGACGTATTGAATGCTGGACCAGTGCTGTTTTATGTTTAAATTTAGCCTCACAAATAGTACAATGAACTAACAAGTGATTTTTGAAACTGTTTGGGCGGTTGAATTTGTAGTTGCACTGATTGTATTTGTCTAAATGTTCAACTTAACTTCGTGAAGTATTGTAAATCCAACAGTAGTATTTATGAAGCCTTAACATTTGTTTGATGCGCTCTTTTATGCATGGCCATATGCGAAACTAAACATCTTTTAAAAGGAGTAGTATAATCGCAATTTGCGCAATATATAACCTTCTTGTTTACAGCTTCTTTGATATTTTCAAATCGATGCTTTTTCAGTTTATGTTTGTTTAGGGAATACTTCCACAGTGTTTTAAAATCACAAAAGTCACATTCAATCAAAAAATCTTCTCTGTTATGACTAATTTTATGGCTGTTTAAATTAGATTTCCAGTGGGTCTCAAAAGAACACTGGTTGCATTTGTAGGCTGGTTTTTCATGTAGTTTTAAATGTTGAGGTAAATAGAACTTATTAAGACACTTGTAGTCACATATGGGACATTTGTAATATTGAGCCGCATCAGCTAAAGTCTTATGTGTCAGCATATGACGTTTCAGAGCATACCTGAACAGTGAAGTGTACCTATAAAGGTCACATACATAAACGACATTCCTCCATAGTTTTGTGACGTATTGAATGCTGGACCAGTGCTGTTTTATGTTTAAATTTAGCCTCATAAATAGTACAATGAACTAACAAGTGATTTTTGAAACTGTTTGGGCGGTTGAATTTGTAGTTGCACTGATTGTATTTGTCTAAATGTTCAACTTAACTTCGTGAAGTATTGTAAATCCAACAGTAGTATTTATGAAGCCTTAACATTTGTTTGATGCACTCTTTTATGCATGGCCATATGCGAAACTAAACATCTTTTAAAAGGAGTAGTATAATCGCAATTTGCGCAATATATAACCTTCTTGTTTACAGCTTCTTTGATATTTTCAAATCGATGCTTTTTCAGTTTATGTTTGTTTAGGGAATACTTCCACAGTGTTTTAAAATCACAAAAGTCACATTCAATCAAAAAATCTTCTCTGTTATGACTAATTTTGTGGCTGTTTAAATTAGATTTCCAGTGGGTCTCAAAAGGACACTGGTTGCATTTGTAGGCTGGTTTTTCATGTAGTTTTAAATGTTGAGGTAAATAGAACTTATTAAGACACTTGTAGTCACATATGGGACATTTGTAATATTGAGCCGCATCAGCTAAAGTCTTATGTGTCAGCATATGGCGTTTCAGAGCATACCTGAACAGTGAAGTGTACCTATAAAGGTCACATACATAAACGACATTCCTCCATAGTTTTGTGACGTATTGAATGCTGGACCAGAGCTGTTTTATGTTTAAATTTAGCCTCACAAATAGTACAATGAACTAACAAGTGATTTTTGAAACTGTTTGGGCGGTTGAATTTGTAGTTGCACTGATTGTATTTGTCTAAATGTTCAACTTAACTTCGTGAAGTATTGTAAATCCAACAGTAGTATTTATGAAGCCTTAACATTTCTTTGATGCACTCTTTTATGCATGGCCATATGCGAAACTAAACATCTTTTAAAAGGAGTAGTATAATCGCAATTTGCGCAATATATAACCTTCTTGTTTACAGCTTCTTTGATATTTTCAAATCGATGCTTTTTCAGTTTATGTTTGTTTAGGGAATACTTCCACAGTGTCTTAAAATCACAAAAGTCACATTCAATCAAAAAATCTTCTCTGTTATGACTAATTTTGTGGCTGTTTAAATTAGATTTCCAGTGGGTCTCAAAAGAACACTGGTTGCATTTGTAGGCTGGTTTTTCATGTAGTTTTAAATGTTGAGGTAAATAGAACTTATTAAGACACTTGTAATCACATATGGGACATTTATAATATTGAGCTGCATCAGCGAGAGTCCTATGTGTCAGCATATGACGTTTCAGAGCATACCTGAACGGTGAAGTGTATCTACAATGGTCACATGAATATAAACGGCATTCCTCCTTAGCTTTGTGACGTATTGAATGCTGGACCAGTGCTGTTTTATGTTTAAATTTAGCCTCACAAATAGTACAATGATACCAAGTTATTTCATCGGCGGTTTTATGAACTAAAAAGTGATTTTTAAGAACGTTCTGGCGCTTGCTTTTGTAGTCACATTGGTTGCATTTGTACCTAAAAGTTTAATAACATTCAAGTTAACTATCAAACCTACAAACGCTTCGATTGATAAATAAACACAGGCAATGCGTGTCTTATACTACATTCATCTAAAATATGTAAAAATATACCTTAGCTTATTATATTTTTAAAACGTCTTGCCTAGCTTCTTTTAATTATTGATGGAACGATATGTTTACGTAGGTGTCGAAAACCGAATCGATCCAAAATAAAAATAGTGAGGATTCCACGCGTTTGACATTACCATTGAAAAACCACACGGAAGGAAAAGGGCACCCGTAGGCAACCCGTTAGGCAGTACATCAACTCGTTATACCCGGATTTCAGCAGGTTTCACGTTTTCGCGTGTAATAAATTTAATGATTATTCTTTGCGCAACACTGCTGTGTACCTTCTTCTCGCTCATTGCGATTGCTCCTGGCCAAATGAGTATCGCGGCACTAGCAGCCGCCTACATGCTCCTGAATATCCCTACTCCAAAATTCTAACGGCCACGTTCATCTTGAATGACTTTTCCGTTTATATTTGATCCACCCTCGTACATACTCATACTACACGCATGGTAAACTAGGCTTAATACTTTGATTTTATCGCGGCCTTGTCATAATGTCGGAGACTGTCAGTTGTTGTTACTTTATATGTTTGTGCTGGAAACGAAAGAAAATCTCGCACTTTCTCTACTTTAATGGAAATTGGAAATAGTAATGTTTTATGATGTTATTGGACAAGATATACGATTACACGATATGTAGTTTCTTCCTTTAATCCAATAAAAATATGAAATAGAAAATATGTTACATACCATGTGCATAGTTCATCCGGCAGATGAATTACCATGTGCCTTCTTGTATTCGCTTTTACTCGATGTTGAAACGGACATACTGGGCATTTATAGGGTGGTCCGCCATCCTCTGAACAAACCACTTCCCACTCAGCGGGAAGTTTCGGAAGATAGTTTCTAACAATAGGTTTTCTTCTTCTAAAAATAACGCAAATTTTTTTATGACTGTGCGAAAAATATATTTTTTGTCTGAAATCGTCTTTACCTTCTTACTTTCTTGACAACTTTGGTGTCTTTCTTTGAAATCGGTGGGATAATTTGAGACCACTCCTTATCAAAATTAGTTTTCATAAGGTCAATTTTAGCTTTATCAGGTTTCATGTCGTCTTCTAAAACATCATCTTTGGTTTCCTCTGCCATTAGTTTATCTGGTTCCGGTTCTGGAATTGCTATCACTGTAACATTGGGTTTATTTTTTAAAACGGTTTTAGTTAGATTTCTTCTACGAATAGGACGTTTAGTTTTTCTTTTAATTAGTCTAGATACTTTAGTTTCTAAATTAATGTTTTCTGTAGACTTTAGTGTAGATTTAGGATGATTTTTTAATTCTGTTTTAGGTGTCTTTTTGTTATCTATATTGTTCACATTTAATTTATTTGGCTTACTACTTTCTGCATTGTTTTTATTCGGAGATAGTTTGACAGGCCTAAAATAAACAAATATATTGAAAACTATCAAGAGGATGTCTTAGTTCTTAGTTTTATAACACTAACAATGGTTTTATATATAACTGTTGAGTCAGAATCAGCTTGGTTTTAGAGGTTAAATCCGTAATTAAAGTTTTGGGAGATGTGGTCGAGGGATTCCATGTTGGTTCGCACAATGTGTTGACTCTCCGACCTGTCGAAGGCCTTCGATTGCGTCAATCACGATATTCTCCTCAAAAAACTAGACGCATACGGCATAAGAGGTATACACTTGAAACTCTTAGAAAGTTACCTCAAAGACAGGCCTCAGTCGGTATATTTTAACAACCAACTTTCTGAAAAAAGAAACTTAAAGCATGGTGTTCCTCAAGGGTCAATATTGGGCCATTTTCTATTTGTCACCTATGTAAATGATTTAAGCTATTAAATAATTAAGATTTAAAGTGTCAGATTTGCCGACACTACATTTACAACTTACAGCCCCAATTTTGATAATTTACTTGATAGCTCAAAATCTTTCTGTAATTTAGCAAGAAAATGGTGTAGTGCTAGTAATTTGTTATTAAACAAGGACAAAACGCAACTTGTAAAAATACCCAATGTACAAAATTAGCTCAGGATCACTCTGTAACACTTTTGGGAATCACTATAGATGACAAGCTTTCGTGGGTGCAGCACACCGACAATCTGAGGCGTTCTCTATCAAGTGTAACATTTTTGATAAGAAGGCTTCGTTCTTTTGTTAGTTTTGAAAACTTGCTATTTTGCTCTTTTTCATTTAAGAATATGCAATGCAATGCAATGCCCCTATAGGGTCATAGTACTGCAGCATTGCCGGTTTTTAAATTACAGAAAAAGGTGATTGTACAAAAATTCGTTAAACTATAACTTATGTAACAAACTACCAGAATCTATAAAAATTAAGTCAAACAAAAAATGTATAACAGCAATTAAAAAAATATTTACTTACTCATTGTTTTTATACTGTCCAAGGATTATGATTTTGTTTAGACTAAAAAAAACCTATAAACAGCGCACTTTCGGTATTCCTTTTCTTAAAATATGTAAGATTTTTTGTATACCTACCCATGTTCATTGTTTGTGTGTTTATTAAGTTTTTATTGTTTATACAAATTATTATTAGTGTTATATTATGTATTTACGCTTATTAGTTACTAACGTTAGTTTTAAGATAATGTTTTTTTCTTGCACTTATCGCTTTATGCTTTTTTGTTGTATTTCTTCTTTCAACTTTTTGACTTGTTATAATTGTATATTGTACAAAAAATAGTCAAATAAACTCTACTCTATAAATTCTCAGATATTAAATGTGTTTTGACTATTTTTAAAAAATATCTAAAATATTTTGATGTGGATAGTTTGTTGTACTTACTCTATTATGCTGTATGTAAGACCCTTGACTGCGTTCTCATTGGGGCTTGACCCTAAAAGACATTTGTATATACAATGTTGGTAAAATCTTTACTGTATAACGTTAAAATTTGTAGCGAATTTCCTCAGGAGCAAAAAAAACTCTATTTCTATATTTATATATTAAGAAAGACTCATTTAGAATAGCAAAAATTCAAATGTCATACACAAGATGTGTTCAGCACTGGCATACCATTAGAAAAACTTAAAACCTACAATTTGCAATGCATATCACTTACACTCTTGCTTAAGCCCATCACACACAAAAATGCATAAGCGCATAGCATGGCACATAGTGGTGCAAAGATAATCAGCGATCGAATAGCAGCGGCCATATTGGATTTGCGTAAGAAAAGTCCATAAGGTTGAACTTCTATGCGCCATGCTATGCGCTATGCATTTTTGTGTGTGATCGGCTTTATACTAAAGCCGATCACACACACAAAGCCTTTATACTAAAGCCGATCACATACAAAAATGCATGGCGCATAGCATGGCGCATAGAAGTTCAACCTTATGGACTTTTCTTACGCAAATCCAATATGGCCGCTGCTATTCGATCGCTGATTGGCTTTGCACCACTATGTGCCATGCTATGCGCTTATGCATTTTTGTGTGTGATGGGCTTAATAGCGATTTCGGCTTTTGCTCGAAAACTGCCCTCGAGTGCTCGAAAATTGCTCTGAAACGGATGCACGTGTTCGACTTGAAAACAAGCAGTGCTTTAAAAAAGATTTGCGTGCTCGACTATTGCCCGCAAATCTCCGAGCGGGTGCTCGGAATTGCTCCATCGCTTTTGACGGAGCAACGTGTCAGATCAAAACAAAAACATAACCCCATTTTTTAGATCTAATTAATTTGTTTTTAAGTTTTGTGTATTTGTGGTTTTACATCTAAAAAATTTACATTTATAAACTTCATTGCACCCAAAAATTTTAAATCAAAAAATCATAAAACAACAATATTTTTTTATTTGTTGACGTTATAAAACCCAGGAAATTTCGAGCAAGTATTTGAAAATGTGTGTGTTTGCCTTTGCTCTGAAGGCGAGTAATCCCGGTCGATCTCAGATCAATCCCGGAGTGCTCGGAGAGAGATTGGTGACGTTACCGCTCTACCTGCGAGTGACTTCAGAGCAGTGAAGCCGAAATCGCTATTATTGAATGAGTTGTTTAAATTCTAGGTTATGTTTTTACCTGCTTTAATATTGGGCGATTCCTCCGATTTACTTGACAAGTCATTTTCGTCTGTATGATTGTTAACCACGAAATGACTAAAATTTACTTGTTTCTTCCAGTTTCTTATAGTTTTTATTTCGTCAGAACTAAATTTGGCTTTTTCAACAGAAATATTTTGGTTCTGGTTTACACTAAAAAAGAGATATTTTTAGGATAGGCTAATTTTCAACGTAACTTATCTTCTATTTAGTTAAAACCTGCGTGATTTACTTCATTACTTAAGACTTGCGTTCTGAACTTTTTGCCAAGCCGTTATTTCTCTATTTATTTTAACAGAATTACTAGAATTACTCCAGCTGGAATTTTCAGTTCAACTTCAGTAAGTTCAAATTCTTAATCGGCTTCATCTTTCTTTATTTGTTCTTCACTCTTATTATCATTTTCATTTGCAGTTGGTTAGGTTTAATTCTCGGCATTTCTTTGTATTTAAATAAGTCTTTCAGGATCAGCCAACTCATGCTCATTGTAGACAGGAAAAGAACTTAACGAAAAATCTTCAACTAAACTTTTTCCAATAAGTAATAAACATTACCTTTTACCGAGGGATGATCAGCTACCCACAGTAGGTGTACAATTTCTTCTACAGGACTGTACAGGACTCCACAGGACGCTACACTACAGGACGAATAATTTATTTAAGTCCTGCATGATGGTGTCTTGTAGTGATAATGTTTTTTGTCTTAAACAAGTAATTAAGAAAAGGAGTGCCAGAAATATAGAGACTCCTGTTGCCTTTGTGGGCCTACAAAAGCATATGATACCGTTCTAGTAGAAAAATTATGGATAGTGTTAGAGCAGAGTAATATCAGTCATACATACATAAAAGCGATAAAAGAACTATACAAAAGGTCAAGATCTAAAATTAAAATTGGAAATCGACCTTCAAAAGAATTTCTGGTAGCGAAAGGCTTAGGACAGGCATGTTGTATCTCTCCACTTCTTTTTAAAATATATATCGCAGTAGCTGTATAAAACTGGAAACGTAAAGTACACGGTATGGGATACAACTTAGTAGCCGATTTACCATATACTCACTGACGACAAAGTAATTCTACCTAATGATAAAGAAGACATAGATTATATGATGAGAAAGTAAACAGAAGAACACCACAAGTGGGGGTTAACAGTGAACGTGGACAAAACACAGTACTTACGTACTGAAAACGTATCAAGTGAATTAGAACTAGACAATGGCCAAATATCACCATGCAATGAATATGTATACTTGGGGTTCACATTTGATGACAGGAACAGACCGTAAAGAACTGGAAAAACCAATAGTAAATGCAGTATTTCATGGTGAAAAGCACGCTATTATATGAAATAGAGACTTGTCGAGTAACAGAAAAATACAAACACAATGAAAATTAATTGATCATATAAAAATGAGAATAAAAGAATGGGAATCGAGGAAGGCATAACGGATCACATCACTAAAAGACAACTGAGATAGTACGACCATGTACAACGGATAAACGACGAAAGATTATCAAAGCAGGTCCTTGAATGGCAACCAATAGCGCGCAGAAAAAGAAATTGCCCTAAACTAGAATTGCAACAGTCAATCCAAAGATAATGAGTCAAAAAAACCTGACAGAAGATGATTGTCAGGATCGAAGTAGGTGGAAAATAGGCGTCGGACAATGTAGAAAAACGTTCTAAACCGACATAGTAGTAGTAGGATGGTATACAACTTTGGTTCAGTTGATCAATCCTCATCTTTTACTTTAACTTTTTTCCATAACTTACCTTTAACTTTCATTCAATTGTTCAGTAAAGTTTATTAAGGACCTAATAGACTTACTTTTGACTTTGGTTGAATGTCACACATCCAGATCGGCAAATTTTTTCCAACAGGGTCAACCCTAACAGAAAATCTTGTAGAACATTTTTGTTTAATTCCAAACAGACTGTATCTTCTCTTTGGTTAAAACCCGCGAAATCACTATTATTGTAGGGCTTGCTGACTGAACTTTTCGCCAAGCCATTATCGATTTTCTCAAGGATGACTCCAGCTACAACTGCCAACTCGACTTCAGTTAGTTCAGGTTCTTCATCGGTTTCATTTTCTTTTATTTGTTCTTCACTCTTATTATCAATTTCCTTTGTCATTAGCTTTTCGTTGGCTTTGGTGGTTTGTTGTTTGGATACATCGTCTTTTTTATCACTTGATTTTCGGCTTTCCTTATAACTTTTAGATATTTTGGTGGAACTTCTCCTTGCTCGTGTATATTCAGTCCTAATACACGATTGATTTAATTTTTCCTTTGATGAAGATAGCAGGGTATTATCTTTTTGGCTCATCTCTTTCTACCTATATCTAAAATACATAAAACCTTCTACACACCTATTCTAATTAGTCTTACAGACTTAAATTTAATATACAGTATGTCCACGGATACAGATACCAAGAGGACAAATCTGCCGTCCCTAAGCAGAATGATGCCGCAATCAAAAAGTATAAAACCTTTTTTTTTTCTCAAAAGGTAAAATTTCTGCATGCGGCTTTCTTTTTAGGGGCTGTAGTAATGGAGTAAAAATCTAAAACCTTAATTTTTCTACAAAAGTCATACTTCAGCTTATTTTAAACAATGTATTGCCATCAAGTGTGGATTTGAGGAGGCAAAAATGTGGTAATTACTCCCCCAAGAAAAAAAATATATGCACTTTGAGTTATTAAATAAAGGGCTTACTCCCCGTAGAAAAAAATTAATACCCAAAAATTTGAAAATATTATACAGAGGAGTTGAAAAAGAAGAAATTCACCAAACATCCCAGGTAGCAAGGTCACGTTTTTTAAACGTCAAAAACAAGTCATTTTTAATGACTATTGACGTCTCTAACCTGACGTGTAAATAACCTTTAAATGACGTTCAAAAGACACACCCAAAATGACGTCATTTTCAGACGTTTTAAAGGCGTCAGCAATATGACGTATTGGGGACCAAATCAGAACATCAGACACACACACACAGACCTATTTATGACTTTTTTTAAACTCGCCTGAATATATGAAATATTCCCTGCAGTTGAGAACAACAAGACGCTAGCGCTACCAAGTCCACTTTCAATCCCTGGCTTCGCAAGCGCAGATCTACCAATATTATTTACCTCATGTCTTAGAATAGATGCATACAGGGTGATTTTCACTTGAATGATTCTAACCACATGAAAATGGAAAGTTTCAAAAACCTAACCTAACAAAACCTAATCAAATCTAACCGAACCGAAGGAAACTGAACCAATAATTTTTTGTGTGATGTGAATCCGAACCGAACCAAACCGAACCTAACTAAACTGAACCAAACCTAACCTAACCAAACTAAACTACAACACGTACTGCTAATTAGGTTTAGTTGGGTAGGGTTAGGTTTGGATAGGTTCGGTTCGGTACGGTCCGGTTCGGATTCACATCCTCTAGCATCCCAGGTAGGAAGTCAGGAAAGTTTTTTTTTTGAAAAAAAAATATTGGTTTAGTTTGCTTTGGTTCGGTTCGGTTAGATCTGATTAGGTTTCGTTAGGTTAGGTTTTTGAAACTTTCTATTTTCATGTGGTTAGAATCATTCAAGTGAAAATCACCCTGTACATCGATTCTAAGGTGAGGTTATGAAGTTAGAATAACCTTCAAAAACAATCTCCTGTAATAACTTAAATAATAACAAACCTAGTACGTTTTTTACCATCCTTAGCACTTATATCCATTAAACCAAGTACCAGCTAGTTGTAAAAGTGTTAGTAGCATCAGGGGTTTTTCCTCAACAGAGTTAAACAGGTATGAAAACAATAATTTTCCATGCTGAAAATCTGACAGCTGATAAGTCATAATAAACAGCTGATCAAAAATCAGCAGATCCAACCAAAATGTCGGGCCCACAATCAGGTGTGCAGGCCGGAAAATTACCAGCTTCCTCAAATGAAAGCATCAACAAAATAAACAATGGCGAGAATCAGCTAAATACCAAATCGCGTGCCGAGCCCCAAACCATCGAGCAGGCGCCCATGTATAAATGCCATCCCAAGCAAGAAGTCAAAAGTGTAGTTTGCAGAAACTGCTTCAATATCTATCACAGCAGTTGTTTTGCACGTGATTAGCGAAAGGGAATCAAGATTGATGACCTAACTTGCATTTGCAGTAAAGAATGCAAAGAACAATATGAAAAAACCGACGATGGATTGCAAAAGCAAAAGGATCTTCAAAACCAAGAAATCAAGGAACTAAAAACCAAACTCAAAAATGAACACAAAATCTGTAAAGAACTGGAAAGCAAAATTAATAGCTTGACAGGTAAACTTAATGCAGAGAAATCAAATAGTCAAGAATTCAAAAATAAAATTCAGGAACTTGAAAAACAAGCCCAGGAATATTTAAATAACAAAACCACTGAGAGTATGACCTTCAAAGATGACACATCTATTTTAAGGGTTGAACAAACAATAAAAATTATACAAAATGACCTGGAAAACATAAAAACAACTACAAAAGAGTCTCTAAAACTATTAGAAGATAAAATTGAACTAAGGCTGGGATCTATACAAACACAGAACCAAAAGCGTACAACTGTACCAAATTGGAACCAGAGCACAAACTATATTGACATTCTTGAAAGCGGAGATGAACACACTCAAGAAGAAGTTCACCCACCTTTATATAATAAAGAACATTTTCAATGGCAGACATGGTCCAATAAGAAAAAAAGGCACACTAGAGTCATCAATAATGAAAAAGATGAATCATACAGTCTCTTCAATAACAATAATAATATTAACACAAATATAAACAATACTGGACAAAATAAACAACACAAAAAAATGTATAGAAAACCCAAACCACTAGTAGGCAGTGCAGATGCTGGAGAAGAACTTATGGGACTTCAGACATCAAACAAAAATAAAAAGATCTGGCTCTTTGTAAGTGTAAAAACTAACAATGAAGTTACAGAAGATCTTATCAAAACCTATGTAACCAAGCATAGCAAGACCGACAAGGAAGTATACGTAAAAGAATGTGAACCAAAGATGAATTCAAATAAAACAAAATTTTACATGGTTGGAGTTGATCCAGATCTCAAAGAAGCCATATATGACTCCAAATTTTGGCCCAAAGGAGTTAAATTCAGCAGGTTTAACTTTGGCCTAGGAAAAAATTTTTTAGATCAATAAATGCTCCTTGGAGCACTCAAGAACAAACTACAGTAGGTAAGAAAACAAGCAATTCTGAAACTATAAACAAAGATGATTTGCTTGTGTACTACCAAAATGTTAATGGGCTACGAACTAAGTTAACAACATTATGCAACAACGCAGCATGCAACAATGAATATTCAGTGATTCTCCTCAACGAGACCTCATTAAACCAAGATTTTACCGATTCAGAATTAGGCCTTCACAATTACACAATATACCGGAGGGATAGGGATCCACAACAAACGGGTAAATCAAGAAATGGAGGTGTACTAATTGCAGTTCATAATGATATTCGATCAAGAAAAATAAATGTTGCACATGATCTATCAGAAGAAATCTGGGTATTTACAGAATATGGAAAAAACAAATTAATATACTGTTGCTTTTATACCCCACCAAACTCAAATAGGGAATGCTACGAGAGACATTGCAATACCCTTGAACAAGTAGCCCAGCAATTTGAGGATATTACCATAGTGGTTGCAGGTGACTATAACCTTCCTCATACAAGATGGCACAACGATGACATGGGTGTTTCCACTGAAGATATTACTAATACTGTTGAACCATTGGCTGAAACAATGCCTTTTCTAAACTTTTTTCAACATAACACAATACCTAACAGCAATGGAGTAATGTTGGACTTAATCTTTAGTAATGAGATGAATATAACAGTGCGATGTGCAGACTCAGTACTTATAGAATGTGATAGACACCATCCAGCATATGAGATTAGGATAAGTTGTGAATCCAGCAACTTACTAGAATATGAACACTTAGTATACGATTTTAAACGCTGTAATTTTAAAGATATTGGTACCATAGTGGAATCCACTGACTGGGACACTATCCTTGAGAATTCTAATATTGACATAAATGTCTCTAACTTTTATAAAATTTTATACATTATTCTGGAAAAAAATGTTCCTAAAATTAAGTTCAAAAGTAAATTCTCATTTCCTCCTTGGTTTGATAATGACTTAAAACTAAATATTTACAAGAAAAAAGAAGCCCACAAAAAATTTAAAATCTCCAAAAGCCCCGCGGATTACAATTCTTTTAAGCAACTCAGAACACTTTGTAAAACACAGGCCAATAACTGTTACAAGAATTATATTCAAAATATTGAAAACAATGTAAATATGGATCCCCGGAGCTTTTGGAGGTACATTCAGGATAAGACTAAAAATAGGGACATTCCATCTCTAATGAAGCTGGGTGTTAGAACAGCATCCTCAGGCCAAGCAATTGCACAGCTCTTTGCCAATCATTTCTCGTCAGTGTACGAAGATCCACAAACAACAAAATTGACAAGATATAACTCATATAACTCTAGAAACATATCATCATACTCTGTCTCATTGACACAAATTATTAGGAAGCTTGAACTTTTAAACATAAACAAGAGTCCAGGACCGGATCGTATCCCCCCTTCACTATTGAAAAACTGCTCTAACGCCTTTAGCAAACCTCTATACTTATTATTTAATCAATCTCTTGCGTTGGGTATCTTTCCTAAAATCTGGAAAACATCATATATTATCCCTATTTTTAAAAACTCTGGAGATAAGGATGATGTTGCCCAATACCGACCAATAGCGATAATATCACAAATTCCCAAAATACTAGAGTCGTTGGTAGCGGATTTCTTTGGTGACATGCTTAGGAACAGCTTTGATGACTCTCAGCATGGCTTCCTGCGGGGGCGATCGACTACCACTAATTTACTTCACTATGAGAATGCCCTGTCAAGAGCCTTGGAGAATGGCAACTCAGTTGATGTAATCTATACTGATTTCTCCAAGGCTTTTGACAGAGTAAATCACGGGATCCTGACTGAAAAGATGAGGTCTTTTGGGATAGAAGGATCACTCTTAAACTGGACTAAATCATACATATCTGAGCATGAACTTATAGTAAAGATCAATAATTGCTACCTCTCTGAACCATTTGTGGCTGTCACAGGGGTTCCACAAGGTGCACATCTGGCACCTACACTTTTTAATATGTTTATGAAAGATGTAGTCGATTGTTTTGAGTTTGCTAGTGTAGAAGGTTACGCTGACGACCTAAAAATTTACATTGTTGTTGACAAGAATGAGGTGCCTGTTCAAATGCAGATGGACCTCTGTAGGTTTGCACAGTGGTGCAGTGACAACAGTATGACTTTAAATGCACAGAAGTGTAAGTATATCCAGTTCACTAAAAGTACCTCACCACAACCCAACAGGTATTATATTCTAGATACAGAAATAGAAAAAGTCAATATAATAAGAGATCTTGGAGTATATTTTTCATCTGACCTTTCTTTTACAGAACATGTAACAAAAATATGCAATAAAGCTCTTAAGATGCTTGGCTTTATTAAACGACATACAAAAGACTTCACTAACATTGATGCCCTAAAAACTCTTTACTGTAGCTTAGTTCGATCCATTCTTGAAAGTAATTCTTCAGTTTGGTCACCATACTTCTCTACTTACATCACAAAAATTGAAAAAGTTCAAAATAAATTTCTACGTTATATTGCGTTTAAACTAAGTATTTCATTCGAAAACATTAATTATAGTGAACTTCGCACTCTTCTGAACCTGGAAAAACTAGATCACAGGCGAAAATCATCTGATCAGGTCATAATCTTCAAACTTATCAACGGCCTTATCGACTGTCCAGAACTTCTCTCTACCTTACGTTTTCATGTACCTCCTCGCACTTTAAGGGAAAATTACACTTTTGAACCAGAACGCCATAGGACCTTGTATGGGCAAAACAATCCAATTAATAGAATGATGCAAAATGCCAATCTTCTACAATTGGACTTCTTCAACACTTCAATTTATACACTCAAAAAACATATTAGAGAACATAGATAGTGGCCTGGTCTGTGAATTTTCTGTTGAGTAGGTATATGACTAATTAGTAGGTACCTATTAGGCTGATCAATATAGAGTAAATATATGTTTGTGGATATTTGTTTCTGGTCATTAGCAACTGATAATAGGCTTAATTATTTTATAGTATATAAGCAAACCAAGAATTGTAACCTTTTTAAATGGGGAAACCCGTCAATAAAACAGTAAAACAGTAAAAACAGTAATACATGAGGTAAATAATATTGGTAGATCTACGCATGCGAAGCCAGGGATTGGAAGTGGACTTGGTAGCGCTAGCGTCTTGTGGAAACTTAGACACAGAAGGCGACTCTTCTGTGACTTAGACCTGGAAGTACTGGAACAGGTACAGCGGTGTTCTGTGAGGGACAGATCAAAATAGACCTAAACCTAGCCTTACACATCTCCACCTTGAAGCGAAAGAAGTCTCGAAGTATGTCTTGATTTAACATTTAATTTATTTTACATATGTACCCCCACATTTCGTATAAATTCGGTCAAGTACTGACTGGGGCACCATCTATGTAAGTATGAGTGTATGTCCCTTGGACAAAGTGTGCAGTGTGGGTAGTGAACAATATATGACGTTTTTCAGACGTCAGAAACTACACTACGAAAAGATGTCAAATAATTGATGCCTTAAACACAACATTTTTTGGTAGATGACCTGCTGGTCATCCAACTGACCACTTTTCGACGAAAAAAAGACGTCATTTGATGACCCCTTGCTACCTGGGATACCTAGGTAGTCAAGACAAACTAACACCTAAACATATTTTGCAAAACATGGTGTCTGATGTGTATGATGAAACATGACCCTAAGATGCCAAATGATACAAAAATTCCCCTATTCGGTCAGATTGTCAATGCCAATTAATGAATTATCATTTCATTTTTACTTATTGGCCTGTCCACATATTGCAGACAATTTGCCAGCTCAATTCAGTGGACACCAAAATAACACAACTCATTTAGACACACATTTATACTACATGAAGACCCAGAAGGCCAGCCAAGGAGGATTTAATTTTATCTGATACCCTTTGTCAGGCACAGGGGCCTTTATCGTGCTAGTGCCATCTACACTCTGAATACAGGACCAACCGCTTCACGTGACTTCCGAACCACGGCCTTGTATTGATCATCAACTTTGCCTACTTCGTTGATGCTCAACCTTCGCCCCTACTTCCAGTAAATCTGTATTCACAAACGGATAGTAAGTTCGAATTTGTAGTGACAAGCATGGGAACTGAACCACACACTGTCTGATTGCAAAGCGAACACACACCCACTGAACCAATTAATGCCACATTTTATTAATTATCCTCAATATCAGATCTTGTCAAAGGCTTGATATTAGGACCTACTACACTGTAGTCATTTTCAATTTGTTTTAAATGTAAAAGTTTTTATTGTAGCACACCATTTTTACCAGTTACTTTTCAGACAGTTTCAATTTTCTTTTAATAGGATAAATTAGGCCTTTGTAGATCAGGCAAATTGTAATTTTAAGGGTGTAATTTACTTCTGTAAAACAATAAAAAACTTTAAAAAATCTTCACAAACAGAAAAGAATACTAAACATGCACTACTTGCAAATATTGAACTATTATAAGGAGAATGGGCACACTGCATAGGTGTACACTTTTGCCATTTTATTTTGTTATGTAATTCGTTAGGTTTTTTATAACAGGGTTTCTAGAAATCTAGGTGACTTGGTAAATAAAATTTTAGCATATCAAAACAAAGAAAATACGAACCCAACTCAAAAAATTGTAATTTTTTTCAACAAAATGCAAAACTTGTTGACATCAAACTTCTATAAGAACAACATGGCCATCATATGATTGATAGGTCAAACTGGAGTAGTGTACTCTCGGTTCCTGTAGTGTACTCTGGGAATATTAAGTGTGCACAGTGGACTAAAAATTAAGTGATACTTTCAATTATCATTGGCCGTTTGTTACCTAGAAGCACAAACTATTCTTTGTGCTACAAGTTAGTTGAAAAATTATGTTGTTTTGCAGGCAAAGACGATATCTGCAAGCTACGCCTTTCGTGAGCAGCTCCATTTCTAGTCCACGGAGTCAACCCACCAAAAGCATAATTTGCTTATTCTCAGCAACTAACCTACAAAAATGAAGGAATTTTTAAATTTTTTAGATTTTTCAAAAAACTCTTTGGTAAGTTTTTTCAGGAGACATGTTAAATTATGATGAAATTGCAAACTATTTCTTTTTTTACAACAAACTGTAAGATTATCCTGAGACTGTCATTCATCCTTTTGATATATTTTTAAATACATGGTTTAACTTAATACCAAACGCGGATCTGGGTGAAAACTTAGGAGGGGGGTAATAGTCGACGATTTTTTTTGTAATATAATTTTTTTTCTAGGGGGGGTAATTCTCCTGTTTTTCCTTTAATTATTAGGTAAATGTGCATATTTTTTTTCTAGCCGGGGTAATTACCCTGTTACCCTCCCTACAAATCCGCACTTGCTACGTACACATACTATTCCTGGCTAAGGCGAATAAATTCTTCTTGTTTGGTCCTTACTGTGGGTATACATTTAGGTATCTTTCTTTTTAGAAATTGTCAAAACACATCCACTTGGTCCTCGGAAATGAATCATGTGACCTAGACTCAACAATTTCAGCCCTTTTGTTTGCTTACTACTTTTTTAAAAGAAAACATTGTCAAATTCCAGCAGTCCCAATATTAAATGTGTCAAAAAAGAACTTTCTGTTAAGAACTGAAAACTGTTTTGTCCTTAAAGATGCTGGAATTGACTTGGATAGATTAGTTTATAGGTATGAATGTTTGCTATATGCAGTGGCATATGCAAGGGGGGTTAAAAGAAAGTGCACTATCCTTTTTTCAAAAAAGGCTTAATTTCATTGAAAATGGGTTAAACCTAAAATATTTGGATTTATTTTAAATAAAATGTGCAAAAAATCAGCATGTTGGAGAGACTTAAGGGTACATAGCTCTGCAAGGGTAGTACCTAGGTGGCTTGGAGATATCTCATTTGATAGGTCTTGTAATGAGCATTCAGTCCTCTTACATATTTTAAGCATTTTTATTTTATTTTCTAGAGATGAAATAAATTTTGATAGCCTTTTAAAAAGATCCAATGTAACAGTCACATTGGTAGACCACCACATTTTGTCAAAAAATGATGAAATTCTGTCCAGTAAAGTCACTCGGGTTTTGGATCACAGACCTGTTGACACTAGTCATAAATGGGATAAAACCAAAGTTGACATTTGCATAGAACAAGTTGGATCATGCGCTACTTTGGTGACAGATGAAATTTGGAAAGGACAAAAAGATATTTTGACAAAACCACTGGCATATTTGTTGTATGGTAAGTTACATTCTTAGTTTTGAATAATCTCTATCAAACAACGGTTTTGAGTATGTATACCCTGTTAATTTGATATGTCCTGCTTCAAGTTTTGAGTATGTTTTCATTACAACCCTTTGAGTTGTTCTAGAGTTACTTAAATGACTTTAGCTGCCTGTCTCTCCATTATTATTTACATTTGGCCTCTATAATTTATATCACTCCTCAATAAGTACCAAGAGATTGGGAACACCACAAAAAGTGCATTATTATTTTAGAGACCATTATCTATGATACAATAGCTTTAATAAGAGAAAATGGCAAAGCCACAGATTTGGACATAGAAATAGGAACCACTCTAGAACTGGAATTCAACTTTAATGAACCTAGGAAATCACTTTTTGACAAGCTCTGGGCCGCCCACAATGATGTGTCCCATTTAACACCAAATCAGCTGCTGTACAAAGACTTAAAAGTTGTGGAAGGTATTTATGTTCCAGGTCTACCTATGTTAGTGGAAGATTTTTTAAAACTTGACAAAGGTTTTGAATCTTTACAGACTTTCTCTGAGGACCACAATGTAAATTGTATTGTCTTAGTTGGGTTAGATGCAAAAAATAGCATAGTTCGTCGTGATACAGCAATTTTTTCTAATTCGAAGGAAACTAATCTAAAAGATAATCTTTTAAAAGTTTTAAAAAATAGTCTAGATTTTGATTTTAAATTTGAAGAAAGAGCAACAGAGTTTAAAGATATTGTTTTGCTTCATGTTCATAATACAAAATTGTCTAGAAAACAATTGGTTCCTTTAATTAAGGAAGCGGTATTGTTAACTAAATAAAATCAGCAACTTGAATAATATTTGAAGTCTATTGCAGAAAGTAAAAATGATCACAACCTAAGTTTTGTGTTTGGGTATTTCGGTATAGTTGGACAAACCATTATTAAACCCGAATTCGACTTTGATTAACCCAGAATGTCACCTGTAACAAGCTTTAAGATAATGACTTTTCCCTTCTGACACCAACAGTTGTAGAATGTATTTCAGGTCTACCAATTTTAGTTGACTTTTTAAAACTTGAAAAAGGTTTTGAATCTTAAAAACCTTTTTCCAATGACCACAATATAAATTGTGTGGTCTTAGTTGGGTTAGATGCAAAATATTTAGTTTGTCGTGATACAGCAATTTTTTCTAATTTAGAGGAAAAATCTAAAATATATAGTTTTCTTCTAGATTTTGATTTCAACTTTGAAGAAAGACCAACACACTTTAAATATATGGTTTTGCTTTCTGTTCATAACACAAAATTATCTAAAAAACAATTGGTTCGGATCGGTTCCTGTTCATAATACAAAATTATCTAAAAAACAATTGGCAACTTGATCAAGATTTTAAATCTGTTGCAAAAAATGAAAATGATTACGACTGACAAACCCAGTATGTGGTCACCTTATGACCAGCTTTAAGACTCTTAGAATAACTTTTCTCATCTGGCAGTAATTTAGCTGTTGTACAAATTACTTAAAAGTTGTAGAAGACAATTATGTTCCAGGTCTACCAATGTCAGTTGAAGACTTTTTAAAACTTGACAAAAGTTTTGAATATTTAAAAACTTTCTCTAAAGACCACAATTTAAATTGTATTGTCTTAGTTGGGTTAGATTCTAACTCAAAGGAAAATAATCTAAAAGATAATCTTTTAAAACTTTTGAAAATAGTCTACTTTTTGATTTTAAATTTGAAGTTTTGTGTTTTGGTATTTTGGTTCTGTCTACCGAACCATTACTAGAATTTTACTTTGGAAAACCTATAATGACGTTTTCCATCGGACATAGAATAAGCTGTTGTACCAATGTTAGTTGAAAACTTTTATGTCATCTAGACTAGACGTTCAAATTCGCGTCCTAACAATTTTAACGCAAATTCTTTACAGCACTTAGTGCGTTCAAGAATTTTGACAGCAATGAGTGCGGTAAAGTAATTTTTACTTTGGATTTACTTCCGAAAGTTCGGACCGGTTTCGTTTGGTGTTTATATATAAAAATAATGTAAAAACATAAATGCCAATTATATATTTTTTCTGTAAATAAATAAAATTTATTCTATTTTAACATCTGAATGTTTTTCTATCCAGTCCAAGAACTTGGACACATCTACATAAGCTGAAGGATTGCATTCTTCACAAATTGTGTCCCCAAATGAAACAAGACCAACAAGTGTTCCATCTTCAGATACCAGAGGGCCACCTAAAATATTATAATTTTTAAAGGTGTATAGCTTCTTAGGTCTTTATTATAAATGCAGCTTTAATAAACTTTTATTGTTGCCAAAGCGACTCCTCTTGCATAATCGGATACGCTAACCCGATTTTTCAATGTCCCCTAATTGGGTACTTTTTTATGTTTCTTTACTCTTCCTTGACATCTGTAGAAGAAACGAAATGCTCTCTTCAGCTTAGAGTAAAAGAATATCAAAAAGTAAAAAGTACCTATTATGGGATGTTGAAAAATCGGGCTTAGCGGTTCATTCTGGGCCAAATGATTCAATGGTCTGATGCAAAAGTTTTGTGTAAGGAGTAGCATTGGTGTATAGGAAAGTGAAAGATACAGACACACCGAAGTCAAGTTTAAAAGTGAATAAAGACAAGTCGAAAGTTTTGTTTTAAAACAAGTTTTGCGAGAAATAGCCTAGGGTTGGATACTGAAGAGGTAATAGCAGTACACGTCGTACTGCATGTTGCCTGCAATGATAATACTCAAACGATAATAATGAATCCAAGGGTAGACTTACCTGAATCTCCTTCACATGTCCCTGTATTTCTATAACCTGAGGTGCAGATGTTTTTGTCTGTGACGTAAGGAATGTCATCGTTAAACACATCTTTACAGTCTTTAATGTCCATAACGGTAACATTAACGGATTTTAGAATTGGAGAAATGTCCTGAAAAAGTTATACAGGCGGAGTGTAAATGAAAAGCAAATGTTTTTAGGATGACACGTACACAGGGCTCTAAGTGGTAGAAGAGAGGTGTGGCTTGAACCATTGTCTAGTACTGCGTTTACATTACAGCGAGCATTATCGAACGAATTCTGTTGCCAACGTGTTTTTTAGTATGGTGTTAAAATTTTTTTGGCAATTTTGGATAAAAAATTCCCCGCACGTTGGCGAAATGTTTGGCGCAAAATTACCCTAACACAGAATTATCAGCACCCTTCTAGGAAAATATATTTTCGAGAGGTTGGGAGCACTGGCTGGGCAAAGCACAGGGCAGCGAACTCGTTCAGTCGTGCTCGCTGTAATGTAAACGTGGCATAAAACTTTCCGTCACCGTTTTCCGCTGTGTTTTGACGCCATATTTACCATGACGAACAGAGTTATTGTACAAAACTTGCTTTGTTCTGGCTAGTCTGAAGCATCTCTCTAGTAACTACTCTTGTATATTATCCATTCTAAAAACTTCCGCTTGTATAGGTCACCCTCTACCTATTCTTGTATATTACCAATTCTAAAAACGTCCGCTTTAATAGATCACCCTCTATTTACAACTGTGTAACTTCACAGTTACTAAGTGTACATGAGCATTAGACAGATTTCATGCATGCGGTTGGGATTACGTTGCTGTTAATTTAGTTATTAGGGACCTTTTGCGTGTCCCATTTTTACTTATCCTTTATTTGAGGCATGCGCAGTTACCTGGTTTAAACTTCATTCATTACTATAGGATATTGTTTTACCTTACTTGTGTTCGAATAACATAGGCTACTAGTTCCTTTATTTAGAGACAGTTTTGGCGCGCATATAACTTTATAAAAAAATGTAATGTTTATTTTAAATATTTTTGATACCAGACATTTATTTCAAGAGCTACCAATGCGGGGTAATCCGCAGATTTAATTTTATGCCAATTATTGAAAATAATTTTTTATAAAAACTGGTAGATATGTGTTGTTTGGCAACAGTGTTCACCAACTAACCAAAAGTTATCAATGTTCTGTGAAGTGTGTAAAAAAAAAGAAGGAGTACATAGTTCACAGACCTAATCCTATATTTTCTTGGCGGTTTTTCACTAGTAACTATTGGTTTTTCAGGTTTTTCCTAGTTGTTTTCGAAACTTTTTAATTAATTTTACCTACAGAACACAAAACAGGCTTTTGACAGATGAATAAAAAATAACAAAAATAACGCAAAAAAATATTGTGTTTGCAAAAGGTAAAAATTGGACTTTTAAATATGACGTGACATATGTCGTTTAATGTCACATTAATAAAGTAGAATATAGTGGAAATAAACCTACGTACATTTACACTTGGATATTGTTTATCGTAAGTCATTCCCCATCCCACAGCGGTTACGGTCTCTCCTTTATTTAGGACCTGATTTTTTGCAGGTAATTTAGCAATCTTAATGTTTTTATTTAACTTCACAGGACTTGATAGTTTTATAAGTGCTACATCGTTGAGGTAAGATGTACCTAAAATTTTAAGTAATACTTACCTATAAAATTGAACATTTTGGTTTCTTGTGTTAATTGTCAAGTATTTAGGTTAGATTACAAGTTTAATATTAATTCAATTTTAGCCTGGAGCATGTATTTATATAGATGTTCCGCCAATGGATTAAATTTAATAATAATTTAAGCTTTTAATAAAGTTTGAAACGGACTGCTCTCAAATGACGTTGACAATTTGTTAATGCGGTTATTTGATGTTGTCAAAATTGGCATTGATTTTTATTCGTGATTTAAAGGATATGGCACTGGGCCCATTATTCCTAACGCCCATCAGATTCTGTTTATATTATAATATGCTATTCTCCTCTTTTAAACAAGCATTTTTTGTAAACGACATTTTTTTGTGAGCCTAAGTAAACCAGAAATCGGCTTCAAAGTATTAACATTTTTGATATATCGATTCAGTGCCATATATGGTGAACTTAACGCTACTGTATATTTATCTAACCTTTTTCTGACAAATTGTCAAGTTTTTGATAGATCTATATACAGAGAAACATCATACAACTTTTAACACGTGCATTTAGAATGCAATCTGAGTAACAGTGCAAAGTACCGGGAAGATTATTTTGAGAGTCAGATGGGTCAGACGGATTTTAAAAGTATTTTAACCAATTATGGATTTGCATAAACGTTACCAAACGAAACATAACTGAAATTCGACAAACATTCCACTTTTGTAAAGATTCCATGATACGTGTTGTTTTTAAAAATCGGCTGCCATTCCCAGTCTGTCAAAAGTTATTTGAAACCAGCCAATGGAACAACTCGCCGCCTCTAACTTGTTGCGACAGATTTGCCGCCACGGCAAAGTTAAATCGCAGCTGTGTTAATTCGCCGCAGGTCAGGTTAAGTCAGATTAGTTGAGCCGAAGTTATATTTTCCAGCAGCGAGTTGTCCAAGACCATAATAGCACTGCAAGGACTTTCTCTTTTTTTCTTCTTTCTGGGGCCCATTTGCCCTCACCTTTAAATGTACGATAATTTTTTTTCTTATCTTTGGATAACTTGTAACATAATCTTACTAACCGCAAAAAAGCGATAACGCGACTACTCACAAATTAAAAAGTAAATTGCCCGTTTTCTATCCTCGTTCTCATCGTTGATGTCTGTTAATCGCAAGCGAGCATTTTGCTCGTTACAAACAAAACAATTTACCATTTTTAGTCTTTTTCAAACACAATGGCAATTCACGACGTTTTGCTATAACGCACTGTAACTTTTATAATAAATCAAATTGTCAAAAATATATTCTGAAAGTTTAAGGGTACTTACTGACGCACTATTTAACATAAACAATGACCTTACGGTAAAAACCACTGATGTGTATATTAAAAAGTTAATACTTTGAAGCCGATTTCTGGTTTACTCAGAAGGCTCCCAAAAAAATGTCATTTACAAAAAATGCTTCTTTAAAAGACGAGAATAGCATATTATAATATAAACAAAATCTGATGGGCGCCAGGAATAATGGGCCCAGTGCCATATCCTTTAAGAAAATTCTTTGGATTTTGGAATTTTTGGAAGGCAAAACGATTATCTAGAGTTGAAACAAATTAAAATGTGTTTATCCTAAGGTAACAAATAATAAGTGTGATTAAGCTTAGAGAAGAAATAGCGCTGAGAGCGCGGCACCCATTATCAGTAGCCTTAAGTTATCCAAGCCATACATTTAGGTTCATTTGAAATCCATCATGCTGGCACGCTTGTAGCAGTAATTTTTAGAGGTCCTTTCCCAGTACAGATATATTTAAGACGTACATGGCCTGGGGACAAATTGACCAGAGCATGTCACTCTTTACTAGACTAAAAACTGACAGTTTTGTTTATTAGTAAAATTTAATATATTTACCGTTATATTTCTCGTGTACAGTGACTTCAGTACTGCTTATATCCACTTGTGTTGGCTCGGAATCGTTCTTAATATTGTGAGCTCCAAGAACCACGTCCACTTGATGCATGCTAAAATATGTTATTATTGGATAATTAGCAGTTTATTGGTAATTAGTTGCCAAAGACTTGATTTTTTTGCTTCAGTAGTTTTGGAGATATTGAAAGTTATGAGAGCAATGCAAACCACCCTTGGATGAACGTATGAATGTACGGTAGTGGCGGTTAACACCCTTAAAGGATCTAAACTGGCACCTAGGCCGCCTTTCTGGGCCCGTTGTGCACCACGTACCTACTGTGTTCGACTCAGATAATAATTTAAATATTATCTAGTATATAGAACCCAGTAGACTTTAAATTATATTTTAGGCCAGAAACTTAGTCATCATGATATACCACATAATGCCATACTTTTAGCCTTAGACCACTGATGGGTCATAAACCTTTTGATATAACCAACAGCGTTCAGAGAGCCAGAATGTGCCCGCACTAGCTGCTAGCTCCAAATAGGCACTTCATATACCCTGTCCCATGTGGTGATTTCCTGAATGGCCAGGCCAACGAATCCATTCAGAGAATCATCAGATTAACCCATCCCCTTTACCATAGATGTTATCTGGTGTGATCCCAAAGGTTACCAGTTTTTATTTTTTTTGTTAGCATACTGGTCAATGCTAGTCCATTACCAGGCTACCCATTTACCCATGAGTCGAGGCCCCTTTAGTCGCCTCTTACAACAGGCCTAGGAGTATTAAAATCATAGAGTAAGATAGCCTATTATATGTATTACTCTATGTTAAAATACAGCAAAACGAATATTTTACATACATAAAAGAAATGCTATAGATTTTGGTGTAGTCAAAGGCTCTAAATACAAAATATTTAATAAATTAATTTTTGTCGTACAAAAAATGGTTTAAAACAGCTAAAGTCAATTTTATTTATTAGAAACATAAATCTATATATATATATATATATATATATATATATATATTTATCGGTTTCACAACGTTCTACGTCTTCCGATACCCAGTCTCCACTCGTTTCTGTTTGCCCATAATTCATCAGCTAGGCCTCTTATTCTTATTTCACTGTCTATTCCTTCTCTCCAGCTTCTCCTTGGCCGTCCTCGTTTTCTTCGGCCAGTTGGTTTCCATTGTAGTATTTGTTTAGGTAGTCTTTCATCATTCATTCTTTGTACATGTCCGTACCACACCAGTTGCTTTGTTCTTATATCATCCACTAAAGTACGTTCCCCCACCGTCATAATTTCTCTTATTCTTTGATTTGTAACTCTTTCTCTTTTGGATTTCCCTGCTGCTCTTCTCCAATAGTCCATCTCCGTAGCGGAAAGCATTTTTTCTGTTCTATCCTTGATTGGCCATACTTCTGAGCCGTATGTAACAATACTTTTTACAATGGTGTTATATATAAGCTTTTTGTTATGTTTTGATATACTTTGGTCCCAAATTATTCCATTTAATAAAGTTATTGCTTTTCTTCCTTGTACGTTTCGATCTTTTATAGCTTTGTCTAGTGTTCCGTCAGCTGTAATTTTTAGACCTAAGTATTTATACTCATCACAGGACTGAATTCGCTGCCCGGTATTTAAGATTAGATCCTGTTTCATTCCACCGATACACATATACTCTGTCTTATTGAGATTAACCTCTAGTCCCCACTTATTGTACTCTTCTATTGGTTTTCGTGTCACATATTCGAGGTCGTCATAATCCTGAGCCACAACTATCTGATCATCGGCGAAACATAAAGTATACAAGGTGGTTTCGTCCAACGGAATTCCCATGTTTTGGCATTTTCTCTTCCATACTTTAAGGACTTGTTCCAAGTATATCTTGAAGAGCGTAGGCGAGATACAGCAACCTTGTTTAAGACCTTTATTTACTTGAAAGCCTTTGGTTAGTTTTGCTTTTATTTAAACTTTTGCCTTACTATTGCAGTATAACTCTTTGATGGCCTTAATCAGTTGTACGCTTATGTTTGTGTTTTCCAACGCTTTCCAAAGTAGATTTAGTGGTATACTATCATATGCCTTCTGCAAATCGACGTAAAGCAGATGCAGCTCTTGTCCGTATGCCATTTTCTTTTCAATAACTTGGGTTACACAAAAGAGATGATCTGAAGTCGATCGAGAAACATAAATCTGCATTTAAAAAATTAATATCTGTAAAAGTAGAGCCGATCAAAAACAAAAGAAAATATGGTATAAAACTATTAATTCATGCCAAAATACAATGTGCTAGTTTTAAAATTCGGTAGTAGTGCTGATATAAACCAGTTGATTTTTTGACTATCACCGTATATTACCTTATGAATTGAAAAGAATGAAATTATAAATGACTTTGTCTTTAGGCCTTTACTAAGTAATTTTTATTATCAACTAATTTTTTTCGGTCAAGATGAACCGAACCGAACCGAACCGAAGTTATTATTATTAGAACATGCACAAAAACGACAATTTAACGAACTTTGGCTGTTTATATCTCAAAAACTGTAAATAGAACAGCTTAACTTTACCTACAGTTTTTTTTGAGTTACATAGCCTACTATAACATACTAAAATTAAAGCCAATTCTGCCAAGAAAACTGAAAAACTTACACTACTCCACAGTGAGCCGCAGTTAGGACATAATTTTCGGAAATCAGTGATCCAGCACAAAAGTAATTTCCGTAGTCAATGTACAATCCAACAATGAAGGGGTACGAGTGAGGTACCACTTCTTGGCCTCCAACGATACGTCCCTCGGCCGGAGCGACTTTCGGTTTAAGTGATTTGAGTTTTGTTGTCCAGTGTCGGTTTTTTACAGCATCCTAAAAATATGTGTTACCTAACTGAATGAGGAAATTTAGTTTTGTGGACGATAATTAATGTGTTGCCTGGTTGAATTCGCAAAAGTAAAGAGCTATTGAACTATTCTAAAGCCTTATAATTTTGGGACATGGTTTTTCTGTTAAGAAAAATATTTTGGTTGCGAAAATAAACATATAAATCTGCCAACAAACATCGTGTGTTTTACTACCTAAGTAGAACAATACAACTGGCGCCCCACGTTGTGTGCCAAGTTGCACCGAAACCCTTCAGGATACGTATTCTTGAATTTTTGGGAGGAGAATGTAAGTAGTCCTCACCGGAAAAAGGTGAATGCTCTATTCCCCAAAGCACACTCTCGTGAATTCAAGTTCACCACCTCTCACGAGATGAAAACGAGTTCCTGGGAAAGTTTCTAACCTCACGTTTTTGTTTTGTGATTTGTTTTTTTTTTGCGAAAGTAAAAATAGAGTTTTTAGGTAAAACCCTAATTAGATATATGTATGTATATGCATTGAAACTAAATTGCTATACTGCGGTGCATAGGTTCAAAGCAATATCTCCACTTTCAGACCCAATTGAGTGAGAGTGTTTAATTTAATGCATAATATAAATGTGTACCTATATAACATATTATATTACATCTTAGAAGCGAGAAAAGCCGCGTGTTTATTAATTTGACACTACAGAGAAACGTTTATCTGAACCTAAAGGCGGTTTAGAATAATGTATAATGTTATGTTCTTACAACTACATTTTTAAACTGTCCTTATATAAAAGCACTTTAATAGGCCTCTATAAACAAAGTGTTGAAGAATACGGCTCCAGGGGAGTTTGTTCGCAACATTAATTCTGATAAGACCAAAAAAAAACATGTTATAGGTAGGTTTAGGTTGTACAAAATTAAAAGTATACAAAGAAACTATTTGACTAACCACAGTTACATTAATTAACAATTACCTATGATTGATTAAAATAAATATAATAAAATGCTTAAAAAATCACCCCAGGGCTTCTAGAAATTACAATATTAGTTAACACAACTTACAAAAAATAGTAACCTAATGCCTAATTGTCTAGTTCTGAGTGACGAATTTGGAACATGTGGAGTAGGAAAAATAGAAAAAAATACAAGGGAGAAAAACCTAATAAAGTTAAAAAGAAGAGCTACAGACCTGAAAAGACCTGGAATGTTTTATTTTGCTAAACAAACCGAATAAAACCGGCCCTGTTGGCTCCCTCTAGTAACAAATTATTGCAAAAATTTAATACCGCTTTAAAATTAAATGTGTTGCTGGGAGGCAAGTTTGCTTAAAAAGAAATTCCTGTGTTAAAAATTTCACCGAGCACAGCGATAAATCCGGTTGAACCGTTTTTTGTCCCCGGCAAAAAATCCGATAAGCCCGTGCACCGCGTAAAAATGAGATGAAGTATGATATAAAATATGGTTACTCGGTGATCCAAAATAAGTTAGTCTGTTCAAATTTTGCTACAGTCCTGTCACGTGTAAAGAGGATTTTTATCCTCCATACACCATTGACACCCCAGCCTTCAAAAATTCTCAGAATCCTCAACTAGGAAGAAGGTGAAATTAAAGGACGAAAAACTAATGTTTTTCAGTTCTCAGCCGGGACTTCTGGGTATACTCACCAATGTCCTACAAATTAGACCACCAAACACATAGGTAACATTTTTGGAAACTTCTATCTACTGTTCGAGTTGTAACACAGAAACGCTAGTTCCCAGGCATTCGCAAATTTTTTGTTTCCAATATTAAAGTATGCACTCAATTTAGACGTATTGTATCGTCACCAAGCATAGGATCACCGTTTTGGGTTAAAATTTCTACTTGCAATGGGCGAGTGCCAGAATGTTGAGGTGTTTATTAAGGAAATATGTTCACAATTTGGTTTTTGGGTCAAATTCAAGCTAACCTTACAATCAAGAAAAATATTTTATTTGATCAGTATGCCTATTTATTGGTTGGACCAAATTTGACTTACCAATGTTTGGAATATTATAAAAACTAAAACTAAACCTCTTAATCCGATCATGGCGACTACTTAAATACTTTTATATAATAATTAATTTAGCATCTAACCATACATTTATCTACTGGCACTTATGGTATTGGTAAGTTCGTATTATCGCAGATAACTGAATAGATTTCCACTTAAGATTTTGAAAATAAAAATAAACTCATTCAGAAAGAAGTAGGATACTTAAGTATTTTCACTACGAATAATAATTCGCTGATTAACTGTAATAACATTTCACTTCCGGTTACCAGTTTGAAAAATTGCACCATGCTTATTGACATACCAAGATAGAAAAAACCCCCGAGAGAAACTCGATTAGATTTACTCGCACCCCCTGCTTCACTGCTGTTGTCACGTCGTAGCCGATTCAGCAGGTTAAAATATGTAAGAATATGTGATTTTAAAAACCTTACAATGTCCTTTTAAGAGCTATCAAATTAATTAAATTAAATGCTCAAACTTGCCACCCTGTTGTGCTAAACAATAACCTAAACGGTTATAAAATCACTGCCGTACTTAGTATCTCAGGTGTGGTCGAGTTAAAAGCCTCTTTAATTCGGTTAAGTTCGGCTAAATTATGAACTCGGATGTGATCAAATGTACAGCCCAATAAAGAAATCACATACAGTCAGGTCAGGCGATTTAGGGAGCCATTTGGTAATCCGGGGTCTGCTTATTACTCGTCGGGGAAAAGTTTCGTCTAAAAATTCCTTGACGGACACCTACCCGGCTGAAAACAAACTAGCTGAAAATCAACATCTAGGAATTGTTAAATTGCCGGAGTCACTTGATTTTGAAACAAGTTTAAATAAACGGCCTCATTCTAAAAATGGCCCGAGGATATTATCTCCAAGAACCCTCTAACAAACATTTAAATTTTGAGGGTATTGTGTTCGCACATTTACATTAAAATGTTTATTTTCTTTTGCACAGTAGCGAGTAAGTAATGGGTTGTGCGCATTGTGTGTACTTTCATCAGTAAATAAAATATTACCGACAAAATGTTTATCCTGATTTGCACGATCCATAATTTTTTCACAAAATTCCATCCTTAAAATATTGTTCTCACGAAATGTTTCGATTGGTTCTGGGAGGAATATCATTAGCATCTCTTTAGCAATGGCTGAACTTGGACAAACGGTAGTTTTTCGCTGGTGCCTTTGTTCCGACATGGGTTTTGGACCCTCATCCACCTCTTCATTGTCGCTACATTGTCTGCAGAGCTTAATGTACCCAAATTTATTAAAATACATAGTTAATTAATTTCAAAATGGTCATTTTGCAAGGAATATCACAGTTTTTGTACTTGGCAATGAACAAATTTATTACATCCCGAGCGGAGTTTCCTGAAAAATACCAGTTTCACTTCTTCGATAAGAAATTTGAAAGCCCGAGAAAGATATTAGCAAGAATTATAACAACGCAATTCTTATATTCTTCTCGCTTCGCAGATTTAATTTTTTTTTGTCAAACACACTGTGTTTATTGTATTACAATCTAGTCAGTAAGACTACTTAGCAATTTTGTTTTAACTTAATTTACTAGAAAAGTCAGATTTAAACTTAGGGTTCACTCAACAGTTCTCCCCGCTTTGTTTAGTCTGTTACTCACAATTGTGTTTTGTTTATAGCATTATTTTGTTTTATGTAATTCACTTAGTTTACTAGCTCAAACGGCTTCACTCTTTTTAGTCTTCGAACTGGCATAATATTGTCTAGAAGCTGAATTGCTTCCACATTCACATGCCGATGGAGTCTATCTTCATGGCTTTTTGCGTACTTTTTTATAGTCTCTACTACAGTTTCGATTTTTAGATCTCGATGAAGGTCACTATTTCGAACGTACCAAGGTGCATTCACAATGTTTCTTAATACTTTATTTTGAAATCTCTGTAAAACTAGAATGTTACTCTCTTTAGCACAACCCCATAGTTGAATACCATATGTCCATACTGGTTTCAGTATTTGTCTATAAAGCAGTAACTTATTATAAATTGTTAAATTGGACTTCCTTCCAATTAGCCAGTTCATTTTTCTATACCTTATCTCAAGTTCTTCTTTTTTTTTTCTTAACATGTGCTTTCCAGCGCAATTTGGCATCAAGTGTTATACTGAGATATTTTGCCTGATTTGAATATGGTACGGGAATGTTAATTGTTATTTGTATGTGAATTAAATGAAAAGACAATGTCGATCCCGTAACGCGACCTCGCTGGATCTTCCCTGATATCCCTCTTGCTCTTGTCTACCTGCCTTTAAATTTCCCTTTGATGTTCCCCCTCTTCTTTAAGTTTTAGTTCACGGACCGTCGGGTTTTGCTGAGATCGGGGTACACCCTAATGTTTCTATTTTTATCTAAACACCTAAATTAGTTTTTCTTTTTCTATTACTCTAATGGTATGTATCTCCCTTATAGGTAGCATAAATGGATGTTGTGATACTTCTTTGGAAAAGCCTTAAAAAATGCTAAGAATAATGTTTCAACAACTGTTTTCTTAAAACATAGCTATACTGTGATGATATAATTAGGATGAAGGTGATCGAGTGTCTCCCGAGGTTTTTTTGTTTCTTGGTATATGATTGCGACCACCTGTGGCTCTTCTTAGTATATAGACAAGGATATTTTTTCAAATGCGAAATTTCAAGCTAAATAGTAGTGAAATATTTTGATAGCGCACTGGTACTTATAAGTTGAAATGTTTCGGAAACTATAAAATTCATGAATAGACGAAATTTCAGGTGGCCCTTTAGATAATGCAAAAAAAAAACGCTAATTCTCAAGATGGGGAAATCCGTGGCAATACCCTACGTCACTGATTTTTTATACTGTTGGTTATGTAATTGTATAATTGTTTGCCAATAATAGCATAAAAAATTAAACATATCAGATATGTATTTGCTGATTCAAACTAATATATATATTTCTTTTGTTGGGTGGTTATATAGCCAAGGAAAATTGCGCAATAACTAATTTTGCAATTACGTTCCCATTTTTAATTTAGAGGAAATTTAATTAATTTGTTTGCTTTGACGTATAAAAAGGCTTTATACCTAATTGAAAGAGTTATTACGTTTGCAAAAATCAAAAATCAGTTATGGTGAGAACTCCTGAAATTGTGAAAATTTCTAAATACGTAATGTTGTTTACAGGGAGCTGGCAATTACCGATCTCTGATTCAAAATTTTACCAATTTCTCTACAAAGTTTATTCAAAATTTATTTTGCTCTACTATTGCGGCCTTAGTTCTTGGCTGTATATTAACGCACCAATTTTGTACAAAAAGAAAAACATGGAAAAATTTGTAGAAAATGTGGCTTTTTCCCTTTTTATTACTGCCATGATTAGCAAGTTCTTTATTTGTCAATCGTCAAAAATTACGAATCTTCTTGCCACAGCAATTAAAGAAGAACAGAAACTGTTCAAAACAAATCACGAAGATGTTAAAATGATTTATTTAAAATCTGTTAAACATGGAAACAAGTTAAGTTCTTTTCTTCTATATGCTTGCGTATTAGCATGCTTCGCTGTTCACATTGACAATATTCCTCAGTTTGTGGCAGCGTATAATCGTCAGAATAAAACAGAAGATAAACCGTTGCCTCTTCCTATGTGGATACCGTTTGACCTGCATAACCATTACCCTTTAGCTTACGCCTTACTAGCTTTTTATACACTTATTGGTAAGTTTTTCATCGTTTTATTCTTCCCTTTCTGGGGGGGGCCAAAAAAACCGGACAATTTTTTTTTCATTATACCTTTATATTATTTATATTTATATATTATATTTTTTTGTCCGCCGTCGCAAAATTCAAGATGGCGAACGAAATTAAATTGTACCCTTCAAAAATGCTCGTTTAATCTTGTGTTGCGAACATGTTTTTATTATTTTTTTAAATTAGTAAGAAAGCTGCGTTCTTGCCACGCACATCAAGGTACGGCTCAACAAGATCGATTTAGTGGTTCTAAAAAAAGTATTTTTGTTTCAACCATTGTTCTGCATATCATACGATTGCCTTGCCAATCATGTCTGCATGTATTTCCTTATAAATTCATTACTACTAAACCGATTTTAATGAAATAAGAAATATCTTGGTTAGAATTGATTCCTCTTTAAAGATCATGATCAAAGTTTATCGCCATCTTAAAATTTAAGATGGTGGACAGAATCATACTTGATTCTTCAAAATGGCGTGTTTATTCTTATTTTTCGAAAACGTTTTAGTTTTTTTTTTAATTTACAGAAATGCGCTACTTTTCCCCCACAAAGCGCGTCACAAATTAGTAAAATCAGTGTGATGGCTTTTGTTTTACAGATTATACGATTGCATTGCCAATCCTGTCTGCATTCATTTTCTTATAAATTCGTTATTACTAAACCGATTTTAGGGAAACAAAAAAATCAAGGTTGAGAATTAATCTTTAAATATCAATCAGTTTGCACTATGATGTTTTTTATTTGACTAAAATTGGTTCAGTAGTAATGAATTTATAAAGGAACAGAATGCAGACAGCATCGGCAATGCAATCGTATAATTTGTAATAAAAAAGGCAGATTTTGTGAAAACCACTTCACCGATTTTCTTACTTTGTACCTTGTTAAGCGGAAGAAAAGTAGTGCTTTTCTATAAATAACAGAAAAAATCAAAACATTTTCGGAAAATAAAAATAAACGTGCCTCTTTGAAGGGTCAAGTATGATTTTGTCCGATATCCTAACTTTTAAGATGGCGGCAAATTTCGATTATAATCTTTCAATAACAATTAATTCTCACTTTCCAAACTAGTAAGAACCTTTCATTTTGAAATTTTTATTGGAGAACTTCGCTTTACTTTTATCTCAATTCTTTTACAGAATATTACTATTCTCGCGTACTTCTTTTTACATTAAATGTTTTTGTTATGATTTCACTCCTTTTTTAAAGGATTTAGTTAATATTTAAGGTTTAGAGTAGAAAAGTATGCGGAATATTGTTCAAAACTTTTGCAAAGCTCAGCTCTCTAGCGTTTGTGGAAGTGGGCGATGTTAATGAATGAAGTAAATTACAATTATGGGGTTTTTAATTTTTTTCTATAGTTTTTTTTGTATAGTTCCTATCGGCATTCCAAAGCTCAGCTCTCTAGCGTTTCTGGAAGTGGACAAAGTTACTTTTACATAACTTTTCATTTATAGAAGAGGGAAGTAAATTAAAATTTTGGGGTTTTTTGATTTTTTTCAAGAGTTTGGTCATAATTTTTATCAGTGTGCCAAATTTCAGCTTTGTAGCATGTCTGGCAGTACAGTAGAATTTTGATAATCTGTACATCAGTGAGTGAGTGAGTGAAGATCTACGACTGTGCAAAGTTTGAGTTTCGTAGCTCAGTTCTACAGATTTGTAAAGAAAAAACTTAGCTACTTTGAACACCATTTTTAAATGTACAACTAGTTTTTCCTTGAAATTTATTTCAGGTACTTTTGTAAACGCTATTAGCCAAATTCTATTTATGACGTTAATGGTTTTCGGGATATCAGAGCTAAAAGTACTACAATCGTATTGTGAGAATTTCGATTGGTATTCCAAGGGATTTGAAGATTATCTTGTATTGGAAACTTTTAAGTTATTTATTGTTAAGCATCAAAATATTATTCGGTAAGTTTAACAAATCAAGCAATCAAAGTTTTGCACAGACAGCGGAAATAAAACAGTAGATAACTTTAAAAGACTTAATATTTCTCGAAGTATTCTCCATGAAAATTAGTGCGCTTTTGCATCCGCTTAAACCAGTTCTCAAAGCTGGAATTCCACTCGTTTGTTGGTACTGTCAAAATTGTAATCTTCAAGGCGTCGACTGCTTCCTCTGTCGATTAAAATCTTTGACCACGCAGTCGATTCTTGATTTTCGGAAAAGTATAGAAATCGTTAGGACTGTATGAAGGATGGGCCAACACTTAAATGTTTTGTTAGGTTAAAAATCCAATGGTTTTGTTGTGCTTTGTGCGAACTAATGGAATTTTGGACTAATTGTAACTACATAAGTTATATCGCAATGGAAAAAAACCCGTTTAAATAAGAATCTGCAAGGATTTTGTAAAAAAAATGGAAAAAACCGAAAAGAAATGGTTTAAACTATAGGTTTAAGTTTGTAGGGAACGAGGTTTAAGTGAAAATGCAGCGATATTTAAGTGAATTACTTACATTTTTCAATTTACACTTACTTCCCAAACTTGACATTGTCGGAAAATGTGTTCTAATTTCGTAGTTTTTATTATATAACTTGCACAAACTTGCAAAAATTAGTTTTCCATGTTTTCTTCTTTTTTCCGGTCTATTTCGTCCATTTCAAGAACAAATCGTCTTAAATTTCAATTTTTAGGACATTTTATCGTCCGTGCAGGTAAAAATACCAAATCAATTGCGGCCTGTTTCGGCAAAAAATCAATTTTTCCAAACCAATGCACAATTAAATTTTAAACCTTAACCTTAACCTTAAACCAAAACCTAGACTAAAACTTACGCCTTAGTAAATACTGGTGGTATTATCTTGGTGGAGAATGATTCCTCGTAGAGGAGTTCGTTTTTCGAAGTTCAGCGATGACTTTCAGCAAACAAATGGTGATGTACCAATCGGCAGTAACAGTCCTTTGATCTTCCAGAAGAATTTTTGCTACATGACCTGCTTTTGTGACAAATGTCCGGACCATCTTTTTGGATACACTTTGAGAGCGGATGACATTTGTTGGATTTTCTTCATCTTGGAACACCCAAACAGACGACCGACGTTTATTTTCGGGTTCATATGAGTATATCCACAATTTGTCACCACTGACAATGTTGTATACGTTTTCCGAGTTTCCTGTCTCAAAGCGATCTAGACACTAATTGACTTGTTTCTGTTCTTCGGTTAACAGATGCAGTATCCAGCAGAAAACTAATTTTCTTACCCCTAATTCTTCATTCAAAATTAGTTTTTTGAATTGAGGTCTTTGAAATCCCCCTCCCCTTTGTTGACGTCACATCCGGGGCTGATTTTTTTTTGATGGTCACGTTACGACACAGCTGATTGTCTTTAAAATATTGAAGTTGGAATGACGGTTCATGAATATTTGATTTGTTTTTTAAATAAAGCCGGTTTTGAGATTGTTTTTACTATATTCTTTCAGAACAATTTTTTTAAAATTTATAGTAATCCTTAATTTTTTAGAGCCGCTTCATTAGCTGACACAAAAATTGAGTTTAAAACAGAAGCGAATGTGACAAACACAGATGACAAAGTCAAATACATGTCAAATATAACAGTTATATTATAAAATAAGGAATGCTAAATCTTCAAGATTTTAACCTTTTAATCATGTTGCTTCCTTACCAAACTTTGATGGAATATCGGGATGGTGTCTGAGAATATTTTACTGAAATTTCGCGGAAATCTGTAGTGCCATATTGAAAATATCATAAAAAAATATCTGACCTCCTATAAGACCCAATGTAAAATTCAGCCCCCGGAGAACAGCTGATTTTTTCAGGGTCGTGGCCTCTATTTTTGTGTTGGCCTTGGTTTTAGTAACGACATTCGATCAGTGTCGCCCTCTATGTTCCTATATGCAAAATATAAAAGACAGCCTTCGTACTAATATTAATAATATTATTATTATTCCCTTATGACATGGGCGCACACAGGCTCGGGCCCCGAGCCCCCCCCCAAGCCTAGCATGAAATACGAAATACGACATCATGAGGCCTCGCCCCCCAAAGTCCTTGCACCCCCCCCTCCCAAGACCTATTCCTGGGTGCGCCACTGCTTATGATACAGACTTTTTTTACCTTCAAAAGAAAAAATATCCTAAGCCTAATGACATAATAAAATACCTACATATATATATATATATATATATATATATATATATATATATATATATATATATATATATATGTATAGGTACTTGGTTATTATTTATCACCTTCTCATCTTGTTTAATTCAGGTATGTGGAAGAACTAAATAGTTGCATGAAAAATCTTATGTTCATGGATTTTTTCCTCAATTCTTTGAACATTGCTTCAGTTATGTTTCAAATTATATCTGGGGTAAGTTTTTTTTTCGTTATTTAATAGGGTGTATCAGTTTATTTATATACAAGGTGACAATTTGAAAAGGATCCATCTGGATTTTCTCGAAAACTATCAAGAAATTAAAAAAACGCCGAAACAAGAGCAAGAACCCCCTTCGAGGGGTATACTTTACCCCTATATTTTGAATAGGGAAAGTGGGTCTAGTGATACCTTGTTTTGAAGGCCTTTTGAATGTCCTTACAACCGTGTAAAAATTTTAAAAATCTATCCATTAGTTTTTGAGATAATTGCCTTCAAACTTTCAAATTTAACATGGAGTGATAAAATAAAAATTTAATAAGAATTTTATATTTTTCGAATTTAATTTTTATTTTATTGTTCCATGTTAAATTTGGAAATTAGAAAGCAAATATCTCAAAAACTAATCAATAGATTTTTGAAATTTTCACACGGTTGTAGAGATAATCAAGAGAGCTTCAAAACAATGTATCACTAGACCAACTTTCCCTATTCAAAATATAAGGGTAAAGTATATCCCTCGAAGGGGGTTCGTGCTACAAAAATTTCGAGATAGCCAAAAAGTGCCCCCCTTGTAAACAAAATCGACGTGTTTCGGCGTTTTTTTAATTTCCTGATAATATTCGAGAAAATCCAGGTGGATTCGTTTGAAATTGTCACCTTGTATGTACGTTTTCTAATTTTGTAACTTTGTTCAATTGTTTGGATTTTTTTTTAGGCAGCAGACACGGTGACGGCTTTAATATTTTTTAGTTGCTTTTTAGTCACTCAAATTTTGCAACTATTTTTTATTGCATGGAATGCTAATGAAATTGAATTACAGGTTTGTATAACATCTTACAAGCTTTTCACGCACATATTCACAGATAGACTAATAACAAAATTGGACGCACACCAATCAAAAGAACAAGCAGGCTTCAGAAAAGATTTCAGTACAGTTGACCACCTATTAACCATCAAAATCCTAATAGAACGAGCCAACGAATACAACATTCCACTATATATTGCGTTTATAGACTTTGAAAAAGCCTTCTGAACAGTAAAAGTATCTTTAGTTAATGGCCGAATAGATCACAGATACACAGATTTAATTGCCAATATATATAGCGAAGCTACAACATCAATCAAAATCCAAGAAGGACCTCTTCTTATGCGGATTGGCCTCCGCATAAAATGAGGTGTCAGACAGGGTGATACAATATCCCCTAAAGTAAACGGTAAACATGAAATTATAATTTCTGACCTTTTTTTTGGAAATATTAAACTACAGTTGAACCTCTCTAACTCGAACCTCTATAACTCGAACCTCTTCATAAATCGAACCTTTTAAGTGGTCCCTGCACCTTTTATGAACCTCTTCAACTCGAGTCTCTATATCTCGAACTCTCCATAACTCGAACTGTTTTGGTTGTCCCTTCAGCTTCGAGTTATAGAGGTTCGACTGTATTTTTATTTTGAAATATATTTACACATTTACAATATGCTTTATCAAATTTTTCTATCTTTACTTGAAAATCTCTTAATCTAGTCTGAGAATAAAACCTTTTTTTTTGCGGTTTAACATTATGATTAAAGTTTACTGACAACCTAACATACCAATTCCGTAATGGGCTGATATCATCGTCCGCCTCGGTCAAAATAGCACGCCACAAACCTATTTTTATAATTTATTTAAAAATAATAAATGATTTAACATTTAAAAGTGGGGTTAAAAATAAGGGACGTCCGAATAGATACATGTTCCACTCATTTGTTTCAGCCGCGTTAAGATCTAGCACTATTTAAATAATTAATAGTTTTTGCCTTATTACTGCCAGTCATATTTTGGAATTTCCGATAGAAAATTATTGAAATAAAGCCAGGCTATATTAGTGCCAGGCAGTATTCTGACAGTTGATCCTTCAGAATTAACATATCTAATTTAAAACTAAGTAGTTTATTTTCCATTAATCAAGGAAAGCAGTATTTATTCATATACTAGACATAGGTGATCTTACAATATGAAGGTGTCAAAATAGTGCCTGGCACTGTTATAGCCTGGATTTTTCCCAATAATTCTCTAATAACTCTCTAATATCTTTAAGGACTAGGAAAAATCTAGAAAATGTCGTTTATGTAGCTTTAGCTCTTACGAAACCTCATATCAGAAATATATTATACTCGTTTCTGGTGTAAATACTTAAAAAACCAAATCGCCGCAGCATACTCAAACTGTGATCTAATGAGCGCTCAAAAAAGGATCTTAATTGCCATTATATTTTGAAAATCTTGTTTACACCTCACGAGAAAGCCATACATTCTGGAAGCTCTAGCAACTATAGATTCCATATGATCCATAAAAGTTAATTTGCTGTCAAATGTTACCCCTAAATCTTTAAAAGTAGTGGGCCTAGTTAAGGCTAAATTGTTTATGTGATAATGAAATTTTATAACATTTTTGGTTTTATTCGTATAAGTCATAATTTTACACTTACTAATATTTTGTTGCATTTTAATCACCCACCATGCCTTAAAATCTTCACAATACATACACCAAAAATTCAACATCCAGAGTCGGTCCAATGTCATTCACAAACAAATCAAAGAACAGAGGTCCAAGGACAGATCCCTGAGGCATTCCTGAGGTAACAGCACAAGTCATCGATCTGTGTCCACGCGACTCAACACACTGTTTGCGGTATTTTAATTTTCAAATTTAGAGCTTTTAAAAGCTTAATTTTTTAGAGTATGGAACTGTCGAACTCACTTTTTCAAAGTAAATGGTACGCAATATCCAAGACAGCTAAAAAGATGGTTTACATAATGATAATGAGATCTCAAAAAGCTTTGACTATATCTGTGGGACCTTTGGGTGATATGACTATCGTTACAGCTTTGACAGTGAGTTCATTCAATTGGTGACACTAGGGTCCCTGTATGTTGATATATTTGGACATAATAATTCAAATATTTCAACATACAGCGACTTTAGGTGGCACCAGGTCTCAAATTTCGAAAACAATTTGTGTTTGCCGATAACCCAAAAATATTTTGTCCGAAATTATTTAAAATAGGTTTTTTTTACCCCGCCTCTTTTTTACGCGGTACTGGAGTTATTATTATAAGTTTTGCCTATAAAATCTTATTTGTCTAACCCAGGTAGCAAGGGGTCATCAAAAGACGTCTTTTTTTCGTCGAAAAGTGGTCATTTGGATGACCAGCAGGTCATCTACCAAAAAATGTTGTCTTTAAGACGTCAGTTATTTGACGTCTTTTCGCCGTGTAGTTTTGGACGTCTTAAACACGTCATATATTGGTCACTATGGTCACTACCCACACTGCACACTTTGTCCAAGGGACATACAGTCATACTTACATAGATGGTGCACTAGTCAGTACTTGACCGGATTTATACGAGATGTGGGGGTATGTATGCAAAATAAATTAAATATTAAATTAAGACAAACTTCGAGGCTTCTTTCGCTTCCATGTGGAGATGTCTAAGTCTAGGTTTAGGTTTACTTTAATCTGTACCTGTTCCAGGACTTCCAGGTCTAAGTTTCCTTCAGTGTTCTCAACTGCAGGCTGCAGGGAATATTTTATAATATATTCAGACGAGTTTAAAAAAAGTCATAAATAGGTCACTGATGTTCTGTTTTGGTCCCAAATACGTCATATTGCTGACGTCTTTAAGACGTCTAAAAATTACGTCATTTTGGGTGTGTCTTTTGAACGTCATTTAAAGGTCATTTACACGTCAGGTTAGAGACGTCAATGGTCATTAAAAATAACCTTTTTTTGACGTTTAAAAAACGTGACCTTGCTACCTGGGAAGTATAGTGTACTGATGTATCATATACTCATATCGGGTAAGAACTTATAAAGGTTTTGGATTGTTAAAATGTGTTTAATACGAATTTAAGAAAGCAAAATAAACACATAATATTCGCTTGAATTTGTTGTACTTCTTAACTTGAATTTTTTTTGTTAAGCTATTCTTTGAACCATACCGGATGTTCTAAAGTGATTCTTAAAGGCCAAAGTTGTACCCCGCCTTTAATAGATTCTGTTGGATACAGAGCCCCGCCCCGTTCCGCCCCTAACTGTAAAGCAAGCAAATGGAACTTTCTGTAGGTCACGCAGCTGCGAGATCACTCGTTTTAGTTTGATCCTTGATTCTTTAGGCACGAAGTCCGGCGCGGAGCCTTCTAAAGGCGACGCGCGACGATGCAAGCCATCCACGATTTCAGCGACTTTTGGTAGGAATAATAGAGGCCACTTTAAAAGGGGGGGTCCCAAAAAAACAAAAGTAGGCTATCTTTGTTGGATACATCCATATTTCGGATTCTTTCTCGCACTTCAATCGGAAAAGATTTTAAGTATTGCTTTGGGACACGCGGTATACGTAAAGGTAAGCAAATATTGGGTTTTCAGGAGCTAAGGATTGTATGGTTTTCTTTTTAGGTTATGAAGGCGGCTTATTCTTACATAACATTCTTTGTGGTTTTAGTGGAAAAGTAAACAAATATTTCAAGGATTGAAACTTGGCGTGTTAAAAAATGTTTAAAAGTTTATGTTTTATATTTATCACAATAAAATAAATGCTAATATAAGTGAAGGTTTTAATTAAATAAAAATGTAATACCATTATTTGTCTACCATAAAATAATCTATCATAATTGTTAGCAGGTAAATCAATAACCAATTAAACAATTTACTTAACCTCAATCCTTGTGTTTACTTATTTGATAACCCTCTAACAGTGTTGCTGAATAGAATCAAGGAAAATACCAACCTATTTTTATTGGAACACTCCTAGTTTTTCCTAAAGTATTAAAGTAATTAGTAAAATATTTAGGGTTCCTAAATAGAGTGGAAATTGATTCGTATTTGGGATTGTTATTCTAAAGAAATCGATAACAAAAATTCTAACGTCCTCCACCTTTAATAAATACCCTTTTGTTTTCCTAATTTAGGTTTTCTTTGTTTTGAACCCATGACCTTCCGGCTGTTTAACATAAAAAACTGGCCGCAGGTGGGACAGGAGTTGTTTATATCAAATTTATCGATTTCTTAGGATCTTGGGTATATACTAGAATTCACTTGGTAATATATATCATTAGAGAATAACAGTAAAGGTACACAAAACAAATTACGGCTGCGTCATTTATTGGTACACTACGTTATATATTACTCTATGATTGTATGCAGTAGATGCAGTACGCTGTTAGGCTTCTACCCTCAGAGCTTTACTAGACCCACATGTGTCTACCAGCTCTTTCAAGTAGTAGTAGTGGGGGGTGATCCATAGGATCGACAGTAGGCTAGAGTAGGCCCTTTTGTGCCATGCCCCAGGTATGTCCCTTGAACCCACTGTCTGCACTTGCATTCGATGTCCAGGTAGCTCATTGGACCTTCCTGTTCTCTTTAAAAAGGCCAGTATGTCGGTCCATTTAACAAGTGCAGCTCTTCCTCGCTCACGGTTGGTGCCGTGAGTTATCTCATGCTTGCGTAGGCCTCACATTCTGCCGCTAGGTATCTTGATGTCTCTTCTTCCTCAGTCTGGGCAGGTAGGGCCATTGTCAACTCCTATTCGTCTCATGTGCTGCCTCAACCGGCTATGTCCAGTTAGATCAGCAGTCCGTTTGGTCACTTTGGTCATTCTACGAATTATCTGGTCTGTCTGCAACTCGTTCCTGTTTCCCAAGAATTTAACATCCGCTCTGCATTTCTCTTTTTGTCACGCAGATTTTTCAAAGTTCTGCATACTTTCTTTTTGTAAAAACAGTCTGTAGCATTAGAAAGTGGACAACGTGACTAGTGGAAAGAATATGTTTAAAAAATATCTGATGAATAATCAGAGGAATAACAACAGATGCACGAGGCAGAATAATTAATTCCCGTACAAATAAATATCAACAAGCCTAGACTTTAACAAATAGAACTGGCTATTAAGTCTCCTAAACACAAAAAAGCAGCTTGTCGAGACAACATACTGGGTCATCTTCTAAAAGCGGATTCTGAAACTTATGCACCGGAGCTTCAGCAGTCAAAGGAAATTTCAACTCTCCAAGAATGTCCATTGTGGCTATTGTCGAATGCCAAAAATTTTATGGAGTCACGAATCAAGAGTGATACGGAAAATTTATAACGGAGAAGAGATTATACTTACTCTAAAAAGGAAAAATTTGTATAGTATTAGATAGATCCGAAGAGATACGATAAACAAGATAAAATAAAAAATGTTTTAACAATTTTAAATTTTTTATTTAAAACTCCTTATCTACAACGACAAAAGACGGTTCACTATCACTATTGTACATGTTAGGATGAACGTCGATAGTCATTCGATGTTTGTAATGGAATTTCGGTGATCTTTTTTTCTCCTCTTCTTTAAATTTTGACTTTGGTGCGATTATTTCGCCGTCCGACGAAGAAAAGTGAGATGAAAAACTTTCCCTGAAAAAAATGTTTTATTTTTATTTATATTCAATAAACAAATTTTTAAAAATAAATATCTTCCTCTCTACTAATTCTTCAATTATTAAGAACCGACATCATGTAGAAAATATAATCGTTTGTGTGAACCAAAGGTTTAAATGAAGGAAGACGTTCTTGCAGAGATTTTAAACAAACGTTAAATGAACAGCATAAATCTTGCAAAATTATGGCAGAAAGAACAGTTTTTTAAATAGAACTTAGCAAAATTACCTGCGACATCGAGGACCAAATGCCAAGGTTTCCATTTTTTCTATATTTTTTCTAATTTTTGTATTAGGGCTGGAAGGCGTCAAATTTCTGGGAGAACTAAAAGTTAAAATAAGCTGCTTTTATCAGCAAATATTGAACATGTTTTGTATACATATCTTTTTTTAAACGTTAAATTAAAAGATATATGTACTGATATTTCCATTTGCTACCTGTTGAAACAAAGTATTAACGACACTAATAATTTAACTTTATTTAGCGTTAACCCCTCATTTTGAAATAAGGGCAGCGACTACTCGTATAAGGGGCTTGGGAGCAAACTCAAGATTGTGAGATATGAATGTTCAAAGTTTTGCCATTTTGGTCTCATGGTATTCCCTATACTAAAAATCGCTAAATGACGTTTTTCCGAATCTACATGAGAGATGTGGTTTTTTCGCATCTCTACGGCCCACAATACTGTAACTCGGTACGTTGCTGATAACATGTAAAGTTTTGCCATTTTGGTCTCATGGGATTCCCTATACTAAAAATCGCTAAATGACGTTTTTCCAAATCTAGACGGAGGGTGTGGTTTTTTCGCATCTCTATAACCCCACTATACTGTAACTCGGTGCGTTGGCTGTTAACATGTATAGTTTGTGAGATATGAATTTTCAAAGTTTTGCCATTTTGGTCTCATGGGATTCCCTATACTAAAAATCGCTAAATGACGTTTTTCGGAATCTACACGGAAGGTGTGGTTTTTTCGCATCTCTATAGCCACACTATACTGTAACTCGGTGCGTTGGCTGTTAACATGTATAGTTTGTGAGATATGAATTTTCAAAGTTTTGCCATTTTGGTCTCATGGTATTTCCTATACTAAAAATCGCTAAAAGACGTTTTTGCGAATCTATACGAAAGGTGTGGTTTTTTCGCATCTCTATGGCCCCACTATGGCTGTTAACATGTATAGTTTGTGAGATATGAATTTTCAAAGTTTTGCCATTTTGGTCTCTTGGTATTTCCTAAACTAAAAATCGCTAAAAGACGTTTTTCCGAATCTATACGAAAGGTGTGGTTTTTTCGCATCTCTATGGCCCCACTATACTGTAACTCGGTGTGTTGGCTGTTAACATGTATAGTTTGTGAGATATGAATTTTCAAAGTTTTGCCATTGTGGTCTCATGGGATTCCCTATACTAAAAATCGCTAAAAGACGTTTTTCCGAATCTATACGAAAGGTGTGGTTTTTTCGCATCTCTATGGCCCCACTATACTGTAACTCGGTGCGTTGGCTGTTAACATGTATAGTTTGTGAGATATGAATTTTCAAAGTTTTGCCATTTTGGTCTCTTGGTATTTCCTAAACTAAAAATCGCTAAATGTCGTTTTTTCGAATCTACACGAAAGGTGTGGTTTTTTCGCATCTCTATGTTATATATTAACATGTATAGTTTGTGAGATATGAATTTTCAAAGTTTTGCCATTTTGGTCTCATGGGATTCCCTTAAACATCGCTAAATTACGATTTTCCGAATCTACACGGAAGGTGTAGTTTTTTCGCATCTTTATGGCCCCACTATACTGTAACTCGGTGCGTTTGCTAATAACATGTTTAGTTTGTGAGATGAATTTTCAAAGTTTTGCCATTTTGGTCTTATGGGATTCCCTATACTAAAAATCGCTAAATGACGTTTTTCCGAATCTACACCGAAGGTGTGGTTTTTTTGCATCTCTATGGCCCCACTATACTGTAACTCGTTGCATTTGCTGTTACCATGTATAGTTTGTGAGATATAAATTTTCAAAATTTTGCCATTTGGGTATCATGGGATTCCCTATAGTAAAAATCGCTAAATGACGTTTTTCCGAATCTACACGAAAGGTGTGTTTTTTTCGCATCTCTATGGCCCCACTATACTGCAACTCGGTGCGTTTGCTGATAACATGTATAGTTTGTGAGATATGAATATTCAAAGTTTAGCCATTTTGGTCTCATGGTATTCCCTATACTAAAAATCGCTAAATGACGTTTTTCCGAATCTACACGGAAGGTGTGGTTTTTTCGCATCTCTATGGCCCCACTATACTGTAACTCGGTGCGTTTGCTGATAACATGTATAGTTTGTGAGATATGAATATTCAAAGTTTTGCCATTTTGGTCTCATGGTATTCCCTATACTAAAAATCGCTAAATGACGTTTTTCCGAATCTACACGGAAGGTGTGGTTTTTTCGCATCTCTATGGCCCCACTATTCTGTAACTCGGTGCGTTGGCTGTTAACATGTATATTTTGTGAGATATAAATTTTCAATGTTTTGCCATTTTGGTCTCATGGGATTCCCTATAATAAGAATCGCTAAATGACGTTTTTCCGAATCTACACGGAAGGTGTGCTTTTTGCATGTTTATGTCCTTACTATACTGTAGCATTTTTAAAAAATAAATTATATTGTCTGTATCAGTGTATATAAATGGAAGGTGTAGTTTATTATAATCACCTCACTCCGTTACTTGGGTCCGAAGATTCGGTAATCACTTGTATGTCTTGCTCTTTTCCAGCAATTGTTCTGTCTAATGATTGCGTCTTTCTTTCTCTTATTAGGTAGTTGTGGTAAGCTTTACGATATTCTGGCTGGCACTCGAACCTTCCTGAAAGTTTTAATGCGACATAAATGTAAGCTGAGATGTACATTAATATTAAAGGTTTTGTTTAAGTAGGTAAATTGCCATAAAAATTATACATCTCCGTTTCTAAAATTACCTTGAAAAGCATCAACATTTTTGTCTTTTTGTGGAGGCAGTGTCATCTGATTTAAATTCTGAGGTGCGGATCTCCATTTACCTCTACTACCGCTGGGAGGTTTCTGTAAAAAAAAATTAATGATCCCATACGATATACACACTTTGTAAAGACGCTTTTATTTAAATAACAAATGCTGCTAATAATTTAAAAACATCTTACGGAATCTCTGGGAGAACTTGGACCGTCTCGTGCCCCACTTGTAGGCAATGGGGGCAATCCCAAGGCCAAATTCGGTTGTAACTTTTTGGTGTAGGTGATTCTTTGATCTTTTCTTATTACACGTCTGTCATCTTCGTCTGTTATTCTAATTTTTGGCGGAGGTTCCCGGAGGCTCATCGACAGAGGTTGCAAACGAGTCGGCTTGTCTCGTAGATTTGGCATCGTTGGAGAACGCGAGACGCTTCTTAATGGACCTACGAAAAAGCTTTATTAATAGCTGTGAAATCTTCATTCTTCTTTGTGTATACGTTTTTCTACAAGAGATGCTGAAGCCAACTGAATTAATAATATTTTAGATCTCTTTAGATGATCTCATTATATGATATGAGGTGATGAGATGCTCAGCCTTTTAAACAGACTAACAAATAAGTCATTTTCAAATCCTCCGACATTATATAAGATTTTTGTCAAATTCATTTTGAGTGTAACGTGCTACAGAGGGATTTACTCGAGAAATCTTTCGAAGGATTCCTTTCATTAAGACACGCTTAATCTCAGAATACTATATCTTAAGTCTTAGTACCTGTATCTGCTAAATCAGCCGATCCCCTTCTCCAACGCGAATTGGTTTCAGAAAGTTGCGAGGATGGTCTTTTAGGACTGTAGGCTCTAGATTCTCTTCTACTCCCATGTTGACTACTAGGTCTACTGTTACTCCTACTACCGGGTCTACTGTTATTTCTGCTACCGGGTAAGCTGTTGGTTCTACTGTTGGGTCGACTTGGATGTCTGCTACTAGGTTCGTATGGTTCTCGTAAAAATGGGATGACTGGGTGAAGTTGAGATCTAAATAAGTATGAACAAAACTTTATTTGATCCATTAGAGTAAAATCAAACAGGTTTAGAATTTCTCCACTTGTATAAATCTATTATTTTATTATATTATGGAATACTACTTTCTTAATTTAAACTACGTACTAGTAGTAGTAGTAGTGTGTGGTAGGCTCTAGGCCTGGCGACTAGGCACATGAAGCGCCCTTCTCGCCAACCCCCGGGCATCCCTCCCACTGCGTCCTTCCTTCGCTTAAGAACCTGCATATCTTCTGAACAATGCCAGAATATCGGGCCACCTTAGATTGGTCTCGTCCTCGGCCCAACATCGCTCTCACATCGCGTCCTCCTTCACTCTCATCTTCGCCAGGTGTCCTTGTAGGGTATAGTATCCGGTTGGGACTCCCACTATGGCTCCCACCTCTCTTCGTATTCTACGGAGCAGCCAGTCCCTACGGGACTTGCTGTATCCTGTCATACACTACTTCGCCTGTCTGGCCCACTCTCTTAGGGCCGACTGCATTTGCCCTCTTGTAAGCCCCAGGAAAGTCTTTGTCCCGACGCATTTCTGCCGGGACCCACCACTGGCAACTAAGTACTAAGTAAGTAACTAGTGTTAGTAACTTGCCATATTACATTTGGAAGTGGGTTTGTATTAAGCCTATCTGGAACTAGTTGTTGAGATCTTCTATATAGATCAGAAATTAAAGAAATTTTACCAAAATGACGGAATGTTCTCATTGTATTGTTTACCTTTTGGATTTATATACCTTGTAAAACTTCCAAAATGATGCTCATTTTCTTGATAATCGGAAAATACCATTGGCGCTTTAAAGTGGTTCATTGGCAGTGTGGGTTTCTGTTTTTCGTAGTTTTTGTATTCAATGTAGGCACTTTTATACTCTAAAACAAGAAATTTAGGGCTGGAAATTCTGGGCACAAGTTTGCTTTTTGAAATGTATTGAATTTCTTGGACACCTCTATTGGGCAAACACTCTCTTTAGGTGGACAACTTTGTTGGAACCAAAAAGTTCTGAAACCTCCCTTAACCGGACGCAAACCTCTGACAACGGGACGGAGCGCTGCACGACATGGGCATAAATATTATGTAGTATGTTGGCAACAACGCACTCTGCAGCCGGGGACTTATATCTTTTCATTTTAATGCGGAGACTAAATACTTATGTTGTATTTACAACATATTTTATTCCGCGGGACTGCTGTGTTTTATTTTTATTGTACAGTTGGGTAGTAATAGATCTCTTTAAAATGGCGCCTAGTAAAAAGCTTTTTAGTTTACGTGAACAAATGGAAGTTGTTAACGTTTCGGAGAAGGTACATCTATCAGCACGAAAGATTGCAGAAAAATTTAATATCGGAAAAACTCAAGCAGCGGAAATTGTTAATAAATACATATTAAAATTTCGCAGTTATCTCTCATAAGTGGAAACTTCCAATAAGCGGACGAAACCGTGACGGTTCATACGAGGTTTCACTGTATATTGTTGCTTAACTAAGCCATCGTTTTCGGCAGTGCAATGTTTGACGATTATTTTGTAGTGGTGCGTTGAATATTGTTAAAAGTCGAGTAAAGTGTTAAAAACAGTAAAAGTAATATCTAAATTTTTTGAACCTGGTTCTAAGAAGAGCGTTCCTTCCAAATGCAAATTTGTAGGCTTCTTCTTAAGAGGAACATGCTTTTCAACCTTATACGGCTGAAAATTTTCTCTGTTTTCAGTTTCCAAATTGATGGAGCCTAAAAAGTTTAAACAAAAACATTGCCAAAAACAAAGTAAAAAAAATTATCCACTCCACAGTCATAATTATTTTACGATATTGGTAAAAGAAATTAAATTATAATGCCTGCGATACCGTATGCTTTTACAAAAATGGCGACATCTACAAATACCAAATAAACTACCAGAGTAAGAACAAGGCAGGCAGATGAAATCGAAAAACAGTACCCATGACCGTGACATAATTTGTCCCTCAGGTCATGTCAATGTATTTTTACCGCCATCTCGACGTTTGATGTCGAGTCAGCGGAGTGTGAGCCAAAATTACTACAAACGTAAAGTTTAGAACCCGTGAATATTGAAACAATTTTTCGTTTGGTTATTTATGTCTGTCTATTCATTGTCTCCAGCTTCTCCTTGCCCGTCCTCGTTTTCTTCGGCCAGTTAGTTTCCATTGTATTATTTGTTTAGGTAGTCTTTCATCATTAATTCTGTGTACATGTCCGTACCACACCAGTTGTTTTGTTCTTATATCATCCACCAAAGTACGTTTACCCACTGTCATTTTTTCTCGTATTCTTTGATTTGTAACTCTTTCTCTTTTTGATTTTTCTGCTGCTCTTCTCCAATAGTCCATCTCCGTAGCGGAAAGCATTTTTTTCAGTTCTATCCTTGATTGGCCATACTTCTGAGCCGTATGTAATAATACTTTTTACAATGGTGTTATATATAAGCTTTTTGTTATGTTTTGATATACTTTGGTCCCAAATTATTCCATTAAATAAAGTTATTGCTTTTTTTCCTTCTACGTTTCGATCTTTTATAGCTTTGTCTAGTGTTCCGTCAGCTGTAATTTTTAGACCTAAGTATTTATAGTCATCACAGGACTGAATTCGCTGCCCGGTATTTAAGATTAGATCCTGTTTCATTCCACCGATGATAGATGATGAATTATGGGCAAACAGAAACGAGTGGAGATTGGGTATCGGAAGACGTAGAACGTTGTGAAATCGATAAATATATGTATATATTTATTTCTTTATATTATTTATAGATTTTTTACCTGACAAGTGTAGGTTTGTAAACTTTTTGCATAACGGTGGTCTATAGGAATCCTTTTGATACGGCGCAAAATTTCTAGAGAACTCTGTTTCATGTTCCATCTCACCCAGCAACCTTAGTGTTGTCTCTTTCCTTTTGAATTGCTCTCTCTTTTCAATAAGATATCTAAAAGTAATTTCATCCGCAATAATATTATTAAAATAAATAAAAATTTACCTATAAAATGTGTATAATTAATGCCTGCAAATTTAGTGTTAATTTTATAGGTATTTTTACTCCATATTAAAATAATAAAAATTGTCATCTAATGTATGTAAGCTTTTAAGATTCTATACAGGACTCGACTTCGAACGTTTAGCCTTTATAAGAAGCGTAAAAAAGGATGTACTTATGGAAGCAAGAAGTCAGTGAGGGACCAAAAACGCGCATATTCATGAGTGTTTGCCGCTGTGACTCAAAATTCATTAATGGTTTTTATTACTAAACAGGAGCAACCACGGTAAGATTTCCACTTTTAAAAGATGAAGAAATAGTCATTATTATTTATTTCGTTATTTTAGCTTTAATCAGGAAATATTAAATCGAGAAAAATTCAATTTTTTAATAATTTTTTTCTACCAATAACCTTGCTCTTTTATTAAAGTCGCGCTTAAATATTTTGTTTGTGCATGTAGTAACCTTCTTTAACATTTTACGAATTCGCAGTATGGATTATTACGGATTAGCAGTACCATAAACTAATAATTTTATGGCAGTACTAATTATTAGTCATACAGTTCAAATGATATCTAAGAGATGGCGCTACAGCAATTAAAATCAAGGGGTTTTAAGGATTTTATTAACTTTTTTTTCTTAAATTAATAACTTTAATTAATAAAATGAAACACCAGTAAACCCTACGAGGCAGATTTCAATGCAGTTTAAGCTCTACTTTTTATTTTATAGATGCTCAAACCGTCCTTCCTATTGAGCCTACTCAGCCTGTAAAAGTAACGTCATTAGATCGCGAAAAGAAAACCATTTTCTTTAATTGCTAACTTGACAACAGCTAAACTAACTAAACTATTTATCTCTCTTATAGCCCATCGCACCGACTCTTTTTTTCGTTACTTAGCTTTAAGTGTTCCTTATTACGTCATATTATGATTATATTAAGAAACGCTTTAAGCTAAATAACGAAAAAAAAGTCGGTGAGATGGACCCTTAGTGCCATTTATTTAAATAGCAATCTTACTGTACACGTTTTCAATGGCCAAACGATCGTTGACGAACCCTGTATACAGGATGTTTTACGAATATTTTTTGGGTATTTAGAGTGCGATTTCGGGAAAAGGCTCGGACACGTCGAATTTGTATTCAAGAGTGTTCCCTCTCCTTAAGCATCTTGACGTTTTTGAAGGTCGCGCCTCCTAAGCAGAGTGAAAATAACCCCTTGAATTTAAGTATGGAAAGTGGGTCGACTGGCACCATTTTCGGAAGGAGTTTTACAGCCATATTGAAATTTCAAAAATCTATCATTTAGTTTTTGAAATATTAGAATTTTTATTTGTCATGGAACCAGCTGGAATAAATCATAAAAAAGGGTTTAAAGTTGGTTCAATGGCAAATTAAAATTCAAATAACTGAAAAACTAATTGATAGATTTTTGAAATTTTAACATGGCTGTTGAAGGTCGCGCCTTCTAAGCAGAGTTAAAATAACCCCTTGAATTTAACTATGGAAAGTGGATCGACTGGCACCATTTTCGGAAGGAGTTTTGAATACCTTTACAGCCATATTGAAATTTAAAAAATCTATCAATTAGTTTTTGAAATATTTGAATTTTTATTTGCCATGAAACCAGCTGGAATAAATCATAAAAACGGTTTGAAGTTGGTTCAATGGTAAATTAAAATTCAAATAACTGAAAAACTAATTGATAGATTTTTGAAATTTTAACATAGCTGTTGAAGGCCGCGCCTTCTAAGCAGAGTGAAAATAACCCCTTGAATTTAACTATGGAAAGTGGATCGACTGGCACCATTTTCGGAAGGAGTTTTGAATACCTTTACAGCCATAATGAAATTTCAAAAATCTATCAATTAGTTTTTGAAATATTTGAATTTTTATTTACCATGGAACCAGCTGGAATAAATCATAAAAAAGGGTTTAAAGTTGGTTCAATGGCAAATTAAAATTCAAATAACTGAAAAACTAATTGATAGATTTTTGAAATTTTAACATATCTGTTGAAGGTCGCGCCTTCTAAGCAGAGTGAAAATAACCCCTTGAATTTAAGTATGGAAAGTGGGTCGACTGGCACCATTTTCGGCAGGAGTTTTAAATACCTTAACAGCCATATTTAAATTTCAAAATCTATCAGTTAGTTTTTGAAATATTTGAATTTTTATTTGCCATGGAACCAGCTGGAATAAATCATAAAAAAGGGTTTAAAGTTGGTTCAATGGCAAATTAAAATTCAAATAACTGAAAAACTAATTGAAAGATTTTTGAAATTTTAACATAGCTGTTGAAGGTCGCGCCTTCTAAGCAGAGTGAAAATAACCCCTTGAATTTAAGTATGGAAAGTGGGTCGACTGGCACCATTTTCGGAAGGAGTTTTGAATACCTTTACAGCCATATTGAAATTTCAAAAATCTATCAATTAGTTTTTGAAATATTTGAATTTTTATTTGCCATGAAACCAGCTGGAATAAATCATAAAAAGGGTTTGAAGTTGGTTCAATGGCAAATTAAAATTCAAATAACTGAAAAACTAATTGATAGACTTTTGAAATTTTAACATAGCTGTTGAAGGTCGCGCCTTCTAAGCAGGGTGAAAATAACCCCTTGAATTTAAGTATGGAAAGTGGGTCGACTGGCACCATTTTCGGAAGGAGTTTTGAATACCTTTACAGCCATGTTGGAATTTCAAAAATCTATCAATTAGTTTTTGAAATATTTGAATTTTTATTTGCCATGGAACCAGCTGCAATAAAAAAAGGTTTGTATGACATACCTACCTACCTTATAAAGTTTTCAGCATAGTTTGTGAGATGAAAGAGGTCACCTTCCAATCTAAGATTTGTGCCCCGTCGAACAAGTTTTGGTCTAAATGATCTAAAAGGATAACAAAAAAAAACTAGATATACAGTGTGTCAGTGGCGTATATAAAAAAAGTTTTTAGGGGGGGGGCAACGTTTCCCTGCCTAAAATTTCAAGAACTTCACATATACCTTTAAAATTTTTGTAGTGAAGTCTTTTGGAGAAGGGGGGGCGTCCATACTGTAAGCACTCTTTTCATCATTATCATGCATTTTTTCGAAATTTGTTTTTATATCTAGTTATGATAATTAGAGAGTAAGTAATTTGTTTATTGGTTTATTTAATATATTAAATTACAACGAAATGGATGGATGGTGGGTGTGCTTTCGGGCTGTTCGGCCGTCGTCGTTGGAAATTCGTTCTCGACGTTTCGCCATCTCGAGTGGATCGCATCTTCAGGAGATGTTGCCTGTTTGTCGGCTTCTCAAAGACTGATCTTCGAGAAGCCGGCAAACAGGCAACATCTCCTGAAGATGCGATCCACTCGAGATGGCGAAACGTCGAGAACGAATTTCCAACGACGACGGCCGAACACTCCGAAAGCACACCCACCATTGGGCGATGGCCGCGAAAGCCTTTCACGAAATGGATGGAATCAGGAAATAATCTGACTAAATATCATTCAAACTTCTAATTTTTGCAGAGTGTTATTACAACATTTGACCTTGATAAAACTAGAAACCCTGTATGTATGACATATTTTCAAGAAATAGAGACGCGGCAAACTCTTCAACGTCAAATTTATTTAAGTCAAAATTCAGATCATCTCTTTTGTATAACCCAAGTTATTGAAAAGAAAATGGCATACGGACAAGAGCTCCATCTGCTTTACGTAGATTTGCAGAAGGCATATGATAGTATACCACTAAATCTACTTTGGAAAGCGTTGGAAAAGACAAACATAAGCGTACAACTAATTAAGGCCATAAAAGAGTTATACCGCAATAGTAAGGCAAAAGTTAAAATAAAAGCAAAACTAACCAAAGGCTTTCAAGTAAATAAAGGTCTTAAACAAGGTTGCTGTATCTCGCCTACGCTCTTCAAGATATATTTGGAACAGGTCCTTAAAGTCTGGAAGAGAAAATGCCAAAACATGGGAATTCCGTGGAATGAAACCACCTTGTATACTTTATGTTTCGCCGATGATCAGATAGTGGTGGCTCAGGATTATGACGACCTCGAATATATGACACGAAAACTAATAGAAGAGTACAATAAGTGGGGACTAGATGTTAATATCAATAAGACAGAGTATATGTGTATTGGTGGAACGAAACAGGATCTAATCTTAAATACTGGGCAGCGAATTCAGTCCTGTGATGAGTATAAATACTTGGGTCTAAAAATTACAGCTGACGGAACACTAGACAAAGCTATAAAAGATAGAAACGTACAAGGAAGAAAAGCAATAACTTTATTAAATGAAATAATTTGGGACCAAAGTATATCAAAACATAACAAAAAGCTTATATATAACACCATTGTAAAAAGTATTATTACATACGGCTCAGAAGTATGGCCAATCAAAGATAGAACAGAAAAAATGCTTTCCGCTACGGAGATGGACTATTGGAGAAGAGCAGCAGGGAAATCAAAAAGAGAAAGAGTTACCAATCAAAGAATAAGAGAAATTATGACAGTGGGTGAACGTACTCTAGTGGATGATATAAGAACAAAACAACTGGTGTGGTACGGACATGTACAAAGAATGGATGATGGAAGACTACCTAAACAAATATTACAATGGAAACCAACTGGCCGAAGAAAACGAGGAAGACCAAGGAGAAGCTGGAGAGAAGGAATAGATAGTGAAATAAGAATAAGAGGCCTAGATGATGAATTATGGGCAAACAGAAACGAGTGGAGATTGGGTATCGGAAGACGTAGAACGTTGTGAAACCGATAAATATATATATATATATATATAAAATCAAAGGATGAAAATATCGGTCCTCTATACTCTAAAGATGTTTGGAGAGAGACGCACCTTCTGTCCTTATTTTCATAAGCGTCGTAAAATAAAAATAAACAATTTTTGACAAACATTTACAAAGGGTGACGAGCAAACGTGTTTGTTTAGATGTCGCATAATGACTGATGTAACTCACCGTTGACCATTTAAATTATTTTAGTGAAACGCCAATGGACTTGGCAAGAAAATAACATAAACATAGTTATATATCTATTCCATATAAATATTTATAAAAAAAATAACAATAACAATGTAAAAATTAAATGAAAATACAAATTAAAATACAAATAAAATAAAGGTAAAAATCCACACCCTTCGATAAAATAATAAAATTAAAAAAAAATTATTTCATCCAGACCGGAATCTACTGGGATGTTCATTTCAGTCACTTTGACGGGTTTGTCGCGTCTCTCTTTTGTAAAATTGTGGTAAAATTTGTCATACCCACACACTGGGTCTCTAGATAAAACTAACGATATGACGACCCAATAATACTTGAGAAATTATCTTGTCAATTAAGATTGTCATAATAATAAGAAAGCTAACTAAACAGAAAAAATATAGAAATGAATAAAAAAACAAAGAACGCAACTACAGCCAGCCTTTCTCAACGTAGAGATTCTGACTCAAGAAAATCAGAGAAATCGAGGCGTTCCAAACACTCAAAAAGGTCTTCCAAGAGTTCAGGTTCAGAGATTCGAAAATTAACTGTAAGCACTGTAAATCACAACTAGAGATCCTCGATACATTTTGACAGTCTAATGTGTGCAGGGGCCTCTAGCTACAACTAACTCTATTAGCAATTCATATAATTAAATCTCTCTTGCAAGAGTATTTTTACAAGACGCTAGCGCTACCAAGTTCACTTTCAATCCCTGGCTTCGCAAGCGCAGATCTACCAGTATTATTTACCTCATGTCTTAGAATAGATGCATACAGGGTGATTTTCACTTGAATGATTCTGACCACATGAAAATAAAGAGTTTCAAAAACCTAACCTAACAAAACCTAATCAAATCTAACCGAACCGAAGGAAACTGAACCAATAATTTAAAAAAAAAAAAAAACTTTCCTGACTTCCTGCCCGGGATCCTAGAGGATGTGAATCCGAACCGAACCAAACCGAACCTAACTAAACTGAACCAAACCTAACCTAACCAAACTAAACTACAACACGTACTGCTAATTAGGTTTAGTTGGGTAGGGTTAGGTTTGGATAGGTTCGGTTCGGTACGGTCCGGTTCGGATTCACATCCTCTAGTATCCCAGGTAGGAAGTCAGGAAAGTTTTTTTTTTGAAAAAAAATATTGGTTTAGTTTGCTTTGGTTCGGTTCGGTTAGATCTGATTAGGTTTCGTTAGGTTAGGTTTTTGAAACTTTCTATTTTCATGTGGTTAGAATCATTCAAGTGAAAATCACCCTGTACATCGATTCTAATACATGAGGTAAATCATATTGGTAGATCTACGCATGCGAAGCCAGGGATTGGAAGTGGACTTGGTAGCGCTAGCGTCTGTGAGTATTTTTGTCTTCTCGCTAAAAACTAAAACTTAACAGTAGGGGAGAGTGGTGTAAAATAATCCCTGAGAGTTTTAGTGCCCTTGTAATAGCAAAGTTTAAAAAAACATTTTGAAACTAGTAAGAACCTTTCATTTTGAAATTTGTATTAGAAAACTTCGCTTTACTTTTATCTCAATTCTACGGAATACCGTTTCGCGTTTTTTTACATGAAATGTTTTTGTTATGATGAATTTTCTGTGAATACCTTGATAGATAAGAGTGCGCAGAATTTCCATTATGATCGACGATTGTCTGTTCTATTTTCTTTTGTAGAATTTAAAGTGTTTCCAGCCTGTTGTAATATGTACATTTATATTTTATTTCTAGGTAGCCTCACAAAAAAAATTAAGGGGTGACAAATCAAGGCTATTTGCTGGCTATAATAATGTCTTTACTGTATTTACTATGGTTTGGCGGGTTCATATGCATTATATATATTATACTGGTTGCGAGCTATAGATGCCTTTTCATTACAAAACAATTTAATCATATCCAGATCTTCCTCCAAAAAAACCATCTTTAACCGCTCACTTTTTGTGTCAATACGATTGATTGTCTTCTTCATGGCTGCCTTGATGTTTTAAATAATACAAATTTAAGTTTTCAAAACATTTAAACGCATATATTTCCAAAACTAAATAAGGAAATAATCCCAACATATATATTTTTGAAATCAGAAAGAAAAGATCTATAAAATTCTAAAATAATATACAGGGTATTTTATTTTAAAAAAAACCAACAACCTGTGATATTTTGACATTTAGAATTTCTTTTTGACATTCACAATTATGCTTAAACTTCATAAAAAATTATGAAAATTTTGTATTTATCGTATTTTGATATCTATTTAAATAAACGTTTTAGACGTGGTGTAAAAATATACGGGAAAACCCTGTGCGAAAATGTAAGCCTGTTACTGATCACTTAAAAGCTGTACTAGCTGTCGACTATATTTAATACTCTTATAAAAAAAAGATTTTGAAAAAATTATATCTGACCTAAACAAAATCAAAATGTCTTAGGTGGATCATTTTACCACACTCTCTCTCCTAATAAAAGCAATATTTCATAAATATTTTTTTCGCTTAGCTTGAGACCGTCAAGTCAGTGCAAGTAGAAGACACTATAAAAAACTATAAAGAACACATTACCGATGAATTTTTCCAATGTCTTCTGGACATGGAAATTACATCTAAAAGTGATGGCGAGATCCGGAAGAAAGTTAGCGTATTTTCAAATAGTTCCTTGAGTAGTGTTTCAGAAGAGATGAAGCACAGTCAAGATATTGTATGTATTCTAATATATAAGTACAGGGTATTAATAATGTATGTCGTCAAATTGGATATGGCACTGGGCCCATTATTCCTGGCGCCCATAAGATTTTGTTTATATTATAATATGCTATTCTCCTCTTTTAAAGAAGCATGTTTTGTAAATGACTTTTTTTTGTGAGCCTTCTGAGTAAACCAGAAATCGGCTTCAAAGTATTAACTTTTTAATATACACATCAGTGGGTTTTACCGTAAGGTCATTGTTTATGTTAAATAATGCATCAGTAAGTACCCGTAAACTTTCAGAATATATTTTTGACAATTTGATTTATTATAAAAGTTACAGTGCGTTATAGCAAAACGTCGTGAATTGCCATTGTGTTTGAAATAGACAAAAAATGGTAAATTGTTTGGTTTGTAACGAGCAAAATGCTCGCTTGCGATTAACAGGCATCAACGATGAGAACGAGGATAGAATGTTGAAGATCCGATATCAGGAACCTACTGTATTTGCAAAGTTGGAAGCAGGACTCTTGGAGTTTGCGCTCACGTAGCAAGTGTGATTGATATCTTGGATATGCCCGTCACGAACCTGTAGTTCACTATCCCAGAGACAATATGCTTTTAGAAGTCCTCGATGCAGCTAACAGAGATCTTAACTAGGGTTTTAGTATTTAGTGTTAAGACTAGGTTATGTTATACTTAACGTAATCTTTACAAAAGTTATGTTTCGTTTGGTAACGTTTATGCAAATCCATAATTGGTTAAAATACTTTTAAAATCCGTTTGATCCATCTGACTGTCAAAATAATCTTCCCGCACTTTGCACTGTTACTCAGATTGCATTCTAAATGCACTTGTTAAAAGTTGTATGATGTTTCTCTGTATATAGATCTATCAAAAACTTGACAATTTGTCAGAAAAAGGTTGGAGAAATATACAGTAGCGTTAAGTTCACCATATATTGCACCAAGGCCAACACAAAAATAGAGGCCACGACCCTGAAAAAATCAGCTGTTCTCCGGGGGCTGAATTTTACATTGGATCTTATGGGAGGTCAGATGTTTTTTGTGATATTTTCAAAATGGCACTACAGATTTCCGCGAAATTTCAGTAAAATATTCTCAGACGCCATTCCGATATTTCACCAAAGGGTTGTAAGGAATCAACATGATTAGAAGGTTAAAATCTTCAAGATTTAGCATTCTTTATTTTGAATTCAAATTACCCGCCATTTACCACATGCCAACTGTTATATTTGACATGTATTTGACTTTGTCATCTGGGATTGTCACATTCGCTTTTGCTTTAAACTTAATTTTTGTATAAGCTAATAAAGCGGCTCTGAAAAATTAAGGATAACTATAGATTTAAAAAAAATTGTTCTAAAAGAATATAGTAAAAACAATCTCAAAACCGGCTTTAATAAAAAAAAATCAAATATTCATGAACGGTCATTCCAACTTCAATATTTTAATGACAATCACCTGTGTCGTAACGTGGCCATCAAAAAAAAATCAGCCCCGGATGTGACGTCAACAAAGTGGAGGATCGTGGCCCGTCCGTTTTGAGAGCCCTGATTGCACTGATCTATATATCAAAAATGTTAATACTTTGAAGCCGATTTCTGGTTTACTCAGAAGGCTCACAAAAAATGTCGTTTACAAAAAATGCTTGTTTAAAAGAGGAGAATAGCATATTGTAATATAAACAAAATCTGATGGGCGCCAGGAATAATGGGCCCAGTGCCATATCCTTTAGGGATGATTTTCTGAATGGTTTTAAGAAAAAACTTTAATTAAACATGGTTCCGCAAGTGCTTAGTTTTTAAGATACAAGGTATCAAATTTTCAAGTTTTTGTTTGTTTTTTCTCCATAGCTTGTGTTTTAAAATGTTTGGATTTGAATTGTGTATTTAGCTACAAGGCATACATCATTAAGCATGCCACATATCAGGAAAAAACTATAGAGTGATATTTTTTTAGGGGTCATACCTTCTTGTTTCCCCCAGAACTTTTTTTCAGTAAGCCGATGCAATGGCAGATTTAAAAATATAAAATGGATTATTTTTTACTTGGAAACTTTTTGATCTCTTGCAATTTTTCGCATCTTTAACCGTTTTCGAGAATAAAAACAAAAGAGGAAAATAATAGTTTTTTGACAATTAAAAATTTTAAAAATGCTTTTTACCGGAGCATCACATCAATATGAGGTTTTCGGAATAGTAGATTACATTTTGCTCAATAATTTGTGGAATTACCAAAAACTTTGTAGGAGCTTTAGTTTCTGAGATATTTACAAAAAACTATTTTCAAGGCACAAATATCATGGCTTCACTTCAACAGTGCTACAGGGAGAGCAACAACCAGTATTTTTAATTGATTTATTTAAAAAAAGTTAAATCTTTCCTTACGACAGGTCTAGTTCTTTTTTTATTCTGTGGTTAACTGGGGAAACTTTTTTAGCGTAAATAATTACAAGCCGGCAGCACTGGGCGAGGTATCACTCACTCATTCCATCCCAAGATTGCAGAAAAGTGCACAACACCTCTAAAAACAAAATCGAGGTGTCTTGGATATTTTTTAAAATTTAAACAGCTCTCGACAAAATCTTGTTGGTACGTTTTAAGTATATTTTTAGGTCGATAAAAAGGAATCTCAGGATTTAAAGGAAACAGGTATTAAAAAGGAAAGTATCCTGCAGAGCGATTCCTCTTTAAAAACGGATCAGGTAAGACTCTCCACAATTAGTTTACCTATTATCTTTTTTTTTTGTCAAACACACTGTGTTTATTGTATTGCAATCTAGTCAGTATAACTAATTAGCAATTTTGTTTTAACTTAATTTACTAGAAAAGTCAGATTTAAACTTAGAGTTCACTCAACAGTTTCAACGCTTTGCTTGGTCTGTAACTCACAATTGTGTTGTGTTTATAGCATTATTTGTTTTATGTAATTCACCTAGTTTACTAGCTCAAACGGCTTCACTCTTTTTAGTCTTCAAACTAGCATAGTATTGTCTAGAAGCTGAATTGCTTCCACATTCACATGCCGATGGAGTCTATCTTCATGGCTTTTTGCATAATTTTTTATAGTCTCCGCTACAGTTTCGATTTTTAGATCTCGATGAAGGTCATTATTTCGAACGTACCAAGGTGCATTCACAATGTTTCTTAATACTTTATTTTGAAATCTCTGTAAAACTAGAATGCTACTCTCTTTAGCACAACCCCATAGTTAAATACCATATGTCCATACTGGTTTCAGTATTTGTATGTAAAGTAACTTATTATGAATTGTTAAATTGGACTTCCTTCCAATTAGCCAGTTCATTTTTCTATACCTTATCTTAAGTTCTTCTTTTTTTTTCATTAACATGTGCTTTCCAGCGCAATTTGGCATCAAGTGTCATACCTAGATATTTTGCCTGATTTGAATATGGTACAGGAATGTTGTTAATTGTTATTTGTATGTTATTTATATTTTTGTTTGTAAAATCAACATGAATTGATTTGGTTTCATTTAATTTTATTCGCCACTTTGTGGTCCAACTGTGAACTTCCGTTCATCATCATCTTTAAAAGAGACTTTTCTAAATTGACCTTTGTCAAAAAATCTCAGCAAGCTAAACCTTTAAAAAGGGCAAACATTTAAAAAAAATACCATAGCAGCATAAAAACTATTGGAAGTAAGAGAAAATATATCACAGCTATCAGGAAGGTTGAACATCGTGAAAAACCATTATCCACTCCTAAAATATCACACCATTTCACCCTAATAACTCGGATTCAATCTAGTTTATTTTTCCTGTTGGAGGCGATATACTTTCTTTCATTTTCAAAAATTTTCATGCAGTTATAATTATTTTTCAAATTTTGGAAATCATTTTAGTATTTTAAAGAGGACTAGGTATTCCTAAAGTCTTTAAGTAAAAGTATCGAACGCTCCTAATCTAGTGATACGTACCTAATCTCTTCTTGTAAAGAGGGGTCTACACATAACGTTTTGCCTGACGTTTTACTTGATCAGGTAAAACGGATTAGGCAAAACCTTTCGTCTAGACAATAAAACGTACGTTTTGCCTGAACTGAACAGGACTGAAGTCGGACTGTTGAACTGATCGAGAGAGGCTTTGTTTTCGGTAAAACGTCAGTTTTAGCGGCATTTCTTGTGGTAGTGCATACAAATTTAATTCCTTTCGAGTGCAACTTAGAAGTTGGTATACGAAACGTCCGACATTAGATAAGATAATTTTTTAGGAAATTAAACAGGTTATTGTCTTCCTTCACTAATTTTTAATTTGTTATAAACAAATAGTCCCGACATGTTTCATAAGCAGAAACTTCACGGGAACATTACCAAACTAAATCAGCACATTTTGAAAAACTGGTTAAAAACAATGTTTAGCTACTGAAACGGTTAAGTCATAGACATTTAAAACAAAAAACATTATTCACAAAACCAGTGCTTCCTCCATGGTGTATCAAAAACTGATCTAAAAACGTACGTTAAAAGTATCAAGTGTGTACGCTAGCCTTTCAACCATCATACTTGACCCTTTTGACTGACAGGCAAGACGTAAGGTAAAATGTTATGTCTAGACCAGGCTTAAAGTTTAACAGAGGCTATCAACATTACCACCTGAACCCTTTTACACTGGGTTTCACACTATAAATACCTTTTTTAATACGGAAAATTTCAATGGAGAACTATAGCACAGTTCCTATTATATTCTCAATTTCAGGAAACTCCATCAAGTTCCTCGAGCATGTCAAAAGCTTCGAGCATTGGAAGCTGTATGTCAGAATGCAAGTGCATTCACAAAATCGCGTTTCTAAATGGCAATTCTTATAATGGCCAGTTGAAAAATAACATAATGCATGGTCAGGGCACTTTTAATTGGGCTGATGGTACAGTCTATGAAGGTAATCAGTTTTATTTCTTCTTCTTCTTCTTCTTCTTCTTCTTCTTCTTCTTCTTCTTCTTCTTCTTCTTCAAGTGATATTACACCACCTTATTCCCATATTTTTGATGTCATCTTCGACACCGTTTATCTACTTTTTCGTGGTCTCTCCGAGCTGTCTTACTCTCCTTCATCTAGGTCCCCAGTTCATTATTTTTCCTAGTACAACGTGAAGTTTAGTATCTGAATAAAAAAAACAACAATTTTTCGTGGCTAAGCGGGCATAGAAAGATTTTGTTTTTCTTGTATTTTTCCTTGGGCAGCTCGAAAGCTGTACAATCACGGGGGTCCAAGATCTAATGGATACCTATTAAGTGTTGACTTTAATGTTCGAAGGTGTTGACAGTTAACTGTTTCGTCCTTAAGGGACTCTTCAGAACAGTGAATGGTCAATGTGACACTTTTGTAAAGCTACAGAGACGGTATATGAATCACATCTTACTTTCATAATGCCTGCGATACCGTATGCTTTCACATAAGTAGTGACATCTAGAAGAAATGCAATATGCATTAACCCAACCTGAGGGACAAATTATGTCACGATCATGAGTACTAATTTTAGTTTCATCTGCCTGCATTTTATTTTTACTCTGGTAGTTCCTTTTGTATTTGTAGATGTCGCCTTATGTGAAAGCATACGGTATCGCAGGCTTAAAAAATAGTCCGGTGTACTGTAGACTGTTAACAATAAAACAGCTTGCAAAGATTGATAGATTTATAGCTCGAAAGAATTATAGCTCGAATTGCCTATAAATTACTATATAGGTGAATTTGCGAATGGGTATCCCAATGGTAAAGGAAAAATGATATTGCCAGATTTAAGCACATACACAGGAGACTTTTCTAATGGATTTTTTCATGGAAAAGGAACGTTGAATATTGCGTCATCTCCCGCAATGTATTCTGGCCTTTGGAAAGAAGGTACGGACATTTCAAATTTTCAGACAAATTTTCAAACGTACATAAATATATGTCTTTTATCTTACTTTAATTAGTTACTAATGTCAATAACTTTCTATGTTTTATTTTTCTATAAAAAGCGATAAAATTAAAAACAAATAGCTTTCCTAGGACAAAAACATGGAAGAGGTTGGCTACTGTACGATTCCCAAGACTACTACGATGGTGATTTTAAGAACGGCTTAAAGGACGGATTCGGGTACCGACTTTACAAAGACGGTAAAGTATAAGAAACAGATTGTGTTTTATCTAATATAATAAAAAAATAAACCTGTTTTACCTTGTGTATTAACGAGCAACACCGGTTTATACAGAGAGGCCCACGCACATTGGCGTAGCTAGGGGGGGACAGGGGGGCCTGGCCCCCCTGAAGTCCCTCAGGCCCCCCCCTAAGATATTTTAGGCCTCCCCTACCGACTACTAGTAAAAGAACATGACGCTGAAAATACATACTTTTCTATTATTATTCGGGAAATATTCAAATAAAATAGGTGCATTAAAATTTAAAATCATTCAGATAATGTTTACATTTCAGGAAAAAGCCCTTGTCTTGCGGGATTAGGCTTTTTCTCTTTAAATTATCGGTAACTTTTCTGCACTTATGCAATTTCCCGAAAATATTTTTTAAATTTAAACATAATTATGCATATTGAATATTTCATACATATTGGCGACATCTTGTAAAATATTATAGAAGTGTTATTTCGCATTTAATAAAGACAGCGACCTTTGCCCTCTCTGTTTCCGAAATCGGGTTGTAGATGTCGTAAGGTTATAAAAGACCTTTTTAAACTGTTTTTCTAAAATAAATATCTTTTTAGTTTTTTTGAGGTTAGCGTTTAGTGTCTTATGAAAATTTTCCGATTTTGGTGACAATTTCATAACCATTTTCATATTAAGTTTTCCCACGTCGTTAAATGGAATAAATTCGTCGAGCAATACCGGGAAATTTTTAATATTAATACTTCTACTTTAAGAGCAGAAATGACCGTTTTAAAGAATTGTATTTTTCGGTTAAATCAAACTGTTGGTCATGATTCTATCAAACAATATATAGCAGAAAACACCTATCCAAACCTCTACCAACTTTTTAAAGTTGCGAGTATTCTTCCAATTTCAAGTGCAACTTGCGAGAGGTCTTTCTCTGCCATGAGGAGAGTTTTTAATTGGCTTAGAACAACTATGACTCAAGAGAGACACTCAGGTTTGTCATTGTTATTCATAGAAAAAGATGTTGAGGTCGACTTAGACAGTGTGGTAGACGCTTTCAGTCAGCGACGTAGAAAACTTTCTTTGTAGAATTGCTGAATTACATACTTCCTGTGTATACATATAAATAAGTTGGTAAATGTATTATTAAATTTGTTATATTAAAATATTAGAACATTTAATGCGCGTATTTTTTTTATTCATTGCACACTTTTCACGACTCTTTAAAACCTATGTTTGCTTTTTGTTCAAGATAGACCGGGGCCTCGGCCCCCCCTGAAAAGCAAGGCTAGCTACGCCAATGCCCACGCAACTAGAAATATAGGAATCCTGTCGCTAAATTATCTGTCACTTGACCTCTCCCTCTACCGGCATCTTAGCGCGTTGGCCAGCAAGGCCAATAATAGTTTCCTTTTTATTTGTGCCTTGTACGAGAAACAGCGGCGGTGCGCGCCCTTAAATAGTGGGGGGCCGAATAACTTCTGAAGTAAAGAAAATTTTACATTTTACAAAGAAACATACCTAATATAAATTTTAAAAGTCAAATGGTATTATGACATGAGCTTTTTTCGAAAAATTTTACAAATCGCCTAGAACCAAGTTTGAAAAAAATTAGCCTAACATGCTCTTAAATGCAAGAGGAGGACTTTTCGAGCATTTACTTTAATATTTTTGGTAGAGGTAAATTTCAAAAATTAGAGTTTTAGTCAAAACATTGCTTGTGTGGTATCAAACAAAAGGTAATTGAGTCTGGAGTTCAATAAAATATATTTCAGTTTGTAGTTATGTTAGCTCACACGTACAATATAACTATAGTACCAAGTGTGAGCTTAGGTGCCCATATATTGGCAGACTATTCTTCTATTTGCCCGGGAAACCCCTTCAAATTATTGAATTTGAAACACTCTGTGTATATTTTATTTAGGCACACAGTACAAAGGACAATACCAAAACAATGTGATCCATGGTAATGGAAAAATGCTTTGGACCAATAATGATTATTATACGGGAACGTGGAATGAAAGTTTACAACATGGATATGGCGAATATGTTTGGGAGATGGTCAACCATGATAGCTTTGTCTTTGCTAATTATAACAGTTATAAAGGAAATTGGGTAGAAGGTAGAAATATAATATTTATATTAATATTATATATTAAACTTAGGCTTGGTCCTCAATAACTAAATATGTTAGACAACACAAGGTACCTATGATGGTAATATAGTCTTTGCAATACCCCAAGTCCCTTTGCTATCCTTTTTTATTTTTCTGCTTTAAAGAAGACAGAAAATAGCATTGAAAATCATTGTTGGCCCCAGATTGCAGTTGGCAGTTGCCAGCCTGTCTGTCTATCAAAGTTAAAATTGACAATGAAAGGAAACAAAAAATGTCTGACAAGTAGTCAAAATATTTTGTAAAGTAGATATTTAAAAGTATCAATATATTCTCAGAAAAATGGTCAAGATAATTTGCGACAAAGACAAAATGTTCATACGAAAATTCCACGCTTTTTTCGATCATCAGTCCCAGCTTTGGTTACTGCAGAGCAGAATTTCAAGAAAACAGCAATGACAAAAAATATGAAGACTGAATAACTGATTTTTGCGTAGTTTGCTTTTTTCAGTTAGATTTTCAGTTTTTTTGTTTGTTCACTTTATTTTATTTAATTAAAATAGGGTTACAGAACCATCCCATCAATTATGTTTAAAGCTTAATATAATAATTTTAATGATTCTATTAGAACTGAATCCTTTGAGTTGTTCAAGTTCTATTGAATCATTTGAAATTTAGTAATTAGTAATTGCTTCAATATAGCTCTTTAACTCTGTCTTTTGTCCTCAATACAGTTTTTGTTGAAATTCCCAAAGCCTTTGCAGTTAAATCAGTTGGGAACTTTTTTACACTTTTTACAAGATCTATGCTATAAAAAGTGTAAGATTTTCGTATGAACATCTTTTTTATAAAAAAATATAATAAAATACTGTTTTATTTTACTTTAAACTAAAAATATATATGCTTTTATACTATTATTATAACAAGTACCAACATTAATATGAGTCGAGCTGAAGTTCGTTTGTGGAAATTACAAATAATATTAATTTAACTTTTATTAAGTCTGTATGCTTAGGCATTAATAATTAAAACTTAAATTTACAAAAAATAATATATTTATTGCCCAGCCCTCTTTGAATCATAATTTTTACCAATATAAATTGCGAAGCTTAGATTAACTTAACAGCTCAAAATACATTGTAGATAATATTTTTTTCTTCAAATTAAACCATCATTAGTTTATGCTTTGTTCATGGTTTCTAGCTCTACAGCCGTTCGCATAGAAAATCTTCCAGAGTAGAAACTTTGTTGACAGTGCACTCCAATTGATTGATCAATGTATGCCAGTAAAGCATATACGCTGTACATACATTTTTCACTACATAAAATCATCTTGGGACAGAAACTTTTGTCAAAAAACGATTCCAAATAGGAATTAAATCAGAATTTAAATAAAAAATAAGCGATAATCTTTCAAAGTCAGAAATTTCAAAACCATTGACAGTTTAAACACCGATCCACCACCCTTATTATAGAGAGTGGTGACCGATCACGTTAATTTTAAGGTAACTGATAATAAGTTTTTCTGCACCCATTATCAGTTACCTTAGGAATCTGTGGTTTAAAACTGAATTAAGAATACACGTGCGTTTTGTTACCAGAATTACGGGGTGATTAAGTAAAAGGACTAGCCTTATTGCAAGGACTATACCACGTGTCAATAGGTACTCGGATTCATAAAAATGTCAATACAATTTTTTTTTAAATATTAATTTAAGCTAGGTTAGGTTAGGTGGCGGCCCATTAACTGCCAACGTCAGCTGATCTCAAGTAGACCATAAATGTGTATGAACATAATTTCTCGAAAGTAACCTTAACGTTTTCTATGTTTTTGTGAGGTCCAGAGAGTTTAAGAGCTTAATGTAACCAGCCACAGCTGTTTATAAATCTGACGAACTCGCCGAGCGTCACTCATCTCTTAGTTCTTTTGGCAGTATGGAAGGCCTAGAGTTTTACATCTCGTTTTGACAAGACCAGAATATTAACACGAATTTTTTGTGCTAGCAGTTTCTTCTTGTCCTTGCAGCTACAGTAGTCATTTGCTGGCTTCTTTAAATGGATGACTTGCGCTCTGAAGAGGCAGTGACCTGTAATAACCGAATTCCCATTCCCATTGGCCACAGCTGCTTTGCTGCAGTTTTCTAACCCTACCCATCTTCTCTACGCTTACTTTATGACGGTATTATTAATGTGAGATTCGATCAAGTTCACCATTGTTCACCGCATTGTAAACTTGGTTACCGTCATTGAGTTGTATAACGCACTAGGGTATAGAAGTCAATGGTTACCGCCTTTGCCTACACTAGAGACCCTGTGTGATACATACAGGGTCTCTAGATTATACCCGCTCTGGCTAGTCTATCGGCCGCCTTAATAACTTGTCTTTAATCTCTTATTAGTTTTGAGTACCCTCTTTCCCAGAGTCCCAAAATTTTCTTCATCTTACAACCTGATTAAAGCTGAGCCAAGAGCTATGACACTAAATAATTTTTAGGCAAAAGAACTGGAACAGGAATCATGGCCCTGGGGCATGAAAGTGGAGCAAAGTTAGCAGGGATATGGTGCGATAATGAGAAACATGGACCAGGTATGTAATAATAGGCATTTCACTTATGACATTCTCTCATTACAAGTCTATGAACTGAATGGAAAAAATAATATGCCACTTCTTCACTCTGCAGAGTTTTTCTATGTACTGAGTTGAAAAAATAATATGTTACTTTAGTCAAACTTAGTAGGTACGTGGGCACAATAGACCCACATGTGGTCGCGGTACATGAATTTTTAGTAGGGCTTGCCACCATTTTAAAATACAATACTATACAAAAATACCCTCATGCTTTTTTCTGGTGTTTCTCGTACTTTTTTGGAAAATCGCTTGAACATTTTGTTTTTGAAGGGGTCACTTTTTGGAAATCTTGAAATTTTCGTACCATTCACGTACCCCTACGAAACGCGTTACTCCTTTATTCTTCTTCTTGAGAGCATATATTTGCCTCCAAAGTTACCATGGAGCAAAAAAAGGTTACTTTTTCACTATCTTCTCTAGAAGTATCTTAAACATACAGAATTTAGAAGCACCCGGTATTCTCTAGGATTAATGATCTGTGGAAATGGGTTAATTCTGCAACGAAATCCCCTATTCGAAAATGACAAGCCGGCATCTTTCTGTATGGAGCCTACTCAACCTGCAGATCCATCATCAGCTCAAGAATTGGTTGGTAAGCATTATTAATGTAATGAAAATCCCTGCCATGATTTTCTTTTCTCTATAATACTCGCTACCCCTGTTTTAAAAACTTTTAATTTTATCCGTTTTAGTAGGTATCATTTAGTCCTGCGTTTTTTGATATTTTTTATGTTTTTGAAAGCTGTTGCATTATCTATATAGACCAAAGGCGCGGATTTCTGAACCACAAAATAATATAAATTTAACTTCAGAAAATACGAGAAAAATTAGTTTATTAACATTACACGTTTGAGCTCAGCAGTTGGCTGGGTGCGGAAAACCAATGGTCTGCTCCACTGTGATGAGACTTCAAAACCTCAATCAACCAATCAAGGGTACTAAAAGAGGAGACTATGTGAGGCCTGGAAAATACTTACGACGATGACGCACTACTTTAGACTCTAATGTCATAATTTTATTTTTTTAATCACCATTTTCAGCCGATAGAAATTCTCTAACAACCTTCAGAGAAATCGCTTCACAAGTTAAATCTCGAGATAATTTGGGATCAATCAATGCACGCTGCTTACAAAAGATAACAATGTCAGGCTGTGATATCAGAAAGACTCAATTTGTTAAGCTTTTGTCAAAGGATGCTTCAAATGAGCCCCCTTTAAAGATACCTGTGCATACGCACACTGAAGATGTAGATTTTAGGTTAGTTTTTCTTTATTAATTTATTTTAGACAACTCTAAACCTTTACATAATAGGTATGTTTCTAGTTTTACCTAGAGTATTTTCTACGATGCTAAATTGAATACTGTATTTTTTAGTTTCTGGATAAACATGATTCTTAGCCATCAAAATCTTGAAGAAGGCGATTCTGCAACGGTAAAAATAAAAACCAGTCTAAAAGGAAAAGACTACCCTTCGGAATCAAATGTCAACCTTGTTTTCTCTTCAAAGTTTGCATTCTCAGATAAAAATTTACTGGGTAAAAGTATAAGTCAACAAAACCTACTGCGAGTTGTTGAAGAATCTAAAAAGCTGAAAAACTTGATAACCAACAATCTTCAAGAGCTTAAACAAATATATACGATGTATGCCACAATGGCGTGTAATACCAACCAAAAGCCTATATTTAATCCTGTTTTAGTAAGGCTATTTTTATGGCAGCTATATTGGGACATAGGTCTAACAGATTTTATGTCTATTGTTGAAGCAGATAATGCTCTTGCTAACAATCCAAAATGTTGTTTGGACTCGCATCATGATCCTTTTGAACCAATTTACTTTTGGCAGTTTTTACAGACGTTGGTTTTTACAAGCACCGTTATTTTCTTTGTTAAACAGAGAGATCACATTCTTCCTGTTAGCGGCATCATGTATTATATTTTCAAAGATTTCCTTGTAAATATTCTTTATTCAAGCGTTGGCAAGTTTTCGAAAAAGTGTCTCACCGAATTGAGGGACCTTATTCCATTAAAACAAGTTCACAAACTGTACAAATCTATTGGAGAACCACATAGCGTTACTGATTTTTTAAAACAAGTTTGTATTGGAAAAGATAATGATATTCTGTGCTACAAATCTTTAAAAAAGAGAAATTTAAAAAATTCGATTATATCGGGAAGTAATACCGTTCTTTTTAACAATCAAATAGTTTTTTCTGAAGATTCTACAAGTAGGCAGGAATCCTTAGTTGAACCTAGTAATTTGGGTTTGTTATCCTTTGGAGAAGCATTGGGAAGAAAAACAGTTTTAAAGTGTCTTAGTAAAGTATGCCCTTTACTTATCAAAAACAAAAAATATCAACTTAACTATAAATTATCCTTTATTGAATTCTACGAAGTTGTTCTTGCTTTGACTCTTGAAAGAGTTGAACAAGAACGATTAAAACTTTTTGAGGAGTTGAGTATTCCTTTGAAAAAATTAGATGATGAAGACAGTAAAGTTTCAAAATCTTTAACTCCTTTAACAACAGGAAAACAAACAAATGTTAATCTATCTAAAAGGAAGAAATCCAAAACTAAACACCTCAATATTGATTAAAATAATTTAGGTATCTTTTTCCTTTTTCAAAATTGGTCGTAGTACCAGATTATTATTTAAATATTTTGGACTCACATCATGATCTTTTTGAACCAATTTACTTTTGGCAGTTTTTGCAGACGTTGGTTTTTACAAGCACCGTTCTTTTCTTTGCTACACAAAGAGATCACTGTCTTCCTGTTAGTGGCATCATGTGTTATATTTTTAAAGATTTCCTTGTAAATATTCTTTATTCAAGCGTTGGAAAGTTTTCGAAAAAGTGTCTCACCGAATTGAGGGACCTTATTCCAGTAAAACAAGTTCACGAACTGTATAAATCGATTGGAGAACCACATAGCGTAACTGATTTTTTAAAACAAGTTTGTATTAGAAAAGATAATGATATTCTGTGCTACAAATCTTTAAAAAAGAGGAATTTAAAAAATTAAATTATATCGGGAAGTAATACCGTTCTTCTTAACAATCAAATAGTTTTTTCTGAAGATCCTACAAGTAGGCAGGAATCCTTAGTTGAACCTAGTAATTTGGGTTTGTTATCCTTTGGAAAAGCATTGGGAAGAAAAACAGTTTTAAAGTGTCTTAGTAAAGTATGTCCTATTACTTATCAAAAACAAAAAATATCAACTTAACTATAAATTATCCTTTATTGAATTCTACGAAGTTGTTCTTACTTTGACTCTTGAAAGAGTTGAACAAGAACGATTAAAACTTTTTGAGGTGTTGAGTATTCCTTTGAAAAAATTAGATGATGAAGACAGTAAAGTTTCAAAATCTTTAACTCCTTTAACAACAAGAAATCCAAAACTAAACACCTCAATATTGATTAAAATAATTTAGGTATCTTTTTCCTTTTTCAAAATTGGTCGTAGTACCAGATTATCATTTAAATATTTTGGACTCACATCATGATCCTTTTGAAACAATTTACTTTTGGCAGTTTTTGCAGACGTTGGTTTTTACAAGCACCGTTCTTTTCTTTGCTACACAAAGAGATCACTGTCTTCCTGTTAGTGGCATCATGTATTATATTTTTAAAGATTTCCTTGTAAATATTCTTTATTCAAGCGTTGGAAAGTTTTCGAAAAAGTGTCTCACCGAATTGAGGGACCTTATTCCAGTAAAACAAGTTCACGAACTGTATAAATCGATTGGAGAACCACATAGCGTTACTGATTTTTTAAAACAAGTTTGTATTGGAAAAGATATTGATATTCTGTGCTACAAATCTTTAAAAACGAGGAATTTAAAAAATTCGATTATATCGGGAAGTAATACCGTTCTTTTTAACAATCAAATAGTTTTTTCTGAAGATCCTACAAGTAGGCAGGAATCCTTAGTTGAACCTAGTAATTTGGGTTTGTTATCCTTTGGAGAAGCATTGGGAAGAAAAACAGTTTTAAAGTGTCTTAGTAAAATATGTCCTATTACTTATCAAAAACAAAAAATATCAACATAACTATAAATTATCCTTTATTGAATTTTACGAAGTCATTCTTGCTGTGCCATCTTGAAATAGTTGAGTATTCCTTAAAAAAATTAGACGATGAAGACAGTAAAGTTTCAAAAACTTTAACAACAGGAAAACTAACAAATGTTAATCTATCTTAAAGGAAGAAATTCAAAACTAAACACCTCAATATTGATTAAAATAAACTAAATGTCTTTTTTCTTTTTGAAAAGTGGTCGTAGTACCAGATTATTATTTCAGTAAACTGTTGTGCGGAAAAGGATATTTAAGGATCTTATCTTCAAAGTTTTTGAAAAGCAAATTTAAAAAGCTTGGTTATATGGTAGTAATTGGTTTTAAGCAATTAAATACATTTCCGAGAAGATCCTACAAGTAATCTTTGTCAGACCTTAATAATTTTGTTTGTTTCCTTTTGGACAAGCTTAGAAAAAAACTTGGCTATATAAAAAAGAAAGCGGAAGAAATTTGTCAACGTCGAATTGAAACAGTAACAATAAGTTTATAAATGGAGATTAAGCAATTGTAACTATTTAAAAAATTTTTAACTCCTTATTGATAGTTAATATAAAGCAAATAGAAGTTGATATCCTACCTTTATATATACAAATAAATTTTAGTTATGTTAAATATAAACAAGTTTAAAAGAAAATTGTATAAACATTTATCACAGCACAACCAACCATCTAACTGGCAGACTGAAAAGCTAATGATGCCAAAAATCTCTGCAAAGTTGGCCTGGATAACGTAATCGAAATAATTCCCTTAAGTTTTTGGGGTAGGTAATTTTTAGTTAGTAGCTAAATAATAATCGATAAGTAGTTATTGTGTGCTGACGCGTTAACCTCCTGATAGCTACACAAGTTTTGATGCAAGAAATTTAAATACAAAGTAATATATTCGCTGTTTCTAACCAAACTTCTTTGTTGTCTGTTGAGTGTCTTAGACGTGAAGTTATTTCAATTGTGCAGCAACTATTCTTTTTCTTGTTCGGTTTTCCTGTTCTCTTTAGGCCAGTATGCAGCTGTTACTCGCGGTCCCCTGAGTGCATGTTGTCTCATCCTTGCGTATGCCTAAAATTCTGCAACGAGGTGTCTTGATATCTCATCTTCCTGTGCTCAGGCAAAGCAAGTAGAGTCGTTCTCAACTCCTCTGCGTGTCATGTGGTTCTTCAACCTATCATGTCCAGTTATATTACCTATCCTACCAGTTGTCTAACTTCTTTTCGTGTGTGTCCCAGCAACCATCTCAGTCTAGTCGCTTTTTGGTTGGTCTGCGAATTCCCTGTTCTTCTTTTCCAGGAGTCTGTTAGTGCATCGAGGGCCCAGTTATTGAGTTCGCTCTGTACTTATCATTTGGTCACCCCAGAAGTGACATAGTCGTTGCCTACTTTGATCTGCGGGGCATCATATCCTTCTCCTTACCTAGTGCCCCTGTATCACCGGAACCCAAACCAGCGTCGTCTGTTGGCCATCGCTTAGTGTCTCAATATTTGCTCTTTTTCACCATGCTTGACGTCTTCTAGGGTTGAGGCCAATATATAGCCTCTTCTCTGAGTGGGTAGCTCTTTTTAACTTCCAGTTTTTCCACGTATACTTCCGCTTCTGTCGTTTGCCTCGCTGAACTAAAGCGCCCTCTTTAAACATCGTTTTATCGATTTTCCATGCCTACCTATCTGGGTGGAGTTTATACCTCTTCTCGAGCCTCTGAGGTAACGCGAGGAGGATTTCTCTATTTGTCAGCTATTCTATGGCTAGATGCCCAAGTGTTCCTCTTCTTGCTCTCCAATGACTTCTGTCACTTAGATGTAACAGAGAATTATTGAAATAAAGCCAGGCTATGATAGTGCCAAGCACAATTTTGACACCTTTACATTGTAATATCAGCTGTGATCTTTCAACACACGGCCTATGTTTACTATATGAACCGGAATAAATAGTGCCTTCATTTATTAATTGAAAATAAACGACGAACGTTTTAAATTCGACTTTGGTATGTTAATTTTGAAGGATCAACTGTCAGTTTTCAAAGTGAATGTGTCAAAATAGTGCCTGGCACAATAATTATACCCTAGCTGTGTTTGTAAGTTCGTAACAAGGTTAACAATCTATAATCTGTACAATTTTTTTCCAATGAGTCGTGTGTTGCACTGATTGTCATGGAAATTGACTATTTGCCGTTAAACAGCATTTTAGAAATGCTTATTTACATCGTTATTTTGTTGCGTCTTTCCCTTCTCGGTACTTCAAGGTTGACGGTAGGGAGATTTTTTCAGATTAAAAGCTTTTATTTTTGATTTTTTATAGATCTATTATTTACTTTGATACGTTGGCGGCTCGTGCCCATTCAGCATGATAGTGCCATAATTTTGATAGCTATTCAAATAAAGATTCGGGGTGTTAGGAAACATGCCTCGATCAATTTTTTTAGTAGCGCAAAACCAACAAACTAACCCGGACCTACCCAAATTACACTATGAAATGACTCAAAGTTACAAAAAATTCTTCTGAATTAATTTAAATACTAACTTAACTTACCCTCAGTTTGCCATAGATCAATAGGGAGCCTTTAGGTACTACATTATTTTTATCACAAATAGTTTTATTAAATTTACGAGAACGCGATTTTTGTCCCCTTCTACGTTTGTTTTTCAATTTTTAAATCAGGTAGTGACCGGCCTAATTCTTTAATTTTTAGTTTTTCCTCTAGCGAAAAACCACTAAAATAGTTTTTTAAGACGCTAATTTTATTCATTTTCACTTAAAACATAGAACAGTATGCAGAGTATACGGATATCTTTTTTATTCCATTTTTTAAAGGGTGTAAATTAAGGCATACGTGCTCCACGCACAAGAACAAGACGACTTACTGCACACTAACTGGCTGGCGTGCCTGGCACATATTTAAGTTGATTATTTTTATTAAACAATGTAAAAATTGTCCAAGTATGTCGCTCATATAGGCCACTGGTAAAATCTCTCTCTGTTCGACTGCACCAGGAGACAAGCGGCACACATTTCACTCCCACTAACTCTGCGTTTTAACAGCAGGCAGCGGGCCAGCCAGGCGTCGCTCATTATCGATTCGGAATGTGATCCACTGCCTTGCACAGGGTTTACCATATTTTATATAAATCAAAAAGAAATGCATAAAATAACAAACATATTAAGATGTTTTAAAAATAAAAAATTAGTTTTTGTAGAAACATAAGATACCCACCTAAATATTTTGGGTAAATGTTGACGGCCGGTATTTCGGATTAAAAAATTTCATTAGATCATTTGGAAATTTTCCTAGCAGGTGAAAAAAATAGTTTTACTTAACTTGAATTTTTTTATAGAGGGCTCAAAAGAGTGTTATAACTATGCGGTTCAAAGATCTATTTGAACCATCAGGTTTTAGCAGTTAACTGTTTCGTCCTAAGGGGAGCCATCAAATACTACACGGACAAGACCAAAACTTAAAACATTATAAATATCTTAGTTAACGTTGGTTGTGAGATAAATATTGGCCGATGTAATTAATGGTTCCGATAAAAGTTATCGGTCACAAAAGCACCTTTTCAAGATATATATCGATTTTTGCCCCAGGCGAGATTAACGCAAATTGTGTTTTTGTTCGCAATGTTGAATTCCCCGGCAAAGGTGGAGTTTTTTAAACCAAAAGTTAACACAAGTATATTTTAAAATTGGTGAAATTACAAATGTGCTTTGTTTTTGCCCCCTAGTCACTTAAATGTTCATTTAAAATACAATACCTTTAGAATAATCGAGTTTAGTATTGAGATCGTAATGCTCAAAGTGATTTGCAAATAACTCAGGGTGTGTCTCAATCTGCAAAGTGTATGCTTGCCCAAATAATGCGGAATATTAGGTAATGGGGTATACATTAATTTATTAGAAATTCATGCATCTTTGACTTATATATGCTTCATCGGTTTTGGCTCTAAAATTAAGGAAATTCTTTGCCTGTTTTTCCATATTTTCCTATTCTTCTTTGTACCTTCCACTCAGAATGGAGTCGTCTGTCTAGTAAACTGACGGCTCCAAAAATGGGGGTGAAGTCTAAAGCAGGTGTGTAATGTAGAACCCTGTTTTCCAGGCCTTTCTGATGGGTGGTTACAAAAACTTTGAAATTCTTATTTCAGGGAAATACATCTACAAATGCTCAGACAGTAGAGCTGCATTGTCTGCTATTAAATCGGCCAGAGTAAGCTCTGCACTTGTAGCTGAGTGCAGGAATGTACTTAAAACTCTGACAGGAGATAACAAGATTGATCTCCTGTGGGTTCCAGGACACCAAGGCATCTTGGAAACGAGTAGTCTGACCAAATAGCTACAATGGGATCACCATCTGATCTAGTGAGGCTGGAACACATGGTGGGCATCGCAGAGTGTCTTACCATGACGACCCTAAAATGTGACTTGAAGAGGTGCTCCCAAGCGCCCTGGAAAGATACGGATAGAATGAGGCAAGCCAACCTCCGCATCTGGGCCTTCAGAACGAGGTCTATGCTTACATTTGGGAGAAAAGATATGAGAGTTAGGACAGGGCTTTTAATAAGTACCTCATCATTATGGGAATCGTTAAAGACTTGGAGTATCGATGGTGTATGAAGAACTTCTCTGCGTCTTAACCGAGTGCCCTGCACTTGCTTAGATAAGACAGTCACACTTGAGAAGCTGTATGTCTATCTCTAGCAATATCAGAAAGTTTTAAAAAATCTGCTCATTTGCTAAGATGGCCGCTTTTTAGTTCTGAAACAGTGGATATTGAGCTACAACAGGCCCTGCAAAGTGGCCTCATCATATCCTGAGAGTTTTTCCATATTACTTTAGTTAGAACAATTGGATACATAGGTACATGTCACCTTCTAGCGAGGTCAGCCTGCTATCTAGGGGTAGGATTTTTGTATGGGCCATAAGGATTGCATGAGAAAGCAGAACAGCGTTAAACCAACGTTGCCGGTTTAGCCAAAATATCAGTATAATCCGCTACTTAATTCGCGAAAGGTCAATTTAGTCAGTTTTGTTAAGTGCTAGGGTGATACACAACCAGAGTAATACATTAAAATTCTGCTTGTTTCTAAAAGTAAATAATTCACATACTGTTATAAACAAGCAGCAGTATTTTAAAATGTTATTCTATTTTCGTGTTACATTCTGTTACATCAATTTTGTTTGAAAGATAACTTACCAATCTACAGGTAAGCTACCTATTATTTAATTTTAGTTTTTGTAATGCATTTTTAGTCCAACCATAAAAAAGGTAATGGTGGAACACAGTGGCGCAGGGAGGGTGGGGGGGGGGACGTGGGAGGGGGGCGAGACCCTAGGCGGGGGCGGCAGAGGTGGTCTAAAGCCTCAAACAAATATCAAAATTATGAGTAGTAGTCCCTATTAAACCACGAATGAAAATTTGAAAACAGAATCATACATTTCGTGAGTAAATGCGTCGGAGACAAAATTTTCAGAAAATATTGGACGAATAATACTTTAAATGCTTGCAGGCGAAAGTAGATACAAACTTTTTTGATAACTAAAAACCTACAGAAAAAAGTTTGAAACCGGAAAAATACGCCGCAGGTAGCAAAAATTTTGTTAAGGTAAACAGACACCTTAGGAATTTTTTCTTTCTAGAGCAATGCTCCACTTTTTGTTTAAATTACAAAAAGAACATTTGTAAACAAAAATCGATACAACAAGTAAAGTTTGCATCCGATAGTTTTGAAGTAAAATTGTTTAAATAATAATAATAACCCTTTCTTTTAAACCAAAATCTAATGACAGCAAGAGATTTCTGTATCATATTGGGTTAAAATCGTTTGAGGTGTTCTTGATTTATCGTGTATTCAAACAGAGAATTAATTTTATTCGCTGATTTCGGTGTTTTAGGACCTCAATCTCACATTTAATAAAAGTAAAAAATTAAATTTTTACGTTTAATGGTCCACCTTTGTAAAGTGGACTAAAAATCAAGGCATCTAATAATTCTGTTCCAATAATTCTAATAAAATGTTTCAAGTTGTCCGCCATTTGACGACTGCGACCACTCACCACCTACGAACCAGTGATGGGATCACTCGAGTGAAAAATCCTCGGTCATTCGAGGATCGATATCCTCGGTATGTTTCGAGGATTTTTTTCGATCCTCGATGATTTCCGTGACATGAAACATGAAACCACCTAAGACATTTCGTATGTGCCGTCTGCCGGGCATTTTGTTTTGTTTTGTATAGAGGACTGAGGAAAGGATAACCTTTTAATTATTTTAAATCGCTTCGAGTTTCCTCAATTCTCAATTACACTCAAAATAGGTATTTTATATAGAATAATTTTTTTATCATTATTTATATCTGTAAAAATTAAAAATAAAGCGATTAGCCTAAAACCGCCTTTGTAACGTGTAGTTTGTAGTTCCCCGAAATTTCATTTTAGCTTGAAACGTTGCCAAGTTGCTACAAAACAAAAAAACTCAAAATCCTTAAACTCAGAAACCCACAAAACCACGTTTTTCAAATATTCTTATGGGAAATAAAGAAACGAAAAACCAAACCTTCAAAATGTTATTTATATAGCAATTAAATCAATTATTAATTGTTTACACACCATTATGTTTTCCAGAAGACAACTATTGGCAACAATGCACTGAAAGCAAATCTCCGGGCTATGTTACACAACCACACAGCCGAAAGTAAACATCAAAAACAAAACATTCATTAAATTATGGCCGAGGATTCCTCGAACGAATGATCATCCGATTATTAAAATCCTCGAGGATCGTTACTCGAGGATTGAAATTACCCGATTATGCCCATCACTACTACGAACTTCGTAGATAACGGACCACTTGCGCCTGTAGTTACTTTTCAAGGTTATTCTTGGCAACGCTGAAACGCTTTCGACGGGAATCAGGCGTATCGCGGTCTATCATTAATACATGTTATACTCTATCTGTTTTTTATCCACTTATGGAAATTAGGCCCCCTAGATGTGGACTTGTTCACGTGGTATATCTATATACAACCATTAAAAAGTTTTTTCGTGATATCGATTTACGTGTCGGCTCCAGAATTTGTAAAACAATCAGATTTTTTGTGACCTTATAAATGGCAAACAATTAACCCAAAATAGCGAGACTGTGTTACAAAAATCCGTGTTAATTGATTCCCTAGTCGCGTGTGCAAACCTCAACATCAAATCAAAACTAAATCTACCCCATAATCTACCCTAGATCGACCTCAAAACCGACCGTAAAAACTCGAGTTCTTGCAATGCTTGTCCATTAAATCAAACCTTGAAATAACAGGGGCAATTAAAACTTTTTGTTTTGTTTCGGTTATTTTTTTCTGTCCGATTATTGCAGTTTTAACTAAAAGTAGATACAGTGAAACTTCCTATTAGCTTGTCTAACGAACTGTCCCGATCAGCTGTTTTTCGATCCAAGATGGTCGCCATAGGACAAACAAAGCGTTTTCCCATAAGCCGCAATGTTAACAAAAACGTAATTTTAAAAAAAAGTAAAACAATTTAATTTACAACAAAGATGCTGTTTTAAGTATTGAACCTTTGTACACATGGGAAAAATGCGTTTTTCTTAAAAAAAAATCAATTGAAGCCAGTAAATCTCAAATAAAAGGGACCATGTTTTGTTCAAAAGTCAGGTTATGTTTATATTTACTTTTGTTTTTTTTTTCAGTTTTTTACTCAGTTTGAATCATTATTATTAGTTTCTGTGCTGTTATGAATTGTGGCAGCTGGGGAGAGCTTGATAATGTTAGTATTGATGGAATGCCAAGTATTTTGACCTTAAAAAATCATCTTGATTTAAATGAACTAGGTATCAGCTCAAAGAAGGGAAAAGAAAGTGGTGCTCTATTACCTGACTTAACAGAGGATAAATTGAAATATTCGAAAGTTTTTTGTCAGGTTTGTTTTGGATAAATGTGTAACTGCCATTCTGGCAACATTTTCTATTGGGATCTTTTTTTGTGCTTGAGTGGACCTTTTGCAGAAGTGTAACATAGAATTGTGTTAAACTGTAAGAAATATTTCACTATGATTTCTTTACTATTCTAGGCAAGCAACTTTCAAAACTAGAATACAGCAATGATCATGACTGGGTCTCCCCTGAATGGATTATTGTTTCAAAACGGTTGAAAAATTTTAAAAATGATGGTTGAAAAAAGGGTCCAGAGAAGAAAGAAAAGGAAAACAATATGAGGTTAAAGTGTGAATAATGAGCTGAACCAAATTTGTACATCATCCTACAGAACTCTTAAATAAACTTTTGGTAGTGTAGCATCCTGTATAGTGTCGAGTGAAGTCCTGTATCATCAAAGTTTCTTTTTCTTTAGTAAATATTTATTTTACAGACCTCAAAACAGTTTAGAATAAACTGGTGAATTTGACAATCTCCCTAACTCAAACCTCTTTTTATCCTAAACTAGTTTAATGCAAATTTTCCTTTATTTCCATGCTTTTTGACACCTAAAACTTGTACACCGTAAAATTTGTATAGTATCTGACTGGACCTACTACAAGTCCTGTTGTGAAATTTCTACGGTACTGTTCTGACCTTATTACCAAAAAAAATTTTTCATGGCATCATTAATAATAGATGGAAAAATAAGTAATCTTTGTTGACTTTGATGACCACAAGAAAAACAAATAAGTTCTCTCAGATATTTTTTTCAATTTCTCTCAAAAAACTTGGGTTTTAATACTCCTAATGGGTCATATGCTGTTAGAGTATATATTTATTTGCATAAACTTTTAGATACATAATTGAGCAAATATTGTTACAAAAAAACAGTAATAAAAGTAATGTTAACAGTAGTAATACAACAGCAAATATTGTACTGTTGTAAAATTTGAACAGTACTTACTGTTGTGAGCTGATGAACCTTAGGTTTGACCGTACTTAAGCCCTATGTATTATAGTTCATGGAAAATCATATGGTGATGTATGCTATGTGAGGCCAATGACAAGGAAAAACTGTATTTTAATTTTGCAAGTTTTTTTTTATATAATGTTTACTTATATTTTTTTAAATAAACATATTTTGTAAAGTACTTATTAGAAGTTTGCTTGACCAACCTTGGTTGGAACTCATATGTGCATATTGATCTGTTGGACTGACCTACCTATAAGTTGTGTCTCTTTTTCATGTCACTACTGGAGGGTTAAAACAATTAAACTTTGTCTAAACCTAAAAATCATAGTGAAATATTTTTCACAGTTTAACGCTATAGAAGGCCTATTATTTAGCAAAAGGTTTAGTCAAGTACAACAAAAGATCCTAATAGAAAACCTGGATCTGATGAGAAAAGTTTAGTCTATTTCAATTTCGTCTCTGTTAAGTGAGCCTTGAAGTGAGCTCTTTGAATAGAACTACTTTCCCCTACCTTGGGCTGATAGTTTATTGATTTATTGGTCAAAAAACTTCAAAAACCTTTGGGGGCCGTTACCTTTGGGGGGCCCCCAGAGGTCTCATGATGTTGTACTTTATGCTATTTTTTCTGTTTATTCATGAAATATATGGAAAATATCTAAAAAAATATGTGGTTTGGGGGGGTCCGGGCCCCTAGCCCCCCGCCCCCTTGGTGCGCCCATGTAATAATTCAAAATAAGTGAAAAAACTAGAAAAAAAGTTAAAAAAAACAAAATAAACAAAAACATAACCTACTTTTTTGAAGAAAACATGGTCCCTTTTATTTCAGATTTTCTCGCTTTAGTTTAATATTTTTAAGAAAAACGCATTTTTCCCATATGCACAAAGAATCTGTTCTTAAAACTGATTAATTTTTGAGACTAAAGCTCTTGTCGTTTTTGTAAAATTTACGTTTTTGTTAACATTACGGCTTATGGGAAATCGGTTTGTTTGTCCTATGGAAGACATCTTGGATTTGATCATATGTTTTGTTAGACAGCCCTATAAGCGGTTTCCTCCATTTGTCCGCTTATTGAAGGTGTCCGCTTAAGAGAGAGAAGTGTGAAATTCTAACATATATTTATTTCGTGCTGATAGATAGATGCTCCTTCTCCGAAACGTTAACAACTTCCACTTTTTTCACGTAAACTAAGAAGTTTTTTAATAGGCGCCATTTCACAGAGATCTATTACTACCCAACTGAATAATACAAATAAAACACAGCAGAGCAGAGAACAAGAAAACTTTAGGTAAAAGGGTTTTATAGGACCATCTTTATAAATCAGAAATTAATAGAAGGAAAATTATCTAAACGGAATAGAAGAAATATCAGTTTTATTATATTTCCTTTATAAATCACTTTTTGGTTGTATAACACCTCCTTAAGTAATTAGCAATATAAATACCTTTATGTAGCCAAATTGATCCTAAAACCCATAACAGCACCCTCTAAATAACCTTGGAACCAAATTAATAAAACTTTGAGTGCTAACAATGTTACTTGAGTATGGTTGAGACCGGAAAGTTTTCCAAAAGGACCTGCCTGTAAAATAACACCATACAAAAAATGCTTGGTTTCCGATTGATTTAAAAAAAATTGTTTACGGTTGATATAAAATAAAGAATCACGAATTCATCTAATGACCCTAATTTTTTTTTCTCTGCATGACCTATTTTCACCTTTTCTCAAAAGAATTGAGGGGGTTGACGAAAATATTCTCGTGATAGGGCTTCGACAATCTTGATAACGGGGGTGTCGTAAACATCTAACAAATTTCTTAACGGTGACCGAAATAAATATTAAACGTTGACACACTTTTTACGTAGCATACGTGGGATTTTATCAATAGGTTTTTTTGATGTGATTTATTTGGCTCAAAGGGCCTGGATTTATTTAGTGTAACCAGTGGCGCACCGAGGAATATATCTTGGGGGGCCCGAGAGCCTTAGAGGGGCTTGAGGTCCCATTATGCCTTAATTTATGCTATTTTATTTTGTTATTCATGAAACACATAAAAAAATGCTTTAAAAAATTTAGGCTTTGGAGTCCCCCCCCTGTGTGCACCCATAGAGTAACTGTCAAAAACAGCCGATATATACCGAACCAAGGCCAACATAAAAATAGAGGCCACGACCCTGAAAAAATCAGCTGTTCTCCCGGGGCTGAATTTTACATTGGTTCTTATGGGAGGTCAGATGTTTTTTCATGATATTTTCAAAATGGCACTACAGATTTCCGCAAAATTTCAGTGAAATATGCTCAGACACCATCCCGATATTCCACCAAAGGTTTGTAAGGAAGCAACATGATTGAAAGGTTAAAATCTTCAAGATTTAGCATTCCTTATTTTGAATTCAAATTACCCGCCATGCACGACATGCCAACTGTTATATTTGACATGTATTTGACTTTGTCATATGTGATTGTCACATTTGCTTCTGCTTTAAACTTAATTTTTGTGAGCTTATGAAGCGGCTATGAAAAATTAGGGCTAACTATACATTTTAAAAAAATTGTTCTGCTACAATAAAGTAAAAACAATCTCAAAAACGGCTTTATTTTTAAAAAAATCAAATATCCATGAACCGTCATTCCAACTTCAATATTTTAAAGACAATCAGCTGTGTCGTAACGTGACCATCAAAAAAAATCAACCCCGGATGTGACGTCAACAAAGTGGAGGATCGTGGCCCGTCCATTTTGATAGCCCTGATATACTAAAAGGCCAACAAAAAAATACAGGCGACGACAGAGGTCAGACGTTTTTTTATGATATTTTCAAAATGCAGCTACAGATTTCCGCGAAATTTCAGTGAAATATTCTCAGACACCATCCCGATATTCCACCAAACTTTGGTAAGGATGCAAGATGAGTACAAAGGGAAAATCTTCAAGATTTAGCATTCCTTAGTTTGAATTCAAATTACCCGCCATGTACCGCATGCCAACTATTATATTTGACATGTATTTGACATGTATCTGTGTTTGTCATGGCATATGTTTATTTGTTTGTATTGTAAATCTTTTTCGATTTTTTAATGATTTTTAACAATAAAGTTCATTTAGAATCCAAAAATACCAGCGTTAACAAAACTACACTACAAAAAAATAATTTTTTGATGTAATATTTGTAAACACATGTAAATAACTATATTAAGTCTCGAGCGCCAAATATAAACAAATATATGTAGGTATGAACCGATTACTTTCCACGCAGAAAATAACAATTTCGCTTCTGCTTTAAATTTAATTTTTGTGTGAGCTAATAAAGCGGCCCTGAAAAATTAAGGATTACTATACATTCAAAAAAAATTGTTCTGCAAGAAAATAGTAAAAACATTCTCAAAAGCGGCTTTATTAAAGAAAAAACAAATATTCATAAACCGTCATTATAATTTCAATATTTTAAAGACAAAGCAGGGCTATCAAAACGGACGGGCCACGATCCTCCACTTGGTTGACGTCACATCCGGGGCTGATTTTTTTTTGATGGTCACGTCACGACACAGCTGATTGTCTTTAAAATATTGAAGTTGGAATGACGGTTCATGAATATTTAATTTTTTTTATATAAAGCCGGTTTTGAGATTGTTTTTACTATATTCTTGCAGAACAATTATGTTTAAATGTATAGTAATCCTTAATTTTTCAGAGCCGCTTCATTAGCTCACACAAAAATTAAATTTAAAGCAGAAGCGAATGTGACAAACACAGATGACAAAGTCAAATACATGTCAAATATAACAGTTGGCATGCAGTACATGGCGGGTAATTTGAATTCAAAATAAAAAATGCTAAATTTTGAAGATTTTAAGCTTTTAATCATCTTGCATCCTTACAAAAGTTTGCTAGAATATCGGGATGGTGTCTGAGAATATTTCACTGAAATTTCGCGGAAATCTGTAGTGCCATTTTGAAAATATCCTAAAAAAACGTCTGACCTCCTATAAGACCCAATGTAAAAGTCAGCCCCCAGAGAACAGCTGATTTTTTCAGGGTCGTGGCCTCTATTTTTATGTTGGCCTTGGACAAAGCTGTGTCGTGACGTGACCATCAAAAAAAAATCAGCCCCTGATGTGACGTCAACAAAGGGGAGGATGCCTAAAATAGTAGGGACATTTTGGGTCAGGTCAAATAACAGAAAATTTGACAGCTGTTACCGTTATTGTTACTAAGAATAACGGCAACATTCAGGGCAAAAAAGATAGATTTTGGAACACTTAAAGATAACACAACACAAACGTTAATTTAGTAGTTTCACACACCTTCAACTTTTTGTTTATTTATATTTGTTATTTTATTTATATTAGATTTATGGCTTTTTACAAACCAGACTACCGAATTATAGTAAAAAATTCGACTGCATTAAACAAAAACTGATTAAAACTAACCTTAAAAAATAGCGGTAAAATTAAAGGCCGGCCACCCTAAGTACCAGGCGCCGTTATCGTACCTAACAAAAAAGGAGCGAGAAGCTGCTAATGCGCAGACTCAGTAATAATAATAACGGTAACAAAGTGTAAAATACGCGACCCAAAATGTCCCTAATATCAGTTAACTTAAACACTAAGGCAATTACCACACCCATATAGCTTAAGGACACTCATCGTAGAGCTAGCTTAAAAGTGTCCTTAATATAGCTAGGAGGGGGATATAGGTACCCTAGCTATGCTTGAGAAAAACGGCCAACATAAAAATTAAGTAAAGCAACCTTTGATTGTATTTTTCACACCTGCGCATGTGTCGAATGTGTCTTACGTCAAACAAACTTTCTCGCGCTTGCGCAAACACGTACAGTGCACTGGGCGCAGTCAACTAGATTAATCTATGTTGACTTTGGGTAACTCCCCCTCCTAAATATGTCTACACCTATAAACTAGGGACACTCATTTTATAGTAAGGACCAACGGGACCAACCAACCAAACGTAGACAATCAATGTCAGACTTCGCTTCCTATTAAGCCTGCCTTACGATAAGTGTCCTTACTATCAATTGCAGGTCCCCGCTAGAGTCCCTGAAACTTTATAGAGTACGTCCTAAAAATGTGGTTCTAACGATGTTTTGTGAAAACTGTAAATTTTTAAGGAATCGCTTAGACAATTTAGGACTAAAAAGGCGATTTAGAAAAAATATACGATCGTATGACAAAGAGTGTCACCAAAAATTAAAGAGATGGTATCAACTTATATATGTTTTGTATATTTTGTTGGATAACTCCTCCTCCTATATGACCACACCGATAAACTAAGGACACTTATTTTATAGTAAGGACCAACCAACCAAAAATTAGACAATCAATGTCAGACTTCGCTTCCTGTAAAGCTTTCTTTACGATGAGTGTCCTCACTATCAAATGCAGGTCCAGGCACAGTATACTAATTATGTAATTCGTCTATGGGTCCAGGCTAGAATCCCTGCAACTATATAGAGTGTGTCCTAGTGTGGTATTAACGATATTTTGTGAAAACTGTAAATTTTTGAGATAAACCGAACCGCTTAGACGACTTTTGACTAAAAAGGCGATTTAGAAAAAATATACGATCGTATGACACACAGTATCCCCAAAAATTAAAGATATGGACCAACTTATCTATTTTCTCCTTGTTTGCTTCTCCAATCCAATAGAAATTAATTATGAAGATGTCCAGTCCAATTTAGCCTCAGTTTTCACGGGCGCGTGGCCGTGGTCTATGATTTGTGTTTGTCATGAGGAGTCTGAGGTACATTAAGGGGGGCAGGCTCTAGCTAAGCCAATGTTTCGGAGGGGAAGGGGGAATTGATCCCCAGCTACCGCCTTGGTGGTAAACAAATTATTTTAGCGCCTTTTTAGTATAAAAAAACGAACCTTTAATAATATGGAATTTGTAAGGCTTCAAAAAAGAACACAGAAAGGTGAAATTTGAAGGAAGTTCACGAGGTAAAAAGTTTTTACAAAAAAGATTCACGGGCAAGACCTCAGAGGTAAAGGTAGCTCGGGGACGGTTCATCTTCTTCCATTTTATGGTTATGCTTGGGCTGAATGAAGCCTAATGAGGCAGAAACGCGTCCCCGAGCTACCTTTACCTCTGAGGTCTTGCCCGTGAAATTTTTTTGTAAAAAGGTGAAATTCTGTACACAGATGCTTTCATGAATAATGTCTCAAATTAAATGTATAGAGACACAAAAACTGGACAAAGATGCAATGTCTGCATTAGGGGCCCATTCCTTTCTTGCCTTTTATCGTTTATGGTTCTGGCAAGATTTCGAAAAATCCACTTTCTACAACCATTTTTTATATTACTTTTTGGCAAATGGTCAATTCCGCCTATTTCCTACCCGCTGAATGCGAACATTCTGGTTGCCACCTCAAAATGTTGACAGGGGCTGAGATATTCAAGATAGCGGCCAACATGGCATCAAAATTTTAAGCTGCCGCTGTAAAGTCCCAATTGACACAGGTGTACATTCAAAATATATATTTATATAACCAAAAAATAATATTATATTACAAACTGTGAAAGGCTTTCGCGGCCATCGTCCAATGGTGGGTGTGCTTTCGGGCTGTATGGCCGTCGTCGTTGGAAATTCGTTCTCGACGTTTCGCCATCTCGAGTGGATGGCATCTTCAGGAGATGTTGACTGTTTGTCGGCGCACCAGTCTTCGAGAAGCCGACAAACAGTCAACATCTCGTGAAGATGCCATCCACTCGAGATGGCGAAACGTCAAGAACGAATTTCCAACGACGACGGCCGAACAGCCTGAAAGCACACCCACCAATATCATATTAGTTTTTTTAATGGCTGCAAAAACCTCCAAAAAGTAAACTGTATAGTTTTTGAAATAAAATATTTCAAAATTTGGCTATTTTGGTCTATTGTCCTAAAATTCGCTAAATGACGTTTTTTCGAATCTTAACTTGGGATGTGGTTTTTTTGCATGACTATGGCCGTCAATACTGCAACTCGGTGCTTTTGTTAATAAACAAATTATTTTATAAACTGTATAGTTTTTAAAATATAAATTTTTAAAGTTTGGTCATTTTGCTCTTATGGGATTCCCTACCCTAAAATTCGCTAAATGATGTTTTTTCAAATCTTAACTTAGGGTGTGGTTTTTTCCCATCTCTACGGCCCCACCATACTGCAACTCGGTGCTTTTGTTGATAAAATATATAGTTTATAAAATATGAATTTTCAAAGTTTGGCCATTTTGGTCTTATGGGATTTCCTACCCTAAAATTCCCTAAATGACGTTTTTCCGAATCTTAACCCAAGGTGTGGTTTTTTCGCATCTCTATGACCCCACCATATTGGAACTCGGTGCTTTTGTTGATAAAATATATAGTTGTTAAAATATGAATTTACAAAATTTGGTCATTTTGCTCTTATGGGATTCCCTACCCTAAAATTCGCTAAATGATGTTTTTTCAAATTTTAACTTAGGGTGTGGTTTTTTCCCATCTCTACGGCCCCACCATACTGCAACTCGGTGCTTTTGTTGATAAAATATATAGTTTATAAAATATGAATTTTCAAAGTGTGGCCATTTTGGTCTTATGGGATTTCCTACCCTAAAATGTTTTCCGAATCTTAACCCAAGGTGTGGTTTTTTCGCATCTCTATGACCCCACCATATTGGAACTCGGTGCTTTTGTTGATAAAATATATAGTTTTTAAAATATGAATTTACAAAATTTGGCCATTTTGATCTTATGGGATTTCCTACTCTAAAATTCGCTAAACGACGTTTTTCCGAATCTTAACTCAAGGTTTGGTTTTTTCGCATCTCTATAACCCCACCATACTGCAACTCGATGCTTTTGTTGATAAAATATATAGTTTATAAAATATGAATTTTCAAAGTTTGCCCATTTTGGTCTTATGGGATTTCTTACCCTAAAATTCCCTAAATGACGTTTTTCCGAATCTTAACCCAAGGTATGGTTTTTTCGCATCTCTATGATCCCACCATACTGCAACTCGGTGCTTTTGTTAATAAAATATATAGTTTATAAATATTTCCTACCCTAAAATTCCTTAAATGACGTTTTGCTGAATCTTTACTCCAAGTGTGGTTTTTTCGCATCTCTATAACCCCACCATACTGCAACTCGGTGCTTTTGTTGATAAACTATATAGTTTTTAAAATATAAATTTTCAAAATTTGGCCATTTTTTCTTATGGGACTCCCTACCCTAAAATTCGCTAAATGACGCTTTTCCGAATCTTAGCCCAAGGTGTGGTTTTTTCGCATGTCTATGACCCCACGATACTGCAACTCGGTGCTTTTGTTGATAAAATATATAGTTTTTAAAATATGAATTTTCAAAATTTGGCCATTTTGATCTTATGGGATTTCATACTCTAAAATTCGCTAAGTGACTTTTTTCCGAATCTTGACTCAAGATTTGGTTTTTTCGCATCTCTATAACCCCACCATACTGCAACTCGGTGCTTTTGTTGATAAAATATATAGTTTATAAAATATGAATTTTCAAAGTTTGGCCATTTTGGTCTTATGGGATTTCTTACCCTAAAATTCGCTAAATGACGTTTTTCCGAGTCTTAGCCCAAGGTGTGGTTTTTTCGCATGTCTATGACCCCACGATACTGCAACTTGGTGCTTTTGTTGATAAAATATATAGTTTATAAAATATGAATTTTCAAAGTTTGGCCATTTTGATCTTATGGGATTTCCTACCCTAAAATACCCTAAATGACGTTTTGCCGAATCTTAACTTAAAGTGTCGTTTTTTCGCATCTCTATGACCCCACCATATTGCAACTCGGTGCTTTTGTTGATAAAATATATAGTTTATAAAATATGAATTTTCAAAGTTTGGCCATTTTGGTCTTATGGGACTTTTTGCACGGGAATTCGTCTTCGATTTTGTTATAACCACTTTTTTCCGAATTCGTAGCGAAAGTAGTTTCCGATGGCTAGCAAGGTTGGATGGGCTCAAACAAACCGGCCTTGGCAATTTTCTTTTATTCGGCCTTCGCTGCGGCACAAAAATTTTACGGCAAAGAAAATGAAGCCATATTGTGTTATTTTTGTTTTTGATTATATGGAGGTTTTGTTATTAAATAACATGCTAATTTTAAAGGATTTAATTTGCATTTTAAGAAAAAAACTTCATATAAACATATGTATGCATGTCCTAAACATCCTAACTTGTGAGATACAAGGTGTTAAAGATTTTCAGAAAATCTCCTTTTTTGTTAATATCTGCTTTAGATATTTTTGTAAAGTTTTATATTCTGTATGCCTATATTAAACACTAACTACCTATTAACATAATTAATATCTAATGTTTTCACAAAATGAAAACTCAAAAATAAAATAAAATAAAAACGTACAAAATTCCAACATACAACAGCACTGCCCCCGTTAGTTAAAAGGCTGCAAGTAATTTTTTTTCGAATTTAGGTTTTTGGTCTCTACGGATTTTCCATTATGTCCTATGTAGTAATATTTAAAAAAAAACAAATAGCCGTAACGATAGTACTGCCTTATGAACAATTAAAACTTTGAAGTCGTTTTTTTTCGGAACCACACTTTTGTCACTTGCGCCCTTTTAACTACCTGGGGCAGAGCAGGTATGCTAATTTTTCATATGGTGCGACTTTTTTAATAATGAACTTGATGCTGCCATTTTATCTATGATCTCCTTAATTTGAATTGGACCCAATACCGATTTTTCAATTGGTTAATCGATTTCTTAGATTTTTTATGTATTTTAGCCCCAAAAATTCTCTTTCGCAACTAAGATATAAGATATTGGCAAGGCCGTACCGAAGGGGGAGATCAGGGGGATCAATCCCCACCAAAATAGTCAACAAAATGTATTAAAAGAGATTTCACAACAGCAACACAAATAAGAAAAAAATTGGACAATATTTTTATTACATTTTTTTAATCTCCCGATTTTTTCTTCCGGTTATTGGTATTGTAAAAAGATATTAATAAGTTAGTGCCATTATCACATTATCTCCTTGATACATTATACTTATTTTAATATAAAAGTAACTGTAACAATCAAACGAGTAACGCATGCCCGGAGTTACTACATACAGATTTTTTTAAATTGAAATGTTTAATGTTTTAATTAGTTTGTTTGTCAAATATACAAACATAAATATTATTAATTTGGAATAGGTACATCGGGCCTGCGGCCCAACCGGCCCTAAATTGTACCGGCCCACCGGGCATTTGCCCGGTTGCCCGCCTGTCCCATCCAACCCTGATTGCTAGCCTTATTTGACCACCCTGTATATGAGTGATAGCCGCAGATTGCGATCCTTATTAATATCGATGTCTTACCCCATTGTAGCTTGAACGACATTATCAGCTTCGTTCCTTTGAACAACTTCTGTTGACCTTTGGGCAGTGTCAGCGATCGTTATCAATTCGTGACCAAAGGACCTTTCGTATTCGCTTGCATAGTCGCAAGGACCTTCCAATTTTAAAGACGGTTGAGGTATGTACGGTTTTTGTGCGTAAAAAGCCTAAAAGTAAAAAATAAAAAATAAATTATTATCTAGATATACAGGGTGTGATTGAATAACATACTAATATTTAAAGAGGTTAGGTTCATTTTCTAAAAAAATCTTCATATCTCTGTCAAAAATCCCGCTTTAAATCTCGTTAAAAAAAAATTCGTGATCATAATCTTATGAATTTTTACCACTTTAAAATACATCCACCGTGTTTCACGAACATCGAAACAGATGCCTTTTTGGGTATTTAGAGTGCAAATTTGGGAAAACGCTCGGACACGTCGATTTTGTTTGCGAGGGGGGCATTTTTTGGCTATCCTGAAATTTTTGTAGCACGAACCCCCTTCGAGGGGTATACTTTATTAATTTTTTATACCAAAACTCTACATCAAACAAAAAAATCAAGAGGCGACATTTACTCAGCAAAGAATGAGAAGGTAAAAAATAATTTTTATTAAAAAAAACATTGTTGGTGCAGAAACGCTACTGGTGGAAATAAAAAATATGTTCAACCAAACCAGAATATTCCTCTTTATGAATAGAAAGTGTATCCTAAATTTCACGAAAATGTTCAGATAAATAATTTTAATACTATGTATCTTTAGATATTTAGGACACATGTTTATATGAGGTTTTTTCTTAAACGGGACCCAAGAAGTACCTCCATAAATAACCATTTCATTGGCGTAGCTAGCCTTGCTTTTCAAGGGGGGCCGTGGCCCCGGTCTATCTTGAACAAAAAGCAAACATAGGTTTTAAAGAGTCGTGCAAAGTGTGCAATGAATAAAAAAAAATACGCGCATTAAATGTTCTAATATTTTAATATAACAAATTTAATAATACATTTACCAAATTATTTATATGTATACACAGGAAGTATGTAATTCAGCAATTCTACAAAGAAAGTTTTCTACGTCGCTGACTGAAAGCGTCTACCACACTGTCTAAGTCGACCTCAACATCTTCTTCTATGAATAACAATGACAAACCTGAGTGTCTCTCTTGAGTCATAGTTGTTCTAAGCCAATTAAAAACTCTCCTCATGGCAGAGAAAGACCTCTCGCAAGTTGCACTTGAAATTGGAAGAATACTCGCAACTTTAAAAAGTTGGTAGAGGTTTGGATAGGTGTTTTCTGCTATATGTTGTTTGATAGAATCATGACCAACAGTTTGATTTAACCGAAAAATACAATTCTTTAAAACGGTCATTTCTGCTCTTAGAGCAGAAGTATTAATATTAAAAATTTCCCGGTATTGCTCGACGAATTTATTCCATTTAACGACGTGGGAAAACTTAATATGAAAATGATTATGAAATTGTCACCAAAATCGGAAAATTTCCATAATACACTAAACGCTAACCTCAAAAAAACTAAAAAGATTATTATATTTATTTTAGAAAAACAGTTTAAAAAGGTCTTTTATAACCTTACGACAACCCGATTTCGGAAACAGAGGGGCAAAGGTCGCTGTCTTTATTAAATGCGAAATTTAACTTACACTTCTATAATATTTTACAAGATGTCGCCAATATGTATGAAATATTCAATATGCATAATTATGTTTAAATTTAAAAAATATTTTCGGGAAATTGCATAAGTGCAGAAAAGTTACCGATAATTTAAAGAGAAAAAGCCTAAGTCCCCAAGACAAGGGCTTTTTCCTGAAATGTAAACATTATCTGAATGATTTTAAATTTTAATGCACCTATTTTATTTGAATATTTCCCGAATAATAATAGAAAAGTATGTATTTTCAGCGTCATGTTCTTTTACTAGTAGTCGGTAGGGGAGGCCTAAAATATCTTAGGGGAGGCCTGAGGGACTTCAGGGGGGCCAGGCCCCCCATGGCCCCCCCTAGCTACGCCAATGTAAATAACTGTATTAAAAAATATAACAAATTAGAAAAATCATGAATAAAATAAAATAAATATATTAATAATAATAATAATAATATATAATAAAATAAGTGAAAAATATCAATATGAAAATATAAAAAATATTAAAATTAAAAATGAATACACTATAATAAATTAACAATAAACACGACCATTTTTAATTTATTAAAGGATATAATTATTATTTTGGTGTCCTTTAATTCAAATTTACTTACCTTTAGCTCAGGTAAAATATCTTCAAATCCTTTAAATCTTCGAGTATATTCTGATTTTAGCCTTTCGAACGAACCAATTGGCACTGTCAAATTGTCATGCGGCAGTGGAACAGCTAAAATAAAAGAAACATGGAAATTTTTTAGAAAATAAGGTTTTAAATGCACATTTTTTGAAAATCGTTTTTTCAAAAAACAAAATTTTGAAATATATTTTTTTTAAATACGTTTTTTTGAAAACCATCTCTTTCAGGAGGTGTCTGGATTAAGGACACTCATCGTAAAAGCAAGCTTGCTTGACGATGAGTGACTTTAATCTGGATGCGTTAGGATGTGATTGTAATCAATTAATAAAATTTGATTTTGAACTCTCAAAAGGAAAGCGAAAGTTAGTTTAAGAAAATAAATTTTCAAAAAAATGTAATTTGAAAAAACCGTTTGAAAAAAGTGTTTTCAAAAACTTCGTTATTCGAAAAAATGTCCGAGACCCAAAATTAAATAAATAAAGAAAGGGGCAACATGAGAACAATAATATGTCTAATAATTAAATTCATTTAATTTTCTTCACATGGTGTTTGGCGCATTAGATATCTGCATAACAGGAAAATATTTCAGGCGCTTTACTTTTGTAGGCTATGATCAGTATCAAAAAATATATTTTTTGTTTCAAGCTACCCCACTTTCGCCTACTTAGTTGATTCCTTTATTTTTTACAGACTGATTAAGATTATCAAGATCCTTGGTAGTTTTTTAATTTAGGTACTTAGCAAATATGGCCTGCATGCCCATTTGCGTTTTAGATAACTAATCTCCTAAACGCAGTAAAATGCAGTTCGTGTTTGCAGCAGTTTTTTTGCATATAATTACATATTTTTAATTTGATAGTTTAGGCTATCAGATTTTTCCTAATTGTTTTATTAATGAATTTTTGTAATTAATTATGTTAATAATTTTAATTACTGGTGTTTTGAATGCGAATTTAGTCATCATAAAAATATTCTACCAATTTATGGACACCTAAGCTATAAAATATATAATGTAATTTTTTTCCATTTTCGTCCGCGAAAATAACCCCCTACCTGCCAACCGGGGAAATAAAAACTTCCCCCCACCCAGTCAAACACCACTGCAGAAAACAAACTATAATGTATGTTTTTATCTTCAAGCACAGTTGCCTTTAATATATACTCTGGTAATATTTTTACCAGAACCCTAAATATTTGAAATCTACTTTTCTTTTCGGCTTATGTCCGGTGGATGAACCTGGAGCCAAAACTTAACGTAGGTGTGTGAGGGGCCTGTAGAGATGTTAAATTTCGTTACTTTGGGTTTGGGTCTTCGGTACTGATCGTTACTTTCGTGCAAAGTAATCGCTTAAAATAATCGTACATTTATTACTTTGAATACTGTCAGGGGCAGTGCCGGTTTGAGGACCTAACGGACCCTAGGCACTAGTGGTAAGTCGGGCCCTCTCCCCCGTAACCAAGCCGCTAAAAATAACAAATAGATTCAATGGGACAAGTTGTATTTAACAAAAAAAATCGCTATGTATTTTTCGACGCTCAATCTGAATCCGGGGTCAAAAAAGTCCCTAGATGCCTGGAATTTTCCCCAGTTAGTCAAATATAAAATTAACAAAAAAATTAGGTTTGGCAGACCATCTTTTCGATTTTGATAATTTTTGGTATACATTTTTTTCTAACAAATTTTAGACTGTTCAGACAACTTTTTTTTTTAATTAATTTTTGAAACAAACTGCAGATTTGGCTGAAACATGTACTAATATAAATTTAGATTAACATAAGAAAATAAAAAGAAAAAGTGCAGCATATAATCGCTGTAAATGCGGTTCATGCACTTGCCATATGCCCCCCGGAATTTGTCATTTTTTGCATGATTACCTACAAGGTCTGATTACCTATGCAAAAATGCATAGATAAAACTTTGGTACGTCATATAAGTCATATAAGCTAAAGGCTATTCAAATCCAAAATAATATATATGGTGTTCAATTTTAAAAAACCATCAACCTGTTAAATTTTGACATTTAGAAAAAAAAAATTACATTCTGACCCTAAGATTCTTCAACTTTGTAAAAAATTATGAAATATTTGTATTTATCATATTTTGATATCTATTCAAATAAACATTGTAGATATGGTGTAAAAATATACGGGAAAACCCTGTACATATATCGGTAGCTTAACTAGGGGGTGACAGGGTGTTTCGCTTTAGGCGGTACTTTTTGGGAGCGATAAAACTCAGAAAGAATTTAAAAATACTCTGCCAATATATGGGCCCCTAAGCTCACACTAGGTACTATAGTTATAGTGTACGTGTGAGCTAATGTAACTAAAAACTGAAATATATTTTATTCAACTCCACACTAAATTACCTTGTTTGATACCACACAAACCATGTTTTGACTTAAACTTAAATTTTTGAAATCCACCCCCACCCTTAAAAAAAACAAAAACTAAAATGTATTTTGTTAAACTCCGGACTCAATTACCTTTCGTTTGATATCACACACGCCATATTTTCACTTAAACTCTAATTTTTGAAATATACCCCCACCCTTTTTTTAAAATAAATTAAAATGTATTTTGTTTAACTCCAAACTCAATTACCTTTCGTTTGATATCACACACGCCATATTTTCACATAAACTCTAATTTTTGAAATCTATCCCCATCCTTTTATTTGGTTTGTGTTTGGTGGATTTTGTTCATTTTAAAATGGGACCATCTCGACCCAAGACCCAGCCTAGGTACCAAATTTCATTGAAATCGGCCAAGCGGTTTTTGAGTTCTGCGCGTTGGTCGTTACAGACAGACATACAGACATACAGACAGACAGACAGACAGACAGACAGACAGACAGACAGACAGCCAGACATACAGACAGACAGACAGACAGACAGACAGACAGACAGACAGACAGACAGACAGACGGCGCAACAAAAAAGTTTCAAAATCATCTGAAACGCAAAGATATATAAAAAATTTTGTTGTTAACCTGACATTATTTTTGGTGGACATATAGCACCCAAAGAGCTCTACTCTTTCCAAGTTTTGTTAACCTGACATTATTTTTGGAAAAATAAAAATTAAAAACAAAAAATAAAAAAAATTACGGTTTTTTTAAATTTTTCTCGAACATTTTGAGGTTATGTAAAAAATGACATTCACAAAAGTTTTAGACATTTTCATGGACTATGACTTTTTTATATGTTACTTTTTTCTCCGACGTTAACTTTCGCCGGAAATCGTAATTATACGACTCCTTGCCCCCCAAACCTAACCCGTAACGCCCTGCTCACGCATTTATTTTTTTTTAACTTCGTTTTGCGCCGCTCTACAATTTCCAATGCTCCAAGTTCTGTTAATAATTTTCTTTTTTTTTGCCTTGATATGGTAATTCCACTGGCCGATATGTATGAGTAACGATTACTCGAGTAGCGGATACTCGTTTTTTCAACACCTCTATAACATTTGAGTACAGGGTTTAAAAAATTAAGTTCAATTTTCTAAGGTACAGGGTATTTTCTTTAAAATAGGAAACCTCTTGATGCCTGTGATATAGTTTATAAAATACTGTTATTAAAAAATTTACAACATGAATAGTAATTCAGAAAAAGTTAGAGAAATCATGGTAAAACCCCACATCCAAAACTGCGCAAAACTTACCAAGAACAAATGAAACAGACGTATACAGATGCACAAAAAAAGTTTAAAGCTTTTTATACAGTCATATATTCTCAACTATCGAGTCAGTTTCACTTTTATTTAAGTACTTATTTAGTCATATTTTAATTAGGTACAAACGAAAAATGACCATCTACCTATATTAATGTGCAAAATCGTTTTGGATTGAAAATACTTTTAAATTACAGCTGGGTAAAATTAAAATTAAACACCGTTCTTGAATGCAAATTTTTCTAAATAAGGAAACGTATTATTTTCTTAGTTAAGCATCTAAAAATAGTTTAAAACCTACTTCGCATAACATGGTATTTCTTTAACTGTTACGATGGAGGGTTGTTTAAAAAAAACTTAATTTGAGTTTGTTTCGCTATTATTACTATATGTCGGTTTAGAGGGTTTTTCTACGTTGTCCGACGCCTATTCTCCACCTCCTTCAATCCTGACAATCATCTCCTTTCAGGCTTTTTTGATTCATTGATCTTTGGATTGACTGTTGCCATTTCAGTATAGCACGCCCTCTTTTTCTGCGCCCTATTGGTTGCTATTCTAGGACCTGCTTTGGTAATATTTTGTCGTTTATTCGTTGTACATGTACATGGCCGTACCATATCAATTGTCTTTTAGTAATGTCATCCGTTATGCTTCCCTCGATTCTCATTCTTTCTTTTATGGTCTCATTTCCTTTATGATCTGTTCTAGATATTCTCATAGATCTTCTTATTGCATCCATTTCGACACTTTCTATTTTTGTTTTGTATTTTTCTGTTCTCGACAAGTCTTTATTCCATACAACAGCGTGATTTTTACCATTGTTTCATATATGATAAATTTTACATTCTTTTTTATCTCTCTGCTCCACAAAATACTGTCAGCACATCCAACAACCTTTTTTGCTTTTACTATTCTTTTTTACAGTCTGTTCCTCTCTTATCAAATGTGACACCCAAAAATTGCATAGAGATATTGTTTGTCCATTATCTAGTTCTAAATCACTTGATTCGTTTCCAATACATAAGTACTGTGTCTTGTCCACGTTCACTGTTAACCCCCACATATATTCCATGTCTTCTTTACCATTAGCTACAATTACTTGGTCGTCAGTAAAGTGTAGTGTGTATATGGTAAATCGGTCGTTAAGTTGTATTCATTCCCGTACCGTGTAATTTACGTTTCCAGTTTTTTACAGCTACTGCGATATATATCTTAAAAAGAGTTGGAGAGATACAATATCCCTGCCTTAATCATTTCGTTACCAGGAATTCTTTTGAAAATCGATTTCCAATTTTAATTTTAGATTTTGACCTTTTGTATAGTTCTTTTATCGCTTTAATGTATGTATTATTGATATTAGTTTGCTCTAACACTGTCCATAATTTTTCTACTAGAACGGTATCATATGCTTTTTGTAGGTCCACAAAGGTAATGCTAAATTTCTGACCCTCTTTTTCTCAATTACTTGTTTAAGACAAAAAATATTGAGTATCACTATAAGATCTGCCTGCACGAAACCGGCTATTGTTAATCTATAAAAAAAAATAATAAAATTTACAAATGATCTTTCTGAAGGTTATATAAATCTTATTTGAAAAGATCTCTCTACAAGGATGAATATAACAAGTGAAATTAAAGAAAGAAAAATAAGAAAAAACTTTTCTACTTCGGCCGGGACTCGAACCCGGGATCTCTTGCTCTCTAGGCAAACATTCTTAGCATTCAACTACCGAAGCCATACATAAATTTTCGGAAAACTTCCATCTATGCAGGCTGCGGTGTCTCAATACAAGAACGAGAAATTCTTAGGGTATTAACTCGACCAAGTCATCCAACTGATCTCTTTAATTCTTCTTTCCCACTGAAAGCATGAGATCACCTTTTAGATGGAAGTTTTCCGAAAATTTATGTATGGCTTCGGTAGTTCAATGCTAAGAATGTTTGCCTAGAGAGCAAGAGATCCCGGGTTCGAGTCCCGGCCGAAGCAGAATACTTTTTTCTTATTTTTCCTTCTTTAATTTCACTTGTTGTTTATAGTTTTTTTTTTTTTACGGGTATGCGCACTCGCAAGGAGATCCCTATCACGCTCGAGAAGCGGCAAGTGCGCGGAAATGTTGGTGTGTGTTGGTTTTGAAACGGTTCAGGTTGTAACCTGCAGGGAAAACTGTCGCAGGGAGTTTATTCCACAGCGATGCTGTTCTCCAGAGATATGAATTCTAATATAATGAGGTTCTTGGTGCCTCTATTTTGACAATAAATTGATGGTTACCGTCTGTTTGACGTGTTCGCCTAGTAGGTGCTACTCCCAGGGGGATCATACGTGCCAACTCTTCAGAGCATTTTCCGTGATAATACCTGTAGAAGAGAGATAGATCGCCCACAGTTCTTCGATGTTCGAGACTATCCAAGCTACGGGTAAGTGCGGGGTCATTGATCAGCTTGATAGCTCGTGTTTGCACGGTGTTCAAAAGCATTAAGGTATGTTTGGGTGCCGCACTCCATACATGTGAGCAGTACTCCATAGTTGGTCGAATCTGGGCTTTGTAGAGGGTCAGCAGTTGGCTTGGTGTATACAGATGTCTTGTACGAAATAGCACCCCAAACTTTTGGGACGCCCTTTTAGCTATATCTGCCACGTGACTGTGCCAAGACATGTTGGTCTCTGCAGTGACTCCTAAGATGTTCAACTGGCTCTGCAATGCGACAGCACTTCCAGATAGCATGATGTTTGGCTCACCGGTGCTGGTCTTTTTTGAAAACAGGGCTGCTTGGGTTTTCTGCGCGTTGAACTGTACAAGGTTTTTGTTGCCCCAGTCCTCTATTATCTCCAAGTCGTTATTTATCTGTGATATTTCAGTTAGTCTAAGGTAATGGAATTCACGTGCGGAGAGACATGTGGGTGGTATGACTGAGGAGACTACATTGCCATCATCTGCAAAGCAATAAAGTGGATTTACTGTTTTATCTATGAGGTCATTTATGTAAATCAGAAAAAGTGTTGGCGAAAGGATTGCTCCCTGTGGCACACCAGCATTTATTTGGTAAGAGTTGGAGTTCCGGCCATCCAGTGCAACATAAATGGATCTATCCTTAAGGTAACTTTCAAACCAAGTGCAAAGTCTCGGCGACAATCCCGTTGCTTTGAGCTTATTGAGCAGATTTTCATGCCAGACTTTATCGAATGCTTTAGATCTATCTAAGGCAATTGTTCTTGTTTCACCTCGCAACTCAATCGCTTTTTGCCATAAGTGAGTGACGTATGTAAGTAAATCGCCAGTTGACCTATATTTTCGAAATCCGTATTGCTTGTCGTTGATAATTTTGTACTTTTCCAAGTACTTGGTTAGGTGATTGTTCACAACTCTTTCCATTACTTTTGATATCACCGGAAGTAGAGCAATTGGTCTATAGTTTAACGGATCTGTCTTTTTTCCTTTTAGGTCCTTGCATTATTTTGCAATTTGGTATTTGATAAGGAGGATATATGGAGCATTTTGTTGAGTTGCTATAAGCAGTGGCGAATCTAGGATGTCCGGGGGAGGGGTCGGAAAAAATAAAAATTTGTAGTTTTTAATAAGTCTGGGCTCTGAAGTTTGTTACTACTTTGTGAAAAATTTTAGAAATTTATATTTGCTAAAAATATTCGGTTTATATGTGTCGTTATGAAGATTATTTAGGGCAATTCAATATCTACAGGCGCGGATCTACGGGGGGGAAAGAGAAATTCCCCCCCCCCCCAAATCTCAAACTGCCACACACAGAATACAAGTCCTGGTCACTATGTAAAATAATTTTATGCAATATTTATTAAGATATTTCCCCTTCCCCCCATGAAGTTCCTAGATCCGCCACTGATATCTGTAGGCACTTTTGGGCAAATAAGTGTACGTAGACAAGTCAAATTGTTCAATCTGGTCCACTATGTATAAACAAATAATTTATTTTATCTTTTTTGTGATAATCCAGAAAAATTCGCGTGACTAGGTATTACAAAACCGTTGACAGCTAACTGTGTAGATATAGATTGTATAGGTATAGAAAACTCAAGGTAAAACATTTTTCCTTTTTCCTTTCGGACACATATTGAATTTAGGATAAGGTCAGCTTACCCGGCACTTAAAATTAGCTAATAGTCTACAGTACACCGGTCTATTTTGTAAGTGATATGTAACAGGCTGAAATTCCATATACAGTGTACTCCGGTTGTAACCTACCTGGGTTACAACGTACTTTCGGTTATTACGTACATATTTCATTGGTCCGGCCATAATACTCTTCTTGTTAATATTGTGTTGTTTATAACGTACTTCCGCTTATAAACAGGGTGGGCCAAATTCGATGTTTTTTGCTGGTTTTAGGTGTTTCTAGCCGAGATACACAACAAAGAGTGGACATGTCCTTGGCTTGATTTTCGAGATGTCTTCAAATATCAAAACCGCTTCTTGATAAACCTCGTAGTTTTTTAGCCACAGGGGGATTTTGAAAAGTCTGCATTTATGGAGGTGGCTTATAACTTTTTTATTTATGAAAATTTTATTTTGGTGTAAGATGCTTTTTTACAAATTTTTTTATGGAGAATCCAACTGTCAAACTAAATTTTATCTGTCACTGTTAGTTTTTGAGATATTACAAAAAGTTTTAATTTTCTTACGGAATTACTAATTTTTTGTTTTTGTTTTGAAATCTACGTCAAATTTTCTGTTTAACGATATGTTATAAATATCTTGAAAACCGCGTTACGAACTGTCATTTATGACATATCGTTAAACAGAAAATTTGACGTAGATTTTAAAACAAAAACAAAAAATGGGTCATTCGATTAGAAAATTTAAACTTTTTGTAATATCTCAAAAACTAAAAGTGACAGATAAAAACTGGTTTGACAATTGGATTCTCCATAAAAAAAACCTGTGAAAAAGCATGTTACATCAAAATGAAATTTTCATAAATAAAAAAGTTATAGGCCAACTCCATAAATGCAGACTTTTCAAAATCCCCTTGTAGCTAAAAAACTACAAGGTTTATCAAGAAGTGGTTTTGATATTTGAAGACGTCTCGAAAATCGAGCCCAGGACATGTCCACTCGTTTTTGTGTATCTCGGCTAGAAATACTTAAAACCAGCAAAAAACATCCAATTTGGCCCACCCTGTACATATTTTCTGGTCCCTTGAGGGTACGTTATAACCGGAGTACACTGTATATAAATATACTAATAAGGTCCCAGGTCAAACTCTGGGTAGGGAGAAAACATGAAAGCCACTGGTTAGAAAGACAGGGGCTGAGACATAGCAGAGCCTGTATCAAAGGCCTGAATACCACACTGACAAAAGACCTGCTCAGTTAAAAAAAATTGTCTTAGATCAAAGCAAATTGCTGTGAAGTAAAAGAATTTGTGCTTTCCTATTCACCAAGAGAATATTTTCTTGATATAGCACAAAAAATATCTTGCCACCGGAATCGCAGTTGAGGGATTTTAGTTGGTAAGAATCACGACACTACCCGGACTAGTTTAGCAGAAGAGAAATGACTCTAGTATAGGAAAGAGGGCCGGTGTCTTGCAATATTTTCCCTTGATACCCTTGACTTTTTTCTCTGCGAAAATTCCTGAAAGTAATTCCTAACAGATTGCGATAAACCAAGCCCACGATTTTGGGGACAATGTTGCCATTTACTTTCAAACCTTTTTTTTAAGCCACAGAAAACAAATAGCCGGTTACTAATTTTTTGCTGCAACTTTTCTCATCTTGTAATTTTGACATGTTTGGGGTGAGGGGTCATTAAAGTATCTAATTTATAGGATAAACGTTTTTTTATTTGTGATATCATAAAGTCTTTAGATTTAAGCAAAAAAATGATTGTTTCCACTTAAAAAATAGAACGGTGTACTGTGGACTATAGTGTGGAAAATCAAATGTTAAATTTAATCACGATTTAGTAATTAAAATTAACCTTAATCTGTTCAAAATTGACTTTTGATTTAATGCAAAAAATGTTAGTTCAATCATTAAGACATTAAAAAGTTATTTTAGTAAAAAACGTCGGAAAGGTTTCAAACTTGGCACGACTAAACCTGTAGGATTGAGCGGGCCTTTAAAATGTTCTTGTAGGTTATACAAAAAATTTAAATTAAAAGAAATAGTTCAAAATTTGCTACAAAGTCTATACTACGTTTTTTTGTCAGTTATAGTTTTTGAGTTACGAGGCCAAACATTAAGTCAACATTTTACATTTTTCGTTAGTGGCAATTTAACTTAGAAACTACTATTTTTGACAAAATAGGAAAGATTTCTACGGTATGTTTTAGTAGAGTTTAGTATATGTACAACCTCAGTATTCTGATTTTCTACTTACCGGCTCTTTTTTTTCTTTGAGATGATAACTGGTCTACCGTTATTACTGGCAAATGAAGAATCTCCCTTCCCTTTTCTTCATGAGGCTTGTCCTCCGTTTCTCTTTGCTTTTTCCTTAATAAAAATAATTGTAGTTTAGTGGATCGAACTTTGTTCTAAAACGTATGGTCGCCTCCAATTCTACTGTACTTGCAAGTACTTTACTGGAAGTACAACGAAATAAGCAGCGCTTGTACTTGTTACTTGTACTTAATTTTGTCAAGTAAAGTACTTAAAATACACTAAAATAATGTACTTCATGTTTACTAAAATGTACTTGAAGTCCAAGACTAAGTACTTTTATATTGTTCTTGGTAATTAAATTTGGAAATTTGAAAAAAAAATCAATTACTTTTACAAATTATAATACACTTTGTACTTGTACTTTAAAGACATTTTCTCACTATAGACATAGGATTAGAGACAAAACCGTCTAATAAACTTTGCAAGGGTGTCACATTGACCAAGCAGTGTTCTGAGGAGTCCCATAAGGACGAAACAGTTAACTGTCAACCTTTTTAGGTGTCTATTATATCTTGGACCTCCGTGAGGTTAAGCTTTCAAGCTACCCACGAAAAAATATCAGAGAAACAAAAACTTATTTTTACCCGATTAGCCATGAAGAGTTGTTTGACTTTAATAATGTATTTGTGACAGTCCTGAACCGTCGATATTCAAAATTGGTCGGTAGTTGGACAGTTGCTCTCCGACATCAAATTTAGGCTGTTCTTTTACGAAAAATACTCTCGAGAGCAGGTCAAGATTATAATTTTTAACCTAACATGCATCCTGACGTCCCTATTAAAGAGTTAGTAAGTAATAACCTACTTACAAATGTCGACAACATTGAAAACAAAACAAAACTATTTTATGCATTGATTTTTGCAAAAATTAAAATGCACGAAAAGTTCGCAGGGGTGTTTGCCGATAATGATTTGAAGGATACCATGCAATTAGGCAATGGAAAGTTAATGGTTTTCATTGCACATGTTGGCATGTCTAGAACGAATTAAAACATTTATTTACCTACCGATTTTAACCGATCTAAAAAGCCCTCTTTAGAGTACAGTTCGAACACTCAAAAATATTTTGTTTTTATTTATCCCTTAAATATTTTTGCAAAAAAATCTTGATTTTATGGACTCACGGGTTTCTTTTTCGTTTTCTTTTTACTTATTGGAGACAATTTGCCAGCTCCATTGGGTGGACACCAAGATAATCTAACTCAAGGTCACTCATCATCACACATGAAGACACAACGGATAGGCCCGCCAAGCACGCCCACGGTATTTAATTTTATGTTCTTTAAAGAGTATATAATTTTGCCTGTTACTCTTTGTCGAGCACAGGGCTCTTTATCGTGCTAGTGCCATCTACGCTCTTAACAGGGAACCATCTGCTTAACATGACTTCCGAACTACGGCCTTGTATTGATCATCAGTTTTGCCTACTTCGTTGATGCCGAAACTCCGCCCAAGACTGGCGTTACCCCTGCCCCCGGTGAATTTGTATTCACAAATGGATAGTAGGTTCATACATGAAGACACAACGGATCGGCCCGCCAAGCACGCCCACGGTATTCAATTTTATGTTCTTAAAGAGTATTTAATTTTGCCTGTTACTCTTTGTCGAGCACAGGGCTCTTTATCGTGCTAGTGCCATCTATGCTCTTAACAGAGAACCATCTGCTTAACATGACTTCCGAACTACGGCCTTGTATTGATCATCAGTTTTGCCTACTTCGTAGATTTTGAAACTCCGCCCAAGACTGGCGTTACCCCTGCCCCCGGTGAATTTGTACTCACAAATGGATAGTAGGTTCATACATGAAGACACAACGGATCGGCCCGCCAAGCACGCCCACGTTATTCAATTTTATGTTCTTAAAGAGTATTTAATTTTGCCTGTTACTCTTTGTCGAGCACGGGGCTTTTTATCGTGCTAGTGCCATCTACGCTCTTAACAGGGAACCATCTGCTTAACATGACTTCCGAACTACGGCCTTGTATTGATCATCAGTTTTGCCTACTTCGTAGATGCCGAAACTCCGCCCAAGGCTGGCGTTACCCCTGCCCCCGGTGAATTTGTATTCACAAATGGATAGTAGGTTCATACATGAAGACATAACGGATCGGGCCGCCAAGCACGCCCACGGTATTCAATTTTATGCCGAAACTCCGCCCAAGACTGGCGTTACCCTTGCCCCCGGTGAATTTGTATTCACAAATGGATAGTAGGTTCGAGTTTGAACTGGTAGGCATGGGAATCGATGAGGGTCAGTTATGGAGCCGATGTCTTAAAAAAATAGATCACCAGGCTTTATGAGATTTGTAAATTTAAGTAAAGCTTTTGGCGACATTTTTATTAAAACACAGAAGTTAGGGTGCTCTAAATTAGAAGCCCCTGATTTTTGTCGTAGATTATTTGCAAGCAAAAAGCATGGCATATGCTGTGGGGTTGTCTCATGCCGTCACGATGACCCCCTGACCCAAATATTGCCATTGCAATATGTACTTTGTTGGACAAAATAACAGGTTAAAATACGCTTTGTTCCATTTTGAAATAACTCTAGCTTTAAACTAAGTTGAACCTTAAAATCTGCTATATTAGTGATTCTTCTTCTTCTACTTCTTATTCTTCTGCGTCTTTTTCTTCTATATGTTTATTCTTCTGGCTAGCTGCTGTTTTAGGTTATGCAGCATTAGTTTCTTTAATTCTTTAGCCACGATATTCTTCTATTTTCTTCTTCTCTAATAGCTTGTATTTGAAGCCTTTTCTTACGTGACTATTTTATTTCAACGATTTAATGTTAAGGGTTTTAATAAGGCGCTGACTGTGACGTAGCACGGCACCCCGACACAAAATATGATTTCGGAACGTACCACCAATTAATCTAATCGTGTCATTGACTGAACTTATACATTATTATCCGATTATTTACCATCTCTTTCTAAACAAATGTATCAGTAAGGGCGCTTAATAATATTAAACACACATGAGTCTAATAACTAAACAGTGGTCTACTCATTTTATTTACTAAACTCACACATTGTCATCCAGCTACTTATTCTCTCTTTTTAACTCAAAGTAGTGGGACGGGCGCACCCAATCTAAAACAGTCATGCCATTTTGACAATCAACGTCAGTTGATTTTCTGATGCACACAGTGGGCTCGCGGACCTAATTTTTGGCCAAAAAGGGTTAAATTAAAAATATACTGAAACTTCTAAACACCTTTACTAAAAAGAGTAGATAGTCCAGCAGGCCTTGAACAATTATAATTTAATTGACGTAACTTTCAGTTATTTTTTAGAAGTGTTATTTTTCGCGTTAAAGTACCATATTTGTATGGCCGTTTGATCAAGATTTTATGCCATTTTACGACAATATTTTATGTTGTATAAAATTCGCATAAAATAAATCTTGTCAAAAGAGGTAGGGGAAAGGGGGGCAAAATGGGTTACGCGGGTAAAACGGGATATCGCAGTTTTAAGTAAATTGCGCAAAAATGAAACCTCTTAATATCAGATGTTTTATCCTGATGACTGGTTCAACTTTCTGCAATATGATTGATCGGCTGAGCTTAAGTTGGTTTTTGCTCAATGTGATGTTGTGCGCTGGTTATTGTAAAAATATCTTGCGCATTTTGTGAAGGTAAGTGCATTTTTTACAGACTTCTAAAATTTTGTTTACATTGAAAAATTAGTGGGTTTATGTATTATTTATAATTAAACGCATCTCCCGTAAAATTCGCCCTTTACTATGTATGATTTTTGTTTGAATTTAACTGGTGGTTTGGGGCAAAACGGGGTTTTTTTATTGGGGCAAAATGGGTACCTTGTTATACCTAGTAACCTCCACCCTATTTTGCCCAAAAAATTTTTTTGATAGCATTACTAAAAGTCGTATTTATGTTGTCTTTGCAAAAAATTGAAGCAAAATTCGTGTAGGAGAGTCGACAGCGATGACTTGGTACCTAAATTTAATTATTATAAAATGTATTTACATTACATTACAACTTTTTATTTTTTAAATAAGTATTTTTAACTTGTTTAGTATTTTAATAAATAAAACTGGTCTTACAAAAATATTGATTTTAAATTACTTTTCAACGCAGCTTTATTGCACATTACACAGTGAGCTTTACCCTTGAATAACCGAACCGAACCGAACCGAACCGAACCGAACCGAACCGAACCGAACCGAACCGAACCGAACCGAACCGAACCGAAGTACCAGGTTTGACACAAATCGGTTTATAAATATAGGATAGTCTATAGGATAAAGATTTTGGGTCCGCCATGCAAGTTTTTTTTTGTTTGAGTAAAAAATAATAATAAGCGGCGTTAAACACCGCAGAGTTCTAGATATAATATATATCGGTTTAAAAATGTAAAGGTTCTGCATTTCGGATCTGCCATGATATTTTTTCTAGGTTTGAGTCAGAAATCTTAATTTTGGCTTTACACACCCCAAAGTTCCAAGTTTGATACATATCGGTTCATAAATAGAAAACTCTGCCCTTTTGGATCCGTCATATAATTTTTAAGTTTGATTTCATAATTATACTTAACGACTTTAGACACGCCAAAGTTCCAAATTTGAAACCTATTGGTAAATAAGTTTTTTTAAATTTAAGTCAAAAATCATATTTAGCGACTATTAACACTAAATTTTACACTAACGGGTTCATAAATAGGAAACTTCACCATTTTGGATTCGCCATTTTGATTGTACATACTTCTTTCTCATTTCAAAACAAAATATTGTTACAAAACCTATTTTTCTAATTTTGGTCAAAAATCAGATCCGGAAGCCCACTGTGCAGCGCTATGAGTTGGACAGTAATAAAAAATAAGCTGTGCTTTAAAAAGAGATGCAAATGAGTATGTTCCAAAATTACAATTTATGTCGGGGTGCTAATGTCAACCTACGTCACGAGTCAGCGCCTAATTGTCAGTTTCTGATTTATGACACTGTCAATCCATACAATTGTTATAGCATTTGACGACAGCACCATATTTGAACCTTGAATTCTGTTCATTTTGCTACTTGATATTTTCTATAGCACACATCCGTACTGAAGAATTAAGAAAACGTGGCATTATCACCTTCAATTCTAAATTAATGTCTTATTTGCTGCAGAGAATTGTTTACTTATCTATTTTTTTAATTATGACTTCTTTCGCCATTTAAGTTTGCAAAAAAAAATCGCGAATAATTATCAAAAAATTTTCAGTGGTTGGCTCACTAACGCTGTGAATCAAATGTAGATTGAATTGTATTGTTGTGAGTTATTCTGCCGCTGAAACAGGTGGCATTAAACATCTCTAAAAGAACACCAATACTTTCCTTATTAGCTTCGCACTAGTTCGAAAGGAATTTCTTCAGCATCAGGTTTTTTTGATGGCATGTAGCACTCAATAAAATTATGCTGAAATTCATAATGATCATTAATAGCGTTCATTCCTGCTTAAATATAAATACTATACTCATGGTCAGGATAATTCTACCCAACCAGTTGAGCCACATATCCATACTAGGAGTGGAACGTGTAAGTAGTAGTCGGGTAAGCGATTGATTCGTTTCTACACCAATGTCAGGTTTTAGAAACCTGACACTGTAACGGCTCACCTTATTTTCTTCTTCTTTTACTACTTCTTACTCATCTGCTTCTTTTTCTTTTATAAGTTTTATCTTCAGGCTAGCTGCTGTTGCAAACAGTTTCTTCTAGGTTATGCCGCATTTGTTTCTTAAATTCTTTAATCAGGAAGTTCTTTTCTTAGCTTTTTTGCTTTTAATTTTTTTCGCATTATATTCTCTAATAACTTATATTTGAAGCCTCTTATTACGTGGGTAATGTATTGCAGCGTTTTCTTTCTCAGGGTCATAATAGTCAGTTTCTGATTTGTGACACTGTTAGTCCATTCAACTGTTATAGCATTCGACGACAGTACCATATTTAACGCTACAAGTCCGTTTATTTTGATATTTTTATTGTCTATAACACACATCCATAATGAAGGATTAATTAAACTTGGCAGCGCAGCATTATCACTTTCATTTAAAATTAATTTCTTATTTGCTTAAATTATTGTTATCTTATCTTATTTTCTAAATGTCATTTCCTTTGCCGTTGAATTTTCCAAAAAAAAAATGTGAATAATTTCAAGAAAATTTTTAGTGGTTGGCTCACAAACGCAGTGTGTCAAATTTAGATTGAAGCCATTGTATTGTTGTGAGGTATTCTGCCGCTGAAATAGGTAGCATTAAACACCTCTAGCAAGAACACCAATATTTTCCTCATTAACTTCGTACTGGTTTAGAAGGTATGTCTTCAGCATCAGGTTTTTTTATGGTATGTAGCAGTTAGGCCTAATCAGTTTCTGGTGATTCTAAATGATCATGAATAGCGTTTAATCCAGCATAAATATAAATATTATACTGTTGGTATAATATGATAATCTGACCCAACCAGTTTGGCGGCATCTTCATACTAGGAGTGGGGGAAGATACGAGGTGTAAGTAGTGGTTAGCGATTGATTAATTTTTACACACATGTTACGTTTTAGAGACCCTGACACTGCAGCGGCTCAGCTTATTTTATCTCTCAGCTTATTAATTGATTGAATGATTTGTGTACCAAGGTTAGCAGCTACTTGTATCTCTTGTTGTGTATTTTCCTAATTTAATGTGATGCGCCATAGCCTCTTTATTATTAGCCTTTTCTGACCGTCGGCCTTCTCGGAGGTATCTCCCTTCAGGAGGTCTCCTGTTCTGCAGATGGTTAATCCTAGGTACTCAGATTTGATTTAAGTGGTTGATTATTTGGTTTGGCCACATAGTCTGGAAGTGGATTCATCTTGGTAGATTCCCATTTTGTGTAAGTTCTGTCATCTGTCTGTTTTGTCTCATCTTCTTAATGTGTATGAGACACGGGAAACGCCAAACAGGCGAAGGAGTGTGTGACAGGATACAGCTTATCACCTGACTTCGTAGAATACGAAGAGAGGTAGGAGCCATAGTGGGAGTCCTCATCGGACGCCTCGTCCTACAAGGATGCGAGCGATGTTGAACCGGGGACAAGACCTCGCCTTTGTACAGATTCCTTACCGAAGGAAGGACATATTAGGGGAGATGTCCAGGGCTTGTCGAAAAGGGCGCTTCATGTGCCTAGTCACTAGGCCTAGGGGTTACGTCATACTACTACTACTACTGCTACTACTAATGTGTATGAGATTACTGCCAGGCAGTTTTTAGATTGTCTACATAATAATATCAAAAATACAGGGAAGTGGGCTGTAGTTCTTAAAATGGATCAATATCTTGCTTATCTTTTATTTTGAGAGTGGGTGTTTGCTTCATGATTTTTTGTTTTTAAACATGTTTACCTGCTGTTAGTAGAATGTTCATCGACTGCCATAAATAATCACTAATTTACCAAAAAACTTAAAGTATTTAGGAAATTAATCAAAAAATAAGTTAGAAGAACCAGTTGGTTTTTTAATAACGTCAGACTATAGGATTTATAATATGGGATGAGCCAAATAGATCTTTGAAGACATGAAAGAGCAAACAGGAACACCAATCATATCAAACCTAACCCAACTAAATCCAATTTTTGAATAAGTAGTTCACGCTATAGGAAAAAGAACCTTTTAAAGACGAAAAGATTTACATTTTTCCAGTTTTACCGAATCGCGTGTTATAGGCGACAATCGTGTGCAGACCGGCACTAAAGGACTTTTAGATACGACTAACTAAACTGCCAGAATGGAAAACGAAAATGGAAACAACAAAGTTGGTCAAAAGTTTTATCACATCAACCTGCTGCATGTTTATGTAGAAATGCGCAGAGTTCTTAATTGTTTTGGAAAAGGTGACCAACAATAAATAATAATAGCTGCACACATTGTTGGTTAATTTATTGAAGGTAATGAGGCGGCCGATAGACTAGCCAGAGCAGGTATAGTCAAAGACGGAAACGAAATTGACTATACGGTGGCCATCTCAGTTCTATTTTATTTTATTTAGCCTTCTTCGATCCACCTTTCGATATTTTTTTATATCATTTTTTCAATATCTTTTACTCTTCTCTGTCTGTCGCCGTGTTCATCGATCTAGTTCCCACATGTTTCTTCAAATCGTCCACCCATCTCATTTGGGGTCTTCCGCTACTTTTTCTATTTTCCCAAGGTCTCCAGTTTACAATACATTTGTTCCATCCATCGTCTTTCTGTCTCATATTATGACCGGCAAATTTCCATTTTAATTTTGCTACTTCTCCTCTGACATCCTTTACTTTTGTTTTATTGCATATCCATTAGTTCCTTTTTTTATCTGTTAGCTTTACATGTAAAATTTGTATTTCCATTGATCTTCCCGTTTTTTTTACCTTATCCATGTAAGTGTCCGGGTCTGGGTTCCATAGGTAAGTACAGGAAGGGTAGATTGGTTCGTTTTGAGGTGCTGAGAATATTTAAAATTTTTAATAAGTAGCTTAATTTACCGAATGCACTCATGCCAATTTTACTTGTCTCTTGATTTCAGCCGTTTGGTTTTATTTTTTTAGTTTAATCATTTGTCCTCTACTTATTCTATTTTCTCTTTGTTTATTCTGATGGTGATGTCTTCATCTGTGCTTGTTATGATTTTAGTTTTAGTGCAGTTCATACTCAATCAAATTATATTTTTAACTGCTGTATCCAGTCCTTCAAGCATTTTTATCAGCTCTTACATATTATTAATTTACTAATTGCCTTCCCAATCTAAATTTTTAAATACATCTTCTAGGGCCTGGTTAAATAGTTTAGGTTTGTCCAAGATTTTATATCCACACAGAAATGGTTGAGGTTCTAAACAATGTTAGCTAATTTTTTCCTTTTTGTAGTTTATATTCTGTCAAATGTGGCGGTTTAAATATAGCACGATTTTGCACCAATGTTTTCCCCACTATTTTATATACCTAGGACATCCTCTAGGAACCTAAAACGCACATCGGTGGAAAGGTAATTTAAAGCTCTACAAAAGCTACCAAACAATTTTTCTCGCAAAATTCCCGCTTTCGTCATGATGGGTAAATTTAACATATTAACATGGGCGCGTAATTCGCTTTGTCTTGTGTGTGTGCATCGGTCTCATAGACCATAACCTCCAAGAAAATATTTCGGAAGAAGCTTACAGATCTTAGAGATATAAAGTGCGCTCACAAAATATCATTTAGGTGTGGATTTCTAAGATTTCATTGTTTTGCATCAAAAAGCAAATCTTAAGGATAGAAACACGTAATCAAAGGCGAATAAGTACTTTTTTAAAACAATACCTTTCAGTAAAATGTAAAGAGAACTGGTTGGTCACCTTTTTTCATTTGAAACTGGGTTAAAGTTTTTGGAGAAAGATAAGATTTGCGCTAATTAGGTTATTCTAAAAATACCACCTTTAGGTTTGTTTTTTCTTTGCTTTTGAGATCTTAATCCGGTAATTTATTTGAAGAATATTTTTTAGACTCACCGAAGACATTATACAGTGTATATGTATGATATACACAATATCCCACAAATTTCAATGATATAAATATATTCAATAGCAACAAAAGAAATATGGGCTTCGATCTTATCTTTATTGGCTCTTATTGCAGTATTGAAGTGTTTGGGCGTATTTCTTAAGGGAATTATGGATTTTTATGAATACTGGAAGGAATATTCCACCAAACTCTTTTGTGAACAAAGTAGTCCGGAAGATAATTGACAAAATCGGGCCCAAGCTAGATTTAAATATAGAAAAAAATTTGGTTGCTGATTTTGGTAGTCAAAGGGGTCGATATCGAGAATGATTTCACTCTGGCACCTTTATTTATGTTGGATTTGGGATAAACAAAAAATCAAACACATCAAATGAAGACTGGGCGCAGTTAACAGCAAGTGCGGTCTCATTAACATTGTATTTGTTAAAATGGCGCTGTCATCTTGTATTTTCGACCTTTTTTATCTTTATTTTTAGACTTTAGGTAGTTGCTAGAACGTAAACATACCACATTTCATTAAATTTGTTTAGAGATCAATTTTCCAACAAAAGGAAAACAATTTTTAAATTTTGCTTGTAGATAGGTGAAAACCGCTATGAAACGGACGGGTTTTGAAACGGACAGTTGTCGTAGTTCCAGCATGATTGTATGACCGAGAATTTCACATTTACATATGGCAACCCTGTGCCCAGATCACACTTCGACCGAAGTTGTTCAGTAAACAACTTCACCGTGTGTCGACAGCAAGCATTTTGTTATTATTCGTTGAAAAAGTAAATTATTTACGAAAATATCGAACTATGTCACAGGTAAGCTAATGAAATTTAGTTAATTTCAGATTAGTAAGGTTATAACTAAGTTACTATAGTACGTAAATATAGCTGTAGATCTTGGAAAATATTTCTCTGTTTATATCTTGCATTGTCATTTTAAGGTTAAGTAGGTGTCGCTTTGAAGTGGACATAATACCACGGATCACCTAAGGTGATCCGTGATGGTTAGGTGATCCGTGATAATACGCTGTATCGTTGTTTGATGGAGAGTACCATCAAACAACGGTTGTATTGTCCGTTTCAAGACGTAAGCTCTTTATGGGCACATGAAACTTGTGGTCTTCAGGGTATTCGACATTTTTATTGCAACAACTGTTCTTAAGATAATTTCTGTTTGAATAAAATTTATTTTTGAAGCAATTAATGCCTTTTAATGCGAAAGAAATTTTTAAAAACCACTATTGTCCATTTCAAAACCATCACTGTCCGTTTCAATACATCGATGTTTTGAAATGGACAAATGCTACTTTTCCCAAATTTGAATATTACTCAGACCATTCTTTTAATAGTTCATTTTACAAGTATATTAATTAAGCTTTCCTCTTGCATACTTTTGAATAATTACACTTTATAGCGGTTCGCCCCTATTTTTTATTTTCGTACATACCTAATATTAGTCTTGGAATATAACTTTTTCCCAATTTTTTTTCAAAATATTGAAATGCTGTTGCTTTCTTTTGTATTATCTACTACGGCGAATCAAACGACGTTAACAGTTTTTTCTAAACCTTCAACTTTTTTAAAGGAGCCGTGTTTAAAATCTTTATGTGTTACCAGTGGCGGATCCAGAATTGCCGGGGGGGAGGGGCCAAAGTGGCAGCAAACAAAAATTTTTTTTGTGGTTTTTTATTGAAATTGAGGTGTGAAATTTAATAACTAAAGAAGATTAATAGCGCCCCAGGCGAAATTTTTTAAAAAATAAGTAGAATTTGTGACAAATTTTAAATAAATGATGCTGCTAAACTAAAAAATAAAGTAATATGTTTGGAAGGGGGGGGGGGCTCTGGCCACTGTGTGTTACTGTCATCTGAGCCACCCTATATATTAGGTTCACTAATTCCCTCTCTGTATAGGTATAGACGATTTGTTTTATTAAGAATTTTTTATTCGGCTGTATGGTTTAAATCAATTTAAAAAAGTTCCTATGCCTAAGCTGCGTAAATCAGTAGTCCAACTATATCTACATACTTTATATTATGAATTTTTTTCTTCTAGATTTTAAATTAAACTTATTTAAATTAAAAAAGTGATAGTGTCTATTCACGTTATTTAAAAACCAATAAGTTGAAATAATTTATTCCGATCAGAAAATCTTCGGATTGCGTAACTTGAATAATGACAAGTTGCTAATTTTTTATTGTTCATTCTAACAGCGGCGTATATATAAAAACATTATCTGAGGGCACGGTAGTGCTCGGCCAAGTTCGCGCAACTACTGTACTGTACCATCTTTTCTTGAAACATTTTAGCTCATATTTGACCCACGAGCTACGAAACTTAAAATTTGCATAATCGTAGATCTTCATAGAGTTAACAACCCCTCCAAGTTTCATGGCTTTGCATAAAGTAGTTACGAAACGCCTAAATTGCCACTCACTCACTCACTCATGTATAGATCATCAAAATTCTACTGTACTTCCAGACATGCTACAAAGCTGAAACTTGGCAGCCTGATAGAAATTATGACCAAACCCTTGGAAATACTCTGCCATTATATGGGCCCCTAAGCTCACACTAGGTCTCTACTATAGTTATAGCGTACGTGTGAGCTGATATAACTAAAAACTAAAATAAATTTTATTCAACCCCAGACTAAATTACCTTTCGTTTGATACCACACAAGCCATGTTTTGACTTAAACTCAAATTTTTGAAATCTACCCCCACCCTTAAAAAAACAAAAACTAAAATATATTTTGTTTAACTCCGGACTCAATTACCTTTCGTTTGATATCACACACGCCATATTTTTACGTAAACTGTAATTTTTGAAATCTACCCCCACCCTTAAAAAAAACTAAAATATATTTTTTTTAACTCCAAACTCAATTACCTTTCGTTTGATATCATACACGCCATATTTTTACATAAACTCTTATTTTTAAAATCTACCCCCACCCTTCTATTTGGCTTGTGTTCGGTGGATTTTGTTTATTTTTCAATGGGACCATCTCGACCTAAGACCCAGCCTAGGTACCAAATTTCATTGAAATCGGGCAAGCGGTTTTTGAGTTATGCGCGTTGGTCGTTACAGACAGACATACAGACATACAGACAGACAGACAGACAGACAGACAGACAGACAGACAGACAGACAGACAGACAGACAGACAGACAGAAAGACAGACAGACAGACAGACATACAGACAGACAGACAGACAGACAGACAGACGGCGCAACAAAAAAGTTTCAAAATCATCTGAAACGCAAAGATTTATAAACATTTTTGAAATCGGAGCAATTTTTTTTCTCGAAATAATTAGGATCACCATAGCTCACACTACTATAGTATAGTATATGTGTGACCTAAAAATCAAAAAACCCCAAAATTGTAATTTAAAATTATGTGCCCACTTCCAGAAACCCTACACAGGAAAAAAAAGTCTTCAGTCAATGCAAATTGCTTTGATCCAAGAAAAAATCTGCTTTCCTATGCACGAAGACGATATTTTCTTAACAAAAAAAAAACTATTCTCTTGAACTGCTGGTTTCCGTTGAATATAAAGGTTGCCTTTATCCAAGAAAATTGATTTGTTTTGAGTGGAACCGGCAACCTTCTTGTTTTGTGAGATGCCGGATATTTTGAGTTAAAAAATTAAAAGTCTTTAGGCAAAGAAAAGCTTTATTTGTGTTATCATGAAGATATTAGTAAGACATTATATATGTTGCTTCAAAACCACTTATTCTTCGCTAAAGGCAAACCAAAAAAATTTGGCGAGACAATTATTTTTTTCCCAAAACAAGAGGTTTGCTTAGACGAAAAGAAAACATTTTGTTGGGAGAATTTTGCTTTTGGGTCAAGATAATTTTTTCAAGAAAACTACTTTTCTTAACGGAAGAACTTCTTTTTTTCTGTGTAGAGAGCTGAGCTTTGGAAGATAGGAACTATGATAAAACTATAGGAAAAAATTTAATTTACTTCCCTCCTTTATAAATGTAAAGTTATGTAAAAGTAACATTGCCCTTTTCCAGAAACGCTAGAGAGCTGAGCTTTGAAAGCTGATAGGAACTATGATAAAACCATGGAAAAAACTAAAAAACCTTAAAATATTAAATAACGCATTACAAAAGTTTTGAACAATATTCCACATTATGTTACTACTTCAAACTTAAATATTATCCAAATCCCTTAAAAAAGGAGTGAAATCATAACAAAAACATCTTATGCAAAAAAAAGCAAGTACGCGAAAATGATATTCCGTAAAAAGAATTGAAATAAAAGTAAAGCCAAGTTCTCCAATACAAATATTAAAATTAAAAATCAAACATGTTTCGTGGCTAATCGGGCAAAAAGGAGTTTTTTTGTTTCCCTTATATCTTTCCGTGGGTAGCCTGAAAGCTTAACCTCACGGGGGTCCAAGATCTAATGGACACCTAATAAGTGTTGACAGTTAACCGTTTCGTCCTTATGGGACTCCTCAGAACAGTGCTGCTGGTCAATCTGACAAATCTTGCGAAGTTAATCAGACGGTTTTGTCTCTAATTAAATGTAATTAGTGAGCGAACTATAGCAAGAGGCGCCATCTACCGAGCTTCCTGGTAAATATAAACCTGGTAAACTGGTAAAAATGCAATCTGTGTTGATCCGGCTTGAAAGACGAAGAGCTGTCGTAGGTCACGGACTATAGTTGTTTTCTTTTATTTGCATTCGATCTTTTCATTGATCGATATTGTATAGCAGTGTTTTCTTTCGCCTGCTTTTGGTTTTTTTGTTTCTCTCGTATCTCGGTAGATGGCGCCTCTTGCTATAGTTCGCTCACTAATTACATTTAATTAGAGACAAAACCGTCTGATTAACTTCGCAAGATTTGTCACATTGACCAGCAGTGTTCTGAGGAGTCCCTTAAGGACGAAACGGTTAACTGTCAACACTTATTAGGTGTCCATTAGATCTTGGACCCCCGTGAGGTTAAGCTTTCAGGCTACCCACGGAAAGATATAAGGGAAACAAAAAAATGCAATGCAATCTGTGTTGATCCGGCCTGAAAGATGAAGAGCTGTCGTAGGTCACGGACTATAGTTGTTTTCTTTTATTTGCATTCGATCTTTTCATTGATCGATATTGTATAACAGTGTTTTCTTTCGCCTGCTTTTGGTTTTTTTGTTTCTCTCGTATCTCGGTAGATGGCGCCTCTTGCTATAGTTCGCTCACTAATTACATTTAATTAGAGACAAAACCGTCTGATTAACTTCGCTAGATTTGTCACATTGACCAGCAGTGTTCTAAGGAGTCCCATAAGGACGAAACGGTTAACTGTCAACACTTATTAGGTGTCCATTAGATCTTGGACCCCCGTGAGGTTAAGCTTTCAGGCTACCCACGGAAAGATATAAGGGAAACAAAAAAACTCCTTTTTGCCCGATTAGCCACGAAACTTGTTTGATTTTTAAATTCACGGGTACGAAATTCCACGTTCGTTATTAAAATTAAAGGTTCCCACTAGTTTATTGGAAATGTTTCTCTAAACTTGGCTATTACGGCTGCAAATAACTCTTAGGCACAGTGCTAAATTGGACATAAAGAAGTTTGGCTGTAATAGCAAAGTCTAAAAAAACATTTCCAAACTATAGCTGAGTATTTATAAAAGTGGCACCGCGTCATAGCTATGGTAAATCAAGTTTTGCGGCAAAATCTATGTAAAGAAGCCCCAAAAAAATTGTTGTTTCACTTTGTACCTGCTTATATGTCTATAATAAAACACCGAGACCTTTTAAAGGAGATATAAAATAGGTACTTACCTAATAAATAAAGATCCGAAACATAAAAGATCAAAAATTATATTAAAATGTGCGCAAATATTAATTTAGTTGCAAAAACGGTAATTTGTTTTGTAAAAAGTCGGTCCCAATTTGTTTGACATTAAAACAGTCTGCAAATCTTATTTTACGTACAGAAAAATTACATCACAGCTACCCAAAACAAAAACAAGGCTTTATTTTCGACCAAAGCCAAACTGAAACTGATACGCTGTTCCTAATTACCCATTGATCCCCCATTGTTTAAATATGAGGCCCATTTTTTTATTTATTATTATTATATTTATTTATTTGTTTTAATTAATTCCCCCCATATCATAAAAAAACACACTGTGCGACGTCATCGAAGTTGTGATATATTCTTTCCCGAGGTTAAATTGTTACATTATTTTGTTTTTTCGTTTTAAAATTATTTTTATATCTTGTTTATTCCTAAAACTAGCAACGATAACATGATTCAAATTATTCATGCGTGAATTTTGGTTTCGAAAGAAAAACAAATTCCTAGAAATTTGGCAAAAGAAGTTATTGTTTCTAAATTTAAATATATGCGTTTTTAAAATGAATTTTGTGTTGTTTGTTTGTTTTGGTTTTTACATGAATGTAAATCCTATACATACCGAAAAAGGATAAGCGATAACAAGGGTACATTCAATCGACTTTTCAAACTCCTTTAAAAAGAAAACAAATCCTAAAATCCGCATAATAAAAATTTCATTACCTGTGGGCTACAGACAAAAGCGAAAAATAAAAATAGCCCTGGGTATATCCCACAAAAAGGCACAAAAATATATTTTTTAAAAGAATAACAAATCCCAAAATGCACCCTATACCAGAAAGTGGCCAATTGATAATGTACGTCTCAGTATCAGTCGTGAACTCCTGAAACTTTGGAGAAATCAGGAGACATATATTTACTAAGTTTTAAAAGTGGACATTTTTGCGACCTGGAAAGTTACAAAATTAAATATGGATAAGGTAACAAAAGCCCAAAGGTCAATAGAAAGACAAATGTTACATATAAATCTAACATATAGAAAGAGAAATGAATGGATAAGAAATAAAACAAAAGCAAGGGATATCAGAGGACAAGTAGCAAAATTAAATTAGAAGTTTGCCGGTCATAATATCAGAGAGAAAGACGATCGATGGAACAAATGTATTGTAAACTGGAGACCTTGGGAAAATAAAAGAAGTCGGGGAAGACCCGAAATGCGATAAGCGGACGATTTGCAGAAACATACGGGAGCTAGATGAGTAGTGTAGTTGTGCGGGTTCTAATTCAAATGGTAACATGCCATCCACTTCTCCGAAGTGGATGACCTGCTGCTGAAGAAGTGAACTTGGTATGACCTTCGGGCAAAAGAAGCGTACAAGAAGCTGTCAGCAATGACGTAACAACCAGAGGCTGTTGAAAGGCCTTATTGGGCAATGAGTTAGCTAGCCGCTTCACTTGCTTAGCCTGGGCTGTTGAAAGGCCCTATTGGTCAATGAGGGAGTAGGTAAAATGAGGTGGTTTTTTTAGTAAGCTAGCTACTTCACTAGCTCCTCCTGGTCTAGGTAAGGCCTTGGCTGTTGAAAGGCCCTATTGGCAATGAGTTAGGTGCCAGCCAGTAAGATAGCCACTTCACTCGCTTAGCCTGAGCTAGGTAAGTTCTAATGTGAAAAAGGCCTTGGTTGTTGGTTAAAAAATAAAATGTCTTATGTGAATCTGTCATGTGTCAATCTGTCATGTATCAATCAGTCAATTGCAATAATAAGCTGGCATTTGGAAATTTTTAATGGCTTCGTTTACAAAATGGGTGTCCTAAGTTTACGGTCGATATCAGTTAATATTTGTAAGAGAGAGAGAGAGAGAGAGAGAGAGAGAGAGAGTAAGAGAGAGAGTAAGAGAGAGAGAGAAAGAGAGAGAGAAAGAGAGAGAGAGAGAGAGAAAGAGAAATAGTATGTGCAAGGGTCTTACTAACTGTTATAGCTCTGGCTGAACGAATGAACGAAGTGTTGGTTAAAAAGATATAAGGCGAAAGCTGTTTGTGGTGTAAACACGTGACCAATGCAAGATATAATAGTGATGTGTGTGTACTGTGTCACCTATTCTGCTACGTAACCCGTGGCTGTAGTTCAAGTTGGGGACCTATATGAAATGTATACCTATTGTGTTACCTAACAAGGTGTAAAATTGACAGAATAGTAAAAAAAAGACTGCACTAGCTTATCCTGATATGTTTTAATACAAAAAAGTTGATTAATCCCTGTTTGTTAAAAATAAAATCATTTTTAAAAATATTCTTTAAATTTTTCCATGTGCATTTTCCTATATGTATCCCTTTGCACTGTTTATGTAGTTAAATGATAACCTTATGACCCCTCACATGTTTTTGTTTTATCTACTTAGCAAGGAGGAAAAGTAATATGATGCAATACGTAATGCAGTTGGTTATTTGTATGGTGTGCAATTGTCGTAATATTTGAAAAAAATTGCAATTTTTAATTTTTTATTTTATAAAAATGGTCGTAATGATCGTCAAGAAAATTGCAAAAACGTATTGAATGTTAATATTTCAGAACCACTAAAACCGCATCAAAATAATTATTAATTTTAGTATCTATTGGAAAAAACCCACAAGCAAAGGCTAAAAGCCTCCCTCAAAAAGTGCCAAAAGGCATATTAAAATAAAATAATAATAAGGGCATATAATGAAAGATCGCTATCAGCTGGGGGTAGCAAAGCTACTTTTTACGCTATGTGCGCATGTTTTGCATTGATAGTTTCCAAGAAAGACGCATTTCGGTGTACTGCGCAAATCTCATTTGGTCCTTAATAGTTTTTCACTAATTTCTCAGCACCTAATGAACCGATTCGAGAAATTCTTTTTGTATTAGATTGATATGTTTAACTTGTATTAAATTTAAAGAAGCAATAGATCACCCAAAAGGGCCTTAATAGTTTTTGACTACTTTCTCAGCACCTAATAAACCGATTCAAGAAATTCTTTTTGTATTGCATTGGTGTGGCTTAACTTGTACTAATTCTTAAGGAGATCTAGATCAGTGAAAAGGGTCTTTAAATTTTCCACTAATTTCTCAACATCTATTGAACCGATTCGAGAAATTCTTTTTTTATATTGGATTGATATGTCTAACTTGTATGCATTTTTAGAAAGACAAAGGTCGATCAAAATGTTTTTGTATGCTTTGCAGGACAGATTTCAAAAATTGTTCTTTTATTAGATTCACAAAAATAAATGAGAAAATAGGAATGTAGTTTAGCAGGCAATCTAATTTCTCAACATCTATTGAACCGATTCGAGAAATTCTTTTTTTATATTTGATTGATATGTCTAACTTGTATGTATTTTTAGAAAGACAAAGGTCGATCAAAATGTTTTTGTTTTGTTTTGCAGGACAGATTTCAAAAATTGTTCTTTTATTAGATTCACAAAAATAAATGAGAAAATAGGAATGTAGTTTAGCAGGCAATCAAAAGGATATTAATAAATAAACACACACACTAACCTACTATAAGTATTATAATGCATTACGTTTTTCATATACAATTGTAGAAATTTAATAAACAAGCAGTTGTTAAGATAAAAGTAGGAATCCTCTACTTAGTATTAAAGGTTAGTTATGAAACAAAAAATTGATCTTGTTTAATTTTATTCTTACCCATTTAAACTTTTGTGACTTTGCACAATAGGAATCAAACAGGTTATTGTCTTTTTTACAATATTTATAAAAATGGTAACAGGACTAGCTACTTAAATAACTTAAAATGTAGACCCAATAAGCATTTAAAAATAGTCTATTTTGTTAACAGTAAATTTTAAATAGTTCACACAAAATTAAGATTTACAATAATTATTAACATTTTCTTATTTGTTTTAACCTTACCCAGCACTCTCTAAGATCACATCTGAGTCCGAAGATGTCCGAAAGCTAGCGAAGACTTACAAATACCGAATAGAGTAGGTACAACAACTAAGACGTGTGCTGTATAAATTATCGCAATGGACTGAATAAACATCGTAGATTTTTGGTCTAACAAAATGTATAGACAAAAGTAATTTAGGTTTTTTGATAGCTATTGAGTAAGTACATTAATATCTATACATATATGAAATATGTTTGTGGTGTTTTATGCTAGATTAAATGTCATATAAACGGCAGGAAACTAACTTTACAGGTCTCCTCAGGGTAGTGTCAAAAGGGCCTTATTACCTAAAAATAGTCATTTTTAACGTAAATTATGGGTTGGCTGATAGAAATGAATATACTAGTCATTGAGTAGGTACATTAATATTTATATATATTTTATGCTAGATTAAATGCCATATGAACGACAGGAAACTAACTTTACAGGTCGGTCTCCTCAGGTTAGTGTAAAAAGGGTCTGGTTAAATGGTTAGATTAACAAAATGTTGCTTAAAAAAGCATTAAGACTAATACTAGGCTAGTGTGGTCTGGTGTGACACACCTCTTTGTTAAACAAGTTTAGTAAATTTTTGGTATTTGGTAAGAAGAGTTATCTATATCTATTACAAATAGAATGATACAAACACGAAAAAGCCAATTTAATAATTTTTTTCCTAATTTCTCAACATATATTGAACCGATTTAAGAAATTATTTTTGTATGCGATTGGTGCTGGATTCACATTGACTTTATTTTTTAGGAAGATAACTCTCGGTCACTAGGATCTTGTTAGGTTTTTGTTGATGTCACAACTTTAAATAGACCGATTTGAAAAATTATTTTTGTATTGAATTAGGGGATCCAAATTAAATTTATTTTTATCAAGGCAAAGCTCAACCAAAAATAAATGAGAAGAGAAAATTTTATTTTAATATGCAATCAAAAGGACATTATTATATAAACACACCCAAGGAAAAGTTGTTTACCTATAAGTTTAGTTCTTGTTTGTTACCTATTTATTATTATGTGAGATTTGATTTTCAAAATTGAATTCGAACTAACACTTTAATTTAAAATAAAGCAAAAAAACTTTAATTTAAAATAAAGCAAAAAACTTGTCATTTTTGTCAATGAGATAATTTAACTAACTACCTATGTAACTGCTAAATAAGTTATTTTTCTTCTTTGTTTAAACTTTAGACAAAATCCTTCAAGATTTAACATCCGAAGATGCCTGAATGTTAACGAAGATCTACGATTACCTTAGGAAATCTGGTTTAATGTTCGAAGTTAGGTACAAAAACTCAGACATGTGTCATATAAATTATTGATTTGGTGTAACGTAATGGATAAACGAAGAAGGCTGGCTGAACTTCTAAAGATAGTAAGTGGTTGCCACAAATCTCTCATATAAGCTTTTCAGTACAACATTAAACAGAATGGTAAGAAATTGATAAAATGTGTTATATTTTTTAAAATCATTTTGCATATATATTAAAGCGAAAAACAGAATTAAAATATCATATACAAACAAGTGTTTCTTTATTGAACAATATTTGGCATTTGGTAACAAACCAGTGTTTCTTTATTAAACAACTATTTTTGATTTATTTTTTTCTTTATTAATACCATAGACTATAGGAGAAGACTAGCAAATAAACAAAAAACTTTAAAATTTATTTTAAAAAACGTACTTACTAAATAAAGAAGTTTAAAATCTTTGTTTGGCCCATCGATAACTCTATTTCCTTTCTCTTTAAGAATCACCACGATTGTATTCTCCTATAACCTTTATTTTTCTTTTTAAAATCAAGGCGAGGGAAAACTAAAACAGTGCTTCTTTAGAAACCCTTATAATGATCATAGAACACCAAATATAGCAAGCCTTTCTTAAACCAATTGTAGAGAAAGATATAAAACTGTTACTATGATACCAAAATATAAAGGACTGAATCTTGTAAGATCTGCCTATAAATTCTGAATTGTAAAATGCGACGTAAAAAAATTTTTTTGGTAGTTTTAAGTTGTTTTGATGTTATTTTTAAAGACAAAGAACATTTAAAAGATATTAAAATGATGCGAGAGTCACTTATACAACAAAACTGAACAAAAGTGTTCAGAAATTTCGTTTCTCAGATAAATCTTTTGAAACTGCTTGACCTTCAAACACCTTTTAAATCAAAATCATAAGTACAAATAAGTCAAAGACATTTTGAGAATAATTAAGTGTAACTTTTTTAGCACATACCAATATAGTACATTTTTTAATCCTGTCATTCAAAAAATTTAAAAAATGTTTGGTGGTTTTAATACTTCTAGGTCTAGGGGATATGATAGGGTCACTGCATCCTGGAAGCCTGGCGTCTCCATAAGAAGACACTACGTCTTTGTGATGCAGTGACCCTAGGATATGAAAATCATCAGAGCCTCATATTTTTAAACTTCGGCATCCGTATTTGAGAATATAACCTCAAAAATATTATTATTGTTTATTTTTATTGTAAATATGTCTATTCAGACGCCGATACTGGTAAATCGATAGATGAACTCGATGTATAAAGAATAAATATACGTATGTCGTGTTTCATACAGCGTTGTTATACACTTTCTTAAAAATATTTCTCTTTTTCTAACTTATAGGCGCATGTTGGTGGTAAAAGCGAATTGTTTTCATGAATTAATTTTTATCGCTGTTCCGGGTCTTTTGGTCTGGTTGGTCTCTTAAAACGTTAATAATTAATACTATCTACCTACCTACCAAATAAATATTTAAAAAAAAATAAAATAAAATATAAGAAAAATGTATTTATTTATATTATGGGCGATACTTATTTTTCAAGTTATAACAGAATTCACCTCGAATTTTGTTGCGCTTATAGCAGTTTAACACATAATCAAACTAACTAAAGTTTATAATTATATACTTTCTTCTGAAAAAAACTAAAATCTTAACTATATTGAATTGATAAGTGAGGTAAGTGAGTGGCAGAATAGATTTGTCCTGTAAATGTCACTTATGTCCCGCTACCTTCTTCTTTCACTTTCCAAAATATAGTACTAATTTTATTAACAGTTGTTTTTTAAATGATCTCACTTGATTTGACTGCAAATTTTTTCCATGACTTAAGCAGTTGCGGAAAAATATTTTACTTGTGTTTTTTTTCTTGTAGTTTTAAACTTTTTTTATTTTTTAGTAATGGAAGCACAAACATAAAAACAAGTTTTTGACGAGGGACACGAGTGACTCAGAACCTGGATATAAAATGTATATTTTTTTAAATGCAAATAACTTGATGTTTTTAGTAAGGTTTAATAATTCCTATACTCCAAAAACATGTTTAAAATAATTATATCTTATGCTGTTTTATTTTATAAAAAAATTACATTGTTATTAAAAAAATTATACTGAAGATAGAGACACCACAAACTATAACTGATTACATTTAGTCTGCTTCAGATTAATTTCTTTAGTGATTTTTGAAAAAACAAGATCATACATGAGTACTAATCATGGGGGATATGATTTTAAACAAATGAGAATTGCTTCACAATAATATCGGGCACTTCCGAAGGCTACAATTTAGACAATGTGTTCAGCTATATACATAGATAGTTAAATAAGCAAATTCCTAAGCAAACCTGGAAACCATATTTAAATAGTAAAATTCTCTGAGCTCACGACATCAGTAAAGAGAGACATTTTCTGTAACTATTAAAAGTTTAATTAAAATTAGGCGATATAAATAATAAAATAACACGACGCTTGCAAAATATAAGCTATCTACCTACCTACTTATTGACTCTACCTCGCGTCTTTTTCAAAAACCACTAAATATTTTCTTTTCAATGAATTAAATCATAATGAATAAAATGATAAAAATCAAAATATATTAACAAAATGCAAAACCAAACAGACATTGTGACCAACAATATCCCATGGCTACCAACTTAATAGAAATTACCAACCAGTCAATGATACCAACCAAATTTCACTGTTACCAGTGTTACCAACTTAAAAGTTATCAATATGTCAATGAGAAAGACATCTTCAAAAATTATTAAACTAATTAGAACATACTGTTTACAAGATTGTATAATTTCAAATACTAAAACAAATAAGAACTATTTATCATCAAGCTCTTGATGTGACCAGTCATGTCTGATATTATGCGAGAGTACATCAGATTAAATAATATAATCAAATATGGTAGTGAAAAGGCATTTATTCGGGCAAATTACTGTGGTGTAAGCTTGCTTAGCTGCAAGTTTAGTTTTTCACGAATTAGCTGAGAAATATGGAATAAAAACCAAGGTACAAGTGAGTAGTAAGTTATATTCAAATGGAATTAAAATTTAACCGCATTTCTGGCTTGAGCTTAATAATTTAATATACGATCCTACTATTGCGATAACGCAACATTATCTACCACAAAATTTTGCTGTTACTCATAGAAAAGGTGAATTAGTATGCAAAATAATGGAACATTTTAAAATGTTGGAAATGTTCCATGAATTTGAGAAGACCAAGTCAACAGCTGTTTACTTCGATAAGGCTCCAAATAACTTAATTAAAGTACGTGAAAATATTCATCAAATTGTAAGCAAAATAATAAACAAATAGATTAATAAAACTTAAATAACAGTCAGTTCTTGACTATGTTTGCAAGGGCCTTGTACCATCTGTACAATATAATACAAATTATTATTTATTAGCAATATAAAAGGCAAAAGGTGGGTTAAATAAAGATAAACTATATTAATATCTTTATTAAATGATAAGAACAATTTAAATGTTTGGAAAATGCCAACATCATTTGGAGAAGAAGACGGTTTGTGGGGAGATCAGCAATTCTATACATATTGTAAGCAAAAAATTGAAAACTTAACACATATAATCCAGACGTACTTCAGACATAATTCAGCTGTAGTTTAGATGTACTTCAACTGTACTTCAGATGTACTTCTGACGTACTTCAGATGTTCTTCAGCTGTACTTCAGATGTACTTCAGCTGTACTTCAGATGTACTGCAGACGTAATTCAGCTATCCTCAGGTGTAGTTTAAACGTAATTAACTTACCAATATGTTGTTGTATGGTGTAAATGATAGGTGCTCCGTATTAGAAAGAGTGGAATTAGACAAGGCAGAGCAAACAGAAAACTTTTTAAAGCTATTCTTCGAACCTCAAAAACAAACTGCATTAAGTTTTGTTCAAGACGATAATGATTCCAATAAGGAAGATGTGTATGGTAAGGTCTTTGGTCCCCGATATTATAACAATAAGTGGATGTAAGGTAATAGGAAAATATCAATGGATTATGAGAATATTGCTTTAGATGATCACATTTTCAAGAACACTTCGGGGCTTGAAAACTTAATATTGTTTAAAGAACCAAAGAAGTTTTCACATCTAGAGCATCAGATCTAAATATTAGAGCTGAGCGGTGTCCATCGAGATTCTAGAGGGCGTTAAAGAATGCAAGCTTGTAAGACTAAAAAAAAATTGGCCTTTATTTAAAAACAAGACAAAACCTACATATGATAAAAATATAAATTTGCAGGCAGCATATTTTTATTAAAAAGAAAACTAGTGCCTAGTCTTGAGAACATACTACTTGTTTAAATTACGGCCAGTAGTTACTATATAATGTTGTATAAAGGTGTCTGACAACTTTAGAATAATGTCTTAGAACATGAGGATACCGAAAATTTGGGGGGAAGAATTTTACTATTTAAATATGGTTTCCAGGTTTGCTTAGGAATTTGCTTATTTAACTATCTATGTATATAGCTGAACACATTGTCTAAATTGTAGCCTTCGGAAGTGCCCGATATTATTGTGAAGCAATTCTCATTTGTTTAAAATCATATCCCCCATGATTAGTACTCATGTATGATCTTGTTTTTTCAAAAATCACTAAAGAAATTAATCTGAAGCAGACTAAATGTAATCAGTTATAGTTTGTGGTGTCTCTATCTTCAGTATAATTTTTTTAATAACAATGTAATTTTTTTATAAAATAAAACAGCATAAGATATAATTATTTTAAACATGTTTTTGGAGTATAGGAATTATTAAACCTTACTAAAAACATCAAGTTATTTGCATTTAAAAAAATATACATTTTATATCCAGGTTCTGAGTCACTCGTGTCCCTCGTCAAAAACTTGTTTTTATGTTTGTGCTTCCATTACTAAAAAATAAAAAAGTTTAAAACTACAAGAAAAAAAACACAAGTAAAATATTTTTCCGCAACTGCTTAAGTCATGGAAAAAATTTGCAGTCAAATCAAGTGAGATCATTTAAAAAACAACTGTTAATAAAATTAGTACTATATTTTGGAAAGTGAAAGAAGAAGGTAGCGGGACATAAGTGACATTTACAGGACAAATCTATTCTGCCACTCACTTACCTCACTTATCAATTCAATATAGTTAAGATTTTAGTTTTTTTCAGAAGAAAGTATATAATTATAAACTTTAGTTAGTTTGATTATGTGTTAAACTGCTATAAGCGCAACAAAATTCGAGGTGAATTCTGTTATAACTTGAAAAATAAGTATCGCCCATAATATAAATAAATACATTTTTCTTATATATATTTTTTTTTTTTAATATTTATTTGGTAGGTAGGTAGATAGTATTAATTATTAACGTTTTAAGAGACCAACCAGACCAAAAGACCCGGAACAGCGATAAAAATTAATTCATGAAAACAATTCGCTTTTACCACCAACATGCGCCTATAAGTTAGAAAAAGAGAAATATTTTTAAGAAAGTGTATAACAACGCTGTATGAAACACGACATACGTATATTTATTCTTTATACATCGAGTTCATCTATCGATTTACCAGTATCGGCGTCTGAATAGACATATTTACAATAAAAATAAACAATAATAATATTTTTGAGGTTATATTCTCAAATACGGATGCCGAAGTTTAAAAATATGAGGCTCTGATGATTTTCATATCCTAGGGTCACTGCATCACAAAGACGTAGTGTCTTCTTATGGAGACGCCAGGCTTCCAGGATGCAGTGACCCTATCATATCCCCTAGACCTAGAAGTATTAAAACCACCAAACATTTTTTAAATTTTTTGAATGACAGGATTAAAAAATGTACTATATTGGTATGTGCTAAAAAAGTTACACTTAATTATTCTCAAAATGTCTTTGACTTATTTGTACTTATGATTTTGATTTAAAAGGTGTTTGAAGGTCAAGCAGTTTCAAAAGATTTATCTGAGAAACGAAATTTCTGAACACTTTTGTTCAGTTTTGTTGTATAAGTGACTCTCGCATCATTTTAATATCTTTTAAATGTTCTTTGTCTTTAAAAATAACATCAAAACAACTTAAAACTACCAAAAAAATTTTTTTACGTCGCATTTTACAATTCAGAATTTATAGGCAGATCTTACAAGATTCAGTCCTTTATATTTTGGTATCATAGTAACAGTTTTATATCTTTCTCTACAATTGGTTTAAGAAAGGCTTGCTATATTTGGTGTTCTATGATCATTATAAGGGTTTCTAAAGAAGCACTGTTTTAGTTTTCCCTCGCCTTGATTTTAAAAAGAAAAATAAAGGTTATAGGAGAATACAATCGTGGTGATTCTTAAAGAGAAAGGAAATAGAGTTATCGATGGGCCAAACAAAGATTTTAAACTTCTTTATTTAGTAAGTACGTTTTTTAAAATAAATTTTAAAGTTTTTTGTTTATTTGCTAGTCTTCTCCTATAGTCTATGGTATTAATAAAGAAAAAAATAAATCAAAAATAGTTGTTTAATAAAGAAACACTGGTTTGTTACCAAATGCCAAATATTGTTCAATAAAGAAACACTTGTTTGTATATGATATTTTAATTCTGTTTTTCGCTTTAATATATATGCAAAATGATTTTAAAAAATATAACACATTTTATCAATTTCTTACCATTCTGTTTAATGCTGTACTGAAAAGCTTATATGAGAGATTTGTGGCAACCACTTACTATCTTTAGAAGTTCAGCCAGCCTTCTTCGTTTATCCATTACGTTACACCAAATCAATAATTTATATGACACATGTCTGAGTTTTTGTACCTAACTTCGAACATTAAACCAGATTTCCTAAGGTAATCGTAGATTAGAAGAAAAATAACTTATTTAGCAGTTACATAGGTAGTTAGTTAAATTATCTCATTGACAAAAATGACAAGTTTTTTGCTTTATTTTAAATAAGTTTTTTTGCTTTATTTTAAATTAAAGTGTTAGTTCGAATTCAATTTTGAAAATCAAATCTCACATAATAATAAATAGGTAACAAACAAGAACTAAACTTATAGGTAAACAACTTTTCCTTGGGTGTGTTTATATAATAATGTCCTTTTGATTGCATATTAAAATAAAATTTTCTCTTCTCATTTATTTTTGGTTGAGCTTTGCCTTGATAAAAATAAATTTAATTTGGATCCCCTAATTCAATACAAAAATAATTTTTCAAATCGGTCTATTTAAAGTTGTGACATCAACAAAAACCTAACAAGATCCTAGTGACCGAGAGTTATCTTCCTAAAAAATAAAGTCAATGTGAATCCAGCACCAATCACATACAAAAATAATTTCTTAAATCGGTTCAATATATGTTGAGAAATTAGGAAAAAAAATTATTAAATTGGCTTTTTCGTGTTTGTATCATTCTATTTGTAATAGATATAGATAACTCTTCTTACCAAATACCAAAAATTTACTAAACTTGTTTAACAAAGAGGTGTGTCACACCAGACCACACTAGCCTAGTATTAGTCTTAATGCTTTTTTAAGCAACATTTTGTTAATCTAACCATTTAACCAGACCCTTTTTACACTAACCTGAGGAGACCGACCTGTAAAGTTAGTTTCCTGTCGTTCATATGGCATTTAATCTAGCATAAAATATATATAAATATTAATGTACCTACTCAATGACTAGTATATTCATTTCTATCAGCCAACCCATAATTTACGTTAAAAATGACTATTTTTAGGTAATAAGGCCCTTTTGACACTACCCTGAGGAGACCTGTAAAGTTAGTTTCCTGCCGTTTATATGACATTTAATTTAGCATAAAACACCACAAACATATTTCACATATGTATAGATATTAATGTACTTACTCAATAGCTATCAAAAAACCTAAATTACTTTTGTCTATACATTTTGTTAGACCAAAAATCTACGATGTTTATTCAGTCCATTGCGATAATTTATACAGCACACGTCTTAGTTGTTGTACCTACTCTATTCGGTATTTGTAAGTCTTCGCTAGCTTTCGGACATCTTCGGACTCAGATGTGATCTTAGAGAGTGCTGGGTAAGGTTAAAACAAATAAGAAAATGTTAATAATTATTGTAAATCTTAATTTTGTGTGAACTATTTAAAATTTACTGTTAACAAAATAGACTATTTTTAAATGCTTATTGGGTCTACATTTTAAGTTATTTAAGTAGCTAGTCCTGTTACCATTTTTATAAATATTGTAAAAAAGACAATAACCTGTTTGATTCCTATTGTGCAAAGTCACAAAAGTTTAAATGGGTAAGAATAAAATTAAACAAGATCAATTTTTTGTTTCATAACTAACCTTTAATACTAAGTAGAGGATTCCTACTTTTATCTTAACAACTGCTTGTTTATTAAATTTCTACAATTGTATATGAAAAACGTAATGCATTATAATACTTATAGTAGGTTAGTGTGTGTGTTTATTTATTAATATCCTTTTGATTGCCTGCTAAACTACATTCCTATTTTCTCATTTATTTTTGTGAATCTAATAAAAGAACAATTTTTGAAATCTGTCCTGCAAAACAAAACAAAAACATTTTGATCGACCTTTGTCTTTCTAAAAATACATACAAGTTAGACATATCAATCAAATATAAAAAAAGAATTTCTCGAATCGGTTCAATAGATGTTGAGAAATTAGATTGCCTGCTAAACTACATTCCTATTTTCTCATTTATTTTTGTGAATCTAATAAAAGAACAATTTTTGAAATCTGTCCTGCAAAGCATACAAAAACATTTTGATCGACCTTTGTCTTTCTAAAAATGCATACAAGTTAGACATATCAATCCAATATAAAAAAAGAATTTCTCGAATCGGTTCAATAGATGTTGAGAAATTAGTGGAAAATTTAAAGACCCTTTTCATTGATCTAGATCTCCTTAAGAATTAGTACAAGTTAAGCCACACCAATGCAATACAAAAAGAATTTCTTGAATCGGTTTATTAGGTGCTGAGAAAGTAGTCAAAAACTATTAAGGCCCTTTTGGGTGATCTATTGCTTCTTTAAATTTAATACAAGTTAAACATATCAATCTAATACAAAAAGAATTTCTCGAATCGGTTCATTAGGTGCTGAGAAATTAGTGAAAAACTATTAAGGACCAAATGAGATTTGCGCAGTACACCGAAATGCGTCTTTCTTGGAAACTATCAATGCAAAACATGCGCACATAGCGTAAAAAGTAGCTTTGCTACCCCCAGCTGATAGCGATCTTTCATTATATGCCCTTATTATTATTTTATTTTAATATGCCTTTTGGCACTTTTTGAGGGAGGCTTTTAGCCTTTGCTTGTGGGTTTTTTCCAATAGATACTAAAATTAATAATTATTTTGATGCGGTTTTAGTGGTTCTGAAATATTAACATTCAATACGTTTTTGCAATTTTCTTGACGATCATTACGACCATTTTTATAAAATAAAAAATTAAAAATTGCAATTTTTTTCAAATATTACGACAATTGCACACCATATAAATAACCAACTGCATTACGTATTGCATCATATTACTTTTCCTCCTTGCTAAGTAGATAAAACAAAAACATGTGAGGGGTCATAAGGTTATCATTTAACTACATAAATAGTGCAAAGGGATACATATAGGAAAATGCACATGGAAAAATTTAAAGAATATTTTTAAAAATGATTTTATTTTTAACAAACAGGGATTAATCAACTTTTTTGTATTAAAACATATCAGGATAAGCTAGTGCAGTCTTTTTTTTACTATTCTGTCAATTTTACACCTTGTTAGGTAACACAATAGGTATACATTTCATATAGGTCCCCAACTTGAACTACAGCCACGGGTTACGTAGCAGAATAGGTGACACAGTACACACACATCACTATTATATCTTGCATTGGTCACGTGTTTACACCACAAACAACTTTCGCCTTATATCTTTTTAACCAACACTTCGTTCATTCGTTCAGCCAGAGCTATAACAGTTAGTAAGACCCTTGCACATACTATTTCTCTTTCTCTCTCTCTCTCTTTCTCTCTCTCTTTCTCTCTCTCTCTTACTCTCTCTCTTACTCTCTCTCTCTCTCTCTCTTACAAATATTAACTGATATCGACCGTAAACTTAGGACACCCATTTTGTAAACGAAGCCATTAAAAATTTCCAAATGCCAGCTTATTATTGCAATTGACTGATTGATACATGACAGATTGACACATGACAGATTCACATAAGACATTTTATTTTTTAACCAACAACCAAGGCCTTTTTCACATTAGGACTTACCTAGCTCAGGCTAAGCGAGTGAAGTGGCTATCTTACTGGCTGGCACCTAACTCATTGCCAATAGGGCCTTTCAACAGCCAAGGCCTTACCTAGACCAGGCGAAGCTAGTGAAGTAGCTAGCTTACTAAAAAAACCACCTCATTTTACCTACTCCCTCATTGACCAATAGGGCCTTTCAACAGCCCAGGCTAAGCAAGTGAAGCGGCTAGCTAACTCATTGCCCAATAAGGCCTTTCAACAGCCTCTGGTTGTTACGTCATTGCTGACAGCTTCTTGTACGCTTCTTTTGCCCGAAGGTCATACCAAGTTCACTTCTTCAGCAGCAGGTCATCCACTTCGGAGAAGTGGATGGCATGTTACCATTTGAATTAGAACCCGCACAACTACACTACTTAGATGGATGAACACGGTTTTACAAACAAAACTACCGAATTTCAGTAAAAAATTCGACTTCATGAAAAAACAATACTAAACTAACTAGCCTAAAAAAATAACGGTAACATTAAGGGACGGCAACCAAATTGAAGGAATGTGAAACAACTAACCTAACATTTGTGTTATGTTTACCTTTAGTGTTCCAAAATCTGTCCTTTTTGCGCTTGAAGGTTCCTTTATCCTTATTAAAAATACCGGTAACAGCTGTCAAATTTTCTGTTATTTTAATTGACCCCATAAACACCCTATTAAGTGGAGCATATACTAATGGCTCCGTTGCAAAACAGCGCTGTACAAAATAGCGGCGAGGAAATAGCGCTGCGACAAAACAGCGCTGCGACAAATTAGCGCGGAACAAAATAGCGCGGAATAGAATAGCGTCGGTACAAAATAGCGCTGGTACAAACCGAACCGACCAGCATATTTTTTCAAAAAAAAGCTTCCCTGACTTCTTTTCCGGGATCCTAGAGGGTGTGAAGTTAGGTTCGGTTCGGTTCGGATTCACACCCTCTAGGATCTCGGAAAAGAAGACAGGGAAGTTTTTTTTTGAATATGCTGATATAGCTAAAATAGCACTTGGTCAAAATAGCGCATACCATAATAGTGCATTTCGGTTCGGTTTGGATTAGTTTGAATCGGATTCGATATTTTGTATTTTAGATATTTTGTATTTTAGATATTTTGCTATTCGATATTTTAAAGTTTTAATATTTTGTTGTTTTGATATTTTGCAGTTTCAACATTTTAATTCGATATTTTTTGTTTCCGATATTAGGAAACTGATAACCAGCCAGGTCAGCTAGGTTTAACTTTTTTCTTCAATTTTTTGCGCTATTTTGTATGGGCGCTATTTTGTCCCGCGCCATTTTGTCTCACGCCATATTTTCCTGCGCCATTTTGTCTAGCGCTGTTTAGTCGTAGCGCTATTTTGCCGCAGCGCGCTATTTTGTCGCAGCGCTATTTGTTAGGGGCGCTATTTTTGGCTATTTTATATATATATTAGTCTCACGCTATTTTGTTCCGCGCTATTTTGTACAGCGCTGTTTTGTACCGCAGCCTATACTAATATGTATATTATTGATCAACATGCTGGGTTTGTTTGGCTTTTTTGGTTTGTTTTTATTCGTTAGTTTTCTAAAAAACAACAACTTAATTCTGAGGGAAAAATGTTATTTTCGGATGCAGCAGGTATAGCGGAAAATAAACAGGAAATCAGCAGCGTATCCTGAAATATTCAAGAAGGATAATTTAGTAAAAAAACTATATATGTTTATGAAAATAATAAATATTTTGCATATTTTTGAAAGTTTACGTTTCCAGTCTAGTACCAACGCAAATATCTATTTTCCAATATCTTGGTTCTTCTTCGGCACTTTTTTAAGAATAAAAGTTTTCTGGACCTGCCTCTCAATTGACACTTTTTGAATTAAAAATTGCATGTAGTGTTTTTCTTTGGTCGGTAAAAAATAAATTACCTATGTACAGTAAAACCTTCTAAAAGCGGACAATCACAGTTTCGTCGATTTTGTCCGCTTATTGGAGGTGTCCGCTTAAGATAGAGGACTGCGATAGTTTAATATACCTATATTTATTAACAATTTTTGCTGCTTGAGTTTTTCCGATTTTAAATTTTCAGCGATCTTTTGTGCTGATATAAACTAAGAAATTTTTTACTAGGTGCCATTTTAAAGAGATCTAATATTACCCACCTGAACAATAAAAATAAAATAGCAGTCCCGCCGAATAAAATATGTTGTAAATACGACAGAATCATTCAGTCACCGCATTAAAACGGAAAGAGTTATTTTCCCGGCTGCAGAGTGAGTATTTGCCAACATATTACATAATATTTATGACCATGTCGTGTCGTGCAGCGCTCCGTCCCGTTGTTAGAGGTTCGCGTCCGCTTAAAGGAGGTTTCAGAATTTTTTGACCAAAAAAAATTGTCCGCGTCCGGTTATTAGAGTGTCCGGTTATAGGAGTGAGTTTTACATGTACAGAAATAGGTAAAAGCTTGTTTTTGCTTGGTTCCAACAAGTTTGTCCGCCTAAAGGGAGCGTCCGCTTAATAGAGGCGTCCGCAAGGAGAGGTTTCACTGTATACCTTTTTCTCCTAAAACTGAAATGCATGCAACGCTGCTGAACAGTGGATAAAATGTGAGAAATTGGAAAAGGGTCTGAAAAAATAACCCGAGGGGCTATTTATAGCTATTTACTGGTCAGAGTTTTATCACGTAGGCACTTAACTTTCCGGAAGTGGCTTTAAAAAGGAAAAAACAACACATAAATGATTAAAACAGTTTATTTTGGGACGACTTTTAAAAATTGACAAATAGATTTACACAATTTGAATTCTCATTTGGTGTATTTTTTTATATGAGAGTACTGTCATGAATTTAAACACTTTTGAGAGTTATTGAGGCGGCTCGTGAGGTAGTGCCATGGCACTACCGTATATTTATGCAAAAACACGTTCTTTTATTTTTAAAACATCTTTATTGGTTTTTATTCTATTTAATATTATTTCTTTTCAATTTATATATTTTATACAAATTGGTGACCCTGTGCAATGCGACGGCAAAGTGATGAAACCCAAATCAGCGTAGAACATGCTGCCACTTTTCTCTTGGCTCGAATAGAGATAGATTTTATCTGCAGTCTGTATGAGCGACAGTGATAGGGCAAATATTGAGCATTTTATCGTTTAAATAGGAACTATCAAAGACATTTTGTGCCTGGCACAGGCCATCAGTTTCTCATATTACTCGCATTGTTTTTGTGCGTTACGCCCTTTACATTTATTTCAGCAGAATTTTTTGATAAATTTTGAGTCATTTCATGGCATAGTAGTTATGTTTTTTAATGACTTGTGGGTAAACATTTGGGCGCAACACCCGAATGTTTTTTTACTCAGCTACATGACTTTTGCATAGCACTCTCGCAAGATAAAATCGATTGGCTGTTTGAGAGTTACTCTCCAGCAAGTTCTCTACTCGCAGTCAGATAGCTGTTCAAAGTTTGTCTGAGGGTTTCTATTTAAAATTCCATTTGCGAAAAAAAAACTCTCGAGAGCACTTGAGAAGAGAGTTGTTTCTCTCTACGTCATCTTTGTTTTTTACCTTCCTAGCCCGCATAGCAATGTGAAAAGGTATTATTTTCGACGAAAAAAATGTTTTTTGAGATAACGCTGAAAATGTGTTATTTGGGTTCATTTTTTGACCTATCTTAGCAATATCGTGGTGATGTAGTGTGTGTGTATATTATTTCTGTCCGTAACACGATAGCGCCTAAACCGCTCAACCGATTTTCATAAAATTTTCAGCTAAAGTAGTGTTCGACACTCTTACGAGCTGATTAGATTTTTGTTGAAATCCATTGATGCTAATGACAGTTTTTTGACAATTAAAAAATTTTGAATGATAACTTTTCCATGGAGCGTCGTATCAATATGCAGTTTTCGGAATATAGTTGACTACATTTTGCTCGATAATTTGTGTTATAAACAAAAATTATTAAGAGCTTTTTTAAGGCTGATATATCATGGCTTCACTTGTGCTAATAGGCTAGCTAGGAAGGTATCAGATCCGTCATAGATCCATTTATGACTATTTGGTTCTATCTTTATATTTAATAGATAATTTAACCAGTGGCGCACCCAGGAATGTGTCTTGGGGGGGGGCCGACAGCTACAAAGCGCGCCCTCAAAAAAATTGCGACCAAAAAAAAAAAAAAAAAGGTCATCATGTCTTTTCGCAACTACGCCACTGCTTGGGGTTGGGGGGCCCGAAGCCTCCTGATGTCAAATTTTAAGGTATTTTTCATGTTTTATCATCAAATATGTAGAAAATATATTAAAAAATCTAAGGCTTGGGGGGGGCCCGGGCCCCAGGCCCCCCCCCCCCTGGGTGCGCCCATGATTTAACTCTTTAAAACAAAATATTTCGGATTTTTTATATTTTTGTTTCAGGTATATTTATAAATGTCACTGCTGTGATACAGTTGTCACTCTTGTGAACACAAAAAGAAAAATAACTCAAAAACTAAAGTTATCTAGGTCAGATATCACATTTTAGTATGTTCGACCATAGCAACATATTGTAATTACTTAAAAAGTGGTAAAGCAATTTTTGTTTTTTTGAAAACTATTAACCATATTTTAAGAACAACCCATTAGAGTCATAGGGATACCGATTCGGTTCTAAAATTAGTGTCACCTTTTGACTGATATTTAGATATTTTTCCCTCTTGTCGTTTGCATAAAAAATTTAAATTTGTAGCTTTAAAAAAGTTTTTTATTAAGAAATTCTTGTTTTTTTGTCTAGAACTGTAAACGAAAGACGAAAAATATCATGGTTTATCTGCTGTTTACATTTTTAAAACAAAAAGAACATGAGTTTCTCAATCAAAAACTTTTTTAAAAGCTCGCTATTAGGGTTAGGACAGTTTACAACTAATGTGGATTCCATAATTTTTAAGATAACTTTTTTTCGCTGGCCTACGTTGGTTGTTATGTCAACTGTCAAAAAGTTTTCTCCAAAATTATTGCACTTATGGGTAACAGTAGAAAACATTCTGAAGATCCCAATATCCTTTTATACCTGTTAGTATTACCTGCTAAAAAAAGAGTATCCGGAGCTAATTACTATGGCAATTAATTATTATCTTTATAAGAAGACCAACGTGACTAACGACTTTTTTTAAATTTATTATTTATTTTTATTCTGCTGATATTCTATATCCGCCAATACGAGTTTTTCAAGATTTTGATGCGAATGCCAAGGACAACAGTCGGGTGTACATTGTAATTTAGAACAACTTCTTGGTTTTTAATAATGTGATGTGTATCAGGCGATATTTTAAAGTGTAATCATAGACAGCGAAAAATATTTCTCCATGTCATAGACATAATATGTGGACCAAAAAAATGTTAGGTCTTTTTTACTTTTAAAATAGGTATCCCACACCAGAAAAGCACTCTTTTAAGAACAAGAAACACAACTTCTCATTTTTTATTACTTTGAACCAAGCAGGGCTATCAAAGAAATTCACACAGAAAAAAAAGCCTAAATTCCACTTTATATTTCATTTATAGACTTTATAAAAGCTTTTCTTGAGTTTTAATAATGTGATGTGTATCAGGCGATATTTTAAAGTGTAATCATAGACAGCGAAAAATATTTCTCCATGTCATAGACATAATATGTGGACCAAAAAAATGTCAGGTCTTTTTTACTTTTAAAATAGGTATCCCACACCAGAAAAGCACTCTTTTACGAACAAGAAACGCAACTTCTCATTTTTTTATTACTTTGAACCAAGCAAGGCTATCAAAGAAATTCACACAGAAAAAAAAGCCTATATTCCACTATATATTTCGTTTATAGACTTTATAAAAGCTTTCGATAACACTGGCCAATAAAAGCAGCTTTAATTAATAGCCGAATAGATCACACACTTAATAGCTATATGAAGCAACTACATCAATCAAAATCCACGAAGGAACCATGCCAATCCGCATAAGAAGAGGTGTCAGACAGGTTGACACAATATCCCCTAAACTATATAACCAAACCCTAGAACATGTTTTTAAAAACTTTGATTGATTGAAATAGAACAAGCAGATCTATATATATATATATATATATATATATATATATATATATATATCTATATACATATATCTGGGACAAATTATTAAGCTACATATTAAAAAATAAAAAATATCCTCAGTACGTCAAAATGAAAGTATACAACCAATGTATCCTTCCTGTACTTACCTATATATCCCAGACCTGGACAATAAGTACAAAATCAAACAATCAAACATGGAAAAGGTAACAAAAGCCCAAAGATCAATGGAAAGACAAATGTTACATGTAAAGCCAACAGATAGAAAAAGGAATGAATATATAAGAAATAAAACAAAAGTAAGGGATGCCAGAGGAGAAGTAGCAAAATTAAAATGGAAATTTGCCGGGCATAATATCAGACAGAAAGAGGATCTATGGAACAAATAATGTATTATAAACTGGAGCCATTGGGAAAATAAAAGTAGGGGAAGACCCCAAACGAGGGGCGGACGGTTTAAAGAAACATGCGGGAACTAGATGGATGAACACGGCGACAGAAAAGAGGTCTATGTCCAAACATGGATCGAGGATGGCTAAATAGATATATAAATAGACCGCAGTGTTATTAATCTTAAAACAAAATTATACTTCAAAAACCATAATTTTTTAATTGTAATTTGTCAAAAATCGACAAATTTTGAAGTTATAGTGCAGTGATCTCCAAAAAAAAATCTGTTTTTGACTGTTGACTTAAAAAAAGTGTTAGATTGTAGCCCTTTCGTTTGGACAGCCCCGACCCAAGTTCTGAAATAGTTTTATTGTTAAAAATCTCTGTTAAAAATCTCTTTTCTAGATGATGTAAAAAAATAACCATTAAGTACTATCGAATAAAAATTCGGTACGGGTAGACCTTATAAGATGTCTATCAGAGGAAATGAATCGATCTCTGCTTTCCGTAGTTTCCAGCTACTCTCTGATCCGGGGGTTAGCACCTGTCTAGGGTCTCTTTCCCAGGGATACGGGAGAAGACCACACCGGTATGAAAGGAGGAGAGGAAGGACCTCAGTACGGCGAAGATATTATAGGTGGCAACCCTACTAAAAATATAAAAGAAAAATCACAGCAGCGTCTGACTTAGAATGAGCGGCTGCAAACAGCGTCTGTCCCAGAATGGGCGGCTGAATAGAAACTCTCATGGCTAATTTGAAAATGAAAGGAAATGGTCCCCAAGTGGGAAGGAAACTCTCCGAATCTCACATCTCTATGGTCTGCCTCACGAAATCTGGGGGCAAAAATGACAAAAATGATCAATCATAAGTGTTTGATTTTTTACACAATCTAAAAATGTTTGTTTTAACAAAAAAAATCCCATTGTTTTTTTAACTGCTTCCAAAACCGGACATTTTCGGATGAATATAATATGTTAGGTTTAAAATCAAAATAAAATATAAAAAATGCTTTTTTATTTTATTTTAATTTTTTTTTAATGTTTTGATTTTTTTGAAAGGTAAACCAACTGTTTAATATGGCATTCAATTTTCAACAAGCACACTTAGATCAGGTATTAGGTATTAGGAAGAATGTGCGATGTCATAATGAAGTTATAAATGTATGCTATCATACATACCAATTAAAGTCCTAATTTGTATTACTGGAAAATCCAAGCTTCCCAATTTATATAAGTATGCCAGAGTAGCGTTCTTACAGGGTGACGCTCACGTGTCTGATGGCGGGTAAAAACGCAATCAGCTGTCGTAGGCCACGGATGGTTTGCTTCTTTTAATTTGCAATCGATCTTTTCACTGATCGATATGTATAACAGTTTATTTTCGCCTGCTCTTGTTCTAGTTTCTCTTGTATATCGGTAGATGGCGCTTCTTGCGAGAGTTTTCTTACTATTTACATAGGATTCAAGACAAAACCGTCTAATTAATTTCGCAAGGGTGTCACATTGACTAAGCAGTGTTCTGATGAGTCCAATAAGGACGAAACCGTTAACTGTCGACACTTATTAGGTGTCCATTAGATCTTGGACCCCCGTGAGGTTAAGCTTTCAAGCTACCCACGGAAAAATATGAGAGAAACAGAAATTCGTTTTTACCCGATTAGCCACGAAACTTGTTTGATTTTTAAATTCACGGGTACTAAATTACACGTTTCTTTGATCTTTTATAAATGACATTGTAACTATAATAGTTATTTTTCTACGAGCGTGCGGAAAGTAACTTTTCTGCAAGCATTTTTATTTTGAAAGTGCACTTGTCCGAATTATTTTTCAGCGCGCTTCGAAAAATCTAAGATTCGAAAACTATTTTTTGCCTGCTGCGCTTGCTGAAAAAATATTTAACTAAATATTCTTTCTTGTTGGCCAGATTTTTAGGTTTAATTTTAAATAAAATTAATCAAAATTTGGCACCTGCCTATTTTTCTGCTGTACTTTCCTAAAATTCTTAACACTCCACATTTACTATCTACAAAAAATAGAAATTATAACAAAACAATTTCATGTAAAAAAGAGCCAAGTACGCGAAAGTGGTATTCCGTAAAAAGAATTGGGATCAAAGTAAAGCCAGGTTCTCCATTCGATATTTCAAAATGAAAGGTTCTTACTAGTTTGGACATGTTTTTTTAAACTTTGCTATTCCAGCCAAACTTTTTTATGTTTAATTTAGCAATGTGCCTAAGGGTCATTTGCAGCCGTAATAGCCAAGTTTAGAAAAACATTTCCAAACTAATAAGAACCTTTCATTTTGAAATTTGTATTGGAGAACTTGGCTTTAATTTTATCTCAATTCTTTTTGCGGAATACCACTTTCGCGTACTTGGCTTTTTTTACATAAAATGTTTTTGTTATGATTTCACTTCTTTTTTAAAGGAATTGGATAATACCTAATTTTTAAAGTAGTAAAATATGCGGAATGCTGTTCAAAACTTTTGCAATGCCTTATTTTATTTTTATTTTATCGTTGTTCCTATCAGCCTTCCAAAGCTCAGCTCTCTAGCGATCCTGGAAGTGGGCAATGTTACTATGACTTAAATTTACATTTATATGGGAGGATTGGTGTTTTTAAACTTTTTTCTATAGTTTTATCATAGTTCCTATCAGTCTTCCAAAGTTCAGCTCTCTAGCGCTGGAAATGGGCAATGTAACTTTTATATAACTTTACAAGTATAGGGGAGAGGAGTTAATCAGAATTTTGGGGTTTTTTGATTTTTTTCAAGGGTTTAGTCACAATTTCTATTAGTGTGCCAAATTTCAGCTTTGTAGCATATCTAGAAGTATATATAAGTGAGTGAGTGAGTGACGTGACAAATTTGACGTTTTTTCAAATTTCGTAACTACTTTACATCGAAGTCCATGAAACTTGGAGGGATTGTTAACTTATAAAGATCTACGACTCTGCAATTTGAGTTTCGTAGCTCATTCCGAAATAGAGTGTTAGATAGGTCAAATATGGGCTGAAATGTTTCAAGAAAAGATGGTACAGCAGTTTCCGCGCGAACTTGGCATGGCACTGCCGTACCCCCAGATATAATACCGACCTACCTATAGGTTTTTTTAATTAAAAATTGATTTTTAAAAGTTTTTGTAGAGCTATCTAAAAAAACCTCCCTGTATATTGTTATTGTTCTAATGTTTGTGTGTTATGTGATACAGCATATTTTATGGTGCGTTTCATTTACATATTGTGCAGGATTATAGGTATAACTATTTATTAAAGATGTGTGCGGTTGACAAAATAGGTTTGGCAAATTGATGTGCAAGAAGTCTCATTTTGTTTCTCTTTTTACCCAACTGCAGCACGGCGAAAGGGAGGGTAATAAATAAAAAAGTTCGGACTTCCATTGGCTTTATTTATTTTAAACACGACGTTTCGGTTAGTAAGTATCTCTAACCATTTTCAAGTGTAAACTTGACTTTTTATAAAGCTGAATAAGAATTAAACCTTTCAAACAAAGAGGAAGGGTAATGTTTTTTGATTGTTGCATGTATGTAAGTAAATATGTTTGTGTCACGCTAGAGGCTAAACGGCTAAACCGATTTTGACGAAAAATGTGGCGTTTAATTGCTACTGATCCCAAAGGTGCTATAGGCTATATTTTTTTTAAATAGGAGTCAATATGGCGTTCGTCAGACGCCATTTTGTCACATGATGTCGGCTTTAAGGCATAGAAATTACCTAAATTTCAGGCAATTTTAATGAAATGCCATTAATAATTTATTGCAAATATCCTCCCTCTAATTTGCTGTTCTTTATAGTCCTCCCTGCTCCCACCTATCTCCGCTCCTGTCATTCTTCCCTCTTAAAAAGCCATATTCGCATAATTTTTCAAATATAGGGCGATTTCAAAAATTCTTTCTGCACACGTTTTAAGACTTTTCTCGAACACCATTTTACTAGTTTCCCCCTCCCTCTCCCTCATTCCTTCCCTCCCTCGTTATTAGTAATAGTTGTAGCTATAACTTTCACAAATATAGAGCGATTTCAAAAATTCTTTCTCTACACGATTTAAGATTTTTTTTAGTACCATTTTAGTACTCCCGTTTTACGTCCGTAGAAAATCTATTTTTGGGTACCGCTAAATGAATGGTAAACGCATAGTGCTTTTTATAAATAATAAATAGAAAAAACACCCAACTGCTTAATCCACTTGTTACTACTAGTCGCAGCTAGGTACAAAATTACCCAATAACCTGATTCATGAAAATACAAAACTGAATAATTTCGTAAGTGCGCGTTGAAGCATATCATACATTTATCAATTTTGTACCCAACTGTACTTTTGTCACTACTGTACTTCCGGACATGCTACAAAGCTGAAATTTGGCATACTGATAGAAATAGTGACCGTACCCTTGGAAAAAACCCAAAATTCTAATTCACTCCCCTCCCCCATACATGTAGAGTTATGTAAAAGTAACATTGCCCACTTCCAGAGGGGCTAGAGAGCTGAGCTTTAACAGACTGATAGGAAATATGATAAAACTATAGGAAAAAATTTAAAACCCCAACATTTTAATTTGCTTCCCTCCCCTATAAATGTAAATCTATGTAAAAGTAACATTGCATACTTCCAGAAACGCTAGAGAGCTGAGCTTTAAAAGGTCGATAGGAACTAGGATAAAACTATAAAAGAAAATTAAAAAACCCCAATTTTTAATTAATTTCCCTTCTCTATAAATGTAAAGTTGTAAAAGTACCATTTCCACTTCCAGAGACGCTAGAGAGCTGAGCTTTGGAAGAGTGGTAGGAACTATAGAAAAAATTTAAAAAAAAAAACAAAATTTTAATTTACTTTCCTCCCCTATAAATGTAAAGTTATGTAAAATTAACATTGCCTACTTCCAGAAACACTAGAGAGCTGAGCTTTAGGAGGCTGATCGGAAGAATGATAAAACCATAGAAAAATATAAAAAAAAACCTTAGAATTTTTATTAAGGCACTACAAAAGTTTCGAACAATATTCCGCATATTTTACTACTTTAAAACTTAAATATTAAAAAAACATTTCCAAACGAGTAAGAACCTTTCATTTTGAAATTTGTATTGGAGAACTCGGCTTTACTTTTATCTCAATTATTTTTACAAAATACCGCTTTCGCGCTCTTGGCTTTTTTTTACATTAAATGTTTTTTTTTTATGATTATTAGATAGAATCCAGAAAAGAAGCCTAGACTTGCATTTAGAATTGCTAGTTTTAATTAGTTTAAATAAATTATTAATACCTGCACAGTGATTGTAACAATAATCCCAATCAGTAATTAGTTATTGCTCTATAAATAGTTTTCCTCAACAAACAAAAATCGATTTGCTTTAATTGTTTAAGTTGTGTGGTCTTCTAAAAATCAGAGCAATTTTTTATTTTGAAGAGTTTGATCAACAGAAACAAGAAAATGTTTAAAAATGTAAGTTTTTTAATAATAACTTTTTCTATTTTTTATTAGTTTTCAGCAACATTCCAAAATTTTAAACTGTAGGCATTCAAAATTTCAATATTAGAAAAAATTTAAAGTTTGATTGGTTTTGAATGGTAGTGCTCGGATAGAAAAAAAGATACATTGATCTACAAAATTATAATAAGTTAGGCACTAATCGTTTCGTAATAGCTATGTTCCTAACAAGTGCAAAAAGTCGATTTTTCTACAAACGTCAGTAAAACATAAAAAAATTAAATTGAAAGAAAAATAAACCAAAAGACATCAACACCACATCACTTCTGAAAAGAAAATCTAGATATCTTACAGGTTTTATTAAAATTTGACATTTCTGTGTGGAAAATGTTTTACGCACTACTGCGGAAAATTTTTTTTTACACTAATAAAGCATAGTGGAATTTTTTGCACTAAAATATGTGTGGAAAATCAAATTTTTCACACGCTTTTAGAAAAAATAAATTTAATCAAAACTTAATCAATATGGTGGTGGCCAAAATAATAAGAATAAAAGTGCTATAAAGATTTATGAAAATCTGATTCTGCTTCAGCGTCTTGTCAAGTTTAATAAAAAGTTATCAAAAAACGCTCTTGTCGCGTTTAAAAAAACTACAAAAAAACCTTTTCCTTTGTAGTTTAAGCAAACATAAATAGTGCCATTCTAAAGAGGGGTAAAACTTTTATTTCTTAAAAATTTCAAAGCTTACGAACAAAGGGTAGTCGTGATCTAAAATTTTAAAACTGGTCTTGTCCTGGATTGAATGACAGTGAAATCTCTCCTTGCGGACACCTCTATTAAGCGGACACTCCCTTTAGGTGGCCAAATTTATTGAAACTATTTCTTTACATGAAAAATTCACTCCTGTAACCGGACACTGTAATAACCGGACGCGGACAATTTCTTTTAGTTAAAAAATTCTGAAACCTCCCTTATTTGGACGCGAACCTCTGACAACGGGACGGAGCGCTGCATGATATGAGCAAAAATATTATGTAGTATGTTGGCAACAACGCACTCTGCAGCCGGAGAATGACTTCTTTCCGTTTTAATGCGGAGACTAAATACTTCTGTCGTATTTACAACATATTTTATCAGGCGAGACTGCTGTGTTTTATTTTTATTGTTCAGTTGGGTAGTAATAGATTTCTTTGAAATGGCGCCTACTAAAAAACTTTTTACGTAAAAAAATGGAAGTTGTTAACGTTTCGGAAAAGGAACGTCTATCATCACGAAGGATCGCTGAAAAATTTAATATCAGAAAAACGCAAGCAGTGAAAATTGTTAATAATTAACTTTATCGAACAAAATCGACAAAATCGACGACACCGTGAGTGTCCGCTTAAAGGAGGTTTCACTGTATTTTGAAATGATCAGGAGTTATGTAAGTTTTACGCCTCTTTCGTATGGTACTGTTAATTTCCCCCCCCCACCCCATCACACAGAAAAAAAACTTTTTTAAACGTCGCAAAAAGGCACTAGAAAAATTTATGAGAGAATTCACGGTAACTTGTGAACTACGATTAACCAAGTATAGTTTTTGCAAAGTCACTTGAATAACTCCTAATACAGGATTCTATCGATTTCATGAAATTTTGCATCATTCTGCCCTTCAAAAGTTATCCAAATTCATATAAAATCTTCCTGGTATAATTTCAACCCTACCGACAGAGAAGAGGCGCAGCAGAGGTGGTCCGACCACAAAGTATTTGTTTTTCGACCGACCGAGCCCAGGTGGATCGACTGCACATGATTGGCACATTTTTTTGAGATGCGCCTTTAATTGCTTTTGGGTGTGCTTTTCGGAACCCCTTTAGTCGGCAGTATGCAAATAAATCAGTGTCGTTCCTGTAGGTGTAGGAATAGAAAGTTTTATTATCTATTTTTATTTCTTTAGTTTACGCCATAATTAAATTAAATAGTTTTCGTGAGTATATCTACCGCCGCCCTTGTCACTTTCTATAAAGGATATGCCGATGGTCGGCTTTCATCTTTGTTCAACTCACTTTGCAAAAACTATACTAGTTACCTTCCTAGCCCGCGCAGCAATGACTAGAAAATGTATTATATTCGACGAAAAATTTTTGCCAAAAATGTGCAATTTTTATTAATTTTGCCTTTATTAAAATAAAAAATATACCTCAGAAAACACTTAGTTAATAAAAAATGTGTTAAAAACGTTAATCTCATTAAGTTTAGAAAACTGAATATTACTATATTTTTGCTGTAATTCTGCTATGGTTCAAGCACTTTTTTTTTAATTTCTTCTAAAACGGTTTGTTAATCTCTAAAATATTTTATTTTTTTTCAATTTAGCATTCAATTTTTTAAAGTCGATATTCTTTTTTAATTCTAGGTCGTTTTAGTAATTGCCTTGTTGGCTATGTTGGCTGCAACTGTCATCTTGGCCATGCCAGCTCCTGCACCGATTCCTGGGCCAGCACCATCACCACAGTATTACGCAGGGTACCACTACCCTTACTACTGGGGAAGCTATCCTTCCGTTTATTATTATGGATAACTATGTATTTTTCAGGTTTAATATATTTTATAAAAATAAATTGAGTACCTACATATCTATTGCAAGCAAGTTTTTATTTTGATTAAGTACTTCAAGTATCTAGTTTCAGGCACCTACTCCGTTATTCATTCCCGTCTGTTCCTTATTTTTACCTACGTCGGTATTATTTTACCTACGTCCCGGATAGGGGACAATTCGCCGCGCGAACAGTTCGCCCCCGGCCAATTTGCCGCGGGGACTATTCGCCGCTAGATTTTTTGTTTTATGATATTACCATTGGCTGGCTAGGTGGTTAGTATACAATTCAACAATTCTTTTTATTAGAAAAATAAATAGTGACGGATCCAAAATGGTGAATTTTCTCATGTATGAACCGATAGGAATCAAACTCGGAACTTTGCGATCTTTTATTATTATTTTTGACTTACACTTTAAAAAAATCAATCATGGTAATGGTAATGGTAATATCATAAAACAAAAAATCTCGCGGCAAATTGTCCCCGCGGCGAATCGGCCGGCGGCAAATTGTCCCTGCGGCAAATTATCCCCGCGGCGAATTGGTTGCTGCGAATTGTATATTACATAACAAGAGAAGATAGTGACAAATTTCACACGAGCGTGAATGTTGTAAACGAGGTGCTAGCCGAACAACACGCGAGTGTAAGAAAGTTACTTTCTATAGAGTTGTCTAGGTTATTTTTCCTTCGCAACACTGTTGAACTATACTCATTTTTGTAAAAATTGGTCTTTCATTTTGCACAAATCTTATAAAACTGCTTTTCCGCACATGTGTGGAAAAGTACTTTCTAACACCTGCGCGAAAAAGTATGGTGACAATTAACATCGTACACTTTTCTATACATGTGCGGAAAAGTACTTCTTCACACATATGTGCTGTAAAATTGAATTAATTAATTTAAATAACCCATATAGAGGAGCCACCGGCGAGCTTTACCATATTGAGGGGCAGATGGCGCTGAAATAAATTCGTCTGGTACGCAATATTCAGAGACAACTACTATGATCTAATGGCATTTGTATGATAGGCATGAACCTCGGAACTCGCACACACAGAAGACCACGGTTCGGTCCGCTTTGCAGTCAATATGTTATGCTCGCACATGTAACTAAATCGTATTAGCAGTCCCTGAATATTGCGTACCAGACGAATTTATTTCAGCGCCATCTGCCCCTCAATATGGTAAAGCTCGCCGGTGACTCCTCTATTTGGGTTATTTATTCAATGACATGGGTGATGCGGATCCAATCGTGTTCATCATTTTCGTAAGATGTGATCGTGGGAAAACTGCACTGCTCCTTCCTACTCCCACCCATCTCTCATGCTGTCACTAAAACAACTTAAAAAACTATAGTCGCATAATTTTATCAAATATAGGGCGATTTCACAAAAATTTTCTGCACACGCTTTAAGACTTTTTTCCAACACCATTTTACTGGTTTCCCTCTCCGTCTCTCCTCCACACCCTCCTTATTAGTAATAGTTGTAGCTATAACTTTCACAAATATAGAGCGATTTCAAAAATTCTATCTGCACACGCTTTAAGTTTTTTTAACACCATTTTACTTGTTCCCTCCTCCCTCTCTCCTCCACCACCTTCACTCAATGGAAGGTAACACTGTTCGCGTACTTTTTGTTTAACGCTAAATCAATAGTATATGCATAGTGCTTTTTATAAGGCTGAATAAGTAATAAACCTAAAAGTTGGAAATAAAAAAATAATAATACTAGTCGCAGTTTGGTACAAAATTACCCAATAACCCGATTCCTGAAAATACAAAATTAAAAGTTGAAGCACGTCATACATTATAGGTATACCTATCAATTTTGTACCCAACTGCGACTAGTAGTTACAAGTAAATTTAGCAATTGGGTGTTTTTTTATAAAAAAAAAAAAATTGTCGTCCAGCTGTTTCTTGGTATTGAATTCTTTTGTAACGTGTTTTTAGGGATTCAAGGCAGGGTAGATTTTGAAGGCCGGAGAATACTATTTTTCAAAAAAAAATCGCACGAATATTTAAAAATTACTGATAATTTTAAATACTCGTGATAGATAAATAAAAGATTGGTATTAGTAAGTAAGTAATTTGAAATAAATTATTAGGTTAATTTTTAACAAGAGGTTTTTTTTTGAATATTTCTCTGATAAAAAAACTGTGACAGATCCAGGGGGGTTTAGGACCCGCTGCCTTTCTACAACAGAAAACTTACTTACTTTTTAGTAAAAAAATGCATAAAATCTGATTTTGTTATACAGGGTAAGAATCAAATACCAAAATAAATATAAATAAACAATCAATTCAAACTAAAAAGCGACAATCTCTTCCAGACCAGTATCCACGAAATTACGAGGGGTTCCCAATACAGAAATGGCATTTCCTTTGAATGGGGAAGGCTTTGAAGGTTCTGAATTTAACTCTCAAACTTAATTCGTCCAAAAACTTTTTGGCCTCTCGACTCCAAGGACCATGAGTTTCCACAATAAAAGAAAGAAAAATATAGCGATCCTCCTACTCCCCATACTTTCTAAGTTTTTCTGTTTCGCCAATTTGTGCAGATACACCTGATTCTTTAGATGTTTTTGCAATGTAGCTATCAGCTAAGGTATGTCTGCACGTGGCGTCTCAGACTAAACCTCTCCCTGCCTTTCAAGGAATCAATGAAACTCCGTCAACCCGCTTCCCGTCGTTTCTGCAAATTCCAGTTTGTTCTAGCACTATATTGCAAACTTTCTTATAATCTACGTTAAAAACCCTCCAGATTTGTTAAATTTCATTATTCTTAAATAATATTGTAAAAATAACCATTAATATTTTATTAATTAGTTGGTCCCTAGACCATTTTAATGAGTCTACTAATAAAAGCAATAATAATTTACAAAAAAAAAACTCAAAATTTATTTAACATAATTTTACAAAAATCTCAAATCAAAATAAATCACAGCATGTAGTCATCTTCAAATAATCATGGTTATCCTTTTCTTTAACCGTAGTAGGCGGCTGGAGCAGCAACGTATCCTGCAGAGTAGGCGGCGTATGGCAGGGGTGCGCTGTATGCTGAGTAGGCTGAGAATGGGGCTGCTACGTAGGGAGAAGCGCCATAGAACAATTGTGGTTTGGCAGCAGGCGCGGGTTCAGGTCCGGCAAAGGCCATGGCGAGAACGGCGAAAAGGGCGAACTGAAAAAAACAATTGCAACATTAATATAAATGGATCCATCACGGATCTGATACCTTCCTAGGTAGCCTATTAGCACACTTCAAGTGTAAATGTAAAAATCTATAAAAATTAAAGCTCTTACGAAGTTTTTGGTTACAACGTAAATTATTGGGCAAAATGTAGTCTACTTTATTCCGAAAACCGCATATTGATACGATGCTTCGTTAAAAAGTTAGCATTTTTTTAAGTTTTTAATTGTCAAAAAAACTGTCATTAGCATTAATTTATTTTGACCAAAATGTAATCAGCTCGTTAGAGCGTCGAACACTATTTTACCTGAAAGTGTTATAAAAATCGGTTTAGCGGTTTAGGAGCTATCGTGTTACGGGCAAAAAAATACACACACACACACACACACAGACAGACATCACGACAATATTGCTAAGATTTCATCAAAACTAATACCTTCTCTAGCCATTGCGACGCGGGCTAGCACACTTCAAGTGAACTCCACGCTATATTAGCAATAAACACAGTGTTTTGTTAGAATAAGTATTAGAAGAATAATCTTTACATAACCGTTTTTATTTTTAATTTAAAATAAAGAACTATGCCATTGACACAAAACACTTCTCTTATCACACCAATATGGCCTAGTCTAGAGTATGTATGACATATTTTTCCCTGTACTAAAGAGAGACGCGACAAAACCATCAAAGTCACTGAAATTAACATTTTTGATTATGTTATTTTCTTGCCAAACTCATTGGCGTTTCAGTAAAATAATTTAAATGGTCAGCGGTGAGTGACATCAATCATCATGCAACATGTAAACAAACATATTTGTCGATCACCCCCTGTATAGGTTTTGTTATAAAACGTTTGTTTTTATTTTCCAACGCCTATGAATTAACAAGGACAGAAGGTGCGTCTCTATCTAAACATCGATAGAGTATAGAGGAACGATATCTCCATCCTTTAATTTTGACTTAAATAAATTTGACTTTGAAGAGTTTATCGCGTCTCTAAATATTTACAATATGTCATACATACAGGGTCTCCAGCCTAGTCTATTAAAATCGATCGATAGTTACGTCTGGTAATATCGTAGGCAACCAACATGCACAGCTTGAAAGAGTCCGTTTATTTTTGATGGGCGCATTGTTTTATATTTTTTGGTGGTGATGTTTTTAATAGGAAGGTGAATTATTTTCCTAAAATTGTTTTCCACTAAAACTGCGAAACAGAGGGCTTTGGCTACGTTTAGTACTTTAAAAGAAAATACAGAGAAAAAACATTTCAGTGTTTCATCGTTTTTCAGTGGTAAATGAATGGACTATAGGCTGCTAATAGTGACCAAGCGCGAATTTGAGGGGGGTAACGGGGTAATTGCCCCTCCTATAAAAAAATATGCACTTTTTCCTAATAATTAAAGAGAAAACTGAATAATTACCGCCCCCTAGAAAAAAAATTATATTACAAATAATTTTTTCGTCGACTATGCCCCCCCCCCCCTAGATTTTTACCCAGAAAGGGTAATCTATACCCCTCCCATATCTCTAATACAAAATCCTCTTGGGGGGGTAAAAAAATATATTTTGATTATCAATTTCCAGATTTTTGGGGAGGCTCAACCACAACCCTTTGTATACCTACGCTCATAAGATAGGTACCATAATGGCGGGATTGTTTTGCAGAGAAATTAGCGATTTAACAATAAACCGTATATATTTTCTAAATCTCACGGGTGGTAGATATAATTGGAAAAGTTTTAGCTGTGAAAATTTGAATATAGTATCGAACCTTGAATTTAGATGGAAAATTTAACTTCACGTTTCATATTGGTGGTATATCTGTTTCCATTCACAGATATTTTAGAGGACGCCTAATTCTGAGAAAAAACTGAAAACATTGATATCAAAAATTTTTTTTTTTTAAATTATTCCAGACAGGAGAAGAACTTTAGACTTTACCTCTAAAACGTTGATTTTGTTTTCAAAAGAGCGATTTTGAAATTTTCGTTTATCGCACTTCTTTCAAGGGGCGAATGACACCCCCAGAATTTAAATAAGTAAACAAGGTCATGTGATACCTTGTTTTGATACCTTTACAACAAGGTATATGAACATCCATTTTCGCATTCATAACCGAAACTAAAAAAGTTAAGGGATTGTTTGAAGAAGAATCAAATTGCCTTTATATCAAGGTCTTCCACCTTGCCCAAAAATGTTCCCCTTGCAATTTTTTTTACATACCTATCATTTCTAGGCAAGATAGTGAAAACAAAAATATAAAAAAATACGTTTTAAAAGTTTTATTTGCTCATCTCTATAATTAAAATTCATAATGAGCTTAATGGAACAAAGGAAAGATGTGCACTTTTTTTATGAAGTTTCAAAATTTAGATTTTATTACATATACACACAAAAGATAATAGTCAAACATCAGATAGAAGGTTCAAGTTTCTAATAATTATAATTTTAAATAATTTAATGGAAAAATAAAAAATATATTGTAAATTTTCCTTTACCCAATCTCCCCTATAGGTATCTAATATGTGCAAATATTATATGGAACTTACCAAGAATTTGAACATTTTTGATTTTTTATATTTGTTTTGTCACTTAAGGCAAGAGAAGAACTATATCAAAAATTAAAATCACGATGGCTTTTATAGTTCTGCTAAATTCAAATCATCTAATCTTATAATATGATTGGCTACAAAAAATAATGCAAAAAAATTGATCTAGAAAAGTGTCACATGTTTTGTTGTCTTATTGTTTGTTAAAAACCCGTTTGTATGCAAAAAAAGTCCAGGTATTATTTGGTAATGGATCATAGATCAACAGATGATCATCACACAAATGAAAAACAACAGGATCTTTTGTTTTATCGGTAAACAAATTAATAATAATAATTATTATTCTTATACAATTAATACAACAAATTGGAAGTTGAGATTTTTCGAGAAAATATTTAAAAGAACAATCAAACGAAAAAAGTTTGTGAGTAAATCCTCAAATAGAGGTAGAGGTTGCTTGCAAACACGCGTGTTTCCTCCCTTTTGAGGCACATCGGTACGAGCGTTCAGGGGCGGCTCGTGAGGTAGTGCCACGGAGCCATGGCACTACCGTATTTTTCTGCAAAAACTCGTTTTTATTATTTTTAAAAGATCTTTATTGGATTCTTTGTTATGTATTTCTTTTTCATTTATATGTTATATGAAAATCAGTAGCCCTGTGCAATGCAGTTGATCACACTTTGACTCGACACTCCGACTCGATGCGGCGACGACGCGCTGAATGGGCCACCCACTGAAACCCATAGTAGCGTTCAACACGCTGCCACTTTTCTCTTGGCTCAATCGAATAGGGATAGATTTTGTCTGCAGCTTATATGATTGATAGTGATACGGCCAATGTTGGGCATTTTAGCGTTGTTTTAAATAGGAAAAATCAAAGAAATTTTGTGCCTGGCACCAGGGTTGGATGGGACAGGCTGGCAACCGGGCAAATGCCCGGTGGGCCGGAACAATTTAGGGACGGTTGGGCCACAGGCCCGATGTACCTATTCCAAATTATTATTATTTATTTTTGTATATTTGACAAACGAACTAATTAAAATTTTAAACATTTAAATTTAAAAAAGATGTATGTAGAAACTCCAAGCCTGCGGTACTCCTTTGATTGTTACAGTTACTTTTGTATTAAAATAAGTATAATGTATCAAGGAGATAATGTGATAATGGCACTAACTTGTTAATATCTTTTTACAATACCAATATCCAGAAGAAAAAATCGGGAGATTAAAAAAATTTAGTAAAAATATTGTCCATTTATTTTCTTATTTGTGTTGCTTTTGTGAACTCTCTTTTAACACACATTATTGACTATTTTGGTGGGGATTGATCCCCCTGATCTCCCCCTTCGGTACGGCCTTGCCAATATCATATATCTTAGTTGCGAAAGATCATTTTTGGTGCTAAAATACATTAAAAAATCTAAGAAATCGATTAACCGATTGAAAAATCGGTATTGGGTCCAATTCGAATTAAGGGGATCAAAGATAAAATTGCAGCATCAAGTTCATTATTAAAAAAGTAGTTACCATATGAAAAATTAGCATACCTGCTCTGCCCCCGGTAGTTAAAAGTGACGAAAGTGTGGTTCGACTTCAAAGTTTTAATTGTTCATAAGGCAGTACTACAGTTACTGCTATTTGTTTTTTTTTTAATTTTTAATTTTATTACATAGGACATGATGGAAAATCCGACGAGACAAAAAACCTAAATTCGAAAAAAAATTGCTTGAATTGTATGTGAAAATTTTGTACGTTTTTATTTTTTTTATTTGAGTTTTCATTTTGTGAAATTATTACGTGTTTAATATAGGCATACAGAATATAAAACTTTACAAAAATATCTAGAGCAGTATCACAGATATTAATAAAAAATGAGATTTTCTGAAAGTTTTTAAACATCTTGTATCTCACAAGTTAGGATGATTAGGACATGCATACATATGTTTATATGAAGTTTTTTTCTCAAAATGCAAATTACATCCTTTAAAATTGGCATGTTATTTAATAACAAAACCTCCATAATATCAAAAACAAAAATAACACAACATGGCTTCGTCTTCTTTGCCGTAAAATTTTTGAGCCGAAGAAAAGACCGAATAAAAAAAAATTGCCAGGGCCGGTTTGTTTGAGCCCATCCAACCCTGCCTGGCACATACGATCAGTTAGTCGTATTACTCGCATTATTTTTGTGCGTGGTGCATGGATGTTTTAATGTATGCCCTTTACAATACATTTCAATTATTTCAGCAGAATTTTTTGATAAATTTTGAGTCATTTCATTGCAAAATCCGGGTGGACATGGGTTTTATTTAAAAAAAAAATAGAATTAGAAACTCCAAACATAGGACCGCTTGAAAAGGTCTCTTGTTTTGAAGAACAAGTTCGAAAATTTCGGTGTTACAGAAAAAGATAATAATGTCCGGATCATGAAATATCCAAGTTCCAGATTAATACAAAAAATTGAAATAATTAGGGTTAAGTGATGCAAAAATGAGACACTTTTAAAACTTTTGTTTGATTTTGTAAGATGTTAGACTCCTATGTAGGACTCGAATTTTTTTTTAGGATATAATAGATAATCAGAAAAATATTGCAAACGTAAAAACATAGAATTTTGCCCTATATTATGAAAAAAAAATTAAAACTTTTTCTTATATTTTACCTTCAAAAAGTTCAAAAATGAGTCAGGTGAAATATGAAACAGTGATTAAATTCACGTCGGATCGCCGTCTAAGCCAAAAATAAGACATTCAGGGTAAAATTGAGCTATAAGTTTTTGTTTTTTTTTACCTAAATACAAAAAATAAGTGCAAAAATATTTATTTATAGGAAAACCGATCTACGAACTCACACGACAAAAGTTTCGGCAACGTTTTCAAAAGTTTTATATCACAAATTAAGCTAGATTTTGTAGTTTTAATTACAAGCCTATTTTTATGAAAAAAATAAAATAAATTGTAGGTATGAGGTTCTTACAACTGCTGCTATCAGTTTATAACAGAAAATATATTGGAACTCAATTATTACTATTTTTTATTTAAGAGTCTCATTTTTCAACGGTACTTTGGGTGACTCACTTTTAATAGCACAACACCTACTAGGATAAAGAGGCTGATAGTAATTGTAATTATTATTATCAGCCCCAGTCTTAAATGAAATTGGGAATATTTTGTGAAACTCCTTGAGCTTGCGAAGTTTGTGTTTATCTCCATTAACCAGAAAATTGGATGGAATTGGATAAATGGACTATTAGTTAACAAACCAAGGTGTTGGCCTTGTCGCATACATACACACAGATAAATTACCTACTTTGAACTAAGGGCCTATTGAGAAGGTTAAAACCAAATAAAGTCATGATTATAATAATCAAGAACTTATTTTTCTAAACCCCAGACTTAGAGGGCTGCTGGGAAGTTTTTTTGTACCACCTAATTTACGTTAACTTAATTGCAGATTATTTTATTTCTTAGAGATCGGAATAATTTTGAAAATGGTAAAATTTGGTTTCCTTCTGAAGGTGGCTGCCTCATTGCCTCACCCTTTGGCACGCCCCTGGTCTGATAGCAGATAGAAGCTATCAGACAGTAAGTCTCTATAGAATGTGTTCATTTGCGAAGAATAGTGTAGTAGAGTAATCCCTTAAATGGACACGCATCCTTACAAAGCGAGGAAACCTGTTAAGCAATTTAAGATGGACTTTTTACAGAACCCGGAACTCTTATTTGGATCTGCGTGTCCCAAATATCAGTCATAAACATAAATTTAAACCAAGAAACTGGTTGACAAACAACAACAACAAAGAAACAATGGGTTCAATAAAAAAAACAATCGTAGGAGGTGCTGGAGTATGCTAAATTAAAATGACAAAAATATAGGTAACTTTTTTTTAAATGGATTCTTCTACCTAATGCATTTTTTGCACAACAAAATATGCAAGAACCAATAACCTAATAGTAGAACTAGATTTAGTTTATTTGTATAAAAGCCATCAAATTTTTTAATTCAAATATAGTTTGCCTGCATCTTTCAGTGACAAATAATCAAATCAATCAACATGTTCAAATACTTGGTAAGAATTGTAATTAGAAATAATAATCATAACAAAATAATTTAATGCAAAAAGGCCAAGTAGGCGTAAAAAGAATTGAGAAAAAAGTAAAGACAAGTTCTCCAATACAAATTTCAAAATGGAAGGTTCTTACTAGTTTGGAAATCTTTTTTTAAACTTTGCTATTACAACCAAACTTCTTGTTCAATTTAGCACTATGCCTAGGACTCATTTGCAGCCGTAATAGCCAAGTTTAGAAAAACATTTCAAAACTAGTAAGAACCTTTCATTTTAAAATTTGTATTGGAGAACTTGTCTTTACTTTTATCATAATTCTTTTTAAGGAATACCATTTTCGCGTACTTGGCTTTTTTTACATGAAATGTTTTTGTTATGATTTCACTCACTCCTTTTTTTTTTTGATAATATTTAAGCCATCAAGTAGTAAAATATGGGGAATATTCTTCAAAACAAAATTTTTTCCTATGGTTTTATCATAGTTCCTATCAGCCTTCCAAAGCTCAGCTCTCTAGCGTTTCTGGAAGTGGGCAATGTTACTTTTACAAAACTTTAAATTTATAAGGGAGGGAAGTAAATTAAAATTTAGGGTTTTTTTAATTTCTTCTGAGATTTTGGTCATAATTTTTTCATTTTGCCAAATTTTAGCTTTCTAGCAAGTCTGGAAGTACAGTAGAATTTTCATGATCTATACATGAGTGAGTGGAAATTTCGACGTTTTTTTAAATTTCGTAACTACTTTACTACTTTACGGAAGTCCATGAAACTTGGAGGGGTTGCTATAAAGATCCACGACTGTGCAAAGTTTGAGTTGCGTAGCTCATTCCGAATATGAGTTTTAGATAGAGGAAATATGGAAAAATGTTTCAAGAAAAGATGGTACAGCAGCTTACGCGAACTTGGCGGGGCACTACCGTGCCCCCAGATTTAAACATTTAAAAAACATGTTTTGATAATTTGGACTGTGACTAACTTAATAATGGAAAAAAGAAAGATTTATTTTATTTTAATAAGTGGGATTTTACACTGCCTTTTTATAGGAACTTATAAAACGCAAGGCCTTTTATATACTAATTGTTTTTGTTTTTCGTTTAGTTTTTTTTGTAAAACTTTCAGATTTATTGCATTTTCCCAAGCATTTTTATTTTTTGAAGTTTGCATTTTTTTATTATATAATAGTTAATGCAACAGGTGTGCAAATTTATGTCCACCATTGCAACTTCTTTATTGTTAAAATAGTATAAAAAATTTTTGTGTTTTCTGATAGTTCTTTCAATTCTAAACCAAAATTGTCTTAAAATTTTTTCCTAAAGCTAAAAATAACGAAGATCTGTTAAATTCAAAATTGTGTATTGAAATTTTATTTGGTAGAAAGAAGTCTAAGCGTAATTTTGAATTTGAAATATCTTCGTTATTTTTAACTTTAGCAAAAAAATAAAAACAAAATTTTTGTTTGGAATTGAAAGACCTATCAGAAAAAATTATAAAATACAGAGTGTTTAATTTAAATTTGTTTTGTAATTCTTATATTTTTTAAAGTTTTTTTTCTCTTTCTGTGCTATATCTATTATGCTATTATCTATTTATTTCCCCATGCAATAACTTTTAAGTTAGTCAAAAAAACTTTTAAAATTGCGAATCAAGAAATTAATTAAAAGTAAAAAGGTAGTTACAAAATAAAAATGTTGAAATTTATTAAAAAAAAATATATAATAACATATAAGTTTTACACTTAATTTTCTTTTTGAACGCCGCAAAGGAGAGTAATTTTTTCTACCTCCCCTGGCAGAAGCCCCTCCCCTGGCAGAAGAGTGTCTGCTATGAAAAAACAGCTTGATTCAGAGGTACTTTTGGCCCCAAATTTTTCTCTCTAAAAAAATATATTCTTCGGAGATTTTCATTTTATTTTCAAGATAAAGCTTAAATCTACGGTTATCTAGTCTTAGTTTATTAAATTTTGACTTATTTTTTGAAAAATATAATATATATTTTGCATTTTAGTTCGCCCTTTTCGCTACTTTGGCTCTGGCTTTCGCCATCCCAGCCCCTGAAGCTAAGGCCGCCCCCGAACCCAAGGCAGCCCCTAAACCTTTATTGGCTGCTTACAGCGCCCCCTACGTGTCAGGCTCCCCTTATGTGTCAGCATACAGCGCTGGAGTTCCAGTAGCATATTCTGCCGGTAAGATTTTTTTTTTGGAAAGATGCTCATTAATTTGTTTTTTATTTAGTATCAATAAGAAGATATTTACATTTATAACACTGTGCAACAAAAAAATATCCGGAGAACACCTTTTCCGGATATTTTTTAGTAAAGTAAAGTTTTCTCGAAAAAATGTATAGAAAGCTTATTGGAAGCCAATAAAATTGTCGTCCAAACAAAGTATCGTCCGATGGATTTGATCAAGAAACAAAATATATGTGGAATGATAAACAATTATTTTGCATATATCTCCAAATCCAAGCACAGCTGTGGAAATATTATTCTTTAAATTTTACATATAAAGCATCTTTATTTCCTAACTGAATTGCAAGATTGTACCTCATTTAAAAGATAATTTCATTTTCTTCCAAATATATCTCTAAACATTTACGAAAAAGGTTGGTTTCAGCGATAAAAGAAAAAAAAGCCAATGCCGCACTTTTTATTTTTAAAATTTTGTATCTGGGTTATACAGCTTACTTTGATAAATGCTCTCAGTCGTGGAATCATGGACAGTAATAAATTTCTGGCAAAAATTCCCTGGATATAATTTTTCATTAGATTTTGTGGCCTTAACTTTTAACCTGTAAAGGTGATTTTAAATATTCAAATTTTTTTTTTCAAGAAAAAATCGGCTATGGGTATAATTTAATAATTGCTTTATAATTTTATATAATTTAATAATTGCTTTATAATTAAGTATATATACGAGGATGGGATGAAAAGTTTCCGGACTAGCCTATAGCAGGCCAATTTGCTTTCATGTTCCAACGTGTTTGTGTAGCCTTGCTTGTGATCAGTATACGCGCGAAGTTTAAAGTGAGTGCGTCAAGTAGTTTGTGTCCGTCCTGCTTATTTTGAAAGTTTATACAGTGTGTCAATTTTAAAAGATGGAAAAAAACGAGATAAAAGCCGTGATAAAATATTTTCATATCAATGGGTTATCGCCGACGGAAATAAAAGCTGAACTAGGTGCTACACTAGGGGAATCTGCTTCTTCCTAAAGCCACAGTTAAAACCTGGGTATCGGACTTTAAACGTGGTCGTACAAGAACTGATGATGCTCCGCGTTCTGGCAGGCCAAAAACGGCAACTTCGGAAGAAATGGTGCAAACCATTCACAAACTAATTCTAAAAGATCGCAGATTAAGACTGAAAGAGGTAACCGAGGCTGTGGGCATATCAAAAAAGCGAGTTCACCATATTTTATGTGAAGTTTTAGGTCTGAGAAAGCTATCCGCCCGATGGGTGCCGCGTTTGCTCACGCCAGATCAAAAGCTCGTGCGTCTAACTATTTCAGAGAAGAATTTGGCTTTGTTTAGACGTGATTCAGGGGACGTTTTGCGTAGATTTATTACGGTTGATGAAACATGGGTTCACCATTATACCCCTGAAACTAAGCAACAGTCCAAACAATGGACGGCAAGGGAGGAACCACTTCTAAAGAAGGCAAAGGCAGTACCGTCTGCTGAAAAGGTCATGGCAACGGTCTTTTGGGACGCTAAAGGGAGTATCCCTCATAGATTATCTCGAAAAAGGAAGAACAATAAATTTAGAGTACAACAGCAACTTACTGGATCAGCTCAAGCAGAATATAAGCGAAAATTTTGTTTTATCAGGACAATGCACCTTGCCACAAGTCCGCTCTTGTAATGGCTAAAATCCATCAGCTAGGTTTTGAACTGTTAAACCATCCACCTTATTCGCTAGACCTAGCCCCGTCAGACTTTTATTTGTTTCCAAACCTAAAAAAAATTCTTGCTGGGGGTCGATTTTTGTAGATTAGACCTCCGATCGTTTTTAGCCAACTAAAATTTTTAGCCATATAAAATTGGGCTACATTGAGTTCAACTAGAACTGGCAAAATATCGTGGAAGGTTTCTGCTCAATATTTTGAACCAAAAAGGCAAAACAACCTTAGATATTAGTAAACACAACATTCTAGAGCTAATTTTCTTACGAATTTCATTCTATGAAGGAAACAAAAACCGTTTTCCGACACGAATTGTACGTCGAATTTATTTCTCAGTGTTCATACAAGTCAGTGATCGCGAGCCGCAGTGTTGTCAGTGCAGCTTGGTAGAATTCTTTCACTTATTTCAGAAAATCGAGTTCGCCGTGATTTTTATGACACTTTATGACAGACAAGTATGAAGGAATTTCACAATAAACAAACAGAATTTTTTTAAAAATTATATTACTAGTTATAAAAAAATGATAAGTTGATGTCTCACACGTGCGGATATGGTGTTCTGTGGGGCGGATTATTATCCCAGAGAGAGGCTCCATTTCTTTTAAATACGCCTCTCACAAAAGACAAGAAGATTTGGATAGCTCTACTTGGATAGCCTCTGTGGTACTACACGAAGCCACTCCTATAAAATCTCCTGATGATATAAGAAGAGCAACATAGTATACAAAGTCTTCCATCCCCGAGGGGCTCCGTTTCTTTTAAATATGCCCCTCACAAAAGACGAGAAGATATGAATAGTTCTACATAGTCTTGAAGCTTCACTCATAAAATCTCCTGATGAAATATGAAAAGAAATGTACCTACCTATAGTTAGTATACAAAGTTAAAATTATCATAAAAATTCAAAATAATGGATATGTATAGGGGAACATCCTTCAATTATGCAACACAAAAAGTCAGGATTTTTAACGCAATTTCAAGAAAAAACATTAAAAAAACATTGCATGACGCAAAGCCAATCTCCCCCTCTTGAGTGTTTATATTCCTTATAAGGAATATAACTGGATCAATTTTTTTGAGGGGCTTAAATCAAATTTGGTAATAAAACATTTAAATAATATTGGTGTTCTTTGGATGGTTATACACAAAGGGTGTAGTCAGGGTGGGGCACTTGCCCCACCCTGCCTTGTCACCTGCACCATCCTGGCTTTAGCTCATTTAGTAATACAAGAATTAAAGGGGAGCTATAAATTTTTTTGCTTTTTTGCCCCACCCTGAGTGAGATCCTGACTACGCCCATGTTATACATGGTTAGTTTACCAATTTTTAATAGGTGCTTATTTTATTAATTTAATTTGGCAGGGTTATAGTTACACTATCTGCTTATAGGTACTTACTATAGCTTTTTTAACTATAGACTATAGCAACCCCCACAACTAAAATCATTATTTATTACTACAAGCCTGTGACATAGGTATACCTATATATCCATTTTTTGTATTTTTTTAAATTTAACTTTGCATACCTATACTATCCATGAAGATGAGATGAGATGAATATCGACAGTGCTAGAATAAATTATTATTTACTTGTATAATATAATTCAATTTTTTTTTGTTAATAAATTATTTAGAAACCTTATGCAGTAGGTACTTTTTTTTCACTTTTATTGGGTCACTGAATAATGACTTTTCAGTCCTTTATTTTAAATCAAAAACTTTGAGTTTTTGGTTACTATAGAAAAAAAGTTATGTAAAAATTTTACATTTTTTGTAACAAAGATGTTCTAATGAAACATTATTTGAAATACATTTTCCTTGAACTAAAATTCGTTCAAAAACATTTTCTTTAAATGGAAATTTGTTCGAACAAACTTCTAATGGAAGAAAATGCTTGTTCGAACAAACTTCTAATCGAAGAAAATGTTTTTGAACAATTTTCTGTATATAGAAAATTTTATTGAATGATTATCCTTTTGAAGAAAATGTTTTTTTAAATTTAATTATTGATTTAGAATCTTAATAAGGTACTTTATTTTTTTATGTGTTTTTGGTGATTATAAAAATACTCTGCCAATATATGGGTACCTAAGCTCACACTAGGTACTATAGTTATAGTGTACGTGTGAGCTAATATAACTAAAAACTGAAATATATTTTATTCAACTCCATACTCAATTACCTTTCGTTTGATACCACACAAGCCATGTTTTGACTTAAACTCTAATTTTTGAAATCTACCCCCACCCTTTTTTTTAAACTAAAATGTATTTTGTTTAACTCCAGACTCAATTACCTTTCGTTTGAGATCACACACGACATATTTTCACTTAAACTCTCAGAGATACTTTTTTTTTCTCAAAAAAATCAACATAGCTCACACTACTATGGTATAGTAGTAGTGTGAGCTAAAATAAATTTTAAAATTAAGATTTTACAGTTTTTGTAACATTTGAGTAAAAATATGTTCAAATGGAAAATTCTTCTAAATCATTTTCTCCTATAACATTTTCCTTGGATGGAAATTTCTCGAAAAACATTTTCTTTAAATGGAAATTTGTGCAAACAAATTTCTATTTGAAGAAAATGTTTTTGAACAATTTTCTCTTTAAAGGAAATTTTATTGAATAATTATCCTTTTGAACAAAATGTTTTTTAAAATAAAAAGTGAATTAATTATTGAAGAAACTTCATAAGGTACTTTATTTTTTTAAATTAAAATAACGACTATACAGTGCTTACTTAAAATCAACAACTGTTTTTGGTGTTCATAGAAAAATAGTTTTTAAAATTTAGATTTTACATTTTTTTAGAACATGGAAACAGAAATTTGTTCAAAAATATTTTCAATAAAATTTTACTGAATAATTATCCTTTTGAAGAACTGAACAAAAAATGTTCTATAAAACATGTACTCAAAGTATGTAGCAGGCATGTAGATAGCTTTTCTTTCTGGGGAGATACTCCCATATAGAAAGTCCTGTGTTGTTTCTCAGTGACGGTGCATGATGTTTTGGACAGGGTAGGCAGAAATGCTTGCCGCAGGCAAGTCCACTGAATACAGAACATTTTAGTAGTGAAGTGCCCAACACTAAAATTTCATAATAAAAACTTGTTCAAGGAGGGGGGAAATGTCCCCCCAGTGCCCCCTCCTAATATATGTGCCTGGTATCTATTTCTCACAAACTATTATGAAACTGGACTTCACTTCATATTGCTCAACTGTTTTTGTTTGTGGAAATGTAATCACTTTGCGCACTTTTCTTATGAATTATATTATTTTTAATAATAATTAACAAATAATATTTGATAATACATTGTATTCTATTTCAAATTCACATAGTTACATTACTATAATTGAATAAATCACAAAAGAGATTTGGGTGGCCAATCTAGTGGTCTTGAAGGATGTTTATTTCTCTGCAACAAGTTTTTTATTTGGACCAACGTAGCAGATGATAGGTATTGCTTGCAAGCTTGAGAAGTTTGTTGTTGTTGTAGACACATAAGTAACCTGTAACAAAAAAAATCCTATATTAAAAACTAATATTTTTCAAGAAGATGCAAATTTTCCAGCACTAATTATTTTTAAAAAGTACTACTTAGGTATGCAAACAAAAGTTTTTTAAATTTTAAGGCCTGAGTCTCAAGACCAACTTAAGCTATAATTTTCTTGATTCCTACAGTTTTTATTTCCAAGTGAAAAAAAAATATTTTGTTAGCGAAGTTACTAGACAAAACTAGACTAATACTTACGTTTGAACATATCGCACAACAGCTACAAAACCAAAACTATCGAACGTTGAACATAAATATAAATTAGTTCAATATAAATTATAAATTAAAATAAAAATTTCCAGAAAAATGCAATCCTAACCCACTTTTGTCTTTATCAAGCTTATTTTTTGTTGTGAAATGCAGAACTGACTGACGGTAGCGTTGCACAGTGGGCCAAATCAGATATCCAAATGCAATTTTTCTTGGTAATACTAAATATTAACAAAACCAACATTTTTTGAAAGAATGGAATAAATGTATGTTTATACGTCAAGGAAGTAGCTTGGGGAAGGGGGTAATCCCTCTAAGATCAAAATTAGCCCCTTTCAAACGAAATGAACATAATCTATCAGGGGCGCCGACTAAGTCCACAAATAACATGCGGATTAGGCCTTCCTTCTCTGTTTTTTCTAGAATTTTAGTGACATAATTAAGTGATTCATTATAAAAAAAATAAGCTCTCCTAGAAAAAGAAAACGTCGTTTTACTTTAATTGCTGTTTTTGTAGTTTAATAATAATATACAAATAGATTCCTACATAAAAAGTATAACTGCCTGTATTTCTATGGGAAGGGGTAAAGTGAGATATTATCCTCCCCCATAACCAGCCCCCTCACAACAAACCTACTACAGTCTGCCCCCCGTCCGATATCATAAGGACTGAGGATTTTTGAAGTGTAAACTTCTTTAGGCGCGTTTAGCAGTTTTTGTGGGTACTGAATTTAACTGAGCCATCAGGCTCGGCAATGTAACGCTCATTCGGGTGAAGTCGGCTCGAGTCGACTGTGAGAGGAACATTCAGCGAGCGACATGATGATGCAGATGAAGGTCAGTATTATTAATTTCGCCTTGTTGAAGTTTACAATTCTGCCGTGTGGTCTTAAGCACACACAATAATTTTTTATTTAATGATATGACATAACTTTGTAAAAGTCACTTTTGCATTTGGGTAGGGGAATGTGTCCACGATCAAACATAACAGGTATTTTCCTAAATAAACCAGATCACGTTTTTATTTTCCATAAGTAAAGGCTCAACGAAATCTTTATGGTTAAATATAAAAGATAGATCAGTGTCCTCTTCTAATACAAAAAATGTTTTTAAAAAGAAGAAACATTCTGTGCCGTTGTGGAACTTGTGTTCCAAAATAAGACAAGAGTTGCAACAATGTTTTAAGAAACTTGTAGGACTTAAATATGTGTTTCAAACTTATGTATGTTTTACTTAGTACACAGTTTTTTTTTGTACTGAATTTCTAATTCAAATCGGATCATATACAATTTTTTATTTATACAAGGTGTTTAAGTTATTGTAAGTCAAAAAATTTATATAAACATAGACACGCAAACGCTTAGTTTTCGAGATACAGGGTGTTAAAATTTCATATATTTTTTAGTTTTTTGTTTATAGCTCGTGCAGTTTTTGAGATATGCAGCTCAAATTTAACACATATATTTAGCTGGTGTCATTACACTATAAGACATATCAAACGATAGTAAAAATCTAGAAGGTTATACTTTTTCAGGGCTCATGTCACTTTTTTCCTGGGTTATTTTTTTGTTGTAAGCCACTGGTAGATTCTAAAACAAGAAATAAAATCCTTGTTTCGTTTGCAAATTTTTTTGTCTCTTGCAATTTTTTCGCATCTCTAACCGTTTATAAAAAAGCTTTTGCGCCAAAGACTGCTATCATCAAAATAAAAAATGCTTCGGTATGGCATGGCGGCTGTATCAAAATAAACAAAAAATATTATCTCGAAAACTAAGCGTTTATAGACCTATGTTTATATGAACTTTTTGTCTTAAAATCACTCAAGAAATTTAATACTAAAATTATGTTATTGAACACCCTGTATATATGGGTCTGAGTGGAAGAGCGTGCTAAACAAACGTTTTTTTTTTCTAATAGTGCCTAATTTTTCTCAAATTTTTGTACGCGGCGACATTTTTTTCATTGAATATTTTCTGTCATGTGCACAATATATGGGAGGGTAGAAGAAAGAAAATTCTTATTATTTGTATTTTTTTGCAATACTTATTTTAGGTACTAGCAGGTGGAGCCCATCTTCAGTAAACTAATCTAGCCTACCTAAACTATATCACACTCGTCCCCCTTGTACGAGTTTCCTTATATCTTCCATTACTTAAATCTTTTTCCGATCTAAAAATTAAACCTATTAAATGAACGGACAAGTCGCTCCCCTCGGTGGCGCAATAGTCTAGGTACTAATTGTAGGCTAGGCTACAAATGTCCGCCCTTTTTTTGCATTGGTTCGGTTAGGTTTATGACTTTTGACCTAATTAGTCTATTAAACAAGTGTTTACTACTTTAGACATTATTTCATACATATGAAAAATGACCGATAGTTTTAAAAAGTAGACAAGTATTTGTAAACATAAATATTATTTTTCAAATTAAATCAAATCTTTATTATTTTTCCGTACAAATTGTACATAAAGAATGGGGGTTAAGGAATAACTGTACTAAAACATAAATTAAAAGTGGTTTGGTTAGATATTATTTAAAAAAAACTTTAATTAAGTACATGTTTGCATTTTTACTAATATAACAATATAACCATCAAAATGGAGTTATTTTTATTTTATATTTGGAATGCCTTAAGAGTTTGACTTTGAAGCAATGATTAAATTTAAAATTAAAACGATTTTAAAGAAAAAAAAACAATTATACCCACATCCCAGCCAAAGCTATCAGGTAAAAACTATAAATAATCTAAAAATGCGGAATTATTTTTAAAAAGAGTATCGTTATATAAATCCAAGTATGTGACATTCTCTTTAATTTTGTTTTAATGACTGCCTTTTTAAATTAGTAGTTTTGTAACCGTGTAACCAAATTAAATATAAATGTTCCGTCAATTAAAACAAATAAGTTGTATAGTTTTAGCGTATAGTAGCCATCTTGAATTTTAAAAAAAGCCGTATTAATCTTTATTTGCATTTAAAGCCTTAAGGAAGTTATCGGTTTCTTATTCCAATTGATTAATAACTAACCTAAAAAAATAACAATAGCCGGCTTCGCTGGTTCAGCCTGACTTGCACATGTCATAGCGTAAAAAAATCGCCTTAACAAGGGCTTATAAAACATGTATGCCAAATTTAATTAAAATTGGTTAAGCATTATCTGAAATAATCTTTATTTTATATTTGCGATCATTTTTGTTTAGTTGGATTGAAAAACTTATTTACTTTACATATATTTAAAAAAAATTTAAATCAGTACCGGGTCAAATATTTAGCTGCATTTTAAATATGCAATGTTTTCATAGGACACCCGGTACATCGGTAGCTAAAATTTTGAGGATTTACTACCCCTTAATCTTGTAATACAAAACTGCTAAATTATAACAATTGGTCCCACTGTGCGACGACCCTTCACGTTATTCATCGCCACTGCCAAGGGGTGCTGTGCAGTCTAGACAGGCGGCGTTGCCGGGCATCACGTTAAATTTGAGGCTAAAATTTTTTAGTCGGTCAAAACGATCGGAAGGTTAATTTACAAAAATCGACCCCCTGGAAAAAAAAATCCTCAAATTTAGAAGTCATAGCAGCTACAAACGCCTATTTTGACGAGTTGGATAAATCAGACTTCAGTGATGACATCAAATCAGTTGAACATTGTTAAGCCAAATGTATTACCTAACAAGGGGACTATGTAGAAAAATAAATTATTGTTTAGTCACTATGGTGTTGAGTTCTATGTTAGGCCCATTGAGTTGTATAACGCCCTGAAAGGGCGTTATACAATATAGAAGTCAATGGTTAGGCCGAAAACTTTTCATTCCATCCTCGTATAGTACCTAAGTAATTATTAAAATAAAGGTACGAATTAAACATTTTTTTGTTTTGTAAAAGTGCGCCGACTTTTGAACTTTTTTTTAAATAAATCTTTTTTTAGGTTACGTTGCTGCTCCATTGGCATACAGTTATTATTAAATAAACACATGGACCAGAAATAGATACAAGACGATGACTCCCGGCAATGTTTGTTGTTTGTGAATTTAGTTAGTTTTTAAGAAATTTGTAAAATAATTTAAAAAATAAAATAAAAACTATGAAAAATAATGGCAAACTACTTGTTAATTACATTAGGATAGTATAGGACTGCTGGAAAAAATCAACATTGTGGCGTCCTAGGGTTCATTCGTTTACAAGAACTATTCAATTGGCACCTAATATCAGTCTTTAAATAAGTAGCATTTACTTTGTGTCTAAAATGCTAGAGATCACACATTACTTTTGCCACCCACGAAACCGCACAACCAGTTTTCAGCATCGTATAATTTTTTATTACTTGTACTAAAACTTTGGTTATTTTTTAAAATTTTTAGGTCCGGTCTATGTGGCCCTAAAGATTTTATTTGTAATCGAAGTTCATAAGTCAACGTATTTAAATTTGCACAATTAATTATGTAATCGACAAAAAAAATGACACGCGACCGGCAATGCTTTTTACCACTCACTTAGCCCAAATCAAAACAAACTCATATTCATACACTAAGGATAAAACCGGCATAGTGTAGAAGGGCAACGAACGTGTCCGCACTTCAACTAAAACACACATTCCTCCCGCCCCCACTCGAGAACATCCACCCATACCCCGCTGAAAAACGGGTGAAATTGAAAGCTTGCCCCGCGCGGCGCTGCCGGCTTGTAATTATTTACGCTAAAAAAGTTCACCCAAGTAATCGTTTGATGTTAACCAGAGATAATAAATAAAACTAGACAATCATGTGGTAAGGGAAGATTTAACTTTTTCAAAATAAATCAATTAAAAATACTGTTTGTTGTCTAGTTTTGGGAGAGCAGTGCGCCGTTGCCCTCCATATAGCAACCGCCACTGACACTAGGTATACCAATATTTCCATTAGAAATTCTATTGCAGTTCATTTTATTTTTAATCAATTTCAATGAGTCTTGCAAATTAATTGTGAAAAAAAAATGTAACATTAAGTAAAACACCTGCACAATGCAACAAAAAATGCACAATATAAAAAAATTGCTCTATAAAGAACATACCTATTCCATAAAAAAAATTGGACAAATTTTTTTTATAAATAAATTAAATAAAAGTGCAATCTATAATGTATTTATTTACTTATAATATCGTGAAGATGAGCGTAATTTAGTTAAGAGCAAACATGATATTCTTTAAAAAAAAAGAAGAAAACATCAAAACCGCATCAGGGTAATTACTATCACGACATTGAGGTAGGTCAAGATCTCGAGCAACTTCTAGTTTTTTTGTTGAACTTAAGCTAGCCGTAATTTTGCCACCAATATTAATTTTTTGACACCGGCTGCCTAACTGTTTTTTTTTCAACAAACCTGCCATTTAAAGTCTACCAAATATGTTTTTTTAAAAGCCATACAACATGTAAAAATAGTGAGACACAAAAAAAAACGATATGCCTTTGTGTTTTAATAAAATTAGATAACAAACATTTACATTGGCGAATAGCCAGAACCTTTTTATAGCTATTTCAGAATCAATTATTAATATCCGTTTTCTAAGTAGAGAATAAGTTTGTTTCACAGAATACCAATTTTTGATAGAGATATAGCTGTCAAAGTGAACCCATATCTAACAAAAAGTTTAGGGCGCCTAATATTCATTCTTGGTAGTCTCCAGAGACATAAAGTGTACCAAGTTAAATCAAAATCACCAAAGTCTGCCTATAGGTTTGAAAAAACTCCCGACTATTAGACTTCTATGATATACCAGCATCATCAGAAACAGCCGCATATATACCTTCCCACATAGCATGAAAATCACATCAACGTTAAACTAACGTGAACAAAAATTATAAAGTTATTTTTTACTAGAAAACAACCTCATACCATGTAATGTAATACTACTATGTCGGTTTAGAATGTTTTTCTACGTTGTCCGACGCCTATTCTCCACCTCCGTCGATCCTGACAATCATCTTCTGTCAGATTTTCTTGACTCATTGATCTTTGGATTGACTGTTGCCATTCTAGTTTAGGAGGCACTCTTTTTCTGCGCGCTATTGGTTGCCATTCTAGGACCTGCTTTGGTAATATTTCGACGTTCATCCGTTGTACATGGCCGTACCATATCAGTTGCCTTTTAGTGATGTCATTCGTTATGCTTCCCTCGATTCTCATTATTTCTTTTATGATCTCATTTCTTATGTGATATATTCTAGATATTCTCATTGATTTTCTTATTGCATCCATTTCGACACTTTCCATTTTTGTTTTGTATTTTTTTGTTATGCGACAAGTCTCTATTCCATACAACACCGTGCTTTTCAGCATTGTTTCATATATGTTAAATTTTACATTCTTTTTTAACTGTCTGCTCCATAATATACTTTTAAGCCATCCAATAACCTTTTTTGCTTTTACTATTCTTTTTTTCCCATTCTTTACAGTCTGTTCCTGTCTTATCAAATGTGACACCCAAGTATACATACTCATTGCATGGAGATATTGTTTGTCCATTTTCTAGTACTAATTCACTGGATTCGTTTCCAATACATAAGTTATACCATGTAATGTTTGTTTTGTTAAATGCTTAAAGATAACTTAAAAACAAGGAGGAATCAAGCTATAAAAATGTAATTTTTGCAATGTAGTTTCTGGTGCTGTGTAGTTTTTTTACCCTCGTTATTTTCATGTGCCAAATTCGCACTTGAAAAATCTGCCACAATATGTTCTAAAACGCCACTAGATTAAGACTTCACAAACCTACTAACTTTTTGCGTATTATTTTGTCACGTTTTTTCCTCGGTTTTTTCTCTATATGTTTTTTAATCAAAAAAAGGCGCGGAAGCCTGTTCTAAAAGCCCTCTAGATAAAGACTTAAAAAACTTTCTGCGTATTTTTTTCACAACCGCACAATCAGTTTTCAGCCTCGTATAATTTTTACTTGCACTAAAATTTTGGTTAATTTTTAGGATTTTTAGATCCGGTCATACGTATTTAAATTTGCACAGTTAATTATATAATCGACGGTATTTATTTCCATTTTGAAAACACACAATGGACACGCGACCGGCAGGCTTTTAACTACTCTCCTATCCCAAAAAAAAAACAAACTCATACGTCTTCACTAAGGATAGAACCGGCAACCCGTAGGAAGGGCAACGAATGTTTTTGCACGATGAATATAACCGACAACAACTAAAACAAACATTTCTCCCGCCCCGCGCGTGAACAGCCACCCACACACGCTGAAATTTAAATCTTGTTCCGCGCGGTGCTGCCGAGTTGCAATTATTTACGATAAAAAAGTTTACCCAATTAATCGCCTTTTGTTAACCACAGACTAACTAACTTTTTTTAAATAAATCAATTAAAAATACTGTTTGTTGTCTAGTTTTGGGAGGGCACTGCCCCGTTGCCCTCCCTGTAGCTGGCGCCACTGCATACATACATACAAGCTTAAGGTCAATGCTTAGTTTCCTGCGTTTTTAGCGTTTGCTGCTTACTTTTTTTTACTTTTTTCTTCAACTTCTCTTTGTGCTTGTAATGCATTCTGGCTTTAAGGTAAACTGGCCCTGCGTAATGACGTCCATAGCTGAAGAAATTGAAAAAAATGCGTCTGGTATAAAAGACTAGCGACGGACCCTATGTTACTACAGAAGTTGTCTTTTGCGACAAGTCTAAAGTTCAAAAACCTGTTAAAAATGTTCAAGTTGGTAAGTTTAATGTTTTTAGTATTTCTGCATCCTCTTGGCCCTCAATACCTGAAAAAGCCTGTAAAAAAACCTGTTTTTATTTAAAAAATTTGTCTTTTTCTCAAAATTCGCGATAATATTATTACGTTTGTCTATATTTATATCTGTTTATCTTTCTATTGCTAAAATGATAGGTTTCGTACTACAAGAGGGACTTGAATAAAATGTTTGGTAAACATAGTTCCCTACAGTTAATTGACTTTAAAAATTCAATAATCTTAAGGGTGGTTTTTTTGGTCATAAGATATGAAGTTTTTAGGAAATTATACCACTTTTTACTTTGATTAATTTATTTTGTTTCTGAGATATTAATAAAAACTAAAGGTGTTTAACAAATCCTAACTTTTGAACGTAGCTTCGTATACCAATATGCGGTTTTTGACTTACTTAGTTTTAAAAAATTTATTTTGTATCTAAAATTTAGTAAAAGCTTTATTTTCTGGGATATTTAGAAAAATTTATATAACAATCTATTAAGAGCAAAGTGAGATGAATATTTTGGATATTTTTGGAGGACAGAGCGTACTAAAAATATAAAAACTTTTTTATTTTTAAATTTTGTAGATTTGGTTGTTCGCGAACCCTCCTCTCTAACATTTCTCGTGAAACAAACACGGATTTTTTAAGCCTATAAAATTTATTTTAAAACCACGATTACAAAAATTTGCTGACAAAATATATTACCGTCAAACAACCAGTGGCGTATATAGAAAAAAGTTTCGGCGGGGGCCGAGACAGTTTGGGGGGGGGGCAAGACCTCATGAGGCCGTATTTTATGCTATTTGTATTCATGAAATATGTGGAAAATATCTAAAAAAATGTAAGCTTCGAAGAGGGGCTGGGCCCCCCAGGCCCCCCTTTATATACGCCACTGCAAACAACAAAAAGTATCATTATTAAAATATAAAATACACAATATAATCGTAATATAAGTAGAACTAGAAAGAAAGAAAGAAAGAACACATTTTCTACAATTTTTGCGTGGTCTCTCTCTCTCTCTCTAAATAAAAACCTTCATGTTTCTTTCTTATAGTTGGCCATACAGAAAATACATCGCTAACTATTTTGCAAAATTTATTCTATACATTTTAATACTATATTACAAGAGAAAGTGACAAATTTCACACGAGTGTAAATGTTGTAAACGAGGAGAGTGAAACAACACGCAAGTGTAAAAAAGTTACTTTCTATCAAGTTGTGTACGCTATTTTTCCTACGAACACTGTTGAACTATACTAATTTTTGTAAAAATTCGCCAATAATTTTGCACAAATCAAATGAAACTGCTTTTCCGCACATGTGTGGAAAAGTACTTTACAACACATGTGCGGTAAAGTATGGTGACAGTTAACATCATCGTACACTTCCATACTATGTGGAAAAGTACTTTTCCACGCATAAAAGTACTTTTCGACACATGTGTGGAAAAATTTCTGCATACGGATGAAATTTAACGTTTTCTGAAGATGCAAATCCTGTGAAATCCGTCATTTTCATATGTGGTCGTAGGAAAAGTATTTTTGTTGGAATATAATTAAATAAGCCTATTTGTTTGTTTTTCTGTCTGGTCTGGTCTGACAAGTATTTATAAGGGAATGTTTGTCTTAGTGAAAACATTTGGGAGTCTGGCAAAATATCTTCTTAATTTAATCCCTCTTGAAAGTGCGACTTGTTGTTTAACAATATGAGCAAGACCGTCCGTAGAGGGAGGATTAAGGGGATCAATCTCCCCCGAATTAGCCGATAAAGTGTGTTAAAAGAGATTTCTGAGCACCACCAAAAAGACAAAAAAATTGCAGAATACTACTACTATATGTTTTTAGAAAGTTTCTCGACGTTGTCCGACGCCTATTCTCCACCTACTTCGATCCTGACAATCATTTTCTGTCAGGTTTTTTTGACTTATTGATCTTTGGATTGACTGTTACCATTCCAGTTTAGGACGCCCTCTTTTTCTGCGTCCTATTGGTTTTATTGGTTTATCCGTTGTACATGGCCGTAATATATCAGTTGTCTTTTAGTGATTTCATCCGTTATGCTTCCCTCGATTCCCATTCTTTCTTGTATGATCTAATTTCTTATATGATCTGTTCTAGATATTCTCATTGATCTTCTTATTGCATCCATTTCGACACTTCTCATTTTTTTGTATTTTTTTGTTACGCGACAAGTCTATATTCCATACAAGAGCGTGCTTTTCACCATTGTTTCATATATGTTAAATTTTACTTTCTTTTTCATCTCTCCGCTTTGTAAAATACTGTTGAGATATCCAGTAACCTTTACTGCTTTTACTGTTCTTTTTTCCAGTTCTTTAAAGTCTGTTTCTGTCTTATTAAATGTGATACCCTAGTATACCTACTCATTGCATGGAGATATTGTTTGTCCATTGTCTAGTTCTAACTCACTTGATTCGTTTCCAATACATACGTACTCTGTTTTCTCCACGTTCACTGTTAACCCCCACTTTTGGTATTCTTCCGTTAACTTTCTCATCATATACTCCATGTCTTCTCTATCATTAGCCACAATTACTACATAAATTTTTATTGAAATTTTTTAATCCTCCCCTCTAAATTTTACCTGGAACGGCTCTGAATATAGGTAAAAATTTGCATTAACTAATTTGCTTTAATAAAAAATTATATATCTTCCAAAATTATTTATTATATAATTAAATCATTTTTTGTACCTATACCTCAACTGCGGATCTGGTTCGGTTCGGTTATTTGATATTTAACCGTAAGAAAACAGAAAAAACTGCATCGAAAGCTGCTTCGATTCAGCTACTCTAATATAAAACTTACTCACTTAATGGCTCGAATAAATAAAGGTCAAAATAAATACTTAGCTACCTATGTTTCTTTCAGCTTGCTTTCTTCGCCATCTTGGCCGCCGCATTCGCCGCTCCTCAACCCGCCCCAGGCCAAAGGGACGCCCGTGGTCTAGCCCTCACGACCTACTCCGCCGGCCTTCCTCTAGCCTACAGTTCAATCCAAGCTCCGATCGCCTACTCCAACTTGGGCTACAGTCCTCTTGCGTACTCAGCCTATCCAGGATATGCCTCTAGTTACTACTACAACTCCGCCCCAGGATATCAATACGTCATCTAAAAATACTGCGATTTCGACTTCCAAGCCAGCTAGTGAACTAACGACGACTGATTAGATTTTAAGCAAATTTTACTAACTTTTGTTTTCGGAAATATTGTCAAAATTTGTGGATTTATTTTTTTGGGAAAATAATGGGTTTTGGGAAATAAAAAATTACAAAAATTAAATTGATTTGTTTTTTTGTTTTATCCTCTAAAGATGTGCGTGTGCAATTGTGTAGAATATACAAGGGATAGTCTAAAAATACTTTTTACCCCTTTACACCCCCTAGGGGCCATACATACATATAAAATAAAAAATTTTGATAGCTGGAATTAGTAACCAAAGGCAGGTTTGATATACTTGCCGAGTTTTATTAGTTTATTAAAAAAATCCGGTACAGCGGATCATGCATGATCACAGAATTCAATGGTCAGAATAAAGAATTTTTCAGTCAACCAAGTACGGACATACCAAACATATGGAAACCACTTCTTATGGAAAAAAAGCGTCTTAAGATTAAAAAGGGGGCGGGGCGTCACACCTGACCACACAGCAAGGAGTGTTTAGTTTACACTTGAAAACGGTTAGAGATACTACTATAAAGACAATGGAAGTCGGAAATTTTATTTCTAGACAGTTTTTTTGTCGGTTAAAAAAGTCTAAATTTTTAACGGAGCATTGCATCAATATGCATATATATATATATATATATATATATATATATATATATATTTATATATTTGGAATATAGCTAGTAGAATATATTTTTCTCTATAACTATATAGGAGCTTTTTTCTGAGATAACAAAAAAACTGTTTAAATTGCTGATATAGTATGGAGTTTACTTATAGTGTGCTACTGGGGTTGGATAAATATACAATTGACGGTGGGAAGGAAGCAATATATAAAAAAAAAAGTCAGTTGAATTGGCTTTGTCGAGTTACTAACCTTACGATTTCTCGTTCTTGTATTGAGACACCACACAACATACATAGGTGGAAGTTTTCCAAAAATTTGTGTATGTTCCTGGGTGGCTCAATTAGAGAGAGTTTGCGTACAGAGCAAGAGATTCCGGGTTCGAGTCCCGGCGGAGGACAACTTTTTATGATTTTCCACTCTTTAATTTTACTTGTTGTTTATGGTTTTTGGGTTCCTGGTTCGTGCATTATTTGCAATTGGGTACTTGAAACATTTTATCTGGTTAAAAACTATAAAAGGAAATCTAATTGATGAAACGAATGTTTTATTCGCAAATTATAATAATCAAGTACATCTTGTTGCCATATTTAAAAATTGCTTGACACAAAACAACTTTTAAACATGCATCCGATTCATTATTATCATTGTATTAATGTGAGCACGACTTTATTGTTTTCATTGTTTATAATTTTGCTTTAGTTTCAACATCAACTATGCTAATATTTAAAAAATTCAGTTAGAAAATTTTTAGGGGGTAAGTCTTAATAAATACTTTGTTATATTTAAAGATTATTCGTAAAATAGAAATCATAACAAAAATATTTCATGTAAAAAATAGCCAAGTACGCGAAAATGGCGTTCCGTAAAAAGAATTGAGATAAAATTCAAAATAAAAAGTACTTACTAGTTTGGAAATGTTTTTTTTTTAAACTTAGCTATTACAGCCAAGTTTAGAAAAACATTTCCAAACCAGTAAGTACTTTTTATTTTGAGATTTTTATTGAAGAACTTTACTTTTATCTCAATTCTTTTTGCGGAACACCATTTCCGCGTACTTGGCTTTTTTTTACATGAAATGTTTTTGTTATGATTTCACTGCTTTTTTAAAGGATTTAGATAATATTTAATTTTTAAAGTAGTAAAATATGCTGAATATTGTTCAAAACTTTTGCAATGCCTTATTAAAAATGTTGAGGTTTTTTAAATTTTTTCTTATGGTTTTATCATAATTCCTATCAGCCTTCTAAAGCTCAGCTCTCTAGCGTTCCTCGAAGTGGGCAATGTTACTTTTACATAACTTTACATTTATAGGAGAGGGAAGTAAATTCAAATTTTGGTGTTTTTAATTTTTTGATGTTATGTTACTCTTACATAACTTTACATGTATAGGGGAGGGGAGTAAATTAGAATTTTGGGTTTTTTTGATTTTTTCCAAGGGTTTGGTCATAATTTCTATCAATCTGTCGAATTTCAACTTTGTAGCATGTCTGGAAGCATAGTAGAATTTTGATGATCTAAACATGAGTGAGTGAGTGAATGGCAATTTCAACGTGTTTTTGAAATTCCATAACTACTTTACTACGTTATGAAAGTCCATGAAACTTGGAGGGGTTGTTAACTCTATGAAGATCTACGACTGTTTGAGTTTCAGAGCTCATGCCGAAGTAGAGTTTTAGATAGGTCGAATATGGGCTGAAATGTTTCAAGAAAAGATGGTACGCGAACTTGGCGGGGCATTGCCGTGCCCCGAGATATAATTTGTAACCTTCCAATAGTCTGTTGGGGTCTAATAAACGCAAATGTTTAGATAATGTGTTTTTCCAATACATTCTTTTACGTTAAGGTAGGTATTTTTACGCCTCAATTTTTTTTTATTGCTAAACAAGTTTACCTACTTGCTTAATAGACCTTTAATTTTCCTATAAGGAAAATTATAAATAGTTTAAAATTAAATTTCGGCTACCTATTGTTGATTTGTCTGTGATTATTTAAGTTTTTGATTTCTGCCTAGGTATTTTGCTATCGTAATAACTAGATAATATTTGAATTTTAGTGAAATTGGTGGTCAAGAAAACGAAAAAAATATGGATAACTATATCTTCTTTGTTGGATTATTGTTTGTAAGTATTAGTAATAAAAATTTAAAAAAAAAAACACCGAACGGCTAATTGTACTTGTAACTACTAGTCGCAGTTGAGTACAAAATTGATAGGTATACCTATAATGTACGACATCCTTCAACTTTTAGTTTTGATGCCCAAAGCGCACTTACGAAATTATACAGTGTTGTATTTTCATGAATCAGGTTATTGGGTAATTTTGTACCCAACTCCGACTAGGAGTTACAAGTAAATTTAGCAGTTGGGTGTTTTTTTTTATTTAATTTTTTTTTATTTTCAACCTTTAGGTTTAATTCTTATTTAGCCTTATAAAAAGCACTATGCATTTACAATTGATTTACCTTTACCCAGAAAGTAAATGTATAGATTTTCTACGGACGCGATCAGTATTACCTTCCATTAAAGGAAGGTGGGGGAGGAGAGAGGGAGGAGGGAACTAGTAAAATGGTATCGAAAAAATCTTAAAGCGTGTGCCGAAAGAATTATTGAAATCGCTCTAAATTTGTGAAAGGTATAGCTTCAACTATTACTAATAAGGAGGGTGGGGAGAAGAGAGGCAGGGTAAGGGGGAACTGGTAAAATGATGTTGAAAAAAAAGTCTTAAACCGTATGTCGAAAAAATTTTTGAAATCGCTCTATATTTCTGAAAGGTATAGCTACAACTATTGCTAGTAAGGAGGGAGGGGAGAAGAGACGGAGGGGGAAGCTAGTAAAATGATTTTGGGAAAATGTCTTCAAGCGTGTACAGAAAGAACTTTTGAAATCGCGTTATATTTTTGAAAGTTACAGCTATAACTATTACTAATAAATATGGGGGGAGGAGAGAGAGAGGCGGGGGGGGGGGGGGGGGAGGGACTAGTAAAATGGTGTTGGAAAAAAAATCTGAAACGTATGCAGAAAGAATTTTTGAAATCGCTCTATATTTGAATAGGTTGGGCGAATGACAGAAGGAGAGATGAGTGGGAGCAGGAAGGACTACAAACTAACTACAGCAAGTTAGAGAACATTTGCATTGGGTAATCAAAGGAATTTCAATAAAATCGCTTGAAATTTAGATAATTTGTATGCCTTAAAGCCAGACGCATGTGAAACGGCACCGCAAACCCGGCCACGCGGGGGGGCCGTCGGTATATTGGGGGCCCCCAGGGCCCCCAATATACTATAAGAAAAAGTAATGCTTACCTAAAAATTCGCTGTGTTTTTTAACTATTAGATAATGATATTTGGTATAATTATTCACTATAATGGGTTATTTTTGGAAAATATAATAGTGCCTCAAAAAAAGTTCGCGAGGGGGTCCCCAAAAATTTTGACACCCTTCTGCTTAAAGCCCATATAATGTGACAAAATGGCGTCTGTAGACCGCCATGTTGATTTCTGTTTAAAAAAATATAACCTATAGCACCTTCGGGATCAGTAGCAATTTAACGACACCTTTTTTGTCAAAATCGGTTCAGCCGTTTAGCCTCTAGCGTGACACAAACATATTTACTTACATACATACAACAATCGAAAACCCTTCCTTACGCCGTGCTGCAGTTGGGTAAAAAATAGCGTATAAGCCTCGTGATAAAAGTGCCTTTTTGTCCCTTGGTATATAATATACCTACAATATACGCAGGTCGTCTATAAAAAATACTTTTTTCTATAAGCGTGCGGAAAAGTCCACTTTTCCGCACGCATTTTAGTGTGGAAAGTGCCACTTTTCCGCACTAGTGCGGAAAAATATTTTTTCCGCACTAGTGCGGAAAAGTAAATTTGTTACGATTTTGAGGTGTTCTATAACATTTAGACCGTTCAAAATACATTTGTATCTTTCCTAGCACACGAAATATCCTAAAAATATTCAAATTGACTAAAATTCTGCTATATTTTCAATATTTTCGATAAAATAAAGTTTTCAGTAAAATAGGTTCAAATTATAAGTTTTAAACCTCCCCGGTATAAATATCGTCATTGTCAATGTCAAACAACAATGAACACTAGTGGTTTTAGATTTGGCATCTTAAATCACCATAGCAACAAAGTACAAACAAACTGTCAAAACAAAGCCAATTTTGCAGATACAAGCGTCTTTTGAATTTTTCAAACAAAAAAATCAGATTTTCAATGGATTCTTCGGACGAAGATCTACCCCAGTCAGTTCTAGAAGCCGCTAGAATGTGAATAATAATAATTGATTTGATTAAAACGTTTTGAATATAAATAATTTTCTGATTAATTTTTAGTTTTTTCCTCACGCTTATAGAAAAAATAGTGTACCTAACTCGTGCGTAAAGTGTCTTTTCCGCACTTGATTGCTGTCCAAACTCCGCTATCGCGTCGTTTGGCCATCTGCAATCGCGTGCGGAAAAGAGGCACTTTCCGCACTGTTAGTCCACGGTTAGAAAAACGTTAAATGCAATGGACTGTATAAATTTTAATTAATGATAGCGCGAACAAACATAAATATTGATATGAAATTACGAAATAATCAAAACGTCCATAGGAAAAATATTGGTGGCACACAACGGTAATCAGACAAATGCACTCACCTCTTTTGCAGCCAAATTCTCCACTTCCAAGGGGCCCTTGATGGATCTAATGATGTCACCACGTAGCTGAAGGGTTGAAGTTTCTAGTTCTATGCTTCAGTACACAAAAATCGAGCACTTTCAGGTGTAGATATTTGAAATAGTTGGAGAACGAAATTAACACGCCTTTTTCTCTAGGCGATTGACAAGGATCTCTCTGGTTGTTGGTGCGCATGTCCAAATACGCGGAATGCGCTTTGTCCTTCATACAGTTGTGTGTTTTTAAAAATATATATAAACAACCGCGAAATTTAGCGGGAGCTAACATAACTGCCCTCCAAAACACACAAATTTAGAATCTCAACCGGACAGATATAGATATAAGAAAAAGAATCGACCGATAAATATAAATGAATGAAAACAGATAAGTATCGTAAGTTTATTTAGATATAACGAAATCCCGAAAAAAGGCAAAACAAACAAACAAAAAATTAAAAAAAAATTAAAAATAAAAAAAACCTATTGTAATACCCGGTAAAAGGTAGAAAATTAAAATTACTTTTAATTTGGCAAGAGGCACAGTTTTACAACTGGCCGCTTATAAACACCGGTAACCGTTTGTACCGTCGCAACACGCACCTGACCGTCCCCGCCGGGATGCAGTTCGATGACCCGACCGACCGGCCATTTCAAAGGCGATTGAATGTGATCACTTGTTATGATAACCAAATCATTTAACTTGATATTTGGGGACGAATCAGCCCATTTGTGTCGCTGTTGTAGCGTATGCAAATACTCGATAGAATACCGTTTCCAAAAATCATTATGTAGTTTTTGGATTAGTTGCCATCTCGAGAGCCGATTTAGGGGAACCTCGGACAAATCTGACTCAGGAATTTCTGAATTAAGGGGTTCAAGTGTCAAAAAATGCCCAGGGGTAAGAGGTTGAAGATCGTGTGGGTCTGAAGAGGCAGGAGATAAAGGGCGACTATTAAGTACGGCTTCTATGCGACAGGTAAGGGTGGACATCTCCATGATAGACAACTTCTGGTCGCCGACAACTCGTACAAAGTGAGTTTTAAAACTTTTGACGCCAGCTTCTGCCAGGCCATTGAAATGTGGACTGAGAGGAGGTCCCAGATGCCAACGAATAGAAAGTCTGGTGGCAGCACTTCTTGCGTAATCCAGTAATTGGTTACGAAACCCTATAAAATTACTGCCTTGATCTGACCAGCATTGCGTCACGCTTCCGCGTCTGGAAATGAATCGATGGAATGCACCTACGAACCCTTCGGTGGACAGTTCCATGGTTAATTCCAAATGCACGCAATGTGTGGCCGTACAGACAAACACACAGACATACGATTTGAAAGCTTTACAACCACGGTAACGATGAGGAATCACAAAGAAAGGTCCACAAAAGTCGATAGCTACACTCGAAAAAGGTTTTAGTTGATTGATTCGATGAGCGGGAAGTGAACTCATTATGGGCGGTCTATAGGGTTTAGGGTTGATTCTAAAACATTGCAAGCACTTGGATATGGTTCTTTGAATTGCCCGTCTGGCAGATAATATCCAAAATTGCTGTAAAAGCAGATTATGTAATGTTTTAAACCCAGGATGAAGATATTGTCGATGAGCGGACTCGATAAGAAGAGTAGTTAAACGATGGTCACTCGAAAGTAATACGGGGTGTTTTGCAGAATAAGACAAAAGGTCAGATTTTTGTAATCTGCCACCGACTCTAATGATATTATTCTCATCAAGAAAAGGTGAAAGTTTTCGCAAAGGTTTCGGTATTGGTTTATCCTTAGATAACGCGGAAAAAAGCTCAGAAAAACAAGAACCTTGAACGCGTTTGATAAGAAGGTGTAACGCACTTTGCATCTCACCGGTGGTAGGAAAAACAATATTCTCAAAAATAACTTTTTGGTCCGGCGGCTTAGTGGGTTTTTGATAGGAATGGTTTTGAAAAAGGTTAACTATTCGAAGGACATAACAAATGATACGTTGAATTTTGGATATAGATGAATATTTGATAAGAAGCTGATCTAAGAAGTTGACATCAATTATCGCATTGCAACAGACTTTTGGCTTTTCCTCCAGATTAATAACTCCGATATCAATCGGCATTTCTGATTTATGAAAATCGGGCCATTCGTTTTCGGGAGACCACAAAAACGACGGTGCATTCCACCACATGTCATGTGACATGAGCTGTGAAGGGGTGGCCCCTCGTGACGCAATATCGGCTGCATTCAAAGCAGAAGGAATGTAGCGCCACGAGTTTGAGGGAATGATTTCTTGGATTCTACTGACTCGATTTCCAACAAAGGTTTGCCAGCGATTAGGAGGGGATGAAAGCCAGTGCAATACGACTTGCGAATCGCAGAAAGTAACGATATTTGTAAAAGTTATTTTTCCTTCATAGCTAGATAAAACGAAGTCAATTAATCCGCTTAAAAGAAATGCGCCTAGGAGTTCTAGCCTAGCCAAAGTTTGTGACTTTATAGGCGCGACCCTAGATTTTGCAGATATGAGAGAAACAGATATATTGTTTTCCTCTTCTACACGAAAATATACGACGCCTGCGTAGCCTCGAATTGAAGCGTCACAGAAGCCGATGATTTGACAGGTATTGGTTTTTGACAGTTTAATTTGTCGGGGTAATTGAAAATTGGAAAGAAGCGGGAATTCAGAACGAAGTTTGTTCCAAGAGTCGATGATAGAAGAATCTGGTTCTTCGTCCCAGCCTATTTTCGATATCCACAACTGTTGCAAAATAAATTTTGCTTGTAGCAACAAGGGACAAAGAAAACCTAAGGGATCGAAGATTGTCCCTATGATAGATAAAATAGAACGTTTGGTTGGGGGTTTGTCCTTCATTCGGCATTGATAAGAAAAAATGTCGTTTTTTGGATGCCATTGAAGTCCTAAAACTTTGATAAAGTGGGGTTCCTCCTTGTCGAAAGAGAGAGGCATTTGACGATCGGACTCTGGCAATGTTGCCAATAACTCAGGACAATTGCTTGCCCATTTTTTAAGTTCAAATCCTCCCGACTTCAACAAATCATTGAGTTCTGTTTGAAGGGAGAGAGCTTCAGAAAGCGAAGGGCTAGTTCCCAAGATATCGTCGATATAGATTGACGTTTTTAGAACAGTACTAGCCATAGGAAAACGTTCCTTTTCTCTCTCATTTAAGGTACGCATGGCTAGAAAAGGTGAGCATGTCATGCCAAAAGTGACAGTAGAAAGTTCCCACACTGAAAGTGGGTCCTGTGGAGAAAACCTCCACAATATCCTTTGATAAGGACGGTGATAAGGATTGATAAGGACTTGACGGAACATCTGTTTGATGTCAGCAATGTAGGCAATAGGATTAAGACGAAACGTAAGGAGTAAAGAAGCAATATCCTTTTGAAGTTTCGGTCCAGATAACAATGTGTCATTGAGACTAATATTTTCTGGGGTGACTGACGAACAATCCCAGACTACCCTTAATTTTGTACTTAAGCTTTCCGGCTTTAGTACGCAATGATGTGCTAAAAAACACGATACGTCGACCTTTGGTTGACTAGATAAAACTAAATTCATATGATTAGAATCGATATAGTCTTGCATGAAACTTGAATAGGCAGTGTACAGATCAGGATTTTTGATTAATCTATTTTCTAGAAGTAAAAATCTACGATAAGCTTGCGGATAAGTATTTCCTAGGTCAGGGTTTATTTTATCTTTAAACGGAAGATCTACCATGAATCTACCGCTCGGTTGCCGTACTACACTAGCAGTAAAAATTGATTCTGCCTGTTTTTCTTCCTTTGATAAGATTTGTTTTTTAGGCAAATGTTCGATTTCCCAAAACCTAGGGAGAATGACCTCTAAAGGAGGTGAATGACTCGTTAAAAAACAACTGGTTCGTTCCGTAAGACTACCTACTTCGTCAACCTTTCCCATGACGACCCAGCCAAAGATAGTTTCAAGGGCTGAAGGCTGCCCTACCTGTCCAAGAACCCTGCCCTCCTTGAATATCTGTGCGAATAGCTCGCAACCAATAACCAGGTCCACAGGTCTAGATTTGAAATAAGATGGGTCGGCAAGTTTAACGTTTTGCAAGTGTTTCCACTGATTATCGTTCAAAGAGAATGTAGGCATATTGGAACATAGTTGTGGAACCACAATTGCTTCGAAATTAAGTAAAGGAGTGACTTGTCCTTGTGGCTTAATGTGACATTGAACGAGCCCTTTGGAAGTGAAAGAAGACATCTGATTTAATCCGAATATTTCAGTGGTGTAACTTCGCCTAGGAAGATTAAGACGCTGAATACACTTTTCACTGATGAATCCTGTCTGTGATCCAGAATCAAGCAGTGCCCTTACAGGTTGAAAATTTCCGCAACCGTCCATAACATCTATTATGGCGGTGCATAAAAGAAAGGTACCTGAAGGTCCTGAGGCATTTAATGACACATGAAGATTATTGACAGGTGGCGTGTGAATGACAGGACTAGTATCTTGGCTTCCAGACTCTTGATTAGTTTCTAAGATATGAGTTAAAGTGTGGTGCCTTTTACTATTGCAAGTCCTGCATGAATATTTTGATTTGCACGTATCTACATCATGCAAGGGATGAAAACACGCTAGACATAATTTTTTCTGTTTGACGAAAGATAGGCGATCGATAGGTGAGAGATCAAGAAATGTTTGACATTTCGAAAGCACGTGACCTTGATTACACCGGAAACATTTTATTCCCGTACTCGAATTAGTTGAGGTGCCAGCCAGTCCTATAAAAGGCGAATTGGATGATTTATAGGTAGGCTTTTGCCCAAACTGATTTCGCATAGAGTTTGAATTTTGATAGGTAGGCTTTTGCCCAGACTGATTTTGCATAGAATTTGATTTTTGATATATAGGCACCTTTTTGGGTGCTGTTGATTGAGGAAGTGATTCCAAAACTTTACATCTTTTTCCTAGAAATTGAAAAAGTGACTGAAAAGTGGGAATTTCGGTATTAGTATTGGCGTGACTCATTTCGAAATTTGAACGCGTTGGAATATCTAATTTTTCTAATAAAATGAAAAAAATAATAAAGTCCCAACTGTCAACGTCAAAGATAAGTGATTTTAAAATTTCTAGGGATTCAGAAAAGGTGTCAATTAAATTACGCAATTCTTTAGCTGACTCGTTTTTTAAGGTGGAGTTCATAATTGAGCTTAAAGCATCATTTGCGAGGTCTCGCTTGTTTTGATATCTATTGACTAATTTGTCATAAGCAATTTTATAATTTTGATCAGATAAGCTAATCCCTGATATCAATTTTAAAGGCTCATCCTCGAGATATGAAAATAAATATTGAAGTTTTCGAACGTTACTTAGACTTTGATTTTGATCTATAATGTTATTAAAAAGATGGAAAAAGCTTGGCCATAATTTTTTATCACCTCGGAATATGGGAATACCTAACTCTTTGAGTTTTGGAGTTTCAGATTCGTTTTGTCGAACATATGATCCCGAAAAGGATGGGGCCTCAACCGGAAATATTTTAGAGTAAACCCCCTTACACGCATAAAAATATATACGAGCTTCTGAAAGGATCGCATCCTGCGTTTTAAACTCCTCGTCGTCCGTGTCGTCTATCAACATAATGACGTCATTATGCGCCAGCATGCATTTATCGAAGGTTTCATCCAAATCGGAATACCTCACTTGAAACTCGGTTCTCGCTCTTTCATCCTTTTCCGCGGTCTTTGACAACACATAACACTCGGTGATCGCAGATAAAAAACCCTTGCGTTTTTGCACGGCTTTTTTGACAGACATGATTTTACCTTTGAAATGACGAAATTGTCGGTAAATATACAATTAACGCTAAATTAATGCTTCTGAAATAGAAAAATGACGAATTGTCGCAAATATGCACTAATTTATCGCAATTGATGAAAATTGTTTTAAATATCGAAATGATATGGTACACACCTATCACACTGAACGTTTCTTTTGTTTGTTTTGATTCCTACTCGCTTTTGTTAATACCACGCGGAGTAGACCCGTTACTATAGCAGCGGACCAAAACCAGGTACTGCGCCGACTTTCTCTCTCGACGTTTCAAATACGATGATGCGAAAAAATTCAAGGCCGCCTTCTTATTGCAAATAATTATTAATACCGTCGTATGGATTTATTATTTAAAAATAATCCGGCTCGAAGGACCACTTCATGTTAGTCCACGGTTAGAAAAACGTTAAATGCAATGGACTGTATAAATTTTAATTAATGATAGCGCGAACAAACATAAATATTGATATGAAATGACGAAATAATCAAAACGTCCATAGGAAAAATATTGGTGGCACACAACGGTAATCAGACAAATGCACTCACCTCTTTTGCAGCCAAATTCTCCACTTCCAAGGGGCCCCTGATGGATCTAATGATGTCACCACGTAGCTGAAGGGTTGAAGTTTCTAGTTCTATGCTTCAGTACACAAAAATCGAGCACTTTCAGGTGTAGATATTTGAAATAGTTGGAGAACGAAATTAACACGCCTTTTTCTCTAGGTGATTGACAAGGATCTCTCTGGTTGTTGGTGCGCATGTCCAAATACGCGGAATGCGCTTTGTCCTTCATACAGTTGTGTGTTTTTAAAAATATATATAAACAACCGCGAAATTTAGCGGGAGCTAACACCGCACTAGTAAACTACTATTTCGCACGCCTACTTAAAGTTTCATTAAATTTTTCAATTTAATTTGCAGACAATTATAAATGTTCTGTTGTTGACAGGCTTGCTATTATACGGTTATTTTTGCTTCAAACCTAAAAAACGCCCAAATAAGCTTTTAGAAGGCGGGCGCGGAGGAAAAAATAATTTACGCAATACTTTTCCACACGTTGAGCTGAAAAAGAATGGTCTCAAGAACTTGGTAAAAAAACCCACCTCGTAAAAATACACTGTTTTGGCAACTAATTGTATAAACTTCTATTCTTGCAACAAGATGATAACAAAAGTAATTTTTAAAAACACGTTTTATAAAATAGCGTTCTGGTTGTCTGTTTTTTTTTCTTAAAAAATTTAATAATAATTATTTTTTATTATTTCAGATATTGTATCTATCGACAGTATCTCCTGCTCCATTGACAAATACATTCTATGCATTCCGACCACCAGATGTCAGTATAGAAAATTTTGGAATGCCAACATTCAATGATCCAGGCTATGTTGGGGGGTACAATTCTGGAGTTGAGTTATTTACATGAAATAGTGGTGCACATACAATTATCGTGACTTATAATGAGAATGCTCTTCATAGGTAGTGGCGGATCCAGGATTTCCGGGAGCGAGGGGCCAAAGTGACAGTAAACATCAAAATATATTTTATTAGCGGTTTTGGTAGAACTGAGGTGTGAAATTTAGTATATAAAGGCACCGTAGGCGAATTTTTTTACAAAATTAGGTAGAATTTGTGACAAATTTTAAATTCGTTATGCTGCTAAACTAAAAAATAAGTTATATGTCTGGGAGGGGTAGGGGGAGTTCTGGCCCTTCTGAATCCGCCACTGTTTATAGGTAGCGCAAATCAAGTAGGAATCTTAGTTTTTTCCCAAAAAAATCGGTCGAGTGTTTTGATCAGATAAGAATAAACACGCCATTTTTAAGAATCAAGTATGATTCTCTCCGTCATCTTAAATTTTAAGATAGCGATAAATTTTGATTATTATCTTTAAAAAGCAACCAATTCTCACCAGGACGTTTTTTATTTCATCAAATTCAATTCAGTAGTAATGAATTTATAACGAACTAAATGCGGACATGATTGGCAAGGCAATCGTATAATATGCAAAACAATGGTTGAAATAAAAATATTTGTCTTTAAAACCACTGAACCGATTTTGCGGGTTCGTACCTTATTGTGCGTAGCCAGAATGCAGCTTTTTTACTAATTTAAAAAAAATAATTAAAGTATGCTCCCAACACAAGAATAGAAGAGCATTTTCTTATATTTTTTTTATATTTAACTTGTGATAAATTAATGTTAAACTGTTATTGAAGCCCTATCTTGTTTATAAATCACATTATTGTAAATTCAAAAAATATATTTTATTATATTTAATTATTAGAACACCTAAAGTTTGTTTTAATTTCTATTTGTAGTAGTGTATTCACTTAAATCTACAAGTCTGGAAAAGGCGGGAATAAATCGACATTTAATTTAGTAATAGTAAAAAGATTTCTTATGGTATGGTTGTAAAAAAACAAAATAAGAGTGCAAAAAGACCACCTTGTCAATAAAGTTGTCCAAAGTATTTTGTTATTTTAGTTTCGGGTCTTAAAAAAATTGTGCGTGTTTAAGACCACATGGCAGAAGTGTAAACTTCAACAAGACGAAATTAATAATACTGCCCCATAACATATTCTGCAAAGCGGACCGAACCAAACTCTTCTGTGTACTGGCATTCATCTGCATCATCATATCGCTCGCTGAATTTTCATCTCACAGTTAGTCGACTCGAGCCGAGTTCACCCGAATGAGCGTTACATAGTCGAGCCTGACGGCTCAGTTCAATTCATTACCTACAAAAACTGCTACACGCATCTAAAGAAGTTTAAACTCTAAACAAAATAATAAGGCATGAAAGAATGCTCACCAACATCGTCAAATTATGAAAACAACATGTAGGTATGTAGGTATTTTACTGCGTTAAATAGGATAGGGCCTTAGAGTACTAATACATATTTATTATTCTAAGGGTAGGGCATAATAAAAGTTACTTAAAGAAAATTGGTTGGAAAATAAATTGACTTGCAAAAAATTTCGAATGAAAAAACAAATTGATATTTTTGAAAGAAAAGCTCCTCATTCAAAAGAAAATGCTTTGATTAAAAATTGAAGTATTTCCAAACTAGGTAACTGATGTTTTCTTGATCGTAAAATAGTGAAAAAGTTATACTTAAATACTTAATGTTTTTTTTTTCGTTTTTTTTTTTTTAATTTGTTTACGATTATTAACCAAATTACAAGAGGATAATAATTTATCAACGAACTAACCTAAAAGGCCAATCTCAAATACATATGAAGGGTCCAGTGGAAAAACGATGAGATTCCAATTTTCAAAAAGTGGAGTAAAACGAAATTTAAAGTGGTAGTCTCAATGTGTTTCCACGGTGCTGCCTATTTTTAGCCGTAGATTTTAGTGAAATCTCATTGTTGATCCCCTGTAAGGTTTAGTGTGTTACTACTTCAGGTTACAAGCTATTGGATTGCCTTAAAATGTCGATTTCGCAAAAAAATTGAATCTCATCGTTTTTCCACTGGACCCTTCATATGCTAAAAGTTTTCATCGATTAGAGAACTTTAAGATATATGTCTAGTAACTAGGACTAAAAAAAAAAACGAGGTTGATATAAATACGTAATTTTTAATGAAACATTCAAATACATTATAATTTACAAAAAGAAAATACAAAATTGGCGTTAATAAAATACTGGAAAATGGTAGTTAAAATTGTTCTAAAAATTCATTATTGCCTAGACATCATAATCTTCATCTTTTCACCAAGCTCGGACAATTGGGGAAGAGTAAGCGGACACAACAGGGCCGGCGTGATAGGCAGATAGAGCTGGGGCGGCATGGTAAGCGGACACCACTGGAGAGGCGTGGTAAGCGGAGACTACGGGGGCGGAGTAAGGAGAGTAGGCGGAGTAAGCGAGGGGAGAAGCACCATATGCGGAGACTACAGCTGGAGCACCGTAGGCTGCTACGAGGCCTGGTTTAGGGGCGGCTACGGCTACGGCCAAGATGGCGGCGAATACGGCAGCGAACTAAAAAAAAACATAAAATTAAAAGTACAGCAACCAAATATGAGCACATACGCAAAGTCAAAAAGAATAAATATTAACAGATTATTTAGCTTAAACAAAGCTAGAAAAATGGGTTAATATGTTTTCGTATTTCGTCAAGACCATTTGAGTCATAAGAATTTGTAATAGTTATTTACCTAACAAGTGCGGAAAGTAATACTTTACAAGAGCGGCAAAGATACTATCCGCATGTGTTAGGTACAATATTTTACCTATAATACCTATATACCTTTTTTTTCAAAAAATTGAATGTAATGAATGTCTTATTGACGCGTTGCTAAGGTTTCTTAGTGGTGTACGTACGGTAAAGTAATTACTTTACCGCACGCGAGTAGGTAACGCAATTAGTTGTAGTTGAAAATTTTATCTCTAATTCTAATGAATAAGGTACCGGTGATAAACAGTGACACAATTGCTTGGTCCCTATTCATATATCAAAAACTAGACCGTTTATCAACAAAAGCACCGAGTTACAAAAAACCACACCCCAACTTAAGATTAGGAAAAACGTCATTTAGCGAATTTTAGGGTAGGGAAACCCATAAGGCCAAAATGACAAAACTTTGAAAATTCATATTTCAAAAACTATACAGTTTATCAACAAAAGCACCGAGTTGCAGTATGGTTTGGCCGTAGAGATGCGAAAAAACCACATCCAAAGTTAAGATTCGGAAAAACGTCATTTAGCGAATTTAAGGGTAGGAAAACCCATAAGGCCAAAATGACCAAACCAAAGAGATGCGAAAAAACCACACCCCAAGTTAAGATTCGGAAAAACGTCATTTAGCGAATTCTAGACAATATAGTGAGTCAAAAAAACCTGACGGGAAAAGATTGTCAGGATCGAAGGAGGTGGAGAATAGGCGTCGGACAACTTAGAAAAACGCTCTTAACCGACCTATTAGTAATAGTGAAAATATTTTTCCACCGGTATATTTGTTAATAATATGAGGAACTAAAAACATATAAAATGTAGTTGACCAAACACTAAAAGATGGAAAGAAATAAGGAATAGAAAAACTTCTAGTTTTACTTAAAGAGATTTTCCAGATAATCCAAATCAAGAGGAAATATAAATGAAGAAAACGCAGAAAAATTTTTAGAAATAAAAATACTATAAAAATTATAGTTACTTACGAATTTGAACATTTTGATTTAGTTGTTGTTGATTTGACTTTGCGAATCTAACTGTGATTTTAGTTTGAATTGGACAGACTTAAATAGTTCAGTTTGTCAACATTAAGAAGGCGTGGATGCTAAAACAAACGAATTAAGTAAGTAAGTAGTTTTAAAAACATAAAAAAACTTGTTTAGATTACATCCTACCTTAATATTTTTATGATTAAAATATGGTTCTTACCTTTGGGTTAATGTCAGGGTTAAATTTCATATTATACTTGCAAGTATACATGTATTCTTTTTGTTACACATTAGAAAAGTAGATATTTTTCCAACTAAGATTAAGAACAAAAGAATACATTGCTTTACTTAGTTGGTTAGATTCCAGCAAACAAATATAATTACTGTCCCAAAAATACAAAAATTTTATCTTTAGCAAGATCAAACTTAAATCAGAATTAATTGACATTAGCCTTTATCTCTTATTCTGGTTTAATGTAGTTTTGTTGTCCTTCTGTACCGTTGCAATTAAACATTATGGTGTACGATTCGACACCCAGTCCGGCCAGAATAAAATGAGGCGGTAAAGAGATGACTCAACTGTATCTATCTCTCTCTGTTTACATCACTTTGGTCTTACTGAGTGGTCTTCATTTTTAGCAAATTTACCATGAACAAAATTTTAATATTACAAGAAAAAACGGTACACTGGTCTGGTACGTTTACCAAAATCCACTCGCCACAGCCCGTTCATAATTCCATACCCTTTTATGGGATTCTATTGTTCCCGCTGGCTCAACTCGAATCCGGCCCGTTCACAATGCATACCCTTTTATTGGGCTTCTATTGGTATCGCTGGGCTCAAACAGGATGACTAGGCACGTTTCATACATATTTTAGACCAACAAAAAGAGACAGTGGCGTATCATTCCCTCTTTTTAATTTTTTAATAAAACTGTGTGGACTTCCAATTTTAAAGATATAACGAATGGTTTTGGATTTTTACAATTTTTAGAAAGTCGATTGGTATTTTTTTAGGTTTCTAGATCGTACGCACCTTCCTAATTAAATAAGTAGGTACCTATATAATATATAATAGGTATAAAAATTTTGAAAAAATTATTGTTTTTAAGAAAAATAAGGTATGGAGTTTTCCAACAAAAAAAGGCCTAAGAGGAGTAAAATATAAAATTAATACCTAATAATGATAAATTAAACAATTATAGCACGCAACTGAACAGAGAAAGATAGCGCTAATTGAAGACATCCCTTGTGCTCCTCATTTTATTCTGGCTGGACAATATGTAAATTTCATCGGTTTATTTAAAATTTTAGACCAATAAACTAATTTAAAAAATCGTTTTAATAACAGGTTAAATTTTATGCAATAAGTTTTATTTTCCTGAGACGCCCAACTTTTTCCTCTGTGAAAATTCTTGAAACTGATTCCTAACAGAGTGCGCAGGCTCAGACATCTTTCGAGCATCGGACTGACTAAACCTTAAGTACTTTAAAAATAGACCGGTGTAATGTGGACTAATATATCATTATTGTTTAAATGCGACCGGCTTGCATTAGTTTTAAAAACAAAAATCATTTTGTATTTATTACTACTATGTCGGTTTAGAACGTTTTTCTAGGTTGTCCGACGCCTATTTTTTTGACTCATAGATCTTTGGATTAACTCTTGCCATTCCAGTTTAGGACGCCCTCTTTTCCTGCGCCCTATTGGTTGCAATTTTAGGACCTGCTTTGGTAATCTTTCGTTGTTCATCCGTTGTACATGGCCGTACCATATCAGTTGTCTTTTAGTGAGGTCATCCGTTATGCTTCACTCGATTCCCATTCTTGCTTTTATGATCTCATTTCTTATATGATCTGTTCTAGATATTTTCATTAATCTTTTTATTGCTTCCATTTCGGCACTTTCCATTTTTGTTTTGTACTTTTCTGTTACATGACAAGTGTCTATTCCATACATTAAAGCGTGTTTTCATCAGTGTTTCATATATGTTAAATTTTATATTCTTTTTATCTCTCTGCTCCATAAAATACTCTTAAGACATCCAATAACCTTTTTTTGATTTCACTATTCCTTTTTCTAGTTCTTTACAGTCTGTTTCTGTTTTATCAAATGTGACACACAAGTATACATACTCATTGCATGGAGAGATTGTTTGTCCATTATCTAGTTCTCACTCACTTGATTGGTTTCCAATACATATGTACTGTGTTTTGTCCACGTTCACTGTTAACCTTTACTTTTGGTATTCTTCCGTTAACTTTCTTATCATATCTTCTATATCATTAGCTACAATTACTTGGTCGTTAGTAAACTTTAGGGGGTATATGGTAAATCGGTCGTTAAGTTGTATTTCCATGCCGTGTACTTTACGATTTTAGTTTTTTCGAACTACTGCGATATATATTCTAAAAAGAGTTGGAGAGATACATCTCTGTCTGAAGCCCTTCGTTACCAGGAATTCTTTTGAAAGTCGATTTCCAATTTTAATTTTAGATTTTGACTCTTTGTATTGCATAGTTCTTTTATCGCTTTTATGTATGTATGATTGATATTAGTTTATTCTAACACTGTCCATAATTTTTCTACTGGAACATTATCTTATGCTTTTTGTATTTATTACAAGTAAAAAAAACTCTTTATTTTTTTCAAATAAGTATATGTTTAGAAGCAGTCAAAACAAAAACATTTTCTTCAACGTGACGCAATGTCTGACAAGGCAGTTCAATTTTGTGTCGGTTTAAACTTTTTTCTTATTTTAATAAAACTTAATATTGTTTTTTCACTTATGTTTTCCAAACAATATATGATAGGGACTGAACGGATACACAATCTTCTGGTGTTTAAAAAATACATAAAAATCTTAATGCGTTGGCTATTTCAGTGACGCACCCAGGAATATATCTTGGGGGGGATGGGGGTGCGAGAACTCTTGGAGGGGGGCAAACCCTCATGAGCCTTCTTGCAAAATGTATGAAAAGTGCCAGTTTCTTCACAAAAATTACCTTATTTTTCAAAAAATTTCGCCTGTGTCTTATTTTGTCCTCCAATAATGATAAATTTCAAAGTTCACATCGATTAACCGCAAAGAAAAAAATATGTTGGTATAGTTTTTGCAAAGTTACCTGAATAACTCCTAATACAGGGTCTAACGATTTCATGAAATTTTGCTTCATTCTGCCCTTCAAAAGTTATCCAAATTCATATAAAATCTTCCTGGTATAATTTCAACCCTACCGACAGAGAAGAGGCGCAGCTCTTTGCGGTTCGACCACAAAGTATTTGTTTTTCGACCGACCGAGCCCAGGTGGATAGACGGCACCTGATAGGCAGATTTTTTTGATATGCGCTTTTAATTGCTTTCGGCTGTGCTTTTCGGGACTCCTTAAAACTATACTATTTTGATTTAACAATATATCTGTGGCGAATTTAGGAATTATAAAAACAGTCTTTTGTCAAAAAATTTAAAAAACTTGTGCTATCCATTACTGATATACAGTGAAATTTCCTATAAGCTGACACTCACGGTTTCGTCAATTTTGTCCGCTTGTTGGTTCATTCACTGCGAAATTTTAGTATATTTAATAACAATTTCCGCTGCTTGAGTTTTTCCGATTTAAAATTTTTCAGCAGCCGATAGATGTTCCTTCTCCAAAACGTTAACAACTTCCATTTTTTCACGTAAACTTAGAAGTTTTTTACCAGGCGCCATTTTAATCTATTACTACCCATAGATTAGGTTAGATAAGATTTTACTACGCAACTGAGCAATAAAAATAAAACACAGTACTCCCGCCGAACAAAATATGTTGTAAATACGATAGAACTATTGAGTCTCCGCATTAAAACGGAAAGAGGTAATTTCCCGGCTGCAGAGTGCGTTGTTGCCAATATACCACATGATATTTATGCACATCTCATGCAACGCTCCGTCCAGTTATCGGAGGTTCGCGTCCGGTTAAGGGAGATTTCAGAATTTTTTAACCAAAAAAAATTATCCACGTCCGGTTATAGGAGTGAATTTTACATGTAAAGAAATAGAGAAAAGCTTGGTTACAACAAATTTGTCCGCCTAAAGGGAATGTCCGCAAGGAGAGGTTTCACTGTACATGCAGGTTTTTCAAGATAAACGTTTAAGATAAACAACTTTTTTTGAGAAAATTTGACTGAAAGATTTTGGCCCACTTACATTTATTTTATTATAATTACAAGAAAGGGTATAAACAGTGACTGATTTAGCAACACAACAACTGACAAAAAATTTGGAAGAGGCGTAATACCAGGCTTCTAATTAATTATGGCATGGCCTCCTTTATAACCCGACGAAAATAAATATCAAAGGAAAGCTCTTCCAAAACTCTTTCAGTATTTCTAATAAGATTCTATATAAAATTTAAATTTAACCATTCTAATTAAATTTTCCTTTATAAAAAAAACTGAACACTTTGCTGGTTTAATACAATTTCAAAACTCTTCCTTCCCTAAAAGGCTCTTTTCAGAGGTTTTTAGGTCAGAGTTTTTTTAGCATTCTCCGAGGATTTCCTTATTACCATACTAGCCCGCACAGCAGAAGGTATTATTTTCGACAAAAAATTTTCTTTTGTGATAACGCCGAAAATGTGTTGGGTCTTTTTTGACCTATCTTAACAATATCGTCGTGACGTCTGTTTGTGTGTGTGTGTGTGTGTGTGTGTGTGTGGATGTATGTATGTTAACACGAAAATTCCTAAACCGCTAAACTGTTTTTCATGAAATTTCCAGTAAAATAGTCAATGAACTTACAAGTTCATTGAAAATAATGCATAATACTGTAAGGAGCTGATTATATTTTAATAACAATCCATTAATCTACGAGCGTGCAGAAAAGTAACTTTTCCGCATGACTTTTCGTTTGGAAAGATTTTTCTGCACGATTTTACTTTTCCGCACCATTTTTACTATTCGCACGATTTTTTCCGCACGTCCAAAATGCAAGAATCCTCCTGTTCACAAATGAATGAAATGAAATGAAATGAAAATGAAAACCCGTCCCCCTACACACAAGTTTCATTTTCAAGAAGTGCTGCTGTACCGATGCTACCAGACCAGAAGCACCGAATGAAGAATCCTGTAATGTATTACAGCCTGTACAGACCAATATATCTTGCTCCATTCACTACACTAGTAATTCTTAGCAGCAAACTGATCAAGGCATTTCTGTAGTGGGCCCAACACCAACCAATCAAATTTAACTAAGAAACGACGTTCTTCAAGATGTTGCGGCATCTGCTATAATGCAGCATGCAACAAACACAAAGTGCACTTTCAATTTCAATATTACTATCGTTAACTTTTTCGTTATTGTTAATTAAATGTTCTTTACATAAAGTTTGTTATTAATATATCATGATAAAAAAATCCTGTTTTATTATTTTTCCGTGCATAAAAAAATCTTGTGGAAAAGAAAAAAAATCCACACTAGTCCTGAAAAGTTACTTTTCCGCACGATTTTTGTTTTCTTAAACATGTAATGTTTTCTACGAAAAAAATTGTGTATGTAACACGATAACTCCTAAACCGCTAAGCCGATTTTTACGAAATTTTTAGGTAAAATAGTGTTTGACACTATAACGAGCTGATATATAGACTTTGGTTAAAATCCATTAATGCTATGACAGTTTTTTGACTATTAAAACATTTAAAAAATGCTTATTTTTTAACGGAGCATCCTATCAATATGAGATTTTCGGAATATATTAGCCCGCATTTTTCTCAATAATTTGTGTAATAACTAAAAACTTCGTTATCGGTGGTGACCGAAACAAAGGTCTCAAGGTAGGCTTTTCAGGGTTATATTTTATTAAATTTAAAAAAAAGACAAGTTTAAATAAAGTTTTTAACTGAAACTTCGTATTAAACTGCATTTATTGCAAAAACTTCTTTACTTTCAATAAAGTCGTTTTTCTAACTCAAATTAATTAAAAAAACAAGTCTTTCTCATTCAGTTTATGCAATCTATTTTTTTTTTTTCGTGCAATTTGGCTTAACAATTCCATTGTTTTGTTATGGATAAATATGATCTTGATGTCTGCATTAATGACCACCCACCTCGCAATACTATTGTTCAATAACAACTACTGATATTTTGCTAAAACTCCATTCAACACCAGTAAATACAAGACACATTGCCTTTTATATACAAACCAGTTTCACATTGTCATTCTCCATTATATCAATATTAAATCAATCAAAATCAATCTATATTAAACCCATATGATTTGCATAATAATGTTTAAAACAATATTTGGTAATAGCTTGACGAAAAGCCAATGACATTGATCTTGAAAAAGTATCTATACCTGGTACCTTTATTATTTTTTTTTATTTTTTTTTTTGGTCGCAAGATTTTTGATGGGCGCCCTGTTTAGCTGTCGGCCCCCCGCCCCTTCAGGCACGCTACGCCGCTGCTCTATGGTCCCACAATACTGCAACTCGGTGCTTTTGTTGATAAAATGTATAGTTTTTGAAATATGAATTTTCAAAGTTTGGTCATTTTGGTCTTATGGGAATCCCTACCCTAAATTTCGCTAAATGACGTTTTTCCGAATCTTAACTCAGGGTGTGGTTTTTTGGTATCTCTATGGTTCCACAATACTGCAACTCGGTGCTTTTGTTGATAAACTGTATAGTATTTGAAATATGAATTTTCAAAGTTTGGTTATTTTGGTCTTATGGGATTCCCTACCCTAAATTTCGCTAAATGACGTTTTTCCGAATCTTAACTCAGGGTGTGGTTTTTTGGTATCTCTATGGTCCCACAATACTGCAACTCGGTGCTTTTGTTAATAAACTGTATAGTTTTTCAAATATGAATTTTCAAAGTTTGGTTATTTTGGTCTTATGGTCTACCCTAAATTTCGCTAAATGACGTTTTTCCGAATCTTAACTCAGGGTGTGGTTTTTTGGTATCTCTATGGTCCCACAATACTGCAACTCGGTGCTTTTGTTGATAAACTGTATAGTATTTGAAATATGAATTTTCAGTTTGGTTATTTTGGTCTTATGGGATTCCCTACCCTAAATTTCGCTAAATGACGTTTTTCCGAATCTTAACTCAGGGTGTGGTTTTTTGGTATCTCTATGGTCCCACAATACTGCAACTCGGTGCTTTTGTTAATAAACTGTATAGTTTTTCAAATATGAATTTTCAAAGTTTGGTTATTTTGGTCTTATGGTCTACCCTAAATTTCGCTAAATGACGTTTTTCCGAATCTTAACTCAGGGTGTGGTTTTTTGGTATCTCTATGGTCCCACAATACTGCAACTCGGTGCTTTTGTTGATAAACTGTATAGTATTTGAAATTAGAATTTTCAGTTTGGTTATTTTGGTCTTATGGGATTCCCTACCCTAAATTTCGCTAAATGACGTTTTTCCGAATCTTAACTCAGGGTGTGGTTTTTTGGTATCTCTATGGTTCCACAATACTGCAACTCGGTGCTTTTGTTGATAAACTGTATAGTATTTGAAATATGAATTTTCAAAATTTGGTTATTTTGGTCTTATGGGATTCCCTACCCTAAATTTCGCTAAATGACGTTTTTCCGAATCTTAACTCAGGGTGTGGTTTTTTGGTATCTCTATGGTCCCACAATACTGCAACTCGGTGCTTTTGTTAATAAACTGTATAGTTTTTCAAATATGAATTTTCAAAGTTTGGTTATTTTGGTCTTATGGTCTACCCTAAATTTCGCTAAATGACGTTTTTCCGAATCTTAACTCAGGGTGTGGTTTTTTGGTATCTCTATGGTCCCACAATACTGCAACTCGGTGCTTTTGTTGATAAACTGTATAGTATTTGAAATATGAATTTTCAGTTTGGTTATTTTGGTCTTATGGGATTCCCTACCCTAAATTTCGCTAAATGACGTTTTTCCGAATCTTAACTCAGGGTGTGGTTTTTTGGTATCTCTATGGTCCCACAATACTGCAACTCGGTGCTTTTGTTAATAAACTGTATAGTTTTTCAAATATGAATTTTCAAAGTTTGGTCATTTTGGTCTTATAGGATTCCCTACCCTAAATTTCGGTAAATGACGTTTTTCCGAATCTTAATTCAGGGTGTGGTTTTTTCGTATCTATATGGTCCCACAATACTGCAACTCGGTGCTTTTGTTGATAAACTGTATAGTTTTTGAATTATGAATTTTCAAAGTTTGGTCATTTTGGTCTTATGGGATTCCCTACCCTAAATTTCGCTAAATGACATTTTTCCGAATCTAAATTATTGGTGTGGTTTTTTCGTATCTCTATGGTCCCACAATACTGTAACTCGGTGCTTTTGTTGATAAACTGTATAGTTTTTGAAATATGAATTTTCAAAGTTTGATCATCTTGGTCTTATGGGATTCCCTACCCTAAATTTCGCTAAATGACGTTTTTCCGAATCTTAACTCAGGGTGTCGTTTTTTTGTATCTTTATAGTCCCACAATACTGCAACTCGGTGCTTTTGTTGATCAACTGTATAATTTTTGAAATATGAATTTTCAAAATTTGGTCATTTTGGTCTTATGGGATTCCCTACCCTAAATTTCGTTAAATGACGTTTTTCCGAATCTTAAATCAGGGTGTCGTTTTTTCGTATCTCTATGGTCCCACAATACTGCAACTCGGTGCTTTTGTTAATAAACTGTATAGTTTTTCAAATATGAATTTTCAAAGTTTGGTCATTTTGGTCTTATAGGATTCCCTACCCTAAATTTCGGTAAATGACGTTTTTCCGAATCTTAATTCAGGGTGTGGTTTTTTTCGTATCTATATGGTCCCACAATACTGCAACTCGGTGCTTTTGTTGATAAACTGTATAGTTTTTGAATTATGAATTTTCAAAGTTTGGTCATTTTGGTCTTATGGGATTCCCCACCCTAAATTTCGCTAAATGACGTTTTTCCGAAACTTAACTCAGGGTGTCGTTTTTTCGTATCTCTATGGTCCCACAATACTGCAATTCGGTGCTTTTGTTGATAAACTGTATGTATAGTTTTTGATATATGAGTTTTCAAAGTTTGGTCATTTTGGTCTTATGGGATTCCCTACCCTAAATTTCGCTAAATGACATTTTTCCGAATCTAAATTATTGGTGTGGTTTTTTCGTATCTCTATGGTCCCACAATACTGCATCTCGGTAATTTTGTTGATAAACTGTATAGTTTTTGAAATATGAATTTTCAAAGTGTGGTCATTTTGATCTTATGGGATTCGCCCCCGCCCCGAGGGTCCTGGCGCCCCATGGGTGCCCGAAGCGCCCTAAGCTTTATTAAGTAGCAGTGCCGGCAACGGCAAATTGAAAGGGCGGCTAAAGACATGATGACCTTTTTTTTTTGGTCGCAAGATTTTTGATGGCGCCCTGTTTAGCTGTCGGCCGCCCCCCGCCCCTTCAGGCACGCTACTTTTACATAACTTTACACTTATAGGGGTTGTTAGCTTTATGAAGATCTACGACTGTGCAAAGTTTGAGTTTAGTAGCTCATTCCGAATTAGATTTTTAGATAGGGCAAATATGGGCTGAAATGTTTCAAAAAAAGATGCTACAGCAGTTGCGCAACTTGGCTGGGCACTGCTGTGCCCTCAGATAATCATTAAATGATAATAAACGATAGGCATTTTCAGATATGGTCAGATCTTGAAGAATAGGCTCCTATTTTCTAAAAAAAAATTGCCTGTAACAAATTTTATATATCAATGTTTTAAAACTTATCTTCATTGCCAAATCTTCTCAAATCCTTGAACAATAATTGCCCCCGTAAAGTAAATTTTGTGATTTTTATTTAAAATGGTCAGGCGGGGCAGTTTTTTGAAAATCTGGAACCAATAATATTTCTGTAAAAAGCCCTTATGTTATAGTCCAGAAAACACCGGTCTATTCTTCAAGTGATAAGTAACAGGCTGAATTATCGTAATTAGCTTCATTTTGTCCCTGTGAAAATTATTGAAAGTAATTTTCAACAGAGTGCGCTGGTGCAAACATTTCTTGAGCATCTGACTGAATAAATCAAGAGCATACGATTCTATGGATATTGCCATTAACTTATGTAAGTTGTTTTAATGCTCAGTTTTTACAAACAAATTACCAAAAAAAAATATTGTTTGTTTCTTATTTCTTTTTAGTATAGCATTAAGATGAATTTAAATTATCTAAACAAATAACTCATATTAACAACCGCACCGTTTAAGTTTAACCGGTTTTAACCAGCAGTATCATTTTCACTAAAGTTGCTCTAAATATCAGCCACTTAAGGTTCCTAATCTTGAACCAAATTTGCATAATCTATTCCGGGTTTTTTGGGTACCACCCATACCAACCAAATTAGAACAGTTGGTTGTTTTACGAAAAAAAATGTCATATAAATAGGAGCACGTTGAACCAGAATGTATTGTTTAAGTCACAGACAAACGCAAAACATCAACAAATCAACATGTTCAAATTCGTAAGTATCTATTATCTATCTATAGTTTCGACTCCTTTAATTAAAAAAAAGTATTTTTGCTGTTTATAAATAATGTAGTTAAAAAAAAATATTGTTAAAGTCCCAACAAACATCAACTTGAGGGAACTGTACTAATTTTGTACTTCAACTGATGGTATCTGCTGACAAACGGTAATAAAGTGCTTATTTTTTACTAATTTAGTATCGCCTAGATTTATATTTATTGAAGAATGTTAAAAAGTAACATTTTTGTACAACATTTGTGGCATCATCTGTGCCATTAAAAAACAATTACTATTATTTCAATGTTTTTATAGTACATCTAAGTTATTAAAATACTCTGCCAATATATGGGCCCCTAAGCTCACACTAGGTACTATAGTTGTAGTGTACGTGTGAGCTAATATAACTAAAAACTGAAATATATTTTATTCCACTCCACACTAAATTACCTTTTGTTTGACACCACACAAGCCATGTTCTGACTTAAACTCTAATTTTTGAAATCAATCCCCACCCTTTTATTTGGTTTGTGTTCGGTGGATTTTGTTCATTTTTAAATGGCACCATCTCGACCCACGACCCAGCCTAGTTACCAAAATTTATTGAAATCGGCCAAGCGGTTTTTGAGTTATGCGCGTTGGTCATTACAGACAGACATACAGACATATATACAGACAGACATACAGACAGACAGACAGACAGACAGACAGACAGACAGACATACAGACAGACAGACAGACAGACAGACAGACGGCGGCGCAACAAAAAAGTTTGAAAATCATCTGAAACGCAGATATATAAAAAATTTTGAAATCGGAGCAACTTTTTTTTTCTCGAAAAAATTAGGATCACCATAGCTCACACTACTATAGTATAGTATATGTGTGAGCTAAAAATAGTAAAAAAATATATTTGAACAGATACATTAAAAGCACTTCTATTTTAGTATTAAAAAAGCAATTATTTTACTGTAAAAGTAAAATATTCACAAAAAACCATTTTAATAACATTTCGAATAAGGCAAAGTTCTGACAAGTTGATGTTTACTGGCCTTGCCACTAGATGGCAAATACTAGTCAACATTTTATTGAATTGAATGATTTTATTTGTTTTTAAATTGGTGTGGAGTGTTCCATAATCTTTGGAAATATCCTCATTTGATATGAAAAGGAATATTAAAGATTCTTATAAGGATCAAATATTTCTTTCCGTAAATATGAGACGTGAGTGACGTAATGTCCTTACAACATTTATATTAAAAGTACAGGTTTTTTTGTACTAAAAAAATTAATAAATTTTTTTGATTTAAAAGGACAGATTTTTTTGTAAAAAAAATTTAGTATTAATTTGTAATAAAAACTGACTGTCTGACCCTTACTTGAGAAGCTCAAAGATTTATAATTTGAAAGAGCAAGCTGTTTTTAAGCTACGCGGGGTTTCTGAAGTTTGCATTTAGAAAAAAAAATCATTTTAATATAGATTGATTTTTTATAGAGTTTTTTAAAAATTTAATTTTATCTGTCACCTTTAGTTTTTAAAATCCTACATCATCCCTTTATTTCTTTATAAATAAATAAATCCATTATTTTTATATTCTTTGTATTTTTTGTGTTTTGGTAAAATATTAAATGTGATAAAATAATATTCATATATCCTCGGTGATATGTCATTTTAAAAAAAATGCTGGTTTCAAAAATTGAATAAAAAGAGGATACTTCTAAAATCCAACCTATTGTATTCAAAAATTAAAAGTGTTATTTTTTTTTTAATCCTCTTAATTAGTTATTATCACTTTTTAAACTTAGGGTGAGTGTGACCGATCACTAATAATTTCGTCCGGAGAAATGTGCAGTTTTACCTACTCTCATATTTTAGTTTTGAGACACCATATATTTAATTGTTTAATTTCTTCACAAATATATTTTTTTAAACTTTTTACAGTTAACTGCAATGAGAGAATTTTTTTACAATCTCAAGTGCTTCTCAATATATGGCGTCACCTGTCTTCAAAATTAAAATCGAAAAAGTTTTAACTTACGAGGTACTACACTTGGATCCTCGAAATGAATTAATTTAATTTTATTAAAGAAAAAAATCTACAGACGACATTTGCACCTCAAAGAATTTCAAAAATATTTTTTTGCCTTCTTAATTATTTTTAATTGGTATTATTTTTTTTTCAGTTCGCCATCGTATTCGCCGCCATCTTGGCAGTAGCTGTAGCCGCCCCTAAACCAGGCCTCGTAGCTGCCTACGGCGCACCTGCCGTAGTCTCCGCCTACGGTGCAGCTCCCCTCGCTTACTCCGCCTACTCTCCTTACTCCGCCCCAGTAGTGTCCGCCTACCATGCCGCTCCAGCTCTATCTGCCTACCACGCCGCCCCTGTTGTGTCCGCTTACTCGGCCTACTCCGCCCCAGTGGTGTCCGCTTGGTAAACAGACTGATGACGATGGTACCGGATTTAGGCAATGAAGATCTTTCGACTTTAGCAAATTTTTTTAGAATTAAGTTTGTTTTAAAAAATTTGTGTAAACATGTGCGGTTTTGTAACGTAAAATTTTAATACAAATTGTTTAAAATAATTGAAATGTTTTTAATATTTATTACTTTATTACTATGTCTGTTTAGAACGTTTCTCTACGTTGTCCGATGCTCATATCGTTCACCTCCTTCGATCCTAACAATCATCTTTTGTCAGGTTTTTTTGACTCATTGTTCTTTGGATTGACTGTTGCCATTCTAGTTTAGGACGCCTTCTTTTTCTGCGCCCTATTGGTTGCCATTCTAGGACCTGCTTTGGTAATCTTTCGTCGTTCATCCGTTGTACATGGCCGTACCATATCAGTTGTCTTTTCGTGATGTCATCCGTTATGCTTCCCTCGATTCCCATTCTTTCTTTTATGATCTCATTGATCGTACTATTACATCCAATTTTGTTTTGTAATTTTCTGTTACTAGACAAGTCTCGATTCCATACAACAGCGTGCTTTTCACCATTGTTTCATATATGTAAAATTTTACATTCGTTTTTATCTCTCTGCTGCATAAAATACTGTTAAGACATTACACTAACTAACTAAATTTATTAAAATCGTGTTTGTTAGGTAACTTATTTTGTGCCAGTCTAGAAAAATTGGCGGCACTTTTAGGCTTGTGACTATGACATTAAACAAAGCATGGTTAGTAGGTTTTTTTGTATATTTGCTGCAATTTTTTTTGTTTTAAATTAGCTGCGAATATTTTAGAACATTGTAGGTACCAATTTTGAAAAAAGGCAAAATATGAAGAAAAATAAATCGATCAATTTTGAATCTAATACCTTCCTAGTCCATTAGTACGCTCTAAGTGAACTCCACACTATATCGCGCTTAAAAAAAGATTTTCTAAATATCTCAGAAACAAAAGATCCTATAAAGTTTTTAGTAATAACAAATTTTTTAAAAAAAAATCTGCTCTACTACATTTTGAAAACAGCGAAACAGCGTATTGATGATAAGCTCTGTTAAAAGTTGGCATTTTTTCAATTTTTAAACTGTCGTTAGCATTAATGTATTACGACCAAAATTTAATAACCTCTTTACAGTACTGTACACTATTTTATGTAAAAAAATTTTGTAGATCGGTTCAGCGGTTTAGAAGCTATCGTGGGCCGAACAGACACACACACCTACAGACGTCATGACGATATTTCTAAGATAGGTCAAAATAAACAACACATTTTCGGCATTATCCCAAAAAAAAATTTAGTCGGAAACAGTACCTTCTCTACCCGTTGCTGCGCGAGCTAGGAAGTTAAAAATTAATAACAGTATGAATGGGTACTATAAAAAAAATATATCCCAGCCAACATAAAAAATAAAAAGATTGAAAGAGATTTTGTGAGGACAGCGAGAGACCAAAAAAAAACAAGGCTGAAACTCCCGGTTAGTACACGAGCTACCAATACTATTGAAGAAAACACACGTTTTTATGTCATTGATAACGCCGCACTTTTTTTAAATTAAAATATATATTTTTACATTACATCAAAAAGAGGGGATATTAGGGATATTTTGCAGAGCTAACTTTATCCTTTATTATTGTGACATTAAACGACAGATGTTACGTAATATTTAGGAGTGCGTTCATGATTCAGGTTAAAATTTACCGTGGGAATTTTACCAAGACGCGCAGGGCGTTCACCGGACATCTTCTGTCTGTCATTTGTCAATTTTGTATTTTTTTATTGGCGGATTTGAATCGAAAGGAAATTTCCGCCAATAACACAGATTTAAAAGATGAACCCAATTTATGTTATTCTTTGAAGGGACCAAAAATTGTACTTGAATATTGTAACAATAAAGAGGTTTCTTTTGTATTTGTTTTGACATAATATGGACATATAATATTGATATTATTATTAATTAATTTGAAGATTAATGAAAAACTTGGCTTCTAATAATGGGGTTGGGTTATTTTGACAAAAAAAAACGCACAGATAAAAACAACTCAAACAAATGCCTTTTATCAGAATTTCTCTTGTTGCTGTCATTATGCACATGATAAACAAAGAGGTTGGAAATGTCACAGAAGTGTAACTGCCTATGGCAAGGACTATACCGCATTATGTAAGAGGGATAAAAAGGGCCTCTTATAGCCAGTTTCCACCTATACGTGCCCACCTTGATTCAAAAAACGCATCAAGTGACACTGCATTGAAAAATCCTTGTCCTGTCACATGATATGTGTTTTTAATCAAGTTGGGCATGAATAGGTGGAAACTAGGCTTTAAGTGCCCAAACTCTTTCGTGGAATTAAAAAAAATTGACAAAAAAAAGGAGTTAAGTTGGGTTAGAGTTTGCTTTCATATGTTTTATCTTCGCTATGCGCATGCGTTAGTTAGTTAAATTTTACCTAATCGAGGTAGATAAATATTTGTTTCGCCGCGATGCTAATCGTAAACGTCATTTCGCCTTCCGGTGTACGCACTAAAGCCAGCAACCGAATCATAAAACGGGCAAAAAGTAACGCCGGGCGCGTCAGGTGTGCACACGGCGTTAATCATGAACGCACCCTAGAAGTCCAATTTTTACCTTTTGTAGACACAATTTATATGTGCGTTATTTTTGTTATCCTTTATTTATCTGTCAAAAGCCTGTTTTGTGTTCTGTAAGCAAAATTAATTAAGAAAAGTGTTGAAAACAACTGGGGAAAAACTGAAAACCAGTACCAGTAAAAAACAGCCAGGAAAATATAGGAATAGGTCTGAGTATTCTGTACTTATTTTTTTAAATACACTTTACTGAACATTAATTACTTTTTGTTAGTTTGTAAACACTGTTGCCAAACAACACATATCTACTAGTTTTTATAAAAAAATAATTTTGCGGATTCGTAGCTCCTGAAATAATTATCTGGCATCAAAAATATTTTAAATTTAGATTAGATTTTCTCATACCGTTATATGCGCGGCAACACTGTCTCTAAATAAAGGTTCTAGTAACCTGCGTTATTCGAACTTTAGTAAGGGATAAAGTTCAAACCAGGTAACTAAGGCATGCTTCAAATAACGGTTAAGTAATGTTGATTTTTTATGTTATCTAGAAAGCAACGTTTCAATGCAGAATGAGAACATATATTTTTTTTCAAAAAAAACTGCTTCCAGAACTTGGCCTTTTTCAGATGAAAATGGTTTGCAATTAAAATAAAATGAAAAAAATTAATATTTTGACTTAAAATAATAACAACGTGTTGACATAAAAAAGTAGGATGTTTTTATTTTCCCGAAAAAAAATCAAAAAGTGAAAAACCGGTTTTTTCGATTTTATAAAAACATGGCTGTTTGCTGAAAATGGTAAAAAACCACTATCCATCCCTAAAGGATGACCTCTTTTCATCCTAATAACTTGAGTCGAGTCAGTCTAACAAATTTTTTCATTTAGCTGCAATATATTTATATAGCAAAAAAATACGAAAGAATTTTGGATTTCGTTGGCTTACGTTTTGACACAAGCACACTTTTTGTTAGATAGGGCAAACATTTTATTTGCTTATTCGTTTAATCAAAATTAGACACCATCCAAACAAATTCGCTTATTAGAATTCGTGCGTCTTTTTATTGGCGTATACGCACTTCTAGTTTACCTTAAAAATTTAATAAAAACAATTTGTTGCTTCAAATTATCACAATTATTTATTTTAAATATGTACAAATAAATAACAAAAACAAGAAAATCACAAAAAATATCGTTTACCAATCCAGTTCAAGTCTCTAATGTTGTCTAAATCTGTTTATGAAAATAATGCATAAAATCTGCCGAAAATTGAAACTTTTGATGTTTGGTCCCATGGTAGCTTTTATGATACCTAGGTGGTAATTTTTATTACTCAAAAAAACTAATAGACAACATAAGGTGCCGAATAAGCGGAATAGGCATAAGGGTAAGCTCCGCAGTAGGCCAAAGGCGCAGCATAACTAGAATAGGCCACTGGCGTGCTTTAAGCTGCGGAACAGGCTACCGGTAATGCGACCAAGGGAGCACTGTAGGCAAGTAGGTGGTCCTTGGGAGCTGCCTTTGGTTCAGGAGCAGCCTTAGGCTCGGGAGCTGGGATGACGATGGCCAAGATTGCAACGAATACAAGTTAAAATTGAAAAAGAAACATTAGTAAGTGTTTCTTTTTCAATAATTCGTTCTCCTTTTTGTTTGGCGTATAAATACGCACTTGAAGTTTAGTTTAAAAATTAAATAAAAACAATTTGTTGTTTCAAATTATCACAATTATTTATTTTAAATATGAACAAATAAATAACAAAAAAAAGAAAATCACAAAAAATATCGTTTACCAATCCAGTTCAAGTCTCTAATGTTGTCTAAATCTGTTTATGAAAATAATGCATAAAATCTGCCGAAAATTGAAACTTTTGTTGTTTGGTCCCATGGTAGCTTTTATGATACCTAGGTGGTAATTTTTATTACTAAAAAAAACTAATAGACAACATAAGGTGCCGAATAAGCGGAATAGGCATAAGGGTAAGCTCCGGAGTAGGCCAAAGGCGCAGCATAACTAGAATAGGCCACTGGCGTGCTTTAAGCTGCGGAACAGGCTACCGGTAATGCGACCAAGGGAGCACTGTAGGCAAGTAGGTGGTCCTTGGGAGCTGTCTTTGGTTCAGGAGCAGCCTTAGGCTCGGGAGCTGGGATACAAGTTAAAATTGAAAAAGAAACATAAGTAAGTGTTTCTTTTTCAATAATTCGTTCTCCTTTTTGTTTGGCGTATAAATACGCACTTGAAGTTTAGTTTAAAAATTAAATAAAAACAATTTGTTGTTTCAAATTATCACAATTATTTATTTTAAATATGTACAAATAAATAACAAAAACAAGAAAATCACAAAAAATATCGTTTACCAATCCAGTTCAAGTCTCTAATGTTGTCTAAATCTGTTTATGAAAATAATGCATAAAATCTGCCGAAAATTGAAACTTTTGATGTTTGGTCCCATGGTAGCTTTTATGATACCTAGGTGGTAATTTTTATTACTAAAAAAAACTAATAGACTACATAAGGCGCCGAATAAGCAGAGTAGGCATACGGGTAGGCTCCGGCGTAGGCCAAAGGCGCAGCGTAACTAGAATAGGCTACTGGCGCGCTGTAGGCTGCGGAATAGGCCACTGGCGAAGCGACTAAAGGAGCACTGTAGGCAAGTAGGTGGGGCTTGGGAGCTGCCTTTGGTTCAGGAGCGGCCTTAGCCTCGGGAGCTGGGCTGGCGAAGGCGATGGCCAAGATGGCAGCGAATACGATCTGAAATTAAAAAAAAAACAGATAAGTAACTACTTATAAATAAACTAGTAAATAAAATGTTTTTTCTCAGGTCTCAAGGACTATACACAACACAAGGCATGAAATGGTTTGGTATGATTGAAACTTGCACAAGATGACATTCTAATTAAAAACATTTAAAAAGGAATAAAAAAATTAAAATTAAATATTAAAAAACTTAAAAACAAAAATAGATAAATTCAAAAATTGATTGATTCTAAAACTATAGAAGTAAGTATGATGTATTATTTTTAAAAAATCTTTTAAAAATCAAAGTGTTTAATTTAATTTTTTAAAATTGTTATTGTAGAAATCTCTTCATCTGGGTAAAAAAAATCACTTTGAAAATCATCATTGACTTATTAAAATAATTTTTGTTTACTTACAGCTTTAAACATTTTGATTTTGTAAGAGGTTGTTCTACAACAAAACAAAACTGGTGCTTTTTGGTAATTCGTCTATGCTTTTTATACAAAACTGCAATAATAAAGAATTCATTGAGTGTTTTGGAATTATGTCATAGTTATACTATAAAACACGGTTATAGCAGAGGTCACCTAAAGTTTTAAAAAAATATGTACCTAGAATATTAAGTAGTTTTTCCGATAATTTACATGGATGTTGAAGTTCATTTTTTTAAATTATGGGTAAGAGTAAAAATACTATACTGTCCCAAAATGTCCCACTTTTCAATATTAGTGCAAAACCGTTATAAAATAGGATCAGAATAGTCAAAATTGCACAAATATTACTCTTAAAAAAAACAAAAATGCAACAAAAATAAATGGATCCATGACGGATCTGATACCTTCCTAGCTAGCCTATTAGCACACTTCAAGTGAAGCCATGATATTATATCAGCAATGAAAACATTTTTTTCTAAATATCTCAGAAACTAAAGCTCCTATGAAGTTTCTGGTTTTAACACAATTTATTAAGCAAAATGTAGTCTACCATACCCCGAAAATCGCATATTGTTACGATGCTCCGTTAAAAAGACAGCATTTTTTAAAGTTTTTAATTGTCATTATATGCGTAAATGGATTTTGACCGAGGGGTCATCGGCACCCTAAAATTTTGTACAGCGTCCAACAGGACTTGGGTCCTGACGTGTACTGTTGGGTCCTGTTGAGGACTGTTGGGTACTGTCGTGTACTGTCGAGTACTATTGGGTACTGTCGTGTACTGTCGAGTACTGTCGAGTACTGTTGGGTCCTGTCGTGTACTGTTGGGTACTGTCGTGTACTGTCGAGTACTGTTGGGTCCTGTTGCGAGGTACAAAGCGCGCCCTTAAAACATGCGAGCAAAAAGGTCATCATGTTTGGGGAAGGCCGACAGGGACAAAGCGCGCGCTCAAAAAACTTGCGCGACCAAAAAACAAAAAGGTCATCATGTTTGGGGAAGGCCGACAGGGACAAAGCGCGCGCTCAAAAAACTTGCGACCAATAAAAAAATAATAAAAAAAGCTCATCATCTCTTTTCGCATCTACGCCACTGGTTGGGGTTGGGGGATAGTGTCGAGTACTGTCGTGTACTGTTGGGTCCTATCGTGTACTGTCGAGTACTGTTGGGTACTGTTGTATACTGTCGGGTACTGTTGGGTCCTCTCGTGTACTGTCGAGTACTGTTGGGTACTGTCGTGTACTGTCGAGTACTGTTGGGTACTGTCGTGTACTGTCGAGTACTGTTGGGTCCTGTCGTGTACTGTCGGGTACTGTTTGGTCCTGTCGTGTACTGTCGAGTACTGTTGGGTACTGTCGTGTACTGTCGAGTACTGTTGGGTACTGTCATGTACTGTCGAGTACTGTTGGGTCCTGTCGTGGTACTGTCGGGTCCCGTTGTGAAATTTGTACAGTACTGTTGAAAGCTGATGACCCCTCGATTTTGACCAAAATCTAATCAGCTCTTTAGAGTGTCGAGAAATCGGTTTAGCGGCTTAGGAGCTATCGTGTTACGGACAAAAATAATATATACACACACACACAGGCAGACATCACGACGATATTGCTAAGATAAAAAATACACCCAAATAACACACTTTCGGCGATATCTTAAAAAAAAATTTTTCGTCGAAAATAATACCTTCTCTAGCCATTGCTACGCGGGCTAGGAAGGTAAAAATCTTTAACCAGCAGAAGCACAAGCAAATATATTTAGGGTCAAAGGGGTGGATGGATTGCCAATTTTTTTAAACGTGCAATGCGTAGGCGGACACGGCAAATCCCGCAATTCCCTGACTTAAGAAATATTTGAAACCTTAAAAAATTTTTCGCCTTTATTTTGATTTAATATGTGAAAATATTAAATAAAAACAATTTGTTGTTTCAAATTATCACAATTATTTATTTTAAATATGAACAAATAAATAACAAAAAAAAGAAAATCACAAAAAATATCGTTTACCAATCCAGTTCAAGTCTCTAATGTTGTCTAAATCTGTTTATGAAAATAATGCATAAAATCTGCCGAAAATTGAAACTTTTGTTGTTTGGTCCCATGGTAGCTTTTATGATACCTAGGTGGTAATTTTTATTACTAAAAAAAACTAATAGACAACATAAGGTGCCGAATAAGCGGAATAGGCATAAGGGTAAGCTCCGGAGTAGGCCAAAGGCGCAGCATAACTAGAATAGGCCACTGGCGTGCTTTAAGCTGCGGAACAGGCTACCGGTAATGCGACCAAGGGAGCACTGTAGGCAAGTAGGTGGTCCTTGGGAGCTGTCTTTGGTTCAGGAGCAGCCTTAGGCTCGGGAGCTGGGATACAAGTTAAAATTGAAAAAGAAACATAAGTAAGTGTTTCTTTTTCAATAATTCGTTCTCCTTTTTGTTTGGCGTATAAATACGCACTTGAAGTTTAGTTTAAAAATTAAATAAAAACAATTTGTTGTTTCAAATTATCACAATTATTTATTTTAAATATGTACAAATAAATAACAAAAACAAGAAAATCACAAAAAATATCGTTTACCAATCCAGTTCAAGTCTCTAATGTTGTCTAAATCTGTTTATGAAAATAATGCATAAAATCTGCCGAAAATTGAAACTTTTGATGTTTGGTCCCATGGTAGCTTTTATGATACCTAGGTGGTAATTTTTATTACTAAAAAAAACTAATAGACTACATAAGGCGCCGAATAAGCAGAGTAGGCATACGGGTAGGCTCCGGCGTAGGCCAAAGGCGCAGCGTAACTAGAATAGGCTACTGGCGCGCTGTAGGCTGCGGAATAGGCCACTGGCGAAGCGACTAAAGGAGCACTGTAGGCAAGTAGGTGGGGCTTGGGAGCTGCCTTTGGTTCAGGAGCGGCCTTAGCCTCGGGAGCTGGGCTGGCGAAGGCGATGGCCAAGATGGCAGCGAATACGATCTGAAATTAAAAAAAAAACAGATAAGTAACTACTTATAAATAAACTAGTAAATAAAATGTTTTTTCTCAGGTCTCAAGGACTATACACAACACAAGGCATGAAATGGTTTGGTATGATTGAAACTTGCACAAGATGACATTCTAATTAAAAACATTTAAAAAGGAATAAAAAAATTAAAATTAAATATTAAAAAACTTAAAAACAAAAATAGATAAATTCAAAAATTGATTGATTCTAAAACTATAGAAGTAAGTATGATGTATTATTTTTAAAAAATCTTTTAAAAATCAAAGTGTTTAATTTAATTTTTTAAAATTGTTATTGTAGAAATCTCTTCATCTGGGTAAAAAAAATCACTTTGAAAATCATCATTGACTTATTAAAATAATTTTTGTTTACTTACAGCTTTAAACATTTTGATTTTGTAAGAGGTTGTTCTACAACAAAACAAAACTGGTGCTTTTTGGTAATTCGTCTATGCTTTTTATACAAAACTGCAATAATAAAGAATTCATTGAGTGTTTTGGAATTATGTCATAGTTATACTATAAAACACGGTTATAGCAGAGGTCACCTAAAGTTTTAAAAAAATATGTACCTAGAATATTAAGTAGTTTTTCCGATAATTTACATGGATGTTGAAGTTCATTTTTTTAAATTATGGGTAAGAGTAAAAATACTATACTGTCCCAAAATGTCCCACTTTTCAATATTAGTGCAAAACCGTTATAAAATAGGATCAGAATAGTCAAAATTGCACAAATATTACTCTTAAAAAAAACAAAAATGCAACAAAAATAAATGGATCCATGACGGATCTGATACCTTCCTAGCTAGCCTATTAGCACACTTCAAGTGAAGCCATGATATTATATCAGCAATGAAAACATTTTTTTCTAAATATCTCAGAAACTAAAGCTCCTATGAAGTTTCTGGTTTTAACACAATTTATTAAGCAAAATGTAGTCTACCATACCCCGAAAATCGCATATTGTTACGATGCTCCGTTAAAAAGACAGCATTTTTTAAAGTTTTTAATTGTCATTATATGCGTAAATGGATTTTGACCGAGGGGTCATCGGCACCCTAAAATTTTGTACAGCGTCCAACAGGACTTGGGTCCTGACGTGTACTGTTGGGTCCTGTTGAGGACTGTTGGGTACATGTCGAGTACTGTTGGGTCCTGTCGTGTACTGTTGGGTACTGTCGTGTACTGTCGAGTACTGTTGGGTCCTGTTGCGAGGTACAAAGCGCGCCCTTAAAACATGCGAGCAAAAAGGTCATCATGTTTGGGGAAGGCCGACAGGGACAAAGCGCGCGCTCAAAAAACTTGCGCGACCAAAAAACAAAAAGGTCATCATGTTTGGGGAAGGCCGACAGGGACAAAGCGCGCGCTCAAAAAACTTGCGACCAATAAAAAAATAATAAAAAAAGCTCATCATCTCTTTTCGCATCTACGCCACTGGTTGGGGTTGGGGGATAGTGTCGAGTACTGTCGTGTACTGTTGGGTCCTATCGTGTACTGTCGAGTACTGTTGGGTACTGTTGTATACTGTCGGGTACTGTTGGGTCCTCTCGTGTACTGTCGAGTACTGTTGGGTACTGTCGTGTACTGTCGAGTACTGTTGGGTACTGTCGTGTACTGTCGAGTACTGTTGGGTCCTGTCGTGTACTGTCGGGTACTGTTTGGTCCTGTCGTGTACTGTCGAGTACTGTTGGGTACTGTCGTGTACTGTCGAGTACTGTTGGGTACTGTCATGTACTGTCGAGTACTGTTGGGTCCTGTCGTGGTACTGTCGGGTCCCGTTGTGAAATTTGTACAGTACTGTTGAAAGCTGATGACCCCTCGATTTTGACCAAAATCTAATCAGCTCTTTAGAGTGTCGAGAAATCGGTTTAGCGGCTTAGGAGCTATCGTGTTACGGACAAAAATAATATATACACACACACACAGGCAGACATCACGACGATATTGCTAAGATAAAAAATACACCCAAATAACACACTTTCGGCGATATCTTAAAAAAAAAATTTTCGTCGAAAATAATACCTTCTCTAGCCATTGCTACGCGGGCTAGGAAGGTAAAAATCTTTAACCAGCAGAAGCACAAGCAAATATATTTAGGGTCAAAGGGGTGGATGGATTGCCAATTTTTTTAAACGTGCAATGCGTAGGCGGACACGGCAAATCCCGCAATTCCCTGACTTAAGAAATATTTGAAACCTTAAAAAATTTTTCGCCTTTATTTTGATTTAATATGTGAAAATATGCTTTTTGAAACATTTTTAAAACAAGATACCAAAAATAATCCTATTCAAAATACCAATATAATGTACCAAAAATTTTTGAAAATTTGTTGTCTGATATACTACTGAAAATACGCTTCTTATATTAACCAATAAGTAAACTTTTTACAAAAAAGAGACCCAATAAAAAGTTTTTTTAATGAAAGCGGTTTTCAAATAACTCTTAAGTGAGACTAATTGGATATATTTTTAATTTCGGTTGATTCAATAATGTCAAATGAACGTACTTATTTTTAACACTTAATAAAATATATTTTGTAGACGAATTAGATTAATATTTTGGAACTCGATCTAATTACGATTATCGCTGGGATCCAATGTCCCAACAGTCTTTCAGGCAGAGATCTACGCTATTATACTGGCGGTAACATGGGAGGAAGAAATTAGGAACGAAACAGGAAAGCGCCTCCTTATTTGTTCAGACGGTCAAGCTGCGTTGAAAGCACTGTGCAAACCAACCATGTCCGCGGGTTTGGTGCAGGAGTGCGTGAATGTACTTCAAGAGTTGGCGGAGTAAGAGAGGTGAAGCTCGTATGGGTCCCAGGAAACGAGAAAGCGGTTGAACTCACCAGGGGTGGATCCCGGCAGAAATGCGTCGAGCCAGAGCCTTTCCTGGGCAAATGAAGTCAGCCCTAACAGAGCGGGCCCAGAAAGAGATGCAAAAGGAATGGACCAACACAGAAAACACCAGAGAGGCGAAGGAGTATGCGACAGGATACAAGTCCCGTAGGGACTGGCTGCTTCGTAGAACACGAAGAGAGGTGATAGCCCTAGTGGGAGTCCTAACCTGACACTGCGTCCTACAAGGACACCTGGCGAAAATGAAAGTGAAGGCCGACTCGGCGCATTTCCTCTCATCATGTGAAGCATATAAGAAGGCAAGAAGAAAGGTATTTGAATAGGAAGCCTTTAAGACGGAGGACCTTCTAAATCTGAGGTGGCCCGATATTCTGGGCTTTGTACAAAAGACGGGCAGATTCCTTAGCGAAGGAAGGACGCAGTAGGGGGGATGGCCGGGGTTTGGCGAAAAGGGCATGTACCTAGTCGTCAGCCCCAGGTTCGAGTTATAGAGGTTCGAGTTAGAGAGGTTCGACTGACTGTGCTTTTATAAAAAATATAAAAATTTTATATTTTTTTAATTTTCTAAACCATTCTTTATGAACAACAGTAAAATTAACAGAGACCTGAAGGTTTTTGAAATATGGTGCTGTTTTTGAATGCTAGAAATTTTATGGATTAAAAATTGATGCAGGGAATTCAAGAAGAAGAAGTTTCTTAGTCTGGTTGAAATAGATGGAATGCTTTGGTCATGTAGATAGGACCCAAATACAAGTTACAACAAAATATAATAGATAAATTGAAAAACAAAGGCCAGTGAAGACTAAGAAAAAGAAGAACGTCCTGGCTTACGAATTTAAGAGTGTGATATGACGTCGAATGAACTGCTTGGAGCAGCAGCACATAAGATTTCCATTGCCATGATTATTTCCAACTTCAACTATAGGATGAAGCAACCCATATCAATTTAATAATGAGAGTGTTTCATTGAAGAATACGATACTACAATGACCTCACGTACATAGTGACAATGAAAATGTTAATTGTAATGCAGAGATAGAATTCGTTTAAATTAATTTCCAAAAATTTCAAACCAACAGTATAAATATCAAAATCATGGTTTCGAAAAGTATCAGTTACATAGCTTTTCGTTTGATATCAAGCATAATCCAAGTTTTAAAAATGTTCAAATACGTAAGTATCTGTTAAGATTTGGCAAATACAAATTATTTTAAAATAATAGAATATACACAAAAGTTTTTACAAGACTTTCAAAGTTTTATTCTTTTTGGTAAGAAACATGAATAAATATTTTTTGCAATATATGTCCGACTTTTTTTAAATTTAATATTTTTCTTGATAGAAAGTTTATTAAATTAAATAAAAACAGTATCAGCTTAATTTTTATTTATTATTTTTTACAGATCGTATTCGCAACCGTATTGGCCCTGGCTGCAGCCACCCCAGCTCCCGAGGCTAAGGCCACTCCTGAACCAAAACCAGACCCTAAGCCTCAATTTCTGGCCTACAGCGCTCCCCTACTGAGTTCACCAGTGGCCTACTCTGCAGCCTACAGTGCACCAGTGGCGTACGGTGGTTACGCTGAGCCCTTGGCCTACGTCTCAGCTTATCCATATGCCTACTCCGCTTATTCGTCGCCCTACGTAGTCGTTTAAGTTTTTGGAATAGTTTTAGACCAGGATACGACTGATGATTAATATGATTTTGTGATTGTTTTTGTTATTTATTTATTGTTTTCGTTAGATAAATAATTATATGTTTATTACGAAAAAATATTGGATATATTTTTCAATCACTATGAATTTCCAAAACAACTAATTAATTCCAAGTGGTAATTGATAATGAAATTTTGCGAGATGGTTTTTAAAACATTTTGAACAAACGTATCTTCGCAGTTTCATAATTCATCTTATTCTTAAAAAAGTTATAGCTAATAAGTACACAACAAATATTTCAAAACGATGTTTGAAATTTCAGCAGTCTATTTGTATTATAGAAAACTGTAGCGAAATTGTTTCATTTTTTGTATTTTTGGGAAATATACAGAAGAAAATAAAAAATCCAACAAGATACGTTTTACAATAATTTTTAAAAAATCTTTAATATGTACAGAAAAAATGATTCTATTAGTTTTTTTATAGATGAGATCTATTAGAATTTATTAAAGCGTGGTCAATTTTATATTTGATGCAGGAACCAAATCAGATCAAAGCCATCAACCTTTTGACTGAAGGACCACTCCGATATATCAGGGGCGAGTCAATTCTATTGAGATAATTTAAATAAAATCACATGGCCCGGATTTTCAAATTATTTTAAGAGTTATTTTGAACAATTAAAATGTTGTTTAATATAAGTTAAGGGCTTATTAGTAGGTATTAAAGGCATACAATTTTTTCTACTTGCACAAAGTTTTTTTAAGGGCCACAGGCCATGACCTACCAAATAAAAATCACGGAATTACGAACCGATTCAGAGATCTGATAATAGTTACCGTACCTAAAGTGCGGAAGTGGCACTATACACACGAGTTAGCTATGTAGGTATGTACAATATTTTTTCACAAGGATGTTGAAATAAAAATAAATCAGAACAATACAAACAAGCGCGGATCTGGGTCAAAATCTAGGGGGGTATAATATAATTTTTCTTTCCAGGGATGGGTAATTCTCCTATTTTCCCTTTAACTGTTACCAAAAAGTGCATAGGTTTTTTTTCTCGCGGGGTTAACTACCACGTTACCCCACCCTCAAATCCGCGCTTAAATACAAACAACTCATTTATTATATTTTATTTACAATGAATGCCGAAAATGTTACTTGTTATTCTAACACATTTTTTGATCAGGAGATGTTCATTTCCATATTCTGGATCAAAGATATTTGAAGGTCTTTAGTATCTTTGTTCTGGATTTATTTGGTGAGAGGCTCATAGTAGCGTTATGTGCTCCATTCCTTATTGTGGCTCGGGATTATCGCTGTTTTCTATTACAGTAAACAAATGTTTTTTTAATATTAGCTCACACTACTACTATATAAGTATTTCGAGAAAGTATATAATTTTTTCGAGAAAAAAAAAGTTGCTCCGATTTCAAAAATTTTAATATATCTTTGCGTTTCAGATGATTTTGAAACTTTTTTGTTTTGCCGTCTGTCTGTCTGTCTGTATGTCTGTCTGTCTGTCTATATGTCTGTCTGTAACGACCAACCCGCATAACTCAAAAACCGCTTGTCCGATTTTAATGAAATTTGGTACCTAAGTTTGGTGTTGGGCCGTGATGGTCCCATTTAAAAATGAACAAAATCCACCGAACGCAAGCCAAATAAAATGGTGGGGTAGATTCCAAAAATTAGAGTTTATTTGAAAATATGGCGTGTGTGATATCAAACGAAAGGTAATTAAGTCTGGAGTTAAACAAAATGAATTTTAGTTTATTTAAAAAAAAAGGGTGGGGGTAGATGTCAAAAATTAGAGTTTAAGTGAAAATATGGCGTGTGTGATATCAAACGAAAGGTAATTGAGTCTGGAGTTAAACAAAATACATTTTAGTTTTTTTTAAAAGGGTGGGGGTAGATTTAAAAAATTCAAGTTTAAGTCAAAACATGGCTGGTGTGGTATCAAACGAAAGGTAATTGAGTCTGGAGTTGAATAAAATATATTTCAGTTTTTGATTATATTAGCTCACACTATAACTATAGTACCTAATGTGAGCTTAGGTGCCCATAGATTGGCAGAGTATTTTTATTTAGAAGACGAACCGTCACCCCCTGGTTTTTGAGGATAAAACAGGCTTTGTTATTTACTCTATAACAAAGCTGGCTTAAATCACAAACTTAATATATTTTTTTACAAATATTTAAGTCTGTTTAAAAAAGTTAAATATTCTCTCGAAAAAATAAACAAATAGAGAAAATGAACAGGAGAACATCATTTTTAAATCGATTTTACGTTTGTATTTTTGTTACAGTGGCGTGGCGGAAATGGGCAGGTGTGTAACATCACACGTATCGTAGAGAAATCTCTATTATAGGAAGTGAAGCCTGACTTTTTATTTTTTTGTAATAATTTTAATGTTTCCCTTCGGTTAGTATTAAAATATTTCATACATACAGGGTCTCTAGGTATTGACCGCTCGTTATTATTTTAAACAAGTTTTTACACAAATCTGATGGCAACAACAAAATTAAGAGTTATAAATCTCAGGTTTGCAAGTCATAAAATTGGATAAACGAAAACATAAAACAATCGCATGAAATTAGATCAAGAATTAAAGTAGCAAAAAATGCGTTAGTAAAAATTCAAAAATTCGTCTGCAGCAAAAACCCTAATTAAAGTTGTGGATAAGAATGTCGCGCTATTACCTTTTCTTAACTTTCGTGTATGGACGTGGAACATAAACAGCATAAAAAAATCTGGCTATTCTGAAAAAGTAAAATAAACAGATTTTAAACTTTTAAAAAATGATGCTTTCATTGAATGCTAAGAATTTCATGAACAGAAAAAATCGCGAATAAAATCCGATGCAGAGAATTCAAGTAAAAGCTGGAATACTTTTAGTAATGAGATACTACAGGATATATTAAAGGGAAGAATTAGAATCAAGAGAAGCCAAGGCAGAAGAATAAACTGTTTATAAAGCAGCAGCAAATGAGAATCGGATTGCCATGATTATTTCCAACCTTTTATTTCCAGAAGATGAAAAGTGGGAAACAGAAAAATATCTAGCGAGATTATCGAATAGGCAACCTATATTAATTTAGTAATAAAAGTGTTACATTGAAGACAATGATATTGCAATGACCTCACGTACATTCTGACAATGAAAATCTTAATTGTAATGTATAGATAGAATTCATTTAAATTAATCCCCAAAAATTTAAAACCAAGAGTATAAATATCAAAATTAGGTGCCGAAAGGTATCAGTTACATATTAGCTTTTAGTTGGAAACACACAAACAAGCAAAATCCAAGTTTTAAAAATGTTCAAATACGTAAGAAACTATGAACTATTAAAATTAATTTTAAAATTTAGTTTTTACTATAGTTTTAATAAAAAACTATGGTAAAATAGTTTGAGCAAAATTGGTAACATTTTGTTTTAAATTTAATGTTTTCCTTGATAAAAGATACTTTTCTTTTTTTTTAAATTAAATTAACATTGACTATAGTAAGAGTAACAACTTTAAAAAGAAAAACCAAAGCTACCTATAACGTATTTTTAATATTTTTTTTCAGATGGTATTCGCAACCATTTTGGCTCTTGCTGCATCGACCCCAGCCCCTGAGCCGAAGGCCGCTCCAGAACCAAAACCAGACCCTAAGCCTCAATTCCTGGCCTACAGCGCTCCCCTACTGAGTTCACCAGTAGCCTACTCTGCAGCCTACAGTGCACCAGTGGCCTACACCAGTTACGCTGAGCCCTTGGCCTACGCCTCAGCTTATCCATATGCCTACTCCGCTTATTCCTCGCCCTACGTAGTCGTTTAAGTTTTTGGAATCATTTTAGACCAGGATACGACTGCTGATTAATATGATTTTGTGATTGTTTTTGTTATTTATTTGTTTTTTTTTAATAAGTAATTATATGTTTGTTGAGAAAAAATAATAACAATAATCACTGTTCCCAAAGTTGATGTTTTTGGTGGGTTTCGGGTATTTCTAGGGAAGCTAAAGATGAAAATCGCACCTTTATATTGCAGGTCGTTTTTAAGCTTCGTGTTTTTGAAAAGCCTGCATTTTGGGACGTAATCTATAACTTTTTTATTTATAAAAATTTTGTTTTCGTGTAAAGGGTTTTGTAATTTTTCTTTTCTTGAAGAATTGACAGATTTAAACGGTTTTTACCTATCTCTTTTAGTTTTTAAGTTATTGCATAAAGTTGTTTTAAAGTTTAAGACCCTCTTGTTATTCGATTTTAGTAATCAGCGTAAGATCACACTCAATATTAGCTCACACATATACTATACTATAGTAGTGTGAGCTATGGTGATCCTAATTTTTTCGAGAAAAAAAAAGTTGCTCCGATTTCAAAAATTTTTATATATCTTTGCGTTTCAGATGATTTTGAAACTTTTTTGTTGTGCCGTCTGTCTGTCTGTCTGTCTGTCTGTCTGTCTGTCTGTCTGTCTGTCTGTCTGTCTGTATGTATGTCTGTCTGTCTGTCTGTCTGTCTGTCTGTATGTCTGTCTGTAACGACCAACGCGCATAACTCAAAAACCGCTTGGCCGATTTTAATAAAATTTGGTACCTAGGCTAGGTTTTCGGCCGAGATGGTCCCATTTAAAAATGAACAAAATCCACCGAACACAAATCAAATAAAAGGGTGGGGGTAGATTTCAAAAATTAGAGTTTATGGGGAAATATGGCGTGTGTGATATCAAACGAAAGGTAATTGAGTCCGGAGTTTAACAAAATACATTTTAGTTTTTGTTTTTTTTAAGGGTGGGGGTAGATTTTAAAAATTTGAGTTTAAGTCAAAACATGGCTTGTGTGGTATCAAACAAAAGGTAATTTAGTCTGGAGTTGAATAAAATATATTTTAGTTTTTAGTTATATTAGCTCACACGTACCCTATAACTATAGTACCTAGTGTGAGCTTAGGGGCCCATATATTGGCAGAGTATTTTATTTGTAATTTTAGCTCACACATATACTATTCTATAGTAGTGTGAGCTATGGTGATCCTAATTTTTTCGAGAAAAAAAAAGTTGCTCCGATTTCAAAATTTTTTATATATCTTCAGATGATTTTGAAAGTTTTTTGTTGCGCCGTCTGTCTGTCTGTCTGTCTGTCTGTATGTCTGTCTGTCTGTCTGTATGTCTGTCTGTAACGACCAACACGCATAACTCAAAAACGGCTTGCCCGATTTCAAAGAAATCCGGTACCTAGGCTGGGTCTTGGGTCGAGATGGTCCCATTTAAAAATAAACAAAATCCATCAAACACAAGCCAAATAAAAGGGTGGGGGTAGATTTCAAAAATTAGAGTTTATGTGAAAATATGGCATGCGTGATATCAAACGAAAGGTAATTGAGTCTGGAGTTAAACAAAATACATTTAAGTTTAAAAAAAAAAGGGTGGGGGTAGATTTTAAAAATTAGAGTTTACGTGAAAATATGGCATGTGTGATATCGAACGAAAGGTAATTGAGTCCGGAGTTAAACAAAATACATTTTAGTTATTGTTTTTCTTAAGAGTGGGGGTATATTTCAAAAATTTGAGTTTAATTTAAAACATGGCTTGTGTGGTATCAAACGAAAGGTAATTTAGTCTGGAGTTGAATAAAATATATTTCAATTTTTAGTTATATTAGCTCACACGTACACTATAACTATAGTACCTAGTGTGAGCTTAGGGGCCCATATATTGGCAGAGTATTTTTAATTGTTTTTGGTTTTTTAATTATTTTTTGTTTTTATTTTACTATTTAATTTAATGACTGGGTTGAAAATATTTTAAAATAATCAAAATAAAAAATAATTTAAAATAATTTAAAAAAAAAACAGAAAAACAAAAAAAAATTAAATATTGAGTGTCACATCATTCTAAAGAAAATGTTATGCAGATTTTAAAAATCGAATAAAAAGTAGGTCATTTTATAGCAAAAATTATAACTTTATGGCAAAAACTAAGAAATATATATAAAAACCGTTTACATCTGTAAATTCTTCAATAAAAAAAAATATAATGAAGGTCTTTACATGAAATCAAAATTTTCATATACCAAAAAGTTATAGACCCCCTCCCAAAATGCAGACTTTTCAAAAATACCCCGTAATATAAAAACAGATTGCTGTATGTATAGGCGGTTTTGACCCTTAAAGTTTAAGCACGGATCCGTGATCCGTAGCAATGAATATCATTGTCCGTAGTTTGAGCGTCGCAAAAGGGGGGTCAGTTTTTAAATAACCCCAAAAATCTATGTACTCTTTTTCTGATTTTTAACAACCAGAAACATATAGTTAATTCGACCTTTACAGTGCGAGTGAGCCTTAGCTTGTTTAAATATTTTTAAAGAAGTCCCGATCTAAACAGGGATTTTTTATTACAAATATCTAATTTTAAATTAAAGTAAAATATTGTCCAAAAAAAGAAAATGAGAAAGAGAGACACAGCCGAAGAACTATTGTGCCTTTGTTTAACCTACATTGATCCACCATATACGTAATATTCCAATACTCCCTGTTACCTATTTACGCAATGGTTGGCGTTTGATGCAAACATTCAGAAATAAAGGTACGAAAAATGCACAGATACCAAATTTACATAGATAGAGTTTTTGTCAACTGTACGCCGATGATTTGACGTAACGAATACAAGAATAAAATAATATTCATGCGTATAAGTATAACCAATCAGGACATTTTATCTTAAGGACCGCAAAAAGGATAGACATCTGCATCGTAAGGTATTGCAATAATACGTACTATATGGAAATAATATGCATATGTCTTTGAAAGCAACCAATCAGGTCTTTTTTGCTTAAAGCCCCAAGGTCCTCATGTTTGCATCAAGAATGGGCAGTTACCGTGGGTATTGGGATATTATGTATATGTGATCCACCCACGGGAATGCATCATAAGCCTTGACAGAAAAAGAAAACAATTTCAAACATAATTAATACTAACAAACGTAAATTTTAGTAAGTTTTTGTTTCTCTCATATTTTTCCGTGGGTAGCTCTAAAGCTTTACCTCACGGTGGTCCAAGATCAAATGGATACCTAATAAGTGTTTACAGTTAACTGTGTCGTCATTATGGGACTCCTTAGAACACTGCTTGGTCAATGTGACACCCTTGCGAATGTAATTAGACGGTTTTGTCTCTAATACTATGTCTATAGTGAGAAAGCCCTCGCAAGAAGCGCCATCTACCGAGATACGAGAGAAACTAGAACAAGAGCAAGCGACAATAAACTGAACGATGTAAAGATCGATTGAAAAGAAAAAGAAACCATCCGTGACCTACGACAGTTTTTCTGTCTTTCAGGCCAGAGCAACCCTGATTAGTGTTTTTACCCACCATCAGACGCGAGCGTCAATCACCGGAATTTTTAAGCCAAATAATACTAACAAACGTGAATTTTAGTACTCGTGAATTTGACTGTCAACACTTATTAGGTATCCATTAGATCTTGGGCCCCCGTGAGGTTTAGCTTTCGAGCTACTCGGAGCTACCCATGGAAACATATGAGAGAAACAAAAACTTCTTTTTACCCGATTAGCCACGAAAACTTGTTTGATAAATAATACTAAAAATCAAAGATACTAGAACAGTCTATAATCGGGCTACAAATAAAAAAAGTTTCAAAAGTTGTTTGCGACAGAGGCCAAATAACTCTTCTTATCTACGTCAGAACCCTATATTCGTTTAGCTTAGCTTATTGTAAACTGATTTAGCACGCAAAAACCTAATAGATTAAGAGTAATGTCTTTGGGTAAGAGTATTGTACCACTCTTTCAAGCGCGGATCTGGGTCAAAATCTAGGGAGGGGTAAAAGTCGACGAAAAAATGATTTGTTATTCATATAATTTTTTTTAGGGGGGTAATTCTCCTATAAAAACCAAAGAACTTACGACGTAGCAATTTTTAAACTTCATTCATTAGGATTAATTTATTTTGCCAAAAATCTAATCAGCCCGTTATAACGTCGAACACTATTTTCTCTGAAAATTTTATAAAAATCGGTTCAGCAGTTTACGAGCTATCGTTATTACGGACAGAAATAATATACACACACACACACACACACAGACAGACATCACGACGATATTGCTAAGATAGGTCAAAATACACCCAAATAACACATTTTCGGCGTTATCTAAAAAAAAAAAAATTTCGTCGAAAATAATACCTTCTCTAGACATTGCTACGCGGGCTAAGAAGGTAAAAGCCATCGACCTGTCTAATTATGAAATTTATTTTTGACATTCTTAAACTTCGTAAAAAGATATGAAACTTTTCTATTTATCATATTATGATATTTATTCAAATAAACGTTTTAGATATGGTGTAAAAATATATGGGAAAACCTTGTACTCTTAAGCAGGCTGACTTACACAGCCATAAACTCTGAGAACTTCACTCCCAAGGGCTAAAAACGTGGCTAAAGTTTCTTCTGAGTTTATCTAGTTGAAAAACAAATAAAGTTAAGTCCAGAAAATTGGCATGTGAGAAGTTGTAATAAAATAGGCAGTACAAGAGTTGCAAGTTTTGCATTCTTTTTCTTATTTAAATGAGGATAAAGAAAAAAGGATGGCGATACTAGATATTTATAAAATAAGTCTAAACAATTTTCTACATACAATTTATTTTTTAAGTAATATTTAAAAGTTTTATTGTTTGTTGTAAAAAACTAATAAATATATTATTTGATAATTTTTAAAGTTAAGATCAGTTGCTGTGCTTGTAAGAGAGAAATAAAAGACAAAAAAATAAAGGCGGTGTCTTGAAGAATTTTTCGCTGTTTTGGAACCATATTAGGGCTGGGCTGGTAGTGGGAAAGTAGGGACATGCATTATGACCTCTCGTCTTTACGAAGTTTTTCGTCTTTTCATCGTGTGCAGAGAAACAGGATACTGTTTAGCACAGAGCGGTGGTATTTTTAAGTTTTTAATTCGTGAGGTAGTTTTTAAATCAATATAAAAGAATTTGTTTTTAAAACAGACCCCTCTCTTATTTGTTTTGCTGGGGAAGCCCGAGGGCAGAAAATAGCTAAAAATATTCTTCACAGGTAAAACTTTTAAAAAATAAATAAAATATCTATACAAGTCTTATTTTTATTTTGATCCGCCCACATATTTTTTCTAGTCATTATAAAAGTGTTGAATACTTTCCTTCAAAAGACCTTTTAGATCTTAATTAATTTTCTTTTCATAATTTTTTTTAAAAAGCCGAGACAAGAGGTGACCCAATTAAAAAACAATTTGTTACAGAATCTCTCGTTTCAAAAACAAAGCCTTTTATTTTTAATGAAAATTTTCTGAATTTTTAAAGTCTTCTACGTATTAGATTCGATTACAGGTGTAGGAGCAGACTTGAGAAAACTTAAGAGGAAAGCACAAAGGTTAGTTTTAGCGTCTGAGCTACCGAGGCACTGATTCAAAATTCGCCTATTCGAAAATCGTTTCGTCATCTAATTTTTCTTTGTTAGTTTCATTGAGTTGTATAAGGCCCTGAAAGGGCCTTAGAGACGGAAAGACAAGGCATTTTTTATTGGCCCTATCAAATTTGGTTTCTAGGGACGGGGATTTCTTTTACAATAAAAACAGAGATAGACATTATTGAACATGTGAAACGGACAAAGATAGGCTGATTTTGCATGCTAATAATACCCTAGATAATATATGGGTACTTTTATCTCTTTCACACTGACGGCATAAGTGCGACAGAAAAGCAGCTGTCTACTTTTAATCCACCTGCCGTATTTTGAGTGATCTCAAACACTGCAAACTTTCAAGTTTGAGACAAATCTGTTTAAAAATAAAGAAATCCACCATTTTGGATCCGCCATTCTTGAAATAAAAAACGTAAATGGTATTTTTACCAGGTTACCAGAACTTACTAGATTTTGAAATTTTTGTATAAATAACATATTTATTTTGTTTTTTATCTGCACATTTTATCGAAAAAAAAATAGTCCGGGGCGCTGAGTTGGCCCGGCGCCCATTAGGCCCGGCGTGGCGCCCTGTTGACGGCGCCGAGTTCGCCCGGCGCCCAGTTGTCCCATTCCGAATTGAAATTTTTAGTTCCAAAATTTCATCTGACTCGAGCATAACTTGTAATCCTCCCAAGAAGAGAAGAGTTGAAGAAGACCCTTGTTCATACATCCACTGCACTTAGCATGCTAACAAATTCTTTTTACTCTTTTTTTTACTGAAGAGAATTTTATAAACACAGTATACACAAGTAAGTATTCATGAATTATTTATTATTCAAACAGAAAATTGTTGATAAAAAAATGCTAGTGGAATTCAACATTTTTATTTTGCGCCGCCACTGCCCTTTTTTATCCAATCCAATAGAATATTTTTGCGATGTTGCATGTGTCCGGACTTACCAAACCGAAATTCTAATTTCATCCCTGTCTTGCTCATTAAATTCTTACTTGTATTTGGTCAATTGCGATAAAAGCTTGATATAATGGCTATTTAGGCCCATGCCGGGTCTACCCGTAGGGTATAGATAGAAGTCAATGGTTAGTTTAGATGTGTGCTCTCAAGCTTCCGGTAGCTATGAGAACAAAGTAGGTAGTATATGGGGGTGGGAGAGGAATACACATTCACGATTGTTGTTGTTGTTTGAAACCCTATTTATCCATCTACCAGTGGTGCACGACAAATAGCGCGTCACTAAAAGTGACCAAAATAAATAGGGTTTCATATAGGGTTACCACATGAAAACGTCTCTAACCAGGACCAGCCGTCAAGAAAATCCGGACAAAATCCGGACGTCAAAATTTTTTCGATGCCACACACAAAAAATCAACTTTTTTTTTTATTGAAACAATAACTAATAAATAACATAATATACCTACTATTTTATAGGTACTTTTCACTGCTTTGTATTTTATTCAACAGCGTTGACTTTTTAGGCAGAAGTACAAAATCGTAAAATTCTGAGCAGCTCATATTTCTTAAATTGTATGAAGTCATGAGTATTCCTTTTACAGAAGATAAAAGCAGCCTATTTCCACGGATCACCTTTTGTTAGGTGATCCGTGCTATTTCTTTCTTTGGTGGGTAGAAAATACTTGCATTAAAATATTTTGCCCATTTTTCGTGGGTAGGCAGATTGTGGTTATCAGAAGTAAAATTGTCTGATATAGTACATATCATATGTACTTTTTTAGATTACAAACTTCATCAAAAAAATTGTGTGTGCTTAAAACCACACAGCAGAAGTGTAATTTAACAAGGCGAAATTAATAATACTACTTTAAGCGGGGTCTTAACATAACGTTTTACCTTACGTCTTGCCTGTCAGTCAAAAGGGTCAAGTATGACGGTTGAAAGACTAGCGTAGACACTTGATAGTTTTAACGTACGTTTTTAGATCAGTTTTTGATACAAAACGATGGTTTTATTGGAAAACAATGCGTGATCCGGTCAGTTCTCTAGGCGGTCTTCCGTCTTAAATCAGTTCAAGTAAAACGTCCGTTTTTCCGTCTACACACAAAGTTTTACTTGATGCGTTTTGACTGAACAGGCAAGATATAAGGTAAAACGTTATGTGAAGACCCCGCTTAAAGGTAAATTCACACTGCTAAATTTATCGTTTAATTACATTTTTTGAAATTAGTTTATTTTGCATTATTTGATGTTTATAAAGGCGGCTACTTTAAAATCCGGACGTTTATGAAAAATCCGCCGGGATCCACCCGGACGTAGTAAAAATCCGGACAAGTCCGGATTAATCCGGACGTCTGGTAACCCTAGTTTCATACAACTAACAATCGTGAACAGTGGCGGCTGGTGACGTTATAAATCGGAGGGGGGGGGGGCAGAAATTTAAATTGCATGAAAAATGATATAAAAAAACTAACCGAAATAATTTTATTTTAGTATTTTCCAAACAAGCAGCTACTTGGTGTACTTTTTAGTTTATTTGTTTATAGATAAAGTCCATTCGCCTTTGTTTTTTATGGCCCCGTAGAGCAACTTCAAAAATCCCACAGAATTTTAAACAGTCTATTAACCTACTAAGTACATTTCTATTTTTTTGCCACATTTTCATTATATTCGGTTTTGTTCTTCCTATAGGTACTATTCAATTGGCACCTAATATCAGTTTTGCCAAGCATAGAAAATTCTATGTAGTTATATAAATGAATCCCCTTACTATGTGTCTTTTTAACTTTTTACCAAAGTGCTTGATATCACACATTCCCTTTGCCACCCACACAGGATCACTTCGTGGATTGTTAATAACAAGACAAATAAAGCAAAAAAAAAACATTTCTTTTTGCAAAACCCCACAAAGAGTTTTCAGCATCGTATAATTTTTTATTAAATTTCAGTTTTTTTGGATCACCCCTCGGCATTACTTGAACTAAAGTTTTGGTTAATTTTTAGGTCCGGTCTATGTGGCCCTAACGATTTTATTTGTAATTGAAGTTCATATGTCAACGTATTTAAATTTAAACAGTTAATTATGTAATCGACGGTGTTTATTTCCATTTATAAACAAACACGCGACCGCCCACGCTTTTCACTAAGGATAGAATCGGCAACGCGTAGAAGGGCAACGAAGGTTTTCGCACGATGATGATGGCCGACTTCAACTAAAAGAAAACATTCCTCCCGCCCCCGCTCGTGAACATCCACCTATACCCCGCTGAAAGACGGGTGAAATTAAAACCGTGCCCCGCGCGGCGCTGTCGGTTTGTAATTATTTACGCTAAAAAATTTCATTTTAATCGCTTGCCAGCATTTCTAGGCAGGTATGTGAAAAAAATTGCAAGGGAGACACTTTTGGGCTAGATTGAAGACCTTGCTATAAAGGCACTTCGATTCTGTTACAAACGACCACTTAACATTTTTAATTTCGGTCGATTAGATTCTAAAATACTTACTATCAAAGTCGCCATGATGCCGAGAATGGATATACCTTTAGAACACGGTATCACATGACCTTGTATTTTTATTTAAATTCTAATTCTGATATTCACCCCTTGAAGGGGGTGCAATCAATCTAAATTTCAAAATCACTTTAAAGTATATTTTTTGAAAACTAAATAGAAGTTTTGCCTGATAAAAAAGTTCCTATAATGCATGGGTCAAAACTCTTTCTTTGTCGAGATCAAAGTTGGCGATTTTTTAAACCTATTTGATAATTACTTTTTTTTAAAAACGCACTAAGAATATGACATTGGCTAATATCGTGTACTAGAACAAGAGCAAAAAATTTAAATAAAAATAATTTGAAAATAAATTTGACAGTCAATTTTTTTTAGAAAAAACAATTTTTTTATAAATTATAAATGCCATGTTAAACGCAAGGTTTTTTTAATATTTTTTGTTAAGAAAAACAAGTTTCTAGCGAGACATAGTAATAAAATATTATTGATATTTTTTAAAAGAATAAGTAAGCAAAAATTAACTTTTTAAAAAATATATTATTTTTTATACATTTTTGGACGTTATTTTGACAGCCTGTATCTTCTCAACTTATAATTTTATCAAAAAAAAGAATACCACATTTTTAAATCACAAGAAGCTGATCAGCTGGCTGTGACAGATTTTCTTTTTTTTTTAAACCCTTTTCCCCCACTCCTCTAACTTTAAAATCCTCTATCTTAAAAACGGATGTGTGTTGACACCGACGTTATATAAAGTTTTTTCTCGAAAATAACCTCCTCTATCACCTGCTGCACTATGGCACCTAAGTTATGGGACACCTGGTATAAGAACTATTATTTTAGATATGGTTGGCAAAGATGGCATATACCTGGTAGTTTCGAGCTCCATATTTTGTCTGTCCTACAATTTAATGCTAATTTTAAAAACTTTAAACTGGTTAAAAGAGTTCTTATTCAGATAAACAAAATAGAACTAAAATCAACATTAAACAAAAAATATCTTATTATATATTTTTATTTAGCTATAGTATATTTACAACTAATTAACAAAAACGCAAATTTATTACTCTAAAACCTCTTAAACAACAACGTAAGGCGAAGAATAGGCAGAGTCAGCATAGGGGTATGCTACAGCGTAACTTGAGTAAGCTTAAGGTGAACTGTAGGCAGCAGAGTACGCCAATGGAGAATTCACGAACGGACTGCTGTAGGCTAAAAGTTGTGGCTTGGGTGCTGGTTTCGGTTCAGGGGCTGGTTTTGGCTCAGGAGCGGGGGTAGCTGAAGCCGAGGGCCAAGATGGCGGCGAATAAGAAACATTTAAAAAAAATGGCTGTGTATACTTAAAATATTTCACTGATAAATTGGTCTTATCCTGCTCTGCATACTTTTGACCTATAGCTCCCAATCCCAGAGTCCCTAGTAAGTAATTTCAGGCTACACCGCTTTTTTAAATATATCTACCTAACATTTTAATTTAAGAAAGATAATGAGACGGTTGGATAGACAACTAAATAATGATGCTGGAAATTAACAATCTTTAGTATAGAATATGATTTATTCTTTCTGAATTTGATTTGTAGAAGATAATGGGAGTTAAAATAAAAAATAATTAATAAAATATAGGTATTAAAATTGATTTAGAATTTTGTCTTTTACCGGTAGGTCTAATAAAACAAGTAAAAATAAGTGGATACCTTCCTTCTCGGTTAACGGGTTAAAAACGTTTATAATTTGATAAACAAAACAAAAACTTAAATATAAATTAAACAAAAAATTTATTTAGTATGTGTTTTTATTTAAGCATAGCATATTTACAAATAATTAACAGAAAGGCAAATTCGTTACTCTAAGAATTCTTAAACAACGTAAGGAGCAGAATAAGCGGAATAAGCATAGGGGTATGCTTCTGCGTAGGCTAGAGGAGTAGCGTAACTAATGCTAAAGGTGAACTGTAGGCAGCAGAGTAAACCATTGGTGAAGTCACGAAGAAAGTACTGTAGGCTAGAACAGTGGCGTATATAGAAAAAAGTTTCGGGGTGGGCGCGAGACAGTTTTGGGGGGGGCCCGAGACCAAATGAGGCTGTATTTTATGCTATTATATATTTGTATTCATGAAATTTGTGGAAAATATCCAAAAAAATCTTAGGTTCAGGGGGGCCCGGGCCCCACAGGCCCCCCCCGTATATACGCCACTGGGCTAGAAGTTGTGTCTTGGGTGCAGGTTTCGGTTCAGGTGCTGCCTTTGGCACAGGAGCGGGGCTAGCTACAGCGGGGACCAAGAGGGTAGCAAATAACAAACATAAAAAACATGAGTGTGTATACTTAAATATATCTACCTAACGTTTTAATTTAAGAGAGATAGCGAGACGATTGGACAGACAACTAAATAGTGTTACTGGAAATTAAGAGTCTTTGGTATAGAACATGATTTATTCTTTTTGAATTTGATTTGTAGAAGATTATGGGAGTTAAAATAAAAAATAAATAATAAAATATATTAAAATAGATTTAGGATTTTTTCTTTTACCGGTAGGTTTAATAAAACAAGTAATAAAAATAAGTGGGTACATTTCTCCTCTTGATCTCCATCTAATTTGATTAACAAAACAAAAACTGAAATATAAATTAAACAAAAAATTTATTTATTATGTGTTTTTATTTATGCATAGCATATTTACAACTAATTAACATAAAGGCAAATTTATAACTCTAAAACTTCTTAAACAACAACGTAAGGCGCAGAATTAGCGGAGTAAGCATAGGGGTATGCCTCAGCGTAGGCTAGAGGGGCAGCGTAACTTGAGTATGCTAAAGGTGAACTGTAGGCAGCAGAGTACGCCAATGGAGAATTCACGAACGGAGTGCTGTAGGCTAGAAGTTGTGGCTTGGGTGTTGGTTTCGGTTCAGGGGCTGCTTTTGGCTCAGGAGCGGGGATAGCTGCAGCAAGGGCCAAGATGGCGGCGAATACAACCTAAAATTTAACAAACACAATAAGTAGGGGAAAGTGGGGCAAAATAGGGTACGGTGTTTAAACGGAATACCGCAGTTTTAGACTTCTGACGGTAAGTACATTTTTTACAGACTTTTCAAAATTTTGTTTACACTGAACAATTAGTGGGTTTATGTATTATTCATAATTAAACGCGTTGCTAGTAAAATTAGTTAGCCTTTTACTGTATATGATTTTTGTATGAATTTAACTGGTGGTTTGGGACAAAACGGAGTTTTTTATGGGGGCAAAATGAGGTACCTTGTTATACCTAGTAACCTAAATCCCATTTTGCCCCAAAATCGTGCAGGAAAGTCGACAGCAATGAATAGGTCGCTGCAGTGGCGTATATAGAAAAAAGTTTTGGGGTGGGCCCGAGATAGTTTTGGGGGGGGGGGCGAGCCTCATGAGGCTGTATTTTATGCTATTTTCTGTTTGTATTCATGAAATATGTGGAAAATATCCAAAAAAATCTTAGCTTCGGGGGGGGCCCGGGCCCCTCAGGCCCCCCCGTATATACGCCACTGGGTCGCTGTAATTCTTTATAAATTTTGTAAATACTAAATGTAATTATTATAAATGTACTTATTGTTTATTACATCTTTTCATTTTTTAAATAAGTATTTTAATATTGGTTAGGTGGTTGGTTGCAAAAATATTTATTCTAAATTACACAACCGCCCCACCCTTTTTGCCACTTATAGGTACCCCACTTTACCCCGTATGCGGGCATAGTCAACTTTTTCCCAAAATAAAAATAAAAGTATGATATAGTTCTAAATCGCTTAACATAAAGAAAATATATCCTCCTTTTCACTTATATTAAAAAAAAATATATTTTTTTTTATTATTAATTGATTTTAATAATCTTTGTTTAGAGAAAAATTAGGACACTTACGTATTTGAACATTATGTAGAGGAAGTTTTAGTTAACACTAGATGGAGAACTGCAAGATATTAACTGATAATTTTTGAGGTAACAGCTATTGATTTTATATCAAAATACTTTATTTAATATGAAAAATAGTTTAATCATTATTACACGTCCGATGTACGTGAGGTCATAGTGGTAGTTTAAAGTAAGGCGTTTTGCTTTTGTGCAGTCCTTTTAAGATTCGTATCGTGTCGGAAAAATTAGGTAATAAATTCCTAAGTTCCGCCGAGATTGTTGTGCGAATGTGGTACTTTTTTTTGGAACAAAACCTAATTATATAGACTAAAAAAAATATTAATTAAAAGCTTATCTAAGCTTGGTCTAAAACCACTCAAAATCGCCAAATAATTCGTAGAAAGGTATATCAGACGAGACCCAACGAAGTCGCGTTACGGGATAGATATTGTCTCTTTTTTTTTTTTAATCAGCGAAGCGAGAGGGAGGTAATAATTGCGATTTTATAAACCTTGCTAATTTCTTTCTCGGGCATTAGGCCGGCGGTAAACTTTACTATCAAAGAAAAGGTTCAAATATTAAAATGGTATTTTGCAGGAAACTCCGCTCGGGATGTAATATATTTGTTTATTGCTAAGTATGAGGACCGTGATATTTCTTGCAAAATTTTGGGTGCGTTAAGCTCTGCAGGAAGTTATCTGACGATTAATAAGCAGACGCAGTATTTACCCGTTGGTCCCCTAGATCGCCTGACTTGGCTAAAGGTGATTTTTTTATTGGGCCTTATGTCAAAAATAAGATATTTACATTTGATCACATTCGAAGTCATAATTTAGCTAAACTTCGAATTAATATTGAAGAGGCTTTTAATTCGATCACACATGAAATGCTAAGCAATGTACGGCAGGGATTTTATAACCATTCAGGTTATTGTTTAGTACCACAGGGTGGCAAGTTTAAGCATTTAATTTGATTAATTTGGTAGCTCTGGAAAGGACTTTGTGAGGTTTTCAAAATCACATATTCCTGCTTTTTTTAAGCTGTTAAATCGGCTATGCTGTGACAACAGCAGTGTAAAAAATCAGGGACAATAATAAACGAAAAATGGGTACATTCCTCTTCGAAAATCTCCGAGGAACTGAATCGTAGCCCACACCCAAACTATCTAAACACCTTCTAAATATTTTTTTTTTTATTTCAAAACAGATCTTCGTGGCCAGTATAGCTTTTACTCTAATGGTATATATGTTTTAAATAGCACGACGCATGTAGCGCTATTTTTGATTTTCGGGGAAATTTTATTCCTCTTTTATAAAATCATTTTTAATGGAATTGTTTTTTTTTTATTAATTTTACAAACGATAGATTTTCGCGAGTTGGATTCTGCATTGAAAAAAATATAAAAAAACGTTTTACACAAAACTGAAATTTTCATAAATAAAAAGCAATAAAATGCAGACTTTTCATAATTAACCTCTTTGTAGCTTAAAAAAGGCTTCCTATATCAAGATGCGGTGTTTACCTTTAAGATTCTTTTGAAAATCAAGCCTCCCAAGTGGTGGTCAGTTTCTTCTATCCCCTCTAGACACCCTGTACATATGCAAAAAAATTATTTCGTTGTTTTTCTTTTTTCATAAACTTTTGAGTAAGGTACTATAAGCGCGGATAACCTTTGTTTGGTGATCCGTACTATAAATAGGGTTATCCCTTCCGATCTGAAAAAAAAATGTGTGAGTAGAGAATTTTCTGGGGGTTCAATAGAAATTATTTTGCAACAGGAAGCGCGCAGCAATGGCTAGAGAAGGTATTATTTTCGACGAATTTTTTTTTTAAAGATAACCCCCAAAATGTGTTATTTGGGTGTATTTTGACCTATCTTAGCAATATTGTCGTGATGTCGGTCTGTGTGTGTTGTACATATGTGTATTTCTGTCCGTAACACGATAGCACCTAAACCGCTAAACCGATTGTCATAAAATTATCAGGTAAACTAGCGTTCGACACTCCTACGAGCTGATAAGATTTTAGTCAAAGTCCATTAATGTTAATGACAGTTCTTTGATAATTAAAAATTGAAAATATTCTAACTTTTTAACGGATTATCGCATCAATATGTGGTTTTCAGAATATAGTAGAGTACATTTTGCTCGATAGCTTGTATTATAACCAAAAACTTCGTAGGAGCTTCAGTTTCTGAGATATTTACAAAAAAACTGTTTTCAAGGCTGTTATATTATGGCCTCACTTGAAGTGTGCTGATAGGCTAGCTAGGAACAGTGGCGGATCCAGGGGGGGCCAGAGGGGCCCGTCCCCCCCCCTTCGCCCTTCCAGACATATAACTTATTTTTTAGTTTAGAAGCATCACTTATTTAAAACTTGCCACAAATTTTGCTTAGTTTTTAAAAAAAATTTCGGCGCCATAAATCTCCTTTAGATACTAAATTTTACACCTCAGATCGATGAAAAACCGCGAATAAAAAATATTTCGATGTTTGCTTCCACTTTGGACCCTCCACCCCGGAAATCCTGGATCCGCCACTGGCTAGGAAGCTATCAGATCCGTCATGGATCCATTTATTTTATCAATAAGCCAAATCTTAAAGCGCTAGAGGCAGAGTTCCATTTGAAGCCGCCATTCTGTATCTCTGTATGTCTACGAAGAATAGCTGAGTTATTTCTCTTGTTAGTAGGTAATTTTCCATTAACTATTCTTACCTTCATTTTTATGTAGCCATATAGTCAGCGTTAGTTCTTTAGCCTTGAGATTTTTATTTTATCAGGTACCTATATGAAATCCACGTAGCAAGTAATTGCATTTTCCATTGCCCCATTTAACGGCATTCTAGACCTATTCGTTTGTTTAGCTGTTTATATCAGTGGCGCACCCAGGAATATATCTCGGAGGGGGCTAGAGACCCTATGATGTTGTATTTTATGTTTTTATTTATGAAATATGTGGAAAATATCTAAACATACTTTAGACTCTTTTGGGGGGGGGGTCCAAAGACCCCCCCGGCTGGGTGCGGTCAAGTTTATATTAAAGTAGACTTTCAAAAAGGAGAAATAACACAGAGTGTTTAAAAGAAAATGCCTGAGACGTTAATGTACAGGATGCCTTTGCTTTTCTCCGTTGCCATGGATACGTGGCTTCAGCTTCACGACAGCATAGAAAACCGACCATAAAATGTCGTCTGCTTCTACAACATATTTTAGCTCACACATATACTATACTATAGTAGTGTGAGCTATGGTGATCCTAATTTTTTCGAGAAAAAAAAAGTTGCTCCGATTTCAAAATTTTTTATATATCTTTGCGTTTCAGATGATTTTGAAACTTTTTTGTTGCGCCGTCTGTCTATCTGTCTGTCTGTATGTCTGTCTGTCTGTCTGTCTGTAACGACCAACGCGCATAACTCAAAAACCGCTTGGCCGATTTTAATGAAATTTGGTACCTAGGCTGGGTTTTGGGCCGAGATGGTCCCATTTAAAAATGAACAAAATCCACCGAACACAAACCAAATAAAAGGGTGGGGGTAGATTTCAAAAATTAGAGTTTATGGGGAAATATGGCGTGTGTGATATCAAACGAAAGGTAATTGAGTCTGGAGTTAAACAAAATACATTTTAATTTATTTAAAAAAAGGGTAGGGGTATATTTCAAAAATTGGAGTTTAAGTGAAAACATGGCTTGTGTGGTATCAAACGAAAGGTAATTGAGTCTGGAGTTCAATAAAATATACTTCAGTTTTTAGTTATATTAGCTTTCAAGTAGATACACTAAAACTATAGTACCCAGTGTGAGCTTATGTGCCCATAGATTGGCAGAGTATTTTTTATTGTGTCGGTCTCTCGTATTCTAAGAATCGTTGACAGTCTTTCGCGGTGTTTGCCACCATGATCTGAATCAGATAACCTGATTAGTTTGCTATTATATTGTGGTGTTTAAGCTAATCTTTTAATTAATTTATTTATTTTTATTTAATTAATATTAGGTTTGTATTTTATTGGAAACTCTATTTTGATGTACATTGGACAGATAATGATAAGGAGGGACGTTTTATGATAAAGATAACCTAACAATATAAATAAAAAAAAATTGAATAAACAAAACACCCAACTGCTAAATTTACTGGTAGGTACTAGTCGCAGTTGAGTACAAAATTGATAGGTATACCTATAATGTACGACATGCTTCAACTTTTAGTTTTAATGCCCAAGGCGCACTTACGAAAGTATACAGTTTTGTATTTTCATAAATCAGGTTATTGGGTAATTTTGAACCCAACTGCGACTAGTACTTAAAAGTAAATTTAGCAGTGTTTTTTTATTTAAAAAAAATTACAATTCATTTAGCTTTACTTAAAAAGTACGTGTAGATTTTGTACGGATGCGAACAGTGTTACCTTCCATTGAGTGAAGGTTGGAGAGGAGAGAGGGAGGAGAGAACTAGTAAAATGGTGTCGAAAAAATTCTTAAAGCGTGTGCCGAAAGAATTTTTGAAATCGCTCTAAATTTGTGAAAGGTATAGCTACAACTATTACTAATAAGGAGGGTAGGAAGAAGAGAGGGAGAGGAAGGGGGAAACTAGTAAAATGATGTTGGAAAAAAGTCCTAAAGCGTGTGCAGAAAGAATTTTTTTAATCGCTCTATATTTGTGAAAACTACAACTATTAGTAATAAGGAGGGCGGGGAAAAGAGAGGGAGGGGGAAACTAGTAAAATGATGTTGGAAAAAGTCTTCAAGCATGAGCAGAAAGAACTTTTGAGATCGCTTTATATTTGTGAAAGTTATATAACGGAAAACTAGTAAAATGGTGTTGGGAAAAAATCTGACAGCGTATGCAGAAACAATTTTTGACAACGCTATATTTGATAAAATTATGCGAATATGGTTTTTGAATATGGTGTGGGGAATGACAGAAGGGGAGGTGGGTGGGAGCAGGGATGACTTCAAAGTAACTACAGCAAATTAAAGGACATTTGCAATGGGTAATCAAAGGAATTTCAATAAAATCGCAGAAATTTAGATAATTTTAAGGCGTTAAAGCCTACATTATATGACAAAATGGCGTCTGAAGACCGCCATGTTAATTCCTGATTAAAAAAATATAGCCTATAGCACCTTCGGGATCAGTAGCAATTAGCGACACCTTTTTTGTCAAAATCGGTTCAGTTGTTTAGCCTCTAGCGAGACACAAACATATTTATTTACATACATACAACAATCGAGAAACATTACTCGTCCTTTCGCCGTGCTGCAGTTGGGTAAAAATAGGGAAGCCTCGACTGTACGGAACTGTATGCCATGTTGTGTTTACAGAATAGGAAAATCTTACCTTACCTTAGTTCGGGTCTAGGTCAGTAGTTTAGCTATTTTCTTTAAGCTTTTGCCTATGTTTGTTTGACTTTAAGGATTTCCTTTGGCCTTTGCTTTAAAGTACCTATAAACCTTATATCAGGGACAAGTTTTAATAGTAGAGCTTACGTCTTTATAGAAAGATTATATAGATATTATTATTTTAATTTGGAACAGAAAACTAAAATACTTTTATTAACTTCACAACAATAGCGGATCTCGACAGAGAACATGGGGACCGCCCTCCTTTTTATGAAAGTTAAACGTAAACGTAATTTTAAGAAATAGTCCATATTATGATGGAGTCGTTGAATAGAATCAAACAGTTTATTGTCTTCCTCCACTAATTTTTAATTTGTTTTAGACAAATAGTCCCATGTTTTGTAAGCAGAAACTTACATCTTCATGGGATATTACTAAACTAAATTAGCACAACATTTTAAAAAACTTTGACTAGCTACTAAAACGATTAAGTCATAGAAATTTTAAAAATATTTTTCAAAAATATTTTTAAAACTCTCTTTTGACATTTTGTTTTATTTATTATCCATTCATTTCTTTTTCTATCTGTTAGCTGTACATGTAACATTTGTCTTTCCATTGATCTTTGGGCTTTTTGGTTCCTTATCCATGTTTGATTTTGCAAGCGTCCAGGTCTGGGATCCACATGTGAGCACAGGAAGAATACATTGGTTATACATTTTCGTTTTCAGGTACTGAGGATATTTTTTATTTTTTAATATGTAGCTTAACGTACCGAATACTGCCCAGACCAATCTTACTCCTCTTTTGATTTCAGCTGTTTGGTTTTCTTTTGTTAGTTTAATAATTTGTCCCAGATACATATATTCCTCTACTTATTCTATTTTTTCTTGATTTATTCTGATCGTGATATCTTTATCCGTGTTTGTAATGTTTTTGTTTTAGTTCCAGCATTTTTATAAGTTCTTCTTTCTTATCTGTTATTAAGGCGATATTGTCAGCATATCTTAGGTGGTTCAAGTATTTTCCACTTACTTTGATACCTATTTCTGCCTAATCTAAGTTTTTAAAAACATATTGTGGCACCCTGTCTGATACCTCTTCTTATGCGGATTGGCTTGGTTTCATCGTGGATTTTGATTGATGTTGTTGCTTCGCTATATAGAAGGTGTGACAATTAAATTTTAGTACTGGCCCCTGTACTAACAGGGTTCAAATCTCCACGCCTCGGGCGGTTGGAGTTATTCACCTTGATGTGCGTTCTACTACCGCGTGCAATCTTGTCGTCTTTCCTCTGCTAGTTTGGCTTATCCAAACGAAAAAATTGAGCAACGTATTATTTTAAAGTAAAACTCAAAAAAACGGCTACTGAATGCTTTCGAATGCTAAAGGATGTCTACGGGGAGCAGTGTATGTCGTGAAGAAGTTAAAGATGATGAACGAGAAAGGCGCTCCAACACATCCAAAACGGCGATGCTCATTGTTTTTCTTTTCGATATTAGGGGTGTTATTCTTATTGGCGCGTGAGGGTCAAATAGTTAACCAACATTTATATTTGGAAGTATTGATGTAGCTAAGGGAACGTCCCAGGAAAAAACGTCTAGATTTATAGAAGAACAACGCGTGGCTGCTCTATCAGGATAATGCAGGAGCCCACAATGCCTTATCCATTAAGCAGTTTTTAGCTAATAAGAAGATCCCCGTCGTTAACCACCCACCATATTCACCAGACTTGGCCCCTTGCGACTTCTACCTGTTTCCGAAAGTGAAGAAATCGTTAAAAGGAACCCGTTTTAAAATATTAGAACATGTCAAGGAAAAACGGCAATACTTCTTAACAGTCTTTCTTTTGATGATTTCCAAAATTGCTTCCAACATTGGAAAAAAACACATGCAAGGCTGCGTCGATAGATAAGGGGACTACATTGATGGGGAACATCATTAAGTTGTATTAGTATTTAAATAAAGTAGATTTTTTACACCAGTCTTATAATTTTATTGTCACACGTCGATTGGCTATTAAATCTGTGCATCTGTTCTATTATTCGGCTATTAATTAAAGATGTTTTTACTGCCCAGTGCTCAATACTATCGAAAGCTTTTTCAATGTCTATAAACGCAATATACAGTAAAATGTTGCATTCGTTGGCTCGCTCTATTAGGATTTTCATGGTTAAAAGGTGATCAACTGTACTGAAACCTTTTCTGAAGCCTGCTTGTTCTTTTGATTGATATCCGTCAAATTTTGTTGTTAGGCTATTTGTTCATATTTTCGTGAAAAGCTTATAAATTACATTGTGGAGTGTTATAGGTCGATAGTTATTTAGGTCTGCTCTATCGCCTTTCTTGTGTAAAATAATGGTTACTGATTCTTTCCAGTTGTTTAGGATCATTTTTTCTTGTAGTACTTTAGGTTATAAAAAATAAAATAAAAAGATTATAGGTACTCTAAAAATCCTGCCGTTTTTGACTTAATACTTATTATTATAAACAACGAATTCGCGGATAGAATACAAAATTATGTTTTGACCTTTGGGCTAATTTTACACAAACCATTTAAAAAATAAGTTAAAATTAATCGTTTGAATGTTTGGATGTTTCTTTGGTTCCCCTTCTCTCTGTTTTTTTTTTGTTTAACGGTCAAAGTTTAAATATTTAAGGATTCAACATCCTGTTACAAAATATCAGTTTTTAATAGTTTCAGTGTTGAGCTAAGTCAGTTGGATAACCAAAACATCAAATTACAATAATGAGAACCGTAAGTACATACCTAACTATAAATTACAAAAGGACCAAAATAAATTCATCTATAATTTTAATAATCTAAATTATTTTTTAATTTGGACAAGTAGAGAATCCTATTTTTAATCAAATAAAAAAAATGCTCTTGCTTTACAAGATAGTGTGGCGGTTAAGTTACTAGCTCTTAATTCTCAAATAAGCTAAAACATTTTTTTTAAATTAGTTGTGGCTTAATGGTGGATTTTAATGTTAGTAAATTACCAAAAATTGTAACGTTGCCTTAATATCCGATTTTGATATAGCAAACGCTTTGGGTTATGTAGAAAATTAAGTTTTTGTATAAATAAAAAATATTGATGTTCAAGATGGCGAATAAATTAGTAGCTCCTATAAACCTCTGGGCCATGAAATTTTCGGAAAAAGTGTTTAATTCTCTAATTAAAATGAGTTTTATAAAAATTAGGTTCATATACACAGCTGATTTCGGATTATTATGCTATACGGTGAAACCTCTCCCTGCGGACACCTCTATTAAGCGGACACTCCCTTTAGGGGGACAAATTTTTTGGAACCAAGGTTTTCCCTATTTCTTTACATGTAAAATTCAATCTTATAAACAGACTCTAATAACCGGTCGCGGACAATTTTTTTTGGTTAAAAATTCTGAAACCTCCCTTAACCGGACGCGAACTTCTAACAACGGGACGGAGCGCTGCATAACATGGGCATAAATATTATGTGGTATGTTGGCAACAACGCCCTCTCCAGCCGGGGAATTACCTCTTTCCATTTTAATGCGAAGACTAAATACTTCTGTCGTATTTACAACATATTTTATTTGGCGGGGGCGAGATTGCTATGTTTTATTTTTATTGTTTAGTTGGGTAGTAATAGATCTCTTTGAAATGGTGCCTAGTAAAAAACTTATTAATTTACGTGAAAAAATGGAAGTTTTGGAGAAGGAACAATTATCAGCATGAAAGATCGCTGAAAAATTTAATATCGGAAAAACTCAAGCAGCGGAAATTGTTATTTAATATATATTAAAATTTCGCAGTTCTCTCTCATAAGCGGACACCTCCAATAAGCGGACAAAATTGACGGAACCGTGAGCGTCCGCTTATATGAGATTTTACTGTATTTTTATTCTAATTATAATTTACGAAAAAAATTAGTTAGAACTTTTGTTTCTGAGTTAATTAAAAAATACTGGTTTCATGGGTTTATAAAAGACTTGTATACACTTTGCGTGTAGATAATTTGCCTCGAAGGTGTTAACTTTGTTTAAGTTATTAATAAATAACATTTTATGATTTATTTTTTTTTCAGACTTGCTTCTTTTTTGCTCTTCTGGTCGCAGCCCTAGCCGCCCCAGCCCCAGAGCCCAAGGCCAAACCAGAGCCGAAGCCTCAGTTCTTTGCCGCAGCCTATTCAACGCCCATTTTGGCCGAACCAGTGGTGTACTCTGAACCCCTACTCGCCGCTCCAGTGGCGTATAGCAGTTACTATGCTCCGTCGATCTACGCCCCTGGATTTGCTTATGTAGATCCTGTCTATTCTGATGTCGTACTTGTGTAAAAAGTTGTGATTATCTTTATTTTGTAGGTTCTTAGTTATTTATTTTTGTGTAATTTATTTTTAAACATTAAATTATTTCAAAACAGAAAATAAATATTTTTATTTTTTTTTAAATAAATATTTGTATTTTCTTTAAAATAAATATTTGTATTTTGTTTAAAATAAATATTTGTATTTTCTTTAAAATAAATATTTTTATTTTCCTTAATACAGGTAATATTGTAGGTAGGGAAAAGGGGGGCAAAATGGGATACTTAATTTTATAGGCTTATTTCTCCTCTTAAATGATCACCATTTAATTGTTTAATGTAAACAAAATCTTGAGAGGTTTGTAAAAAATGTACTTACCGTGACAAAAGCAATTTTTTCAATAAACAGCGCACAACATCACATGTTGAGCAAAAACCAACTTAAGCTCAGCCGACCGGCACCAATCATATTGGAGAGAGTTGAACCAGTCATGGGGATAAAATATCTGATATTAAGAGGTTTTATTCTTGCGTAGTTTAACTAAAACTGTGGCATGTCGATTTACCCTCGTATCCCATTTTGCCCCCGTTTCCCCTATTTATTTTGGAAACATATTATTGTTGCTTCACGTTGTTCATAGAAGGTTAAATAAATATTTTTGTCCTAAGACAACATATGAAAATAGCGAAATTTGCACTCTTTTCTGTATTAGACAGGTGGTGCATATTTCACATGCAAATTGGTTTTTATTTCCGTCTCTAGAGCAGAGATTATGGAACAACAAGAGATTGTATTTCACAACTATAGGGTTGCCAACAACAACCAGAATTTAGGTTTGTCAGGATATTTGTTTTAAATTGTCAGGAAATTATATCCAAAATCAGGTTTCGACCTTTTGGGCCGGGTACGGTCGTGGATTGGCATGGATCACTTGTTCCTGATTGTCAGGACGTGTTCCAGACGGGGATCATTCGTATCCTTGTGATCGACGTTAGAGATAGTGAAAACCAAACAGTTTTAACAAGTTCCAAATGAAAGCATCAAGCCATCAGTATAATTTAATGCCGGTAGGGGTATTTTCCCTCGGAGTAGTTGTTTCTGTTGGTTTTACAAAACTTATGCTCTACACGGAGCTATCGCCTACATTCACCTGAGGATGGCCCAAAAGGTCGAAACCGGTCCGGTCGTGGATTGGCATGGATCACTTGTTCCTGATTGTCAGGACGTGTTCCAGACGGGGATCATTCGTGTCCTTGTGATCCACGTTGGAGATAGTGAAAACCAAACAGTTTTAATATTTTGCTTTGTAGAGAAGAAAATACTTTCGTCTTTAGGGATGAAAATAAGTTAATTTTTACAAAAATAACAAGGAAACTCGGTTTATTATCTTTTGATCGTAAAAAAATAGCATACCTACACATAACTCGTCAGAAAGTGCCTTTCTTAGTTTGTTCACTCGTTCTGTATTATACTAAGTTGGTTATGACTTTCATTGTTTTTAAATTGTAAAATATACCTACTTATTAAATGAAAATATTTTATTTTTTATAGGTTAGATTTTTGAAACTTTCTATTTTCAAACGTGAAATTTAGTACCCATGAATTTAAAAATCAAACAAGTTTCGTGGCTAATCGGGTAAAAAGGAGTTTTTGTTTCTCTCATATTTTTCCGTAGATAACTTAAAAGCTTAACCGCACGGGGGTCCAAGATCTAATGGACACCTAATAAGTATTGACAGTTAACTGTTTCGTCCTTATGGGACTCCTCAGAACACTGCTTGGTCAATGTGACACTCTTGCGAAGTTAATTAGACGGTTTTGTCTCTAATCCTATGTAAATAGTGAGAAAACTTTCGCAAGAAGCGCCATCTACCGAGATACGAAAGAAACCAAAACAAGAGCAGACGAAAATAAACTGCTATATCAACTACATATCGATCAATGAAAAGACCGATTACATCTATTTTCGTTTGGTCAGTTCAGGTTAGGTTTAGGTAGATTAGGTTCAAGGACTGTACACAGTGTACAGTCCTTGGATTAGGTTAGGGTTGGATTGGTTAGGTTACGTCAGTCAGGTTAGGTTAAGTTTTCGAAGTTTTTGATACTTTTTGTGATTCGATATTTTGTGTTTCGGTATTTTTTCGCCCTTCCGTTTTTTAAATACATAGCAAATCTTTTGGTTTGATGCTTACAAAATGTCCGTTAATTTTTTGAAAAAAATATGCCTACATAGCACAATCACGTGTTTAACACGTAAAAAAAGCGTGAGAAAAAAAAACGTTGATTTTAAAAGATGCTAGAAAAAAACGTTTATTTCATATATGAAAACAAGCTTAATAGGTCATTCATTAACGTTATAAAAAATAACGTTGCTAAAAACTTCGTTGTAATAACGCCATTATCAAATTAAAACAGCAACGTTTTTACGTTATTTTCAAGTGATTTTTATCAACGTTAAAATCACATTAGATTCACGCCTTTTCTACACAAATTCTAGTACGCGACTTGCATGACTTTTCTACCGAATATTTTTGAGATTTTACTAGCAGCAGCGCCACCTATTGTCGGGATTTTTCACTTTGAAGAAATCTATCAGGCAGTGCTTTGGCCTCTAAACTCCAAAAACCTATGAACTGATCCCAGATCCCGATCACGACGCATCTATTATTAACCTGATAAAGACACATTAATATTCTGTGAAAGTGTTTACTGTTAAAAAATCTTGTTTAGCTTTAAAAAAAACATAATGTGTATAGATAGATAAATAGATATTTTGTCTTGCCTTGAGCGTCATCTTTAAAATTGTCTTGAAGTGTTGTAGTCTGAAACTAGTGAACTTTTATAATTTCCTTTCGCGTCACTTTTAAGTTAAAAATTTTTTATTAAAAAAACGTGACCAAAAAAGACCCAAGAAAGGTTTGAGAAGTCTTAATCTAGTGGCGTTTTAGAACATGTTGTGGAGGACTTTTCAAGTGTGAATTTGGTACATGAAAATAAAGAGGGTAAAAAACAGCTTATATACACAGCACCAGAAACTTCAGCAAAAAGTACATTTTTATAGCTTGATTTCTCCTTGTTTTTAAGTTATCTAAAAAAAAACTTTGTTATTTTTGTTCACGTTAATTTAACGTTGATGTGATTTTTGTGCTATGTGGGTGGCAACCCTAGGTACTGAGTCCCCCTAGGGCTCAGCAGATCTATTTTAGATGCATCACGACAGTCTGCCCCTAAAGGGATACAGCATTGTAGTTTTCTTGTCATTTTTATATCTTCCATTATGTTTCCGTAAAAGCTATACCATGTAAACATGGAGATGATAAACCAAAGGAAATCCTAATTCAATTTGAAAAAACTCACTTTCAAATATACATTTTTCTCGCTTGCGTTATTTTGTGGGTATTAGGTTTCTCTTTTTATCCTTTGAAAGGCAAAAATCTCGTTTTGGAAGTTTCCGGAATAAAGGTTTGTGGTAAAAAACCTTTTATAATATTTCTTATAAAGTGCGAACAAAAGTTTGTATGCTTAAATGGTCCTTTTTATATTCATATTTAGTTTTTGAGTTGCAACAGTTCTGTTTTTTTTTCTCATAAGATTACTCATTTTTATTTTATTTATATTTTTTGTATCTGTGTTCATTATTTTTATATATATAATAAATTCTGATTTAATTTTTATCTTATCAGTCCATGTTAAATAAAAAAATATCGCAAAAACTACTCGATAGAATATTGAAACTTTTATAGAGTGGTAGAAATATTCGCGAGACCTTCAAAACGTGGTCCTTATTCATAATATAGAGGTAAGATTTACCCATAGAAGGCGGTATATGCTACAGATCCTGTATGTATGACATATTTTAAAAAAATAGAGGCGACAAACCCATGAAAGTAGCTCAAACTCCCGTTTTTTGATCATGTTATTTTCTTGCCAAGTTCATTATAGCGTTTTACTAAAATATATTATGTTGTCAGCGGGGAGTGATGAATCAATCATAATGCAACATATAAACAAACAAGTTTGACAAAATCGTTTATTTTTATTTTTCGACGCTTATGCATTAACAAGGACGGAAGGTGCATCTCTTTTTAAACAAAGCTAGAGTATAGAAGACCGATATTTCCCTCCTTTGATTTTGGCTTAAATAAATTTGACTTTGATAAGTTTGTCGCGTCTCTATTTTTTTTAAATATGTCATTCATAGAGGGTCTCAAGTGTATGCTACAAAAATTTCAAAATAGCCAAAACGTGTCTCCCCGTAAACTAAGGTCACTCATTGTAAAGTAAGCCTTTACGATTACGAGTGTCCTTACCGCAAACAACATCGACGTCTCCAAGGATTTATCCAAAAACTGAAATCAAGGCCAACACAAAAATAGAGGCCACGACCCTGAAAAAATCAGCTGTTCTCCCGGGGCTGAATTTTACATTGGGTCTTATGGGAGGTCAGACGTTTTTTTTATGATATTTTCAAAATGGCACTACAGATTTCCGCAAAATTTCAGTGAAATATTCTCAGACACCATCCCGATATTCCACGAAAGGTTTGTAAGGAAGCAACATGATTAAAAGGTTAAAATCTTCAAGATTTAGCATTCCTTATTTTGAATTCAAATTACCCGCCATGTACCACATGCCAACTGTTATATTTGACATGTATTTGACTTTGTCATCTGTGATTGTCACATTCGCTTCTGCTTTAAACTTAATTTTTGTGTGAGCTAATGATGCGGCTATGAAAAATTAGGGATTACTATACATTTAAAAAAAATTGTTCTGCCAGAATAAAGTAAAAACAATCTCAAAAACGGCTTTATTTAAAAAAAAATCAAAAATTCATGAACCGTCATTCCAACTTCAATATTTTAAAGACAATCAGCTGTGTCGTAACGTGACCATCAAAAAAAAATCAGCCCCGGATGTGACGTCAACACAGTGGAGGATCGTGGCCCGTCAATTTTGATAGCCCTGCTGAAATCAAACATCTTACCCTTGTTTATAATAACAAATAAACTGCTGACACTGTAATTTGAAGTTTATGTTGGTATAGAACAGTCCACACAACTAAGAACATAGGAATAATATCGCCCAATTTTTTGTCACTCGACCTCCCGAATATCGTCATATGGAATTTTTTGAAACAATGATGAATACTAATCGTAATAAAAAAATTTAAGATCTGTTATATGTACAGATGAAAGCACTTTTCATTGTTAAATCGACATAACCAATGATTACACAAAAAGATATGCAACCCAACAAAAATTAATGACAGCAGAGGACAGATAAAGGCCGTGTCATCATTGGAACTACATGAATATAAAGGTATGAGAAAAAAAACGTTTATTGCATATATGAAAACAAATAGGTCATTCATTAACGTTTTAAAAAATAACGTTGCTAAAAGCGGCGTTGTAATAACGCCATTATCAGATCAAAACAGCGATGTTTTTACGCTATTTTCAAGTAAATTCTAAGTAATTTTTATCAACGTCAAAATCACATTAGATTCGCTTCTTTTCTACACGAATTTTAAAACGCGACTTGCATGGCTTTTCCAGCAAATATTTTTGATATTTTACTAGAAGTAGCGCCACCTATTGGCGACATTTTTCACTTCGACAAAATCTATCCAGAAGTGTTTTGGACTCTAAACTCCAAAAACCAGTTAATGAACTGATCCCTAATCCTTCACGATCTCGACGCATCAGTTATTAACCTGCAAAGTTTAGAAACACATTTCCAAATCAGTAAGAACCTTTCATTTTAAAATTTGTGCTGGAGGATTTGGCGTTACTTTTATCTCAATCCTTTTTACGGAATACCATTTTTGCGTACTTGGCTTTTTTTACATGAAATGTTTTTGTTCTGATAAAATTGTTTTTTAAAAGCTACGTCACCGGAGTTCGTATTTAATTCCCGAAAAAGCTTTAAATAAAAACAGCAAAGACGTAATATAGCAATACTCCCTGTTACCTATGGTTGGCGTTTGATGCAAACATTCAGAAATAGAGGTACGAAAAATGCACAGATACCAAATTTACTTCGATAGAGTTTTTGTCAACTGTGAGCCGATGATTTCACACGAAGAATACACGAATAAAATAATATGCATGTGTAAAGGATAAACAATCAGGACATTTTAACTTAATGATAGTGTCCATTGATATCGCTATTTCAAATATGTTTGCATTCTGCATCGTAAGGTACCGTAGGTATTGCAATAATACATACTATTTGGAAATAATATGCATATGTCTTTGAAAGCAACCAATCAGGCCTTTTTTGCTTAAAGACCCCAAGGCCCTCATGTCAAGTCACATCAAGAATGGGCAGTTACCGTGGGTATTGGAATATTATGTATATGAAAAACAGCCTGTATCTGGAAACGAGATTTTTCATTTCTATATGGCAAAATTTAGTAGTGTGAAATAAATTCACACAATTTTCAACTCTACCTACCAAAACATAAAAGCATTTATGTATACAAAGGCTGAAGGTCTTTTTTGTAGGTTTTCGATTTCCTTCACCTCCTTTACACAGTTTCTGTTGTATGTTAGTAAAATCGATATACCTAGCCTAATACAGGGTGTTTATTGCATAACACGCTTTTTATTTAATGTGTTTCTTGTATTCTCGAGTCCATTACCGTAGAAATTGAATTGTCTTTGATAAATCCACAGTAGAACCAGCAGAGGCTCGTACCGAAGGCGTGGCGAAGTTTAAAAACACACACTTTTTTAAGTTAAAAAGGTCGTTTTTTAACGTTATTTTCAAAACCACGTTATTTCGGTGTGATATTAACGTGGTTTTAAAAATAACGTTAAAAAACGACCTATTAAACTTAAAAAAGTGTGTGTTTTTAACGTTGTTTTGATTTGTGCTATGTGGTTACATTATAAACACTGGTACAAAGGTTATTCGGTTTTCAAACTGGTTTACGAGTATTTACTAAGACCTTAAAACTTAGTATTTTAGACCGGGTTTAGGTATCAAGTCTATAGACTTGATACATTCCGGTTTAAGTGTATTTTTTAATACTCACAGGTCAAATAACTGCAAAGATTCGATTCACCCTAATGTGCAATATGATAGTTAGCATTTCTCAGTGAGTTTAATCTTATATAAATTCAAACTAGCTTAAGAAATAAAGAAAAACTATATAAAACATTTGTACCGAAATGTCATTTTTTGGAAATTTAATCCGTGCAGTCGTAGGATTCCCGTTAAAAATAGTCTCAAATTGTATACCACCTCTGACGGGTGGTTTAAAGTTCGAAAAACAATAGAAATATTCCATGGTCAATAAAAAAACTTGTATAAAAAATTTTTCAAAGCTAAATACCTATTACATAAATAACCTAAAACTATGTCTGTAGATTTCTGCAGAACAAAAATCCTCCTGGAAGAAAACCCTTCCAGAGAGGCAGAATGTCAGAGAAACCTAGTAAGGGGCTGCTGCTCGTAGCGAGGTCGTCAAGCCTCCTAAACTAGGAAAAGCCACGTAGCAGGAGATACAATAAGCTAAATACTCCCAAAACCTATTCTTGCTGGCGGAACTAATCAATCAATCAATCAATCAATGTCTGTAGATGCACGACCGTATTAAATACGTATCAATAAATAAATATTGTAAAAAGCACAAGACATATTACAATCCGTTTTCAATTACACATCCATCAAAACAATTGAACATCGGTTTAATCATCGCTTGTCTAAAAAATTAACATAGCGGACAGCTGACACTGACTTACACCGGTTTTATTGGTCCTAGTGACGTTTGGAGGTTTAAATATGGCTACCATTTTTAAACCAAAATATTATATTATTTTTATTAATTTTTAACCTTCGTGTGGAAATAATGTCTTTGTTTCAACGAAAAAAGATGACCCATATCGCAAGGTATTTATGAACAATTTATATAAATATTAAAATCTATTGCATTAACGGGAAAAATAAGTTAAACCTTCAACCAAAATCTGGACTTGTAGACCTAGGATTGCAGCACTTAGCACTGTAGACCCTTTAGTAAATACTAGAGGCTCTCGATACATTTGACAATTGTTTTAATTGTCAAATGTATCGAGGGCCTCTAGTAAATACTGGTGGTTGCGTCCGAGAACTATAATAAAACATGGTACGTCAGTTGAAACAGAAAAACGACATTATCAATAAAACTTTTTGCCGATAAATGTTTTGCTGATCTAGAAGTTCTAGGACACAACTTTTAAAAAAGAGTAACTTATATACTGGTGTTTATCAGTGGCGTACACAGAAATGAATCCTGGGGGGGGGGTTGAGCGCGGATCGATACACAGAGATGAATCATGAATCCTGGGGGGGGGGGGTTGAGCGCGGATCGATACGCAGAGATGAAACCTAGGGGGGGATTGAGCGCAGATCGATACGCAGAGATGAATCCTGGGGGGGGGGGGGGCTTGAGCGCAGATTAATACATTTTAATTTTGATTTTTGGGTAAAATTCTTGTCTTCACCTCGCCTGCGGCACGAGCCGCGGCTGAGTAGAACAAAAACAGAACAAAAACAACCACTTTTTTACCCACGTTACACAAAGGGCTAAATCAGCATCTAACCTTTTATGGTACAACTTTACTTCTTAACCAATTTTTTCAGTTTATACCTTTTTTGTGCACGGCAAAGATGTGACTTTTTCATCAATATTTTAAATCAAGTTCAGTGGCGTACGAAACAATTTGGCGGGTGTCTGAAAAATTGCTAAATTTTATGATCAGCGCCATCTGTAGAAATTTCAATTTTGACAAAATGTTCCGATAGTCACAAGGCTTAGCTTTCAATACAGGCTAAAATGACAAAAATTAAATAAAAGGCAAAAAACTTACAGACGAAAAAAATTCACGGTTTTGATGCTTTGTTTCTGATCTCACCTTATGCATTTAATTTTTTTAATAGTACAGTGTGTCCCAAATTGGACACTTTTAGGGGGTTTAAGGTACTTAAGGGGAGACAGAGAAAAACTGACCACGCATTGCGAGGCTCAAATTTCAAGAGAAGACTTAAAGTGAAAACCGCATTTTGAACTATCGTCTCGTCTTTGAGGTATAGCTATAGGCCATTCCATAAGAAAAAATGCAACTTTATGTCATATATGTCATATCTCAGAAACTAAAAGTGACAGTTAAAATTTAATTTAGCGGGTGAATTCCTGGTGACAAAGTCTATAAAATTGCAATTTACTCTAAACCAAAATTTCCACTAATAACGAAGTTATAGATCCCCTTCCAAAATGCAGACTTTTCAAAAAGTCCCCGTAGCTCAAAGACGAGACGATATTTCAAAATGCGGTTTTCACTATAAGTCTTCTCTTGAAATTTAAGCCTCGCAATGCGTGGTCAGTTTTTCTCTGTCTCCCCTAGATGTACCTTAAACCCCCTAAAAGTGTCTAATTTGGGACACCCTGTACATCTGGATTTTACAACTTTAATCGAGTCTAATTTATTTTTCTCGTTTGCTTCCCTATATTTCCTTTCCTTTCCAACAATTTTCATGTTTCCATTTTTTGCTTCTTAAAAAGTATATGTACTGGCCGGCCTATAAACTAAACGTTAAAGAATACAAGCTACTAAATCAGAATCAGGGTTCGATGGGACAGGCGGGCAACCGGGCAAATGCCCGGTGGGCCGGTACAATTTAGAGCCGGTTGGGCCGCGGGCCCGATGTACCTATTCCAAGTTATTAATATTTATTTTTGTATATTTGACAAACGAACTAATTAAAACATTAAACATTTAAATTTAAAAAATCTGTAGATATGTAGTACCTCCAGGCCTGCGTTACTCGTTTGATTGTTACAGTTACTTTTACATTAAAATAAGTATAATGTATCAAGGAGTTAATGTGATAATGGCACTAACTTATTAAAATCTTTTTACAATACCAATATCCAAAAGAAAAAATCGGGAGATTAAAAAATGTAATAAAAATATTTTCCAACTTTTTTTGTTATTTGTGTTGCTGTTGTTGTGAAATCTCTTTTAACACACTTTGTTGACTATTTTGGTGGGGATTGATCCCCCTGATCTCCGCCTTCGGTACGGCCTTGTCAATATCTTATATCTTAGTTGCGAAAGATCATTTTTGGTGCTAAAATACATAAAAAATCTAAGAAATCGATTAACCGATTGAAAAATCGGTATTGGGCCCAATTCAAATTAAGGAGATCATAGATAAAAATGCAGCAACAAGTTCATTATTAAAAAAGTCGTTACCATATGAAAAATTAGCATACCTGCTCTGCCCCCGGTAGTTAAAAGGGCGCAAGTGACGAAAGTGTGGTTTGGAAAAAAACGACTTCAAAGTTTTAATTGTTCATAAGGCAGTCCTACAGTTACTGATATTGGTTTTTTTTTTTAGTTTTTTTTTTAATTTTATTACATAGGACATGATGGAAAATTCGTCGACACCAAAAACCTAAATTCGAAAAAAAATTACTTGCAGCCTTTTAACTAACAGGGGCAGTGCTGTTGGTGTGTTGAAATTTTGTACGTTTTTTTTTTTTTTTGAGTTTTCATTTTGTGAAAAAATTAGATATTAATTATGTTAATAGGTACTTAGTGTTTAATATAGGAATACAGAATATAAATCTTTACAAAAATATCTAGAGCAGTATCAAAGATATTAATAAAAAAGGAGATTTTCTGAAAGACTTTAAACACCTTGTATCTCACAAGTTCGGATGTTTAGGACATGCATACATATGTTTATCTGAAGTTTTTTTTCTCAAAATGCAAATTACATCCTTTAAAATTAGCATGTTATTTAATAACCTCCATAATATCAAAAACAAAAGTAACACAATATGGCTTCGTTTTCTTTGCGGTAAAATTTTTGTACCGAATCGAGAGCCGAATTAAAAAAATTGCCAGAGCCTGTTTGTTTAAGCCCATCCAACCCTGATCAGAATATACAATTTGCAACTTGCTCTGGGATATGGAACTTCTAAAGAAGAAGAAGAAGCTGAAGACTGTGTTATTAATGTATGCAACCTGCATTTACCTTTGAACAATTCAAAACTAATCGTTTTGACACTTTACTCTTTATCAAAACAGCATACTAATTTGGATAATTTTTTATTTGCCATAGTAAAACAATCACTGCAAATGATTAATTAGTTTAAGCAGGTACAAAAATGACCTCACGTACGAAACAAGTCTTACACAAATTTTGTTTTTGTTTAGACTATAAAAACAAAATCTATTTCTCCAAATGCATCAGTTTACATATTGCCAAAGTTTAGTAAAACAAAAAAAGTTCAAAATGTTCAAATACGTAAGTGCCGAATATATCTTGATTAGATCATGAGAAATTAGAAATAAATTACAATTTTATAGAAATTTTTGTGGAAAAAATTAAAACTTTTAAATAAGTTTTATAAGTTTTTAATGTTCAATTATACATTGCGACCCAGTTTTAATCAAAATATTTTAAAAGTTAGATTATCCTTATAGTTGTAACAGAATTTCCCATATTTTATTTTGAATATTTCTCAGATTTTTTGTTAAGGTCTATTTCTTTAAATATAATATAATGTCGACTAAAGTTTTTTTCCCATAGCAGAAAAACATGTGGTTCATATATTTTACACTCTTAAGATCCAGACAAGGGTTAGTTCTTTAATTTTGACATACTATTTGTGATTTTAGGAAAATATATTGCCAATAAATGTCACACTTTAAATACACTCTTAAGCTTTAAAAATTTTAAGTGGCTTTTAGACTCAGACCACGGCCCTTGTCTATTGACTGATAGTTTTTTTAATGTTTTCGGATTTAGTGACAGATATATATAGACCGAGAAATATTTTACATTTCCCTAAATTAAAACCAACTTTTCATAGTAGCTTTTCTTTATGTTGCGAATTTTCTTGTCACGATCATACATATGAACAGAACTTTTATAGTTGATTATAGCGATATCAAAAACGACAAAATTGAGTTATTTTTTAGATTTGGTGGACTTTGTTTCCTTATTTGATTTTCAGGTAAATAGATCCAGTTTTCACTGATTTTCCGTGTCACTTAATTTTGATCATATTGATTTCGTTTGGATATCGTAGTATTGCAAGTTTCAAAGGTTTTGACCAGTGGTTCATAAAATACTTCAAAGTGGTTAATTAGTAATTACTAAATGTAGAAAAATCAAACAATTACTAAAGGCTATGTAAATATAAGATTTGATTTGTCATATTTTTTAAGAGAAAATTGGAAATTTTCTGGAAAATAGCAGTTGAGTTTTTCACCGGGTTTTCTCAACTTAGGCTATATGCCAACCCGGTTTCGATTTTAAAAGCAAAAAATCGTAGGCACTTTCTTTAAAGGCAAAGTGTTTTTTTTAATTGGTCAATTTTGATAAATAATTAATAAATTTTAAACTGGACATTACTAGGATGTTCGTTTCATTTTTTAGATCAGTTTAGGTAATTTTGAAGTAGCTTTCTTTGTTTTCCGAAATTAGGTAATCTAGGGTGACTTTGAGCTTTAACTGAATTTTCTTATTTGTGGGTGTTCCCGTGGGACGTCTTTAAGAGTAGGCCATCTTTACTTAAATTAAGTCAGGGAAAATTTGATGTTTTGTTCTTTTTTTATGTCACTGACTGTATTTCTTGTCTCTGTTTTTAAACACAAAATTTTAGGAATAATATGTATATGTATAGGTTTTTTCCAATTTAGGTACGCCTACCCAAATATGTCAAATAAGAAGGGATAATCTGAGAGCAGTTTTTTTCAAGTTGTAAAGTTAAAATTTAGTTCCGTCTTAGAGTTTTGAAAAGTCAGTCGGGTTTTAAAATATAAGCGCGTGCTTTAAACTTTAACTTTTGTAAGTAATGTCAAGTATCAATTATTACACTGCCTCAACCCTTTCTTTATTTGACAAACTTGGATAATTTTAGACAATTCTGTGTATTTACTTTTGATTTGTGGGAAACTATTTTGGGATCAAAATGGGTTTTAAATCAGTTGATTAAAACATGGGTAATGTTGGTATTTTTATTAATTTATCAAGTTTTTGCCTATACTTGGGATTTTTATTTAAAGTCTAAAATACTTGGGAAGAGGGTGGAAATAGAATTGCCTAAAATAAAACATGATTTAGCTTTGTTTGTTTAATTTTGTCAAATAATTAATTTTGTCCCATTTTTCTCAAATTGTTTTTAATTTGTCATATTTTCATATTTTCATCTTTTTATTTTAAAATATACACTTGCCTAGTCCAGAAACAAGGCCTTTTTATTTAACAACAAAATTAAAAATAAAACTACAGATCTGATGAACAACCTATCGATTATTTAATGTTAGAGCAAGCTGAGTATAGTAGTGTATTATAGCTAAAAATTGGTAAAAAGCTAATTCAGATCAAATCAAGAAGTTTAGTTAATCTCAGATTGGCCTGATCTAAATAACTTTGATGGGCAGTTCATATCAGAAACATATCAAAACAAAACAGTGAAATATAGTGAAAAAGAAATATCATCCAATCGAGTAGCAGTTGTCTAGAGGTTTAAGATTTGAATTGGTAAGTAAGCTTACTCATGTACTAACAAGACTGTAGAACGCCAACATGGATTCAGCCCCGAGAACTACTTTGTTTTTCCAGAGGTCTACATTGTTTCAGATGAAGCGCACCAGGAAAGACTCGCATGTGTCATCTTGGTGTTGTGTTCCACTCTATCCCCGTTTCTATTGGGTTCATTCATTCATTACTATCTCACAAAATATTCACATAAAAACTAAATAAAGTAGTTGCCTTAAATAAATAATTAAATAAATATACATAATGACCGCTCGCCCGTTACATAGTCTTACAAAAAATTAACTTTAACGAGTAATGCTTGTCTTAACCCAGGGGCGGATCTAGGAATTTTATTTGGGGGGGGGGGGGGGGGGAAATATCATAATAAATATTGCATAAAACTATTTTCCACAGTGACCAGGACTTGTGTGTAAAAACTAAATGTAAATTAAGATTTGGGGGGGAGAATTTCCCCTTTTTCTCCTACCCTAGATCCGCGCCTGCTTAACACAACTGCAATGTCCCATTTTCAATATATTCAAAAAGTAAAAAAAAAATCTTTTTAAACTTTTAAGTTTTGTTACATAATATCGCAAATTTGTCACCTTATAAAAAACTCTGCCAAAATATGGGCACCTAAGCTCACACAAGATACTAGAGTTATAGTGTACGTGTGAGCTAATATAACTAAAAACTGAAATATATTTTATTCAACTCCAGACTCAATTAACTTTCATTTCATACCACACAAGCCATGTTTTGACTTAAACTCTAATTTTTGAAATCCACCCCGCACCCTTTTTTTAAACTAAAATGTATGTTAGTTCACTCCAGACTCAATTACCTTTCGTTTGATAGCACACACGTCATATTTTTATTTAAACCCTAATTTTTGAATTCTACCCCCACCCTTTTTTTAAAATAAACTAAAATGTATTTTGTTTAACTTCAAACCCAATTATCTTCCGTTTGATATCACACACGCCATATTTTCACATAAGCTCTAGTTTTTGAAATCTACCCCCACCCTTTTAGTTAGCTTGCGTTTGGTGGATTTTGTTAATTTTTTGGGACAATCTCGACCCAAGACCCAGCCTAAGTATTTCATTCAAATCGGGCAAGCGGTTTTTGAGTTATGCGCGTTGGTCGTTACAGACCGACTTACAGACAGACAGACGGCGTGACAAAAAAGTTTCAAAATCATCTGAAACGCAAAGAGGATTACCATAGCTCGCATTACTATAGTATAGTAGTAGTGTGAGCTTAAATATGTTCGTAAATAAAAGAGGTATAGACCGCCTTTATAAACGAAGACTTTTCATAATCCCCTCGTAGCTGAAAATATACGAGGTCTATCAAGAAGCGGTTTTGATATTTAAAGACGTCTTCAAAATCGAGCCCTGGATATGTCTATTTGTTTTATCTATCTCGGCTAGAAATACTTAAAACCTCCAAAACACATCGAATTTGACACACTCTGTGCAAATGTAAATTTACGACTGTTTATATTAAATATTTTTATTTATTTTTGACATTTATTTGAACTTTTATAATTTCAGATTGTATTCGCCGCCATCTTAGCTCTTGCAGTAGCCAGCCCAGCTCCTGAAGCAAAAGGAGCTCCTGAACCAAAACCAGCTCCCAAACCACAGTTTCTTGCCTACAGTGCTCCCCTAGTCGCTTCACCATTGGCCTACTCTGCAGCCTACAGCGCGCCAGTGGCGTACTCTAGTTACGCTGCACCTTTGACCTACGCCGGAGGTTATCCTTATGCTTATTCAGCCTACTCTGCACCACTGATCGTTGCCTAATTTTTATCATTGTTAATTTTCATTATTAAAAAAAAGAAATAAAACTTGTAAATAAGCATAAACAGTTTCTTTTTACAAAATAAAAAACAAATTAAACGCTTTTAATTAACAAACATATTGGTCAGGTTCAAATAGAGGTTATACCTGCAACTAATTGGTGTTTTTTTACAAGAGGTTTCCTATTGCAGGAGCGCAGTGATTGCTTTGAAAATTTTGAGTAATTACAAACACAGTTTAGAGACCAGCTCTTATGACTTTGGAAAAAAATTTAATTAAGGCCTGAGTGGAAGAGCGCCGCTGTCCATTACAGAGTAATTAACAGTGCGAACTTTGACCTTTATCGTACGTTTTTTAACAATTTTGTTCTTTGTATTTTGTCTCTTGGAATTTACGACCATAAAATCATTCATTATAATAATAATAATTTAAATATTCCAGTGTTTTTAAGTAATTTTTTACAAGAGATAATTCCTCTTTTTGCACTAAAGTGTTTTTAATTATTGCCTTCTTTCAAAACATCGTCGCAACAGATTCGGATACCCTAAGACTAATAGGAAAATAAAACAACTTTAAACCAAAAAAATAATGGTTTTCTTTCTGTGGAATTTTCATTTGAGTGTTAAAAGACAAAAGGCCTTCAAAACACAATTATTAATAAACGTCACTGAGTTGTTGGATTGGTATTGCTAATATTCCGTAACTCCCCAAAGTGTATGATATATTTTATATAAAATAATTTTCAATATAAATTATATTTAATGTCAAATTTACACTTCATTAAATAAAAATTATGTTTTTTTTATCCCCTTCGCACCTCGTACGTCGTACGCCATCATATGATGGTCGCAGTGTACTCAGTGGCGTACTCACAAATGAATCCTGGGGGGATCGATACGCAGAGATGAATCTTGGAGAGGCTTTAGTGCCGATCGATACATTTTTTCTTGATTTTTTGGAAAAATTTCTGTCTTAGGGGTCAATAATCAGTGGCTCTGGGGGGGTGTTCATCAATGAACAAATGAACCGAACTGAACCGAACCGACCCCCCCTGCGTACGCCACTGCTATACTTAGATTTATATCCTATCATTTAGGTGATCTTAAATTTTCTTACAACAAGGTCAAACCTGAAAAATTTTCTTTGGAATTCTTGTATACATTCTAAAAAGCCTTACTTTACTCTGAGTAAAAAGCACTTATTACCTTCCTAGCCCGCGCAGCAATAGATAGAGAAGGTACTAGTTTTGAGGAAAAAAATTTTTTTGACCTACCTTAGCAATATCGTCGTGATGTCTGTCTGTGTGTGTGTATGTATATCTGTCCGTAACACGATAGCTCCTAAACTGCTGAACCGATTTTCATAAAATTTTCAGGAAAAGCAGTTTCTCAGATATTTACAAAAACTGTTTTCAGGGCTGACGTATCATGGCTTCAATTGAAGTGTGCTAATAGCATCAAAGAAATATTTGTTCGATGCTAATAGGCTAGCTAGGAAGGTATCTTATTAAAGTAATACAATTTTTCAATTATAGCACCTATTGAAGCTATTGTCCGGATAACAAAAGCTGCTTTTATTTTGATATATTTGTATTTGGCAATGCTTAGGGAGAGGTTTTTGTTGTTTATTTATATAAATAAATTACTGAAATATGTTAATTTATAACTGAGATAAATGCGATTAAAATACCTTAGCTACAATGACCATATAATTTTTCACAAACATCAATAGAAGTTACTGTTTCAATGGATTGGTATTACTCAGATTCCGTATCTCTCATAGCTCTGGTTTCAACATCAAACTCACAAACGAAATTTCGTTTGCAAGTTTCACTCTTTATACCCAAATCATAAAAGGCTCGTTCTGTTCTCAAATTCTCCCAGAATGATGATAAATTTTCAAAACTTTCTGTGGAATTCTTGAGTTTATTCTGGAAAGCACTTCTTCCTCTATAATATGATGGGCTTTCATAGTACTCATGATTATTTTGATGATCATGACGATCACTTTTCACTTCCTATGTTCGCTAAATTTGATTAAAGCATAAATTTTTCCAACTATTGATTGATTTTAATGTTGATGTATTTAATTTTCCCTTTATAACTTTCCTTTTTAAAAATTTCTATTGAGGACCTAACATCACACGTAACCAAAGATTTGTTATAAAGGAAAATTTATTCAAGATTAGGTTATTTCAATGAATATAAGACAGTATAATCACTGGTTTTTGCCAATTCGATAGCCTATATCTACTAAAAAATTAAAAACTGGAATACATTTGGCAATGTTTGTGCTGCGGTTTTTATTGTTTTTTTTTTATAAATAAATTACTAAACTTCCTTACTTAAAATTAAAATATATACATTAATAAAATACCTTAGCTACAATGACCATATAACTTTTCACAATCATCAAGAGACGTCACGGTAGTATTGGATTTGTATTGCTCATATTCCGTATCCCTCATGACTAGTGATATACTTTTTAATATAATATTATCTCTGGTTTCAACATCAAAGTCACAAACAAACTTTCGTTTGCAAGGTTCACTCGTTATACCCATATCTTGAAAAGCTCGTTCTGTTGTTTCCAAATTCTCCCAGAACGATGATAAATTTTCAAAATTTTCTGTGGAATTCTTGAGTTTATTCTGGAAAGCACTTCTTCCTCGATAATATGATGGACTTTCATAGTATTCATGATTATCATGATGAACATGGTGATCATGATAATGACTTTTCGACTTCATATGCTCACTAAATTTGATTAAAGCATACATTTTCCAACTATTGATTGATTTTAATGTTGTTGCATTTAATTTTTACTTAAAAACTTTCCTTCCAAGTAATCAAAAATTTGTCCTAGATGAAAATTTATTTAAGATTAGATTATTGCAATGATTATAAGACAGTATAATCACTGCTTATTGCCAATTCGATAGCCTATATCTACGAAACAAACAAAGAAAATTAACAACTGGAATACATTTGGCAATACTTGTGCTGCGGTTTTTATTTTATTTTTTTCTAAATAAATTACTAAAATATGTTACATAAAACTAAAATATATACATTACTAAAATACCTTAGCCACAATGACCATATAACTTTTCACAATCATTAAGAGACGTCACGGTGGTATTGGATTTGTATTGCTCATATTCCGTATCCATCATTGCACGTGATATACTTTTTAATATTATATTATCTCTAGTTTCAACATCAAAATCACAAACAAACTTTCGTTTGCAAGCTTCACTCTTTATACCCATATCTTGAAAAGCTCGTTCTGTTGTTTCCAAATTCTCCCAGAACGAGGTAATGTCTTCAAAATTTTCTATGGCATTATTATGATTATCCTGGAAAGCACTTCTTCCTCTATAATATGGTGGGCTTTCATAGTACTCATGACTATCATGATGATCGTGGTGATCATGATGATCACTTTTCGACTTCATATGCTCGCTAAATCTGATTAAAGCATAAATTTTCCCAACTAACGCAGTTACCGAAATAATTGTTCCAATCACAAAAGCTGCTTTTATTTTCAATGCCAAAAAATAAAAATACCAAAACAATTTTTCTTTATAAAACAAATAGTGGTGATGCTTATGGTGTGGTTTATGTTGTCTGGCTATATCCGTTTCACAACTCACAATGGAAACTACCAAGAACAAAACTACTAAAACTCTTAAACACATGGTTACTATTTAAATTTCAAACTGATCATAGAAATTTTTTAGTTTAAGTGAGTATTATTGAAGACGATTTTGCTTTTTAATTTAATGTTGATGCGTGTAATTATCACTTAGAAACTTTCCTTTTTTACACTTTTCGTTGCGGACCTAATGTCATACGTAACCAAAAATTAGTTGTAAAGGAAAATTTATTTAAGATTAGGTTAGTGCCAATTCAATTGCCTATATCTACTAAAAAAACAAAAAAAAATAACTGGAATACATTTGGCAATGCTTATGCTGCTTATATTTCAATTTGCCTTTGCTTTGGTGCGAAATTTTAGAGATCAGTGCCGAAAAGTAAGTTTTTCGCACAGCGCACTCAGGGAAATTTATGAGAATGACTGGCCAAAAATACCATGGATTTGGTAAATTTGGGTTCTTTCCAACATTAATTCAAAGAAAAGGTATTTAGGTGAGGGATGATGGCTAAACCTAATATGTACACCGTCCTACAGGACTTTAATAAATTTTTGGTCCGGTAGTATCCTGTATAGTCCTGTATAGTCCTGCCTGTAGCGTCCTGTATAGTCCTGTGGCTGCAAGGGCACCTATAAAAAAATTAGTGACCAAAAAAAAAACAAAAAAAGGTCATTATGTCTTAACTCTGGTTTTTCTTAGAGAGCCGATTTGCCTGTGCCGTCCTTAGTACATAATCATGCTTAGGGCAACCCTTAGGCGCCAGTACCTTCGGGGTCCTATATAGTCCTGTGGCAGTCCAGTGGAGTCCTGTAGAGTCCTGTGGGAGTCCTGTGGAGTCCTCTGGAAGTCCTGTTTAGTCCTGTGGGGTCCTGTGGAAGTCCTTTATAGTCCTGAGGGGTCCTGTGGAAGTCCTGTATAGTCCTGTGGGGTCCTGTAGAAAAATTTGTACACCTACCGTGGGCAGCTGATCACCCATCGTATTTAGGTATCCTTAGAGACCCTTTTTGTTATTATCGGTTTGCTTTTCATAAAGTTTTATTTGGGAATTTTTAAGAATAATTCTTACGTTTATACGATTTCGTATATTGTAGAAAATTTAAAAGCATCCCTGGATTTTCTCGAAAATTATCAGGAAATTAAAAAAACGCCGAAACACGTCGATTTTGTTTGCAAGTGGGACATTATTTGGCTCTTGAAATTTTTGTAGCACGAACCCCCTTCGAGGGGTATACTTTACCCCTATATTTTGAATAGGGAGAGTGGGTCTAGTGATACCTTCTTTTGAAGACCTTTTGAATATCCTTACAACCGTTTAAAAATTTCAAAAACCTATCCATTAATTTTTGAGATAACTACCTTGAAACGTTCAAATTTCACATGAACTGATAAAATAAAAATTTAAATAGAATTTTATATTTTTCGGAATTAATTTTTATTTTATCATTTCATGTTAAATCTGAAAATTTCAAAGCAAGCATCTCAAAAACTAATCGATGATTTTCGAAATTTTTACACGGTTGTAAAGATATTCAAGAGAGCTTCAAAACAAGGTATCACTAGACCCACTTTCCCTATTCAAAATATTGGGGTAAAGTATACCCTTTGAAGGGGGTTCGTGCTACAAAAATTTTAAGATAGTCAAAAAGTTTCCCTCTTGCAAAAAAAATCGTTGTGTTTCGGGGTTTTTTTAATTTCCTGATAGTTTTCGAGAAAAAGAGAAGAACCGAACCGAGCCTTTTTCATTTTCCACCTTGTATAACGATAGTGTAATCTGAGCCTTTGTCTTGACGTGTTAAACTTAGTCAAAGTTAATTAAAATTTAACCAAGTCCTTAGGGTCTTTGCATAAAATGACTTAATTACGTTTATTTCTTACTTGTAATATTTAATTTATAATCTATTTAAATCATTTTCACCAAACATTTTTTTTTTAATATCACTTTTTATGTAACTAACAGATAAGTTTATTAGTGGAATATCCCAGAATGTCATGACTCCACATAGGCATGAAAGCATAATCCCTCTAGGTCAAAGTTCAAGAAATTATAAATATCTTTGGTTCGTTTTTGCCCATTTGGAATTTACAATTTTACAAATAATGATGTGGATGTGACACATAATTGTTTGTCTTATCAAGAAACTTTTATTTAAAATAATAATGTGCGTTTTTAATCAATATTAAAAAAAAAACATAAAAAATAAAATAAAATTTTTATTAACGCAATATAGCATTTACAAAAGTTTGTTATTTGAGCAAATCTAATTTACTTAACATTAAAAATAATGTAATAAAAAGATAACCATATTAAAATATGAAAATCAAAAATATAAAAATTGAAACACTGAACTAACAAGATAAAAAGGGAACATAACCTACACATGATAATAATAAGACAATTGGGCATAAAAATAATTTTAACATTTTATCTTATAAATTTTTAATTTTATTCTTGAAGATAGTTAAAGAGCACCCAAAAAAATCAACATTCTTTGGCAAATTATTTCCTTCTCTACACATTCTGTTTAAGGGAGAGAAATAAGTGTAATTTACTATGTGCAAATTTAATGAAAAAAGCTGAGTCTGTCTTGTTAGCCTGGATGGAGTATGAAAGCTTATTTTTTCCAGTAGATCTGTTGCATCTATTTGATTAGTTATAATTTTAAACAGCACACAGAGATCAATATATGTCCTTCTATTTGCCAATGTGTCAAGATGGAGAGGGGAGAGCAACTCTTCATAAACAATGTTTTCTCTTGGAATATTCATCCTGTAACCCACCTGTTTCACAAATCGCTTCTGAACTTTCTCAATAAGGTCAATGTAGACTTTATAATTAGGGGACCAGACAGTGCAGGCATATTCGATAATAGACCTAACCAAAGAACAATACATTAGTTTCAAAAATTTTATATATATATATATATATATATATATATATATATAATAATATATATATATATATATATATATATATATATATATATATATATATATATATATATATATAATATAATTATAACTTTTTCACAGGCCGTGCAAAACAATACTACAAAAAAATACACTTTTCCGCACGTGAATAGGAAAAATGGAAAAAATAGGTTAAAAAAAATATAAATAAAGAAAACACCCAACTGGTAAATTTACTTGTAACTACTAGTCGCAGTTTGGTACAAAATTGATAGGTTCCCTACCTAGAAGGTACTACATGCTTCAACTTTTAGTTTTGATGCCCAAAGCGCACAACGAAATTATACAGTTTTGTATTTTCATGAATTATAGGTTATTGGGTAATTTTGTTCCCAACTGCAACTAGTAGTTGAAAGAATTTTTGAAATTCCTCTATATTTGTGAAAGGTATAGCTACAACTATTACCAATAAAGAGGGAGGGGAGAAGAGAGGAAGAGGTAGGGGGAAACTAGTAAAATGATGTTGGAAAAAAAGTCTTAAAGCGTGTGCAGAAAGAATTTTTGAAATCGTTCTATATTTGTCAAAGGTATAGCTACAACTATTATTAATAAGAAGGGAGGGGAGAAGAGAGGGAGGGGAAAACTAGTAAAATGATGTGTGAAAAAAGTCTTAAAGCATGTGCAGAAAGAACTTTTGAAATCGCTTTATATTTGTTAAAATTATAGCTATAACTAGTACTAACAAGAAGGGCGTGGGGGAGAGAGGAAAAGATGGCGAGGGGGGGAATTAGTAAAATTGTGAAAAAAATGTGAAAGCGTATGCAGAAAGAATTTTTGAAATCGCCCTATATTTAATAAAATTATGCGAATATGGTTTTTGAATAGGGTGGGGGGAATAACAGGCGACATGGCTGGGAGCAGGGAGGACTACAATATAACTACAGCAAATTAGAGGACATTTTCAATGGGTGATCAAAGTGAATTTCAATAAAATCACCTGAAATTCAGATAATTTGTATGCCTTAAAGCCTACATCATGTGACAAAATGGCCTTCAGGATCAGTAGCAATTCAACGACACCTTTTTTTGTCAAGATCGGTTCAGCCGTTTAGCCTCTAGCGTGACACAAACATACATATTTACATACATACATATCGCAATCGAAAAACACTACCCTTCCTTTCGCCGTGCTGCAGTTGGGTAAAAACAATTTATAAGATCAATCAAAGGTGATCCTGCCCGCACAGCAATGGCTAGAGAAGGTATTGATTTTAAAAAAAAATTTTTTTGAGATAACACCGAAATAGTGTTATTTCGGTGTATTTTGACCTTTCTTACCAAATCATTTTGAGGTCTGCCCGGGTGTGTTTGTGTGTATGTCTGTCCGTAACACAGACAGAGAAGAGTGGAAGATATTCGCGGAGGCCTATGTCCAAAGATGGATTGAAGAAGGCTAAGTAGAAAATGACAGTTTTTTGACAGTATATTAGAAGTTAGAACACATTTCTCTCAATACTTGATCTATGTTCTTACTAAAAACTTCGTAGGAGCTTCCGTTGCTGAGATATTTACAAAAACTCTTTTCACGGCTAATCGAGCATGGTGTTCGCTTGAAGTGTGCTAATGGGCTAGGAAGGTATCGCATCCGTCATGGATCTATTTATTTTATTACTAAGTTTTGTAGCATTGTTCTATACATAAATACAGTGAAACCTCTTCTTTCGGACACCTCTATTAAGCGGACACTCCCTTTAGGCGGACAAATTTTTTGAAACCAAGCTTTTCCTTATTTCTTTACTTGTAAAATTCACTCCAATAACCGGACACTCTAATAACCGGATGCAGACAATTTTTTTCGGTTAAAAAATTCTAAAACCTCCCTTAACCGGACAGGAACCTCTGACAACGGGACGGAGCGCTGCACGACATGAGCATAAATATTATATAGTATGTTGGCAACAACGCACTCTGCAGCCGAGGAGTTACCTTTTTCCTTTTTAATGCGGAAACTAAATACTTCTGCTGGGTTTTATTTTTATTGTTCAACTGGGTAGTAGTAGATCTCTTTGAAATGGTGCCTAGTAAAAAACTTCTTAGTTTACGTGAAAAAATGGAAGTTGTTAACATTTCGGAGAAGGAACATCTATCAGCACGAAAGACAGCTGAAAAATTTAATATCGGAAAAACTCAAGCTGCGGAAATTGTTAATAAATATATATTAAAATTTCGCAGTTCTCTCTCATAAGCGGACACCTCCAATAAGCGAACATAATCGTGAGTGTCCGCTTATAGTAGGTTTCACTGTAATGTTATTTAAAAAAAAAACTTATAGGAAAGGGGAGCGAATAGGATTGCTGGGTAGAGGAAGGAAACATTAACACGTCTCTCGGCACTCAGTGCGGAAAAGTACTACACAAAAAAGTGCAAACAAGTAATAAAGATGAGTTATTCCTCAAAAAGGTTTGGGATATATAGGTTTAAAAGCAATTTATAGAATCAATCAAAGAAGATCAATACCTACAACACAAATATTTTTTTTAGTTTCAGTACACGGAGTATCAGACGTCTAAAAAACCAATTTATATTCTGTACATATAACAGAAGTCGAAATAAAAGAATTATTACGTATTTTTTGATTCACCCATTGAATATCAACTACAAATGACCGTCATATTTGGCACAAATATAGACTAAATTAATATTATTATTGGTTTTTTTGTTTATTATTATCGATAGCCAATATTTGTTTAAATTTTGGAGCTGATTGCTTTTTTATTATCCCCACCATGTATTGTACCAAAAAAATATTTTTTTTTGCATAAATAAAATAGATTTCCTATTTTTGGCAGTCAGTTTTGCAATAAGGTTCCTAACGTAAAGACACTGTGTTCAACTACATTTTTTCAACAAACCCATTTAAGATGTTTAAATATGTAAGTAATATATTTTAGCTCACACCTATACTTATACTATAGTAGTGTGAGCTATGGTGATCGTGTATCAAAAATAGGAAAAAAAGGTGCTCCGATTTGAAAATTGTTCATATATTTTTGCGCTTAGATGATTTTGAAACTTTTTTCTCGCGCCGTCTGTCTGTCTGTCTGTTTGTATGTCTGTCTGTAACGACCAACGCGCATAACTCAAAAAGTACTTCCCCGATTTTAATGAAATTTAGTAACTGGGTTGGGTTTTGGCTCTAGATGGTCCCATTTAAAAATCAAATCCAACGGACATAAGCTGATGAAAAGGGTGGTGCTGATTTCAAAAATTAGAGTTCTGGTAAAAATATTACTTGTCTGGTTCTATATTAAAAAGTAACTGTTTATGAAGATAAAAATTAATACATTATAGTGTGTTTTGTTCAGTGGTGCTACACTGGGGGGGGGGGGGGTTGATGAAGTCTCCAATTGGGAGCGACCCGTGTGGCGGTTAGGGGGTTATTTTGGCAGACCAAAATGGGTAAAAATTATTTTATATATTAATCGTGTGAGCTTACGTGCCCGTAAAATGGCAGAGTATTTTTTAAACCCATGTACTACAGAGGAAGGACTTCCTGTGATATACAGGATGTTCCAGTTATTAGTACATAGTAAAACTGTAGATTCCTTGGATCTAAATAACAACATTTAGCTACACTTGTCTTTGTCCAAAAGTTGATATTAACCCAGGTACAGGGTGTTTAACTTAATTTTTTAATTTAGATTTTCTTTAATTACTTTTTTACTATCAATATTTTTCCAAAACAATTTGAGGAAGGGGGATTTTTAGGATGGGTAATTTGATTACAGTAAAAAATTTGGTGTGCACTCTACAGGGTGTTTTTTTTACATTAATATCGATGTAAATTTTTTGTGGCACGGTGTATACCAGCTTCTATTTAAAATACTATGTTTCTCATACTTTTTTAAAGTTATATTGTTTCTGTTGTTTTGATAAAAATGTTCGGGATTTTTTTGAGACATGCAATTCGATTGTAAACCAGTTTTTCCAAAATTTCCAGTGTATACCAGTTTTAATTAAAAGCAAAACGTTTTAATGTCATCCTTACCAACGGTTTTCAAGATAATTGTATTTCAAGTTTTTTGAGAATTCAATACTTTTTCATAAAATTTTGAGATTGGATTTTTTTTGGGGGAATAATAAATTTAATAAATCATATAAATATAAATCATTTTTGTTAAAAATGGCACAAAAATTTTACGTTTGTTTTAAAGTAATGGTAACAACCTCTCTCCAAAAACCCTTTACTTAATTTTTTTCTTTAAAGACATTGATTAGTAATAAAGTTATTAAAGAAAATCAAAATAAAAAAATAAATTATAAATATATACCCTGTATCTCGGTTAATATACCTAATTTCTTGGACTAAAGCAAGTATAGTTAAATCTTAATATTTTGATTTAACCAACAGAAACGAATCTATAGTTTTATACTATACAGGGTCTCCCTTAACTTAGGGGCCATAGGCCAACAGGTGATAGAGGAGGTCATGTCCGATAAAGAAGTTCCTATAATGTATGGGTCAAAACTCTTTCTTTGTCGAGATACAGAGCATCAAATTTGGCAATTTTTTTAACTTTTTTGATAATAGCTTTAAAAAAAAAACGTAGTAAAAATATGAAATTGGATAAAGTCGTGTACTAGAACAAGAGCAATAAACTGAAATAAAAATTATTTTGAAAAAAATTAATCGGTAATTTTTTTTAGAAAAAACTATTTTTTTTTGGTATAAACTTTTATAAATACCGTATTAAACAATGTTTTTTTTTAAATATTTTTCGTTAATAAAAACAAGTCTCTAGCTAAATATTATTGACATTTTTTAAAAGAATAAAAAAGCAAAAATTATTTTTTTTTTAATTATTATTTTTTATACGTTTTTGGAGGTTACTTTGACAGCCTGTATCTCCTCAACTTGTAATTTTATCAAAAACAGGAATACCATATTTTTGAATAATAATTAGCTGAGTATTCAGCTGGCTGTGATAAATTTTCTTTTTTTGTAAAACCCTTTTACCCCCCCTCCCCCAACTTTAAAAATCCTATATCTTAATAACAGATGTGTGTTATATAAACTTTTTTCTCTGGAATAACCTCCTCTATCATCTGCTGCACTATGGCCCCTAAGTTATGGGACACCCTGTATAGCATTAGTTCTGGGAGACCCTGCATACAGGGTCATTTACCATATTACTTAAAATTAAAAAAATCCTAAATGCAAAACTTTTAGTGTAGCGTAGATATGTCAGAAATGTTGGCTGTTACGTCAAGTGTCAAATTTTAACAGTAAGGCGCACGCTAATAATAAATCACGCGATCCTATCCCCACCCTTTTTTCGGCTTCTGTCCTGATGAGGATATTGTTCATTTTTAAATGGGATCATCTAGAGTCAACTCAACCTAGGTATCAAATTTAATTAAAATTGGGCAAGTAGTTTTTGAGTTTTGCGTGTTGATCGTTACAGACAGACAGACAGACAAATAGACATATAGGCAGATATACAGGCAGACAAACATACAGGCAGACAAACATACAGACAGACAGCGCGACAAAAAAGTTTCAAAATCATATGAAACGGAAAGATATATAAACAATTTTGAAATCGGAGCAACTTTTTATTTTCTTATTTTCGACACGATCACCATAGCTCACACTAGTAAAGTATAGTGTATACATATGAGCTAAATATATCTTTAAAACTGTGAAATTTATCAGGAGAAGAACCAACGGCATAGATATGATTTTTACTTGGAGCGGAGGACAGTATAAAAAATACTCTGCCAATATATGGGCCCCTAAGCTCACACTAGGTACTATAGTTATAGTGTACGTGTGAGCTAATATAACTAAAAATTGAAATATATTTTATTTAACTCTAGACTAAATTACCTTTTGTTTGATACCACACAAGCCATGTTTTGACTTAAACTCAAATTTTTGAAATCTACCTCCACCCTTAAAAAAAACAAAAAACTAAAATGTATTTTGTTAAACTCCGGACTCAATTACCTTTCGTTTGATATCACACACGCCATATTTTCACTTAAACTCTAATTTTTAAAATATACCCCCACCCTTTTTTTTTAAATAAATTAAAATGTATTTTGTTTAACTGCAGACTCAATTACCTTTCGTTTGATATCACACACGCCATATTTTCACATAAACTCTAATTTTTAAAATCTACCCCCACCCTTTTATTTGGTTTCTGTTCGGTGGATTTTGTTCATTTTTAAATGGGACCATCTCGACCCAAGACCCAGCCTAGGTACCAAATTTCATTAAAATCGGCCAAGCGGTTTTTGAGTTATGCGCGTTGGTCGTTACAGACATACAGACAGACAGACAGACAGACAGACAGACAGACAGACAGACAGACAGACAGACAGACAGACAGACAGACAGACAGACAGACAGACATACAGACAGACAGACAGACAGACAGACGGCGCAACAAAAAAGTTTCAAAATCATCTGAAACGCAAAGATATATAAAATACTCTGCCAATATATGGGCCCCTAAGCTCACACTAGGTACTATAGTTATAGTGTACGTGTGAGCTAATATAACTAAAAACTGAAATATATTTTATTTAACTCCAGACTAAATTACCTTTTGTTTGATACCACACAAGCCATGTTTTGACTTAAACTCAAATTTTTGAAATCTACCCCCACCCTTAAAAAAAACAAAAAACTAAAATGTATTTTGTTAAACTCCGGACTCAATTACCTTTCATTTGATATCACACACGCCATATTTTTACTTAAACTCTAATTTTTAAAATATACCCCCACCCTTTTTTTTTAAATAAATTAAAATGTATTTTGTTTAACTGCAGACTCAATTACCTTTCGTTTGATATCACACACGCCATATTTTCACATAAACTCTAATTTTTGAAATCTACCCCCACCCTTTTATTTGGTTTCTGTTCGGTGGATTTTGTTCATTTTTAAATGGGACCATCTCGACTCAAGACCCAGCCTAGGTACCAAATTTCATTAAAATCGGCCAAGCGGTTTTTGAGTTATGCGCGTTGGTCGTTACAGACATACAGACAGACAGACAGACAGACAGACAGACAGACAGACAGACAGACAGACAGACAGACAGACAGACAGACAGACGGCGCAACAAAAAAGTTTCAAAATCATCTGAAACGCAAAGATATATAAAAATTTTTGAAATCGGATCAACTTTTTTTTTCTCGAAAAAATTAGGATCACCATAGCTCACACTACTATAGTATAGTATATGTGTGAGCTAAAATTTTGAAATCGGAGCAACTTTTTTTTTCTCGAAAAAATTAGGATCACTATAGCTCACACTACTATAGTATAGTATATGTGTGAGCTAAAATTTTGAAATCGGAGCAACTTTTTTTTTCTCGAAAAAATTAGGATCACCATAGCTCACACTACTATAGTATAGTATATGTGTGAGCTAATATTGGAAAAAAAATTATAAAACTTTTGCCTTTATAACGTTTTTTACCTTCCTTGCTCGATCTCGATAGATCCGATAGCTCCTAAACTGCTTAACCGATTTTCATAAAATTTTCAGGTATATAGCGTTCGCCACTGTAACGAGCTGATTAGATTTTGGTTAAAATCCATTGATTTTGGTTAAAATCCATTAATGCTAATGACAATATATTTAAAATATGTTAACTCTTCACTTATGAAGTTTTCGGAATATAGTAGATCACATTTTTCTCAATAATTCGTGTTATAATCAAAAACCTTATAGGAGCTTTAGTATATATTTACAAAAAACAGTTTCCAAGGCTCATATATCATGGAGTTCACTTGAAGTCTGCTAATAGGCTAGCTCGGAAGGTATCAATCCGTCGTGGATTTCCCATCTTGTTATCCTTTTCTTCTCTCTGCGCATTAGAAACTTGTCGCTCCTTCACTTACGGATACCTTCTTTTATTGTAAACGTTATTTTTAAAGGTTAAATTTGTATTGCGTTTTTTCAAATACTTTAGAATTTTTCTCAAAAACTTTTGTTTTGTTTTGTGAAAAATAAAAATCTAATATAAATAAATAAAGCAAAATTAATAAACAAAAAATTAAGGTTGTGTATTATGCTTATTTTTACTGTTTAAAAATCTCTTTCATCTGCCTGGATGGAAGTTATCTTTACCTTTATTAAAAATAACGGTAAGAGCCACGGATCACCTTTGTTTGATTATCCGTGGTAACAGTTGTCAAAATTGCTGTTATTTTAACCGACGCAAAAACACCCTATCAACTATTTATATTAATTGTTATTATTTATTTTTAGATTGTTTTGATTGCCGCCATATTCGCTCTCGCCATGGCGAAACCAGCACCCAGACCTCAATACTACGTCAGCCCTTACGGCGGCGCCTCTGTATATGGCGCTGGCGTCTACCCTTCAGCCTATAGCGTTTCATCCTACGACTATGCAGTACCTTCCGTTTATTCTGGATACACACCTTACGTAGCTGATCCCTACGTTTTTTATTAGATTTAGATTAGAATTAGCTCAGACTTGAGAATAGTTTATTTTTACAAATTACTTAAAATTAACTTAATTTAACTTACCCTTTGATCGCATTGTATAATTTAAGAGAAGTTCTTGTAAAAAATGTGTGGTTTTTTTACTTGGAAGTGTTTTTAAGGACATAAAATATGGTCTTTACATAAAATACTAATGAAAAACTGGAAAAATCTATGGAAATTTCTTCTTAAGTATGTCTAAGTTGGCTTAGTGTAGGTTAAATTAAGTTAATGTAAGATAATTGGTAATTTGTAAAGTTAACCTGATCTTTAGGATAATACATTTTTTGACCTTTATTGAAATGACATTTTGGCAAAAATTATTCTCATTCTTCTTAATTGTGATATCCAATCTACCTTGATTCTTGATTTAGAATTTTTTATATATTGTATACTTACCTAATAAGTTTTGTAAAAAATAAATTTAAGTACATATTAAAACTGGAATTTTATTTTGTGTTGAATAAACCTAAAATCTTTTGATGGTTTTTTGTAGAAAGCAAAATATTTATAAAAGTAATAGTCCACACTCTATTTCTTGGATAATTTTTCGTAAATATCATTTTTATTATTGCTGAGACTTCCAACTTTTTTCACTGTGAAAACTCTTGAAAATTATTCCTTCAAAGAGTAGGCGCTAATTGTTAATTTAGTGACTATAAAAAATTAATTAAGTATCAACAATTGGTTTTTGTTTAAGTCTAAAGATTTTATGTTATCAAACATGAAAGAATGTTTGTCCGACAAATGGAATAGTAGTTTACCTAACTAGTGCGGAAAGTGCCTTTTTTCCGCACGCGATTGCAGATGGCCAAACGACGCGATAGCGGAGTTTGGCCAGCAATCAAGTGCGGAAAAGACACTTTACGCACGAGTTAGGTACACTATTTTTTTCTATAAGCGTGAGGAAAAAACTAAAAATGAATCAGAAAATTATTTATATTCAAAACGTTTTAATCAAATCAATTATTATTATTCACATTCTAGCGGCTTCTAGAACTGACTGGGGTAGATCTTCGTCCGAAGAATCCATTGAAAATCTGATTTTTTTGTTTGAAAAATTCAAAAGACGCTTGTATCTGCAAAATTGGCTTTGTTTTGACAGTTTGTACTTTGTTGCTATGGTGATTTAAGATGCCAAATCTAAAGCCACTAGTGTTCATTGTTGTTTGACATTGACAATGACGATATTTATACCGGGGAGGTTTAAAACTTATAATTTGAACCTATTTTACTGAAAACTTTATTTTATCGAAAATATTGAAAATATTGCAGAATTTTAGTCAATTTGAATATTTTTAGGATATTTCGTGTGCTAGGAAAGATACAAATGTATTTTGAACGGTCTAAATGTTATAGAACACCTCAAAATCGTAACAAATTTACTTTTCCGCACTAGTGCGGAAAAAATATTTTTCCGCACTAGTGCGGAAAAGTGGCACTTTCCACACTAAAATGCGTGCGGAAAAGTGAACTTTTCCGCACGCTTATAGAAAAAAACACTTTCGTACTAAAAATAGTGTAGAAAATTTGATTTTTCGTAAGCCTGTGGGAAATAGCAAGTGTTTTAACGAAATCTAACATCTTACCTTTAATATCCACAGGTTTTTTTTAATTTTCTAAGCTAGTGCAGCAAACTAGGATTTTATACACTAAAAATAGTGTGAAAAGTCACATTTTTCATACGCTCGTAAAAAAAATAATTTTTGCTAATCATAGTTATCGTAGTTATGTGGAAAATTAGAAAAACCAGTGCTTTCTCATTTAAATTAGTTAAAAATTCAACCCCATCTAGTCTAAAATCCAGAGTTTGCATATCCAGGGATTCTGGCATCTATTTTCTACATGCGTACATAGTTTTGGATGATATATTGATTCACCTCCACAGTATAGACTTGTAGAGGCCCTCAAAAAATTTCAAATAAAAAGTTAATGTATGTGAAAGGGCGAGGACATCTAGTAATGGGGAGGCAGGAAAAACTGCATAAACTTTCGTGCATTTTGTTTATTGACTTTCTGGATACGTAATTTTAACCCTTAACTAGTATGGTGGAGTCCATAATGACCCAACGCATTATACGGCTTTCCGCAAATAATCGATAACTCGAAATAACAGTCACTTTTAAAACTCCGTAGATCTCGCTAATTTTTTGAATGAACAAAAATTTTTAATTACTTGATTTTGCGGTTCCGATATTTAATAATTTTTAGAGATAAATAATTATATCATAACAAAAACATTTCACGTAAAAAAGTAAAGTACGCGAAAATGGAATTGAAATAAAAGTAAAGCCAAGTCCTCCAGTACAAATTTCAAAAACAGGAAAATTAGTTTGGAAATTTTTTTCTTAAACTTTGCTATTACATCCAGACTTCTTTATGTTCAATTTAGCACTGTGCCTAAGAGTCATTTGCAGCCATAATAGACAAGTTTAGAAAAACATTTACAAACTAGTAAGAACCTTTCATTTTGAAATTTGTATTGGAGAACTTGGCTTTAATTTTAACTCAATTCTTTTTAAGGAATACCATTCTCGCGTACTTGGCTTTTTTTACATGAAATGTTTTTGTTATGATTTCACTCCGTTTTTAAAGGATTTTGGTTAATACTTAAATTTCAAAAATAGTAAAATATGCGCAATATTGTTCAACATTTTGCAATCCCTTAGTAAAAATTTTGAGGTTTTTTTCCTATGGTTTTATCATAGTTCCTATTAGCCCTCTAAAGCTCAGCTCTCTAGAGTTCCTGGAAGTGGGCAATGTTACTTTTACATAACTTTACATTTATAAGGGAAGGAAGTTATTTAAAATTTTTCGAATAGTTTTATCATCGTTCCTATCGGCCTTCCAAAGCTTAGCTCTCTAGCGTTTCTGGAAGTGGGCAATGTTACTTTTACATAATTTTACATGTATAGGGGAGGGGAGTAAATTAGAATTTTGGCGTTTGTTATTTTTTCCAAGGGTTTGTTCATAATTTCTATCAGTCTGGCAAATTTCAGTTTTATAGCATGTCCGGAAGTACAGTAGAATTTTGATGATCTATACATCAGTAAGTAAGTGAGTGGCAATTTCGACGTTTTTTTGAAATTTCGTAACTACTTTACTACTTTATGGAAGTCCATGAAACTTGGAGGGGTTCTGAACTCTATGAAGGTCTACGACTGTGCAAAGTTTGAGTTTCGTATATTATATTTTGTAACCCTATTAGCATTAAACTTACTATAGAATAAGTTTTACACATGGGCGCACCCAGGGGGGGTGCCTCGGGGCCGGGGCCCGGGCCCCCCAAGTCTTGGATTTTTTTACATATTTTCCACATATTTTATGAAAAAATACAAAAAATAGATTAAAATTCGACATCATGAGGCTTCGGACCCCCCCCCCCCCCCCCCAAGGGGCCTCGGGCCCCTCCCAAGACATATTCCTGGGTGCTCCACTGTTTTACAAACACATATAGTGAATATACCGAGTTTGAGGATGCACCAACTTATAGGCAACATCGCATTTCTACGGGGAAGTCCCGAGCTTCTGGGGAAATCCCTTATCGACATAAATATTCGGTAGAAAATACTTTTATTCATTATAATACGTGTAATACGTTGTGTCCGTGGCGTATATACGGGGGGGGCGGGTCTCCCCCCGAAGCAAAAATCTTTTTAGATAGCCTTCTGTTTTTTTCCGGTGTTTTATTATGATTTTTATAAATAAATATTCTCTTTTTTCTTATTTTTTAAATATTTAATATATTTCCAATATTTCCATATATTTCGAATGTTTCAGAAAATATTTCCAATGTTTCAGAAAATATTTCCGGAAATATTTCCGAAAATATATTTCTGGAAATTTTACAACACTAGTTGCAAGACTCGCCGGTACTCTATATGGTTCATATACTATTGGTTCGACTGAAATATATACGACCCCGTGCGACTACCGCAGGGTTAAAATTTACGTAATCTACGTTCCAACTTCTGTCGCCCCAATAACTATTTTATAAATTATATGCATAAATATTATATTATAAATATTAAAACTAATTTATTAAAATATATAGTTTTATATTTTTTGGGTATAAAGTTTTGATATGCGTGGAAAACATACACAATTAAAATGCCGGAACTAACTTTTGTTCTCTTTTTAATTGTTAATAAAATATATTATTTGAAAGCAATGTTGCCACTTTTGTTACATAAATTTCTCCATACCTACAATTATTTCAAAAACAAATTAAAGAGGAAATAAAAAGAAACATTTTTCGTTCTTAAAATGGTTCTTGGCGGGTACGGATGAATTATGAATTTATCAAAAACTACAGGATTATTGCAGGAAGGAGGGTAAGAGGGAGGTTACGAAAAAGATGGATAGACAATGTCGAAGATCAAGAATATGAGAATAAGAAAGTGGCAAAGAATCTGAGCAGAGAGGGCGAAATGGAGGGCTCTAGTTAATCAGGCTAACACCCATCAGGGGTTGTAATGCTACAGGTTACGAAAAAGGTGGATAGACAATGTCGAAGATCAAGAATATGAGAATAAGAAAGTGGTAAAGAATCTGAGCATGATGGCAAAATGGAGGCTTCTGGTTAATCAGGCTAAAGCCCATCAGGGAATGTTATGCCACTTGAAGAAGAATATCGGTTAACTGGCGTGGGGTATACATTGAAACCTCTCCTTGCGGACACCTCTTTTAAGCGGACACTCCCTTTAGGCGGACAAATTTTTTGGAACCACGCTTTTCCCTATTTCTTTACATGTAAAATTCACTCCTATAACCGGACACTCTAATAAACGGACGCGGACAATTTTTTTTAGTTAAAAATTTTTGAAACTTCCCTTAACCGGATGCGAACCTCTGACAACGGGACGGAGCGCTGCAAAACATAGGCATGAATATAATGTAGTATGTTGACAACAACGCAGCTGGGGAATTAGCTCTTTCCGTTTTAATGCGGAGACTAAATACTTCTGTTGTATTTACAACATATTTTATTCGGCGGGGGCGGGACTGCTGTGTTTTATTTTTATTGTTCAATTGGGTAGTAATAGATCTCTTTGAAATAGTGCCTGGTAAATACTTCTTGGTTAACGTGAAAAAATGGAAGTTGTTAACGTTTCGGAGACGGAACATCTATCAGCACGAAAAATCGCTGAAAAATTTAATGTCGGAAAAATTCATATATATATATATATATATATATATATATATATATATATATATATATATATTTATCGGTTTCACAACGTTCTACGTCTTCCGATACCCAATCTCCACTCGTTTCTGTTTGCCCATAATTCATCATCTAGGCCTCTTCTTCTTATTTCACTATCTCTTCCTTCTCTCCAGCTTCTCCTCGGCCTTCCTCGTTTTCTTCGGTCAGTTGGTTTCCATTGTAATATTTGTTTAGGTAGTCTTCCATCATCCATTCTTTGTATATGTCCGTACCACACCAGTTGTTTTGTTCTTATATCATCCACTAGAGTACGTTCACCCACTGTCATAATTTCTCTTATTCTTTGATTGGTAACTCTTTCTCTTTTTGATTTCCCTGCTGCTCTTCTCCAATAGTCCATCTCCGTAGCGGAAAGCATTTTTGCTGTTCTATCTTTGATTGGCCATACTTCTGAGCCGTATGTAATAATACTTTTTACAATGGTGTTATATACAAGCTTTTTGTTATGTTTTGATATACTTTGGTCCCAAATTATTCCATTTAATAAAGTTATTGCTTTTCTTCCTTGTACGTTTCTATCTTTTATAGCTTTGTCTAGTGTTCCGTCAGCTGTAATTTTTAGACCCAAGTATTTATACTCATCACAGGACTGAATTCGCTGCCCAGTATTTAAGGTTAGATCCTGTTTCGTTCCACCAATACACATATACTCTGTCTTATTGATATTAACCTCTAGTCCCCACTTATTGTACTCTTCTATTAGTTTGCGTATCATATATTCGAGGTCGTCATAATCCTGAGCCACCACTATCTGATCATCGGCGAAACATGAAGTATACAAGGTGGTTTCATCCAACGGAATTCCCATGTTTTGGCATTTTCTCTTCCAGACTTTAAGGACCTGTTCCAAATATATCTTGAAGAGCGTAGGCGAGATACAGCAACCTTGTTTAAGACCTTTATTTACTTGAAAGCCTTTGGTTAGTTTTGCTTTTATTTTAACTTTTGCCTTACTATTGCAGTATAACTCTTTGATGGCCTTAATTAGTTGTACGCTTATGTTTGTCTTTTCCAACGCTTTCCAAAGTAGATTTAGTGGTATACTATCATATGCCTTCTGCAAATCTACGTAAAGCAGATGGAGCTCTTGTCCGTATGCCATTTTCTTTTCAATAACTTGGGTTATACAAAAGAGATGATCTGAAGTCGATCTACCCGCCCTGAAACCAGCTTGTTCTTCTGCCTCCATATCTTTATATTCGCTCTCCACTTTATTTCTTATTATTTTGCCATATATTCTGCTTAGCGTACTAGTTACAGATATACCTCTATAATTGTCACATATATCTTTCCTTCCTTTTTTGTGTATTGTGGATATATATGACGTTTTCCACTCAGTTGGTACTACAGCTCCATTTAAATATCTTTGGAAAAGATTCTAATCTCCAAAACAATTCTTCAGTGCCATATTTAATAAGTTCAGATGGGATATTTCCGGGTCCGGCAGATTTACCGCTTTTTAATGTTTTGCACACGTTTTTGACCACAGATATTGTGAGGGGTACTGGAGATCCCATCGTTCTAATGATATTGTCTCTTTCGTCTTCCTTGAATTCTGCTCTATCTTCAGTTAAAAGTTTTTTTAAAATGCTCATCCCATTCTTTGTCTGGTATTGGGAAAAATTCAAGCAGCGGAAATTGTTAATAAATATATATTGAAATTTCGCAGTTCTCTCTCATAAGCGGACACCTCCAATAAGCGGACAAAATCGACAGAACCGTGAGTGTCCGCTTATGGGAGGTTTCACTGTACTTGGTTTTATAAATAATTTCGCAACCAAAATATTTAGGAAGACAAATTTAGGATACATTTTCATTACTGCATCTCTTATTAAGTTAAATCAGATAAGAAAGCTCTGTTGGCCCATCTCCTTTGTCTTGGGTGGTATATACGTATCGCTGATTCCTACTCATCACCTTTGATATTATAACTTTATAAGGTATTTTGCCAGAATTTCCGATATCTGGTGGGCCAATAAGAGCAAAGAGCTTGGAATTTTCCAGCTTAAAGTGCCACCTTGCGTAATAGGTAAATGACCGCCCACGCATGACGTACGACAGGAAGAAACACGCCCAGCATCCTATTCTTTTATTTATTTAATATCTGCCACCCACATAGCACCAAAATCACATCAAGATTAAATTGACGTGAATAAAAATAACAAAGTTTTTTTTTACTTGAAAACAACCTCATACCATGTAATATTTATTTTGTTAAATCTACATGCTTAAAGATAACTTAAAAACAAGAAGAAATCAAGCTATAAAAATCCACTTTTTGCTGAAGTTTCTGGTGCTATGTATATAACGTGTTTTTTACCCTCGAATTTTCATGTACCAAATTCACACTTAAAAAGTCCTCCACAACATGTTCTAAAACGCCACTAGATTAAGACTTCTAGAACCTACTAACTTTCTGCGTCTTTTTTGGTCACGTTTTTTTTAATAACATTTTTTTAACTTAAAAGAGACGCGAAATGAAGTTATAAAAGTTCACTAGTTTAAGACTACAACACTTCAAGCCAATTTTAAAGATGGCGCTCAAGGCAAGACAAAATATCTATATATCTATCTATATATACATTATGTTTTTTTTAAAAGCTAAACAAGATTTTTTTAAAGTAAACACTATCACAGAGTATTAATGTGTCTTTATCAGGTTAAATGACTGATGCATCCTGATCGTAAAGGATCAGGGATCAGTTTCTTATAAGGTTTTTGGAGTTTAGAGGCCTGATAGATTTCGTCAAAGTGAAAAATCCCAACAATAGGTGGCGCTGCTGCTAGTAAAATCTTAAAATTATTCGGTAGAAAAGCCATGCAAGTCGCGTTTTAAAATTCGTGTAGAAAAGCCGTGAATCTAATGTGATTTTAACGTTGATAAAAATCACTTGAAACTAACGTAAAAAAGTGCTGTTTTAATTTGATAATGGCGTTATTACAACGCAGTTTTAAGCAACGTTATTTTTTATAACGTTAATGAATGACCTATTAAGCTTGTTTTCATATATGAAATAAATGTTTTTTCTAGCAGCTTTTAAAATCAACGTTTGTTTTTTCTCGCGCCTTTTTTACGTGTTAAACACGTGATTGTGCTATGTGGGCAGTGGCGTATATAAGGGGGGGTTGGGGGGCCCTGGGCCCCCCCGAAGCTAAGGTTTTTTTGTTGATATTTTTCACTTATTTCATGAATACAAACATAAAATAGCATAAAATACGGACTCATGGGGTCTCAGGCCCTCCCTGAAACTGTTCGGGCCCCCCCTGAAACATTTTTCTATATACGCCACTGATATCTACCAAATGGTCGATGAACCCTTGCCTAATCGTTAAGGATGTGTCAAAATTAAGGAAATTTTTGCGACATTATTGAGTTACTTATTAATATTAACTCGAGTGTACAGTCACCCACTTTTTTAATGTCATCTTATTTTTTCCAGTTTTGTAAAATACTAAGAAACTGTGCGTTATTTGAAAAAACTGCATCGTTTTAATTAGTTTCATGGTTAATAAGTGGTCAATCTAAAAGATATCACAAATAGCATGAAAATCCTAATAGAACGAATACAACATTCCACTCTATATTACGTTTATAGACTTCAGAAAAGCTTTAGAGAGCATTGAGCACTGGGCGGTAAAAGCACCTTTAATTAATAGCCGAAAAGATCACAGATACACAGACTTAGTAGCCTATATATTATATAGCGAAGCAATAACATCAATCAAAATCCACGAAGAAACCAAACCAATCTTCATAGGAAAAGGTTTGACACAATATCCCCTAAACTATTTAACCAGGCCCTAGAAGATGTCTTTAAAAACTTAGATTGGGAAGAAATAGGCATCAAAGTTTCCGGACAATACTTGAGCCACCTAAGATATGCTGATGATATTGCCTTACTAACAGGTAAAAAATAAGAACTGATAAAAAGCTACGCTTGAGTATAAACTGCACTAAAACTAAAATCATAACAATAAACCAAAAGAAAATAGAACTAGTAGAGGAATATATTATATACCTGTTTTTGTGGAAAACTAAAAAAATCTGTACAAAACATGCAAGCGGAATTTACCGATGATGTGATTTTAAATATGTTGCATGCATAAGGTGGGGAATTTGCACTTAGATCTTATAGCCCACAGTGGCGTGTCGTATAGGGGGCCCCCCGCCCCTCTGCGCTTGGCGGCCGTGGCGTCCTTTGAGAAAAAAATAGAAAAACTAAATTTAACGCAAAACCAAATGGTGCCCCCGCCCTTTTATCCCCGAAACGCTACTGATAGCCCATATTGGCCTTGACACATACATCATTTTGGGTGGAAAATCTAAAATTTGTATATTTTGCCACTTAGATCATTTAGCTTGGCCACTCTACAATTATTAAACTAAAAAAAAGAAAACCAAACAGCTAAAATAAAGAGACGAGTAAGATTGGCCTGGGCAGCATTCGGTAAATTAAGCTACATATTAAAAATTAAAAAATCACCTCAGTACCCCAAAACGAAAGTGTATAATCAAATATGGATAAGGTAACAAAAGCCCAAAGATCAATGGAAAGACAAATGTTACATGTAAAACTAAAAGGAATGAATAGATAGGAAATAAAAAAAAGTAAGGGATGTCAGAGGAGAAGTAGCAAAATTAAAATGGAAATTTTCCGGTCATAATATCAGACAGAAGGACGATCGATGGAACAAGTGTATTGTAAACTGGACACCTTGGGAAAATAAAAGAAGTAGGGGAAGACAACAAATAAGATTTGATTTGGACGATTTGAAGAGACATGCAGGAGCTAGATGGATAAACACGGCGACAGACAGAGAAGAATGGAAGATATTTGGTGAGGCCTATATCCAAAGATGGATCGAAGAAGGCTGGATAGATAGATAGATTCCTTATTTCAAGCACTAGTGATTTTTGGATTATAGAATTGAATTGAAAAACCCTGTAGCCTAGGGTCAAATCACTACTATGTATGTGGAAAATTCGTTTAACTGACAACATTGTATTAAACATATCTCTTTTTGTTGCTAGTTTCCTGATAATTTATAATATATTGGAATGTCGAGTAAGCGCAATATTTTGGCAACATTTAATAGGAGGTGTAATTATATTGTATAATTTATAAAAAATAAATAATTTATAATAAAATTTTAGGCGAATTTATAGTAATAAGTCTCTATCTGTTTATTTAGCCTTCTTCGATCCATCTTTGGACATCGACCTCACCCAATATCTTTCACTCTTCCCTGTCTGTCGCCGTGGTCAACCATCTACTTCCCGCATGTTTCTTCAAATCGTCCGCGCATCTCTTTGGGGTCTTCCTTTACTTCTTTTATTTTCCCAAGGTCTCCAGTTTATTAATACATTTGTTCCATCGATCGCCTTTCTGTCTGATATTAAGACCGGCAAATTTCCATTATAATTTTGTTACTTCTCCTCTAGCATCCCTTACTTTTGTTTTATTTCTTATCAATTCATTCATTTTTCTCTGTTAGCTTTTTATTATTATAATTTATATAGCATTTATTGTAGTAAAATATATACGTTTTGTTTAAAATATTAAAATATACAATACAATAAATACGGTTTTGCCCACAAGAGTAATTTCGCGCGTGGGCTTTACTTGTAACATTTATCTTTCCGTTGATCTTTAAGCTTTTGTTAATTGGCTATACACTTTCGTTTTGAGGTACTGAGGATATTTTTTATTTTTTAATATGTAGCTTAATTTATCGAATGCTTCCCAGGCCAATCTTACTTGTCTCTTGATTTCAGCTGTTTGGTTTTCTATTTTTAGTTTAATAACACTGGTCGGCATGAAAATCGGCCCTGACATAATTCTTACCGATTCTTATGTAAAATGACCTCCTGAATCCAAATATGAACTCCGTTTTTCCCCATCACCCCCCATTTTCGGGGGAGACCCCCCTACCTATTTTTACTGCTTTTTGGTAATTTGGTGTGACGGAAAGGATTTTTGTGGCCCTAACATCATTATTTCTGAGACACTGGAGAGTTTAGAATTCTCAAACATTAATATTTATAGCAAGGTGGTAAGCCAATTGTTGGGGGGGGGGGGGTGTTTTGCATAAATGGTAAATGGAGATTGTCGATTTTATCGTTTTATATGCATTTTCTAATTATTTTTATAAAATTTTAGCTGCCAGCAGCTTAACGGTAAAGGTAATAAACGTTATAGCAAACTATAAAGCAACATATTAGTATATAAAAGTATATCTATATATGCAGAAACCACTGGCATATACAAAAAATCGCCTTGGACGGGCTTGGAAATTTTTTCCACTTTTATTAACATATTAAAAAGTAGGAAAATAAATAGTTTTAACATAATCTATTTTTAGATACTTGGGGGGGGCTTTCGCCCCCAAGCCCCCCTCCCGCCTTGTATACGCTTGTTGGTGCAAGCAATGAATTTCCTATTTTTCATTTTCTTTTCCTTTTCTGCGCGTTTAAAATAATTTAAATTTTCGCGCTCTTAAATATGCATATGGGTTTTCACGGCACCGCACACGTGCAAGGACAAGCAGCGCCGCGATGAGTGCGCAAACAACCACCGTCACAACAAGACACTAGAAAAATCACGTTCTCAAAAAAGTGAATTTTGAGGTGAAAAACTGGACGTTTAAACGTTGACTGGAGCCGCAAGAGAGTCCGAGGTAGGTGCCTTTTCATATAAAATTCCATATGTATCGTAACTTTCCATTTACAATCGTCAATACCGACAATTATTTTTAAATGTGCTTGTAAAGCCAAACCGGCGACCTGTCGAAGGAAATTCCATTATTTTTCAGTACTTGCACGCACAACGCTCATGCAGAAACTATAATAAAAAAATTAAATATTTTTGCTTTATTTGAGAATGGGACAGCCGAGCACGGGACAAACATTACATTGTACGGAACTGGCCTTTGCGAGAAAGATTTACTCCCGGTCAGAAAAATGTCGCCAACGATCCTTATTAGTCCCGCAAGGTAATATTTACTTGCCGCCTTTGCACATCAAACTGGGAATGTTCAAACAGTTTGTAAAAGCACTGGACAAAACAGGCGACGCATTCATATTTTTGAAAACTAAATTTCCTCGTCTTAGTGAGGCTAAAATCAAGGAAGGTGTTTTTGTGGGGCCCCAGAATAGACAACTTTGTCAAGATTCGACGTTTATTGAACACCTGAATCAAAAAGAAAAACGAGCTTGATTTGCATTCCAAAACGTCTCGTCTGTAAGAACTTTTTGGGTAACCATAAAAGTGATGATTATGTCGCTCAGGTCGAGGAATTGCTCTTAGCGTACAAGGCCATGGGATGTAACATGTCCCTTAAAGTGCACTACCTTCTCTCGCATCTGGATTTCTTTCCTGAAAAATTAGGAGCAGTCTCGGATGGATACGGGGAACGATTTCAGCAAGACATCGCTAAGTTGGAAAGCGGTTTTCAGTGAAATGCAAGCATGTTGGCGGAGTACTGATGGTTGTTGAAACGAGAGGGTTGTACCTTAAGGTATAAAAGGAAAGCAAGCACCAAGTGAAGGTACGAAAGTTCTTATTTATCAGTGGCGCACCCAGGAATATGTCTTGAGGGGCCCGACGCTTCTATAGCCTCATGATGTTGAATTTTAAGCTATTTTTTGTGTTTTTTTATGAAACATGTGGAATATATGTAAAAAATTATAAGGCTTGGGGGGGGGGATGGGCCCCAAGGCCCCCTCCTGGGTGCGCCCATATATTTATTATTGTTTGAAACTAAAATAACTCTCTTTATACTTAAAAATTTAAATTTATGTCGATAATGTTATAATCATTATCGAAAAATGATAAAAATAGGTAAAAGGGCTGCTCCCTCAAAAATGGTGGGTGGTAGAAGAAAACGCAAGTTGTATAGGGATTCAGGGCGTCATCTTACATAAGAATCAGCGGAAATAATGCCAGGGCTCAAGAATTTTTTTTTGCAGACCAGTGTAATTTGTCCCAGGTATATATATTCCTCTACTATTTTCTCTTGGTTTATTCCGATCGTCATATCTTCATCTGTATTTGTTTTGATTTTAGTATTAGTGTAGTTTATCTGTTATTAAGGCGATATCATCATCATATCTTAGGTGGTTCAAGTATTGTCCGTTTACTTTGATGCCTATTTCTTCCTAATCTAAGTTTTTAAAAATTTATAGTAATAAGTACTTAATTAAATGTATCTTGGACCAATTTTTAGCTCACACGTATACTATAACTATAATAGTAGTGTAAGCTATTGTGACCGTGTCAAAAATAAGAAAAAGAATGTTCCTCCGATTTCAAAAATTTCTGTATATCTTTGCGTTTTAGATGACTTTAAAACTTTTTTGTCGCGCCGTGTGTCTGCAACGACCAACGCCCATAGCACAGATGTTACTTGGCCGATTTTAATGAAATTTGGTAACTATGTTTGGTTTTGGCTCTAGATGATCCTATTTTGGAAATGACTAAAATCCACCGTACATAATTGTGGGGTACTATATTAAAAGTAACTGTGCATAAAGATAAAAAAATACATTAGTTTGTTGTATTCAGTGGTCCCACATAGCACAATCACGTGTTTAACACGTAAAAAAGGCGTGAGAAAAAAAAATCGTTGATTTTAAAAGCTGCGAGAAAAAAACGTTTATTTCATATATAAAAACAAGCTTAATTGGTCATTCATTAACGTTATAAAAAATAACGTTGCTAAAAACTGCGTTTTAATAACGCCTTTATCAAATTAAAACAGCAATATTTTTACGTTAGTTTCAAGTGATTTTTATCAACGTTAAAATCACATTAGATTCACGCCTTTTCTACACGAATTTTAAAACGCGACTTGCATGGCTTTCCTACCGAATATTTTTGAGATTTTACTAGCAGCATCGCCACCTATAGTCGGGATTTTTCAATTTGACGAAATCTATCAGGCAGTGCTTTGGCCTCTAAACTCCAAAAACCTGTTAAGGGACTGATCCCTGATCCACGATCACGACGTATGTGTTTCCACATAGCACTATCACGTGTTTAACACTTACAAAAGGTGTAAGAAAAAAAACGTTGATTTTAAAAGCTGCTAGAAAAAAACGTTTATTTCATATATGAAAACAAGCTTAATAGGTCATTCATCAACATTATAAAAAATAACGTTGCTAAAAACTGCGTTTTATTAACGCTATTATCAAATTAAAACAGCAATGTTTTTATGTTAGTTTCAAGTGATTTTTATCAACGTTAAAATCACATTAGATTCACGCCTTTTCTACACGAATTTTAAAACGCGACTTGCATGGCTTTTCTACCGAATATTTTTGAGATTTTACTAGCAGCAGCGCCACTTATTGTCGGGATTTTTCACTGACGAAATCTATCAGGCAGTGCTTTGGCCTCTAAACTCCAAAAGAAGGAACTGATCCCTAATCTACGATCACTACGCATCTGTTATTATCCTGATAAAGACACATTAATATACTGTGAAAGTGTTTTTACTGTTAAAAAATCTTGTTTAGCTATATATTTTGTCTTGCCTTGAGCGCCATCTTTAAAATTGTCTTAAACTAGTGAACTTTTATAACTTCCTTTTGCGTCTCTTTTAAGTTAAAAAAATGTTATTACAAAAACGTGACCAAAAAAGACGCAGAAAGTTAGTAGGTTTGAGAAGTTTTATTCTAGTGGCGTTTTAGAACATGTTGTGGAGGACTTTTCAAGTGTAAATTTGGTACATGAAAATAACGAGGGTAAAAAACACGTTATATACACAGCACCAGAAACTTCAGCAAAAAGAACATTTTTATAGCTTGATTTCTCCTTGTTTTTAAATTATCTTTAAGCATGTAGATTTAACAAAATAAATATTACATAGTATGAGGTTGTTTTAAAGTCAAAAATAACTTTGTTATTTTTGTTCACGTGAATTTAACGTTGATGTGATTTTTGTGCTATGTGGGGTGTTACACTGGGGGGGGGGGGATCTCCAAGCAGACGTGTCCCCTTGGACCTAAATAGGTAAAAATTAAATTATACATTATTCGTGTGACCTTTGGTGCCCGTAAACTGCAGAGTACTTTAACAGCCATCAGATCGCCGATATTTAAAAATTTTAAAGTCAATAACCAGATTTTAAAAGTCATTGCCCACTAAAAAACACCCCATTTGGTTTATATTGTTACTGAAACCTTAATATAATAAAAAAATACCTGTGATAATGCTCCACTGATTTATTATTAAGTAGGGGAAACTGGGGTGGTGAAAACACAACAACCAGTAAATTATACATTATTCGTGTGACCTTTGGTGCCCGTAAACGGCAGAGTACTTTAACAGCCATCAGATCGCCGATATTTAAAAATTTTAAAGTCAATAACCAGATTTTAAAAGTCATTGCCCACTAAAAAACACCCCATTTGGTTTATATTGTTACTGAAACCTTAATATAATAAAAAAATACCTGTGATAATGCTCCACTGATTTATTATTAAGTAGGGGAAACTGGGGTGGTGAAAACACAACAACCAGTGGCTTATATAGCAGAGCCTCTTGTAGATATTTTTCACATTTTTCATGAATAAAAACATATAATGGCATAAAATAAGGCATTATTAGGTCTATGTTAAAGAGTTGACTCTTTAACATAGCATTGGAATATGTAATTAGGAACTCCAAAATCGAGAAGCCATCTGCTTTCATCAAGAGGGACCCAATCTACGCCTGGCCTTTGCAGACGATGTTGATGTGATTGGCAATAGCAGGATCAACCTCAAGGAATCCTTCATAAAGTTCGAAAAGGAAGCAGAAAGGATAGGCCTCAAAATAATCGAAGACAAGGCCAAGTATATGTACCTCAGCAGAAATAATCGTGATAATGAACCGAGATAGAGTAGGACAAAACTTCACCATCGGAGACTACAACGTTGAACGGACAAGACAATTTAAAGATCTGGGTAAAAGTGTAAGTGAAAACAACGACATCACAGAAGAAATAAATAACAGGATACAGGCTGCAAACAGATGCCTTTTTGCTCTCCAAAATCTAATAAAATCTAGAATACTTACCAGGAAAACCAAGCTGAACATATACAAAACAATTATAAGGCTAACGGTTGCAAATGAGGAACGACTCAAGGTCTTCGAAAGGAAAGTGCTAAGAAAAATATTTGGCCCAACCAGAGACGAAAATACAGGGCAGTATAGAATAAAAACCAACCAAGAACTCAAAGAACTCCACACTGAGACCAGCATAATAAACGAAATAAAGGCCAGGAGACTACAGTGGGCAGGACACGTTAAAAGAATGCCAGGTGATAGAATGGTAAAACTGGTGTGGGAGGAGGTTCAGTCGACCTCGCTTCAGATGGAGGGATAATATTACAAAAGACCTAAAAGCCATGGAAATAGAGGATGGCCCTGATCGGATGCTGGATAGAGAAGGATGGAGACGTGTAGTCGAGTCGGCAAAAACCCACCCAGAGTTGTGAAGCCACAGATGATAATGATGATGATTATTAGGTCTCCCCCCTCCTGAAACCGAACCGAACCGAACCGAATCGAACCAACCCCCCCCCCCCCCCGAAACTGTCAGACAATTTAATACAGAAATGTTTCATAAACAGTACGAAGAAACCATAGCTATGATACCTAACAAGTGCAGAAAGTCGATTTTTCCGCACGCAAATGCCTTTACCAAGGAATAATTATACAAAAATTCAATTTGCATCTATTTTTTTCAAGTTTCGGGGTTTTTTCACCTAATATACTGGGCTATTAGCACAACTCAGCTGCTATGCACAATATGAATGACACCTTAAAAATTGTTTATTTGGTGAAGGAAATTTGAACTGTTTTAACGTGCCTCGTGTTTGAACCTGGCCCACTTACTCCTATGGGTAAAATAACATTTTTAAAAGATTCTGCGAATTTTAATCATGTTTGGTTTGACAAAAAATATAAAAAAATTCGATCAAATTCGAGACAAAAGAATGAATTCTGGAAATAAAGTTATTGAATTTTGATGCTTGATTAAGTTTTTTTCCGAACTTCCGTGTTTCCTCTATAGGGATTATTCCTTTGTTAGAATGTAAGCTGATATCAAATAAAACTTTCTCAAATAAACTATATAAGTATAAAAAAGTACATATACTGGGTGATCAAATTACTAGAAATTATAAATATGTAATCACAAATAATTGTCAAGAAGCCTTATTTCTACGGTCGGGTCGTGCGGAATATTTTCCGGAATATTTTTGGTGCAAAAAACCTTTCTGCTCATCTGGGAGCGCGGCAGTGCCACTTCAAGTTTGCGCAAATTGCTGTACCACCTTTTTTAGAAAATTTTCAGCCCATCATAATTGACCTCTCTATAATTCTACACAGTCGTACCCACTGACAGAGTAAATAATGTCTCCTAGTTTCATGGACTTCCATAAAGCAGTAAAGTAGTTACGAAATTTTAAAAAACGTCGAATTTGCCACTCACTTATTTATAGATCATCAAAGTTCTACTGTACTGTACTAGACATGCTATAAAGCTGAAATTTGGCAGACTGATAAAAACTATGACAAAATTAAAGAAAAAAATTAAAAACACTAAAACTTTTATACTCTGCCAATCTATGGGCACCTAAGCTCACACTGGGTACTATACTTATAGTGTATCTACGTGAAAGCTAATATAACTAAAAACTGAAGTATGTTTTATTGAACTCCAGACTTAATTACCTTTCGTTTGATACCACACAAGCCATGTTTTGACTTAAACTCTAATTTTTCAAATCTACCCCCACCCTTTTTTTTTAAACTAAAATGTATTTTGTTTAACCCCAGACTCAATTACCTTTCGTTTGATATCACACACGCCATATTTCCACTTAAACACTAATTTTTGAAATTTACCCCCCCCTTTTTTTTTAAATAAACTAAAATGTATTTTGTTTAACTCCAGACTCAATTACCTTTCGTTTGATATCACACACGCCATATTTTTTCTTAAACTCTAATTTTTGAAATCTACCCCCACCCTTTTATTTGGCTTGTGTTCGGTGGATTTTGTTCATTTTTAAATGGGACCATCTCGACCCAAAACCCAGTCTGGGTACCAAATTTCATTAAAATCGGGCAAGCGGTTTTTGAGTTATGCGCGTTGGTCGTTACAGACAGACATACAGACACACAGACAGACAGACAGACAGACAGACAGACAGACATACAGACAGACAGACAGACAGACAGACAGACAGACAGACAGACGGCGCAACAAAAAAGTTTCAAAATCATCTGAAACGCAAAGATATATAAAAATTTTTGAAATCGGAGCAACTTTTTTTTTCTCGAAAAAATTAGGATCACCATAGCTCACACTACTATAATATAGTATATGTGTGAGCTAAAAAAAAAAATTAAAAACACTAAAACTTTTATTTACTTCCCTCCCCTGTACATATTAAGGTATGTAAAACTATTATTGCCCGATTCTAGAGATTATACAGTTAGAATTTTTACTTTTATTTCCCCGAGAATGATAATAACCATGTACCACACGTATTATATACAGTATTTTATTTATAAGTGTGCGGTAAAGTATCGTTTACCGCGGCTCTGGAACGAAATAGCGATGTACAAAATAGCGACGTACGAAATAGCGAGTAATGAAATAGCGACTATCAAAATAGCGATGTATCAAAATAGCGTTTGTAACAAAACAGCGACATATCAAAATAGCGATATATCAAAGTAGCGACAACCAAAATAGCGACAATCAAAATAGCGATGTATTAAAATAGCGATGTATCAAAATACCGAATCAAACCAAACCAATCCAAACCCAAACGAACCGAAATGCGCTATTATAGCCTGCGGTATTTTGACTATATCAGCTTATTTTTTCAAAAAAAAACTTCCCTGATTCTTTTCGGAGATCCTAGAGGGTGTGAATCCGAACCGAACCGATCGGAACCGAATTCGGTTCGGTTCGGATTCACACTCTCTAGGATTCCGGAAAAGAAGTCTGGAGAGTTTTTTTTTGAAAAAATATGCTGGTTCGGTTTGTTTCGGTTCGGTTTGGTTCGGATTCACACCCTCTAGGATCCCGGGAAAGAAGTCAGGAAAGTTTTTTTTTTAATTTCTTAGAAAGAACTAACCTCCGTATCATAGTTTTTGAGATAACTTTTTGACACTCATCAGCTGTTTACCATAACAAATAGCATAGGCCAACGAAAAAAAGTAGTAAAAAGTTGTCTCAAAAATAATGATATGAACTTTATATGCCAAAACGGAACCGAAATATCGCTATTTTGATAGTCGCTATTTTGTTACATCGCTATTGTGATAGTCGCTATTTTGGTACATCGCCATTTTGATAGTGGCTATTTTGTTAAATCGCTATTTTAATAGTCGCTATTTTGTTACATCGCTATTTTGTTACATCGCTATTTTGTTACAATCGCTATTTTGTTACATCGCTATTTTGTTACAATCGCTATTTTGTTACATCGCTATTTTGTTACATCGCTATTTTGATAGTCGCCCATTCATTACATCGCTATTTTGATTGTCGCTATTTCGATACCGCAATTTTAATACTCGCTATTTTGTACATCGCTATTTCGTTCCAGAGCCGTTTACCGTAGTCACTTGCATGGGTTTCATTACCACACGCCGTACGGTAAGTTCAATATCACTGCAATTTAAGCGAGTGCGGTGAAGGACATTTTTCAGCACGCGTAAAGATAAATACAGGGTGTCCCAACTTAAAGGTAAGAGAGGCGTCGGACACGTCGATTTTGTTTGCGAGTGGGACACTTTTTGGCTAACTTGAAATTTTTCTAGCACGCTTCATCTTCGAGGGGCATACTTTACCCCTATATTTTGAATGGGGAAAGTGGGTCTTGTGAGACCTTGTTTTGAAGTTTCCTTGAAAAATTTTGAAAATACATCGATTAATTTTTGAGATATTTGATTTCAAATTTAACATGGAATGATAAAATAAAAATTAAATCCGAAAAACATAAAATTCTGATTAAATTTTTATTTCAAAGTTCATGTTAAATTTGAAAGTTTGAAGGCAATTGGCTCAAAACCTTTTGTAAAGATATTCAAGAGAGCTTCAAAACAAGGCATCACTAAACCCACTTTGCCTATTCAAAATATAGAGGTAGCGAATACCCCTCGAAGATGGTGCGTGCTACAAAAATTTCAAATTAGGCCAAAAATGCCCCCCTCGCAAACAAAATCGACGTGGCCGAGCGTTTCACCAAATTCGCACGAAAAATACCCAAAAACGCCTCTCTTACCCATTAGTTGGGACACCCTGTATATTTGTATGTTGCCTAAATTTAATAAAAAACAAAATTTATAAATCGAAATATTTTATTATAACAATGAATATTTATTTATACAGTATATACATAATATAACTGTTTACTTTAGTTTATTAAATTTAATAAGGCACTTTATCGTAACAATAACTACACTTTTAATTTAAAATTTGCTATACAAAAACATTTAAATATATTTTTTTAGATTGTGACTCTTTTTGCACCAATATTTTGGTTTTTTTGAAAATTCTAAAAAAACGTCAACTGAAATTTTTAACATGCAACATTTTTGTAACACAAAAAAATTGAAACAGACCCTTGGAAATTGGTATCTAGTCACACGCAACATTTGAGTTTTTTTTACAATTTATAAAAAAGAAATCCTATTCCTAAAAAAATATTTTTTTTAGGCATATGTTAAAAATATTATTTAAATGCATTTAAATTTATTTTTGTTTAAAAAAAATTATTACAGACCTTTGAAAAGCTTTCTAATCAGGTTCTACAAGTGGGATCTGCTCATTTGAAAATATGTGGCAATACCCCTTTCGGTTCCTATTAAAAATTTTAGTTAACGTGTTTTTGGATTTCTTCAAAACACCAAAAAACTCAACCCGCTAGCGGTATCCTTTCATTTAAAATCGTCACCCTGTATAGATAAAATGAAAGATCATTTAAAATAAAATCCCTTTTAATGTAATTAGTTTTTTTTGCACGAATTTAAATTTTTTTGCTTTTAATTAGCTCTTGTACTTATTATTTACTATTTTTTTTTCCATCGGCAGCTAAAAAACATAAAGAAGAATTTTTTATTCTTTTTTCCCACGCAAAATGGATTTCGTGGATTTCGAGCAGTAATGTCCAAGAGATTATTTGCTAAAAAAAAGATAACCCCTATAATTTTTTTTTTAAAAACCCTGTAGAAGTTTCCGTTTTAAAGTCTTAAAAAACTGCTTTCTTAAAAGCACACTGTATAACAAGTACAATACAATATTTAACACATGTAGTAGGTAACTAAAAATATATTATAGATAAAAACTTAATAAAATATATCCATCGATATATAAAGTTTGGTCAAAAATATTTTACTAGACTTACACTTAATTATTATTACTTTATTAGAATGTCTTAAATTCACAAAAGAATTTTAATTTATTCCAGTCTTGTTGCAAAACTTTAAAAATAGTTTTATTAATTCAAAAACACCTTAATTTACAATCACATTTATATTTTATTTGACTTCTGGGAACCCTTTGAGTAGGTAACCCAGAAATACCTTTTACATATGTGTAGCTTGTTGGAGTTCTTAGAATACTTTTTTGAGCAATAGAAGATTTTTTTGATTTTTTGTTTCCAATGCTAGAATGCGATATGTCCTTTGAAGCACTAGAATTGCTTCTGGATCTTGAATACAGGGTAAAATTGGAAAACAAGATTTGCAAACATTCACTTGAAGAAGGGTGTTGATGGTGCGATCCACTTTCATCGCTATCGTCTGATAAATCGCTAAAACCTGGTGATGAATGATTTGGAGACAAGCTTCTAGAACTGTACCGTGTTCTTCTCTTTCTAGATTTCTTAAATTTGTGATCACGAGATTCGAAACTGGCACTAGAAGATCTTGATTCACTTCCGGTACTTGATAGACTTCCGTGAGATCGTATGGATAGTTTTTTACCGATCGCACTAAATATGTTTACACTAGGCTTGAAATCATTTGATTTAGCTTGGGATAAAATTTCTTCAGATACTTTTGTTTTCATATTAAGATTTAAAGTTTGTAATTCAATTTCGTTGTTTACCATGTTAAAATCGGATTTGCTTTTTTATGAAAAAATATTTTATTCACATATGCACAATATTTTTATTTTTGTTGTGATGTTATTTATCAGCAATGCGACATTCACTGCGAAATATGCTGTCTTTGCTTTACAGCTTTCGCAGATGTTTCTGATCTCTATACTCCCTGTTACGACTGAGAGTCGAAGCTTGTTTACGTCTGCTTTTATGGAAAATGGTTAGACGTGCAGCGCATGGAGACTATGGAGGATGGCCATATGCTGTTCATGGACCAAGGATGCTGTGAATTTTTATGTTACCTATATTAAATAATATTTGTTCAACATACAGTCATAAACTTATAAGAACAGTGCAGATACTAACCTTTTAAAAAGGTAAAAAAAATAGTTACGGCATTAAAACTTATGAAAATAAAACAAAATATTTTGCGGCCAAAAGATAAAAATAAATTAGACTCGATCCGAGTTAGTTAGGTCTAACAATTTTCGATAAACTATTTTTAAAACTACAGTCGAACCTCTATAACTCGAAACTGAAGGGACAACCAAAACAGTTCGAGTTATGGAGAGTTCGAGTTATAGAAACTCGAGTTACATGGGTATAAATACATGCGAAAAGTGCAGGGGCCGCTTAAAAGGTTCGAGTTATAGAGAGGTTCGAGTTATAGAGGTTCGAGTTAGAGAGGTTCGACTGTAACTATAAATTTTCTAAGAAAAATCGAAAAAATCCTCCAATTTTTTTTTTTTGCGAAAATGGGTAAAAGCCTACTTTTTTAAAACATTTCAAAAATTTAAAAAAATTAAAATTTTTAAAAATTAAAAAAAAAATACATTTTCAAAAATTTTAAATATATAAACATAAAAATTTTCAAAAATTCTAAGAAAGTCTAGATTTAAAAAAAATATTGAATTTCAAATAATTTTAAAATTTTCAAAATTTGAAACAAATTTTTACATTTTTATAAATCAACATATTTTTTTTATTTGATCCAAAATGTAGAAAATTGAATTCCTATATTTATTACAAACTTACAAGTAAAGTTAAATAAACGCTTGTCATAAAATCAGGCTTTTTTAGGTTCGTCATATCCGAGAACGTTCCCGAAATGACTTAAAATGACGTTTCAGCAAATATTATCTTTGATTTTTTGTGCTATAATGTAAAACAAATTATTTTTGAGGTTGTGTTATAGACGCCTTGATTTTTTATTATTATAATTTATTTAACAATGACCAAAATATTTAGTTTTAACCTAAACACATTCTATAACAGCATTCCCCAAATGATGTTAAATTGGTGTACGCTACTTAAATATCAAATTAAAATTTCCTTACTTGCTTAATACCCACAATCAACTAAGCGTTGAAAACCTGTTCGAAGTTGCGACGGAAAGACCTAGTAGAACACCATCTAACTATTACTATTATGTCGGTTTAGAACGTTTATCTACGTTGTCCGACGCCTATTCTCCACCTTCTTCGATCCTGACAATCATCTTCTGTCAGATTTTTTTGACTCATTGATCTTTGGATTGACTGTTGCCATTCTAGTTTACGACGCCCTCTTTTTCTGCGCCCTATTGGTTGCCATTCTAGGACCTGCTTTGGTAATCTTTCGTCGTTCATCCATTGTACATGGCCGTACCATATCAGTTGCCTTTTAGTGATGTCATCCGTTATGCTTCCCTCGATTCCTATTCTTTCTTTTATGATCTCATTTCTTATGTGATCTGTTCTAGATATTCTCATTGATCTTCTTCTTGCATCCATTTCGACACTTTCCATTTTTGTTTTGTATTTTTCTGTTACGCGGCAAGCCTTTATTCCATACAACAGCGTGCTTTTCACCATTGTTTCATATATGTAAAATTTTACATTCTTTTTTATCTCTCTACTTCATAAAATACTGTTAAGACATCCAATAACCTTTTTTGCTTTTACTATTCTTTTTTCCAGTTCTTTACAGTCTGTTCTGTTCTGTATACATACTCATTGCTTGGAGATATTACTTGTCCATTGTCTAGTTCTAACTCACTGGATTCGTTTCCAATACATAAGTACTGTTTCTTGTCCACGTTCACTGTTAATCCCCACTTTTGGTATTAACCATCTGACACTTTCAATAAAAAAAACGTTTTAACAACTTTCTTAATAAGTGAAATTAACGTTTACTTAAAATTTATTGTGAACCATGTGGGAATTCATAAACCTTACTGATTCCAATTATAGTTTAAAATATAGATTGTTACATTTAATTTATTTTAATATGTTCTGTGCCCATTTGAACTTCCCTTATTGAGTTATGAAAGGACACAATTAAATCAGGGACGTATTTAATTAAATAATTGTGAAATGTGGAGATAAGTTTAAAGTATAACAATGTGAAAATAATGAAAAACCTGTAATTTACTACAACTCTAACTAAAAAAATCCTTTCCAACTTAAATTCTCCACCTTCCATGATTTTAACCCTTGAATCAAAATAAAATGTAACAATTTTGATTTCAAAATTACAATGTGTTAAGGACACAAAAAGGTACGTATTTCATCAAATTTTGTCAAAAGGAAAAGTGGAAGATAAAAATCTAAAATGATTTTTCGCGGAAAATTTTTGGTTAGGTATATACATGTACATTTTAGCTCACACATATACTATAGTAGTGTGAGCTATGGTGATCCTAATTTTTTCGAGAAAAAAAAAGTTGCTCCGATTTCAAAAATTATTATATATCTTTGCGTTTCAGAAGATTTTGAAACTTTTTTGTTGCGCCGTCTGTCTGTCTGTCTGTCTGTCTGTCTGTCTGTCTGTCTGTCTGTCTGTCTGTCTGTCTGTCTGTCTGTCTGTCTGTCTGTCTGTCTGTCTGTCTGTCTGTCTGTCTGTCTGTCTGTCTGTCTGTCTGTCTGTCTGTCTGTCTGTCTGTCTGTCTGTCTGTCTGTCTGTCTGTCTGTCTGTCTGTCTGTCTGTCTGTCTGTCTGTCTGTCTGTCTGTCTGTCTGTCTGTCTGTCTGTCTGTCTGTCTGTCTGTCTGTCTGTCTGTCTGTCTGTCTGTCTGTCTGTCTGTCTGTCTGTCTGTCTGTCTGTCTGTCTGTCTGTCTGTCTGTCTGTCTGTCTGTCTGTCTGTCTGTCTGTCTGTCTGTCTGTCTGTCTGTCTGTCTGTCTGTCTGTCTGTCTGTCTGTCTGTCTGTCTGTCTGTCTGTCTGTCTGTCTGTCTGTCTGTCTGTCTGTCTGTCTGTCTGTCTGTCTGTCTGTCTGTCTGTCTGTCTGTCTGTCTGTCTGTCTGTCTGTCTGTCTGTCTGTCTGTCTGTCTGTCTGTCTGTCTGTCTGTCTGTCTGTCTGTCTGTCTGTCTGTCTGTCTGTCTGTCTGTCTGTCTGTCTGTCTGTCTGTCTGTCTGTCTGTCTGTCTGTCTGTCTGTCTGTCTGTCTGTCTGTCTGTCTGTCTGTCTGTCTGTCTGTCTGTCTGTCTGTCTGTCTGTCTGTCTGTCTGTCTGTCTGTCTGTCTGTCTGTCTGTCTGTCTGTCTGTCTGTCTGTCTGTCTGTCTGTCTGTCTGTCTGTCTGTCTGTCTGTCTGTCTGTCTGTCTGTCTGTCTGTCTGTCTGTCTGTCTGTCTGTCTGTCTGTCTGTCTGTCTGTCTGTCTGTCTGTCTGTCTGTCTGTCTGTCTGTCTGTCTGTCTGTCTGTCTGTCTGTCTGTCTGTCTGTCTGTCTGTCTGTCTGTCTGTCTGTCTGTCTGTCTGTCTGTCTGTCTGTCTGTCTGTCTGTCTGTCTGTCTGTCTGTCTGTCTGTCTGTCTGTCTGTCTGTCTGTCTGTCTGTCTGTCTGTCTGTCTGTCTGTCTGTCTGTCTGTCTGTCTGTCTGTCTGTCTGTCTGTCTGTCTGTCTGTCTGTCTGTCTGTCTGTCTGTCTGTCTGTCTGTCTGTCTGTCTGTCTGTCTGTCTGTCTGTCTGTCTGTCTGTCTGTCTGTCTGTCTGTCTGTCTGTCTGTCTGTCTGTCTGTCTGTCTGTCTGTCTGTCTGTCTGTCTGTCTGTCTGTCTGTCTGTCTGTCTGTCTGTCTGTCTGTCTGTCTGTCTGTCTGTCTGTCTGTCTGTCTGTCTGTCTGTCTGTCTGTCTGTCTGTCTGTCTGTCTGTCTGTCTGTCTGTCTGTCTGTCTGTCTGTCTGTCTGTCTGTCTGTCTGTCTGTCTGTCTGTCTGTCTGTCTGTCTGTCTGTCTGTCTGTCTGTCTGTCTGTCTGTCTGTCTGTCTGTCTGTCTGTCTGTCTGTCTGTCTGTCTGTCTGTCTGTCTGTCTGTCTGTCTGTCTGTCTGTCTGTCTGTCTGTCTGTCTGTCTGTCTGTCTGTCTGTCTGTCTGTCTGTCTGTCTGTCTGTCTGTCTGTCTGTCTGTCTGTCTGTCTGTCTGTCTGTCTGTCTGTCTGTCTGTCTGTCTGTCTGTCTGTCTGTCTGTCTGTCTGTCTGTCTGTCTGTCTGTCTGTCTGTCTGTCTGTCTGTCTGTCTGTCTGTCTGTCTGTCTGTCTGTCTGTCTGTCTGTCTGTCTGTCTGTCTGTCTGTCTGTCTGTCTGTCTGTCTGTCTGTCTGTCTGTCTGTCTGTCTGTCTGTCTGTCTGTCTGTCTGTCTGTCTGTCTGTCTGTCTGTCTGTCTGTCTGTCTGTCTGTCTGTCTGTCTGTCTGTCTGTCTGTCTGTCTGTCTGTCTGTCTGTCTGTCTGTCTGTCTGTCTGTCTGTCTGTCTGTCTGTCTGTCTGTCTGTCTGTCTGTCTGTCTGTCTGTCTGTCTGTCTGTCTGTCTGTCTGTCTGTCTGTCTGTCTGTCTGTCTGTCTGTCTGTCTGTCTGTCTGTCTGTCTGTCTGTCTGTCTGTCTGTCTGTCTGTCTGTCTGTCTGTCTGTCTGTCTGTCTGTCTGTCTGTCTGTCTGTCTGTCTGTCTGTCTGTCTGTCTGTCTGTCTGTCTGTCTGTCTGTCTGTCTGTCTGTCTGTCTGTCTGTCTGTCTGTCTGTCTGTCTGTCTGTCTGTCTGTCTGTCTGTCTGTCTGTCTGTCTGTCTGTCTGTCTGTCTGTCTGTCTGTCTGTCTGTCTGTCTGTCTGTCTGTCTGTCTGTCTGTCTGTCTGTCTGTCTGTCTGTCTGTCTGTCTGTCTGTCTGTCTGTCTGTCTGTCTGTCTGTCTGTCTGTCTGTCTGTCTGTCTGTCTGTCTGTCTGTCTGTCTGTCTGTCTGTCTGTCTGTCTGTCTGTCTGTCTGTCTGTCTGTCTGTCTGTCTGTCTGTCTGTCTGTCTGTCTGTCTGTCTGTCTGTCTGTCTGTCTGTCTGTCTGTCTGTCTGTCTGTCTGTCTGTCTGTCTGTCTGTCTGTCTGTCTGTCTGTCTGTCTGTCTGTCTGTCTGTCTGTCTGTCTGTCTGTCTGTCTGTCTGTCTGTCTGTCTGTCTGTCTGTCTGTCTGTCTGTCTGTCTGTCTGTCTGTCTGTCTGTCTGTCTGTCTGTCTGTCTGTCTGTCTGTCTGTCTGTCTGTCTGTCTGTCTGTCTGTCTGTCTGTCTGTCTGTCTGTCTGTCTGTCTGTCTGTCTGTCTGTCTGTCTGTCTGTCTGTCTGTCTGTCTGTCTGTCTGTCTGTCTGTCTGTCTGTCTGTCTGTCTGTCTGTCTGTCTGTCTGTCTGTCTGTCTGTCTGTCTGTCTGTCTGTCTGTCTGTCTGTCTGTCTGTCTGTCTGTCTGTCTGTCTGTCTGTCTGTCTGTCTGTCTGTCTGTCTGTCTGTCTGTCTGTCTGTCTGTCTGTCTGTCTGTCTGTCTGTCTGTCTGTCTGTCTGTCTGTCTGTCTGTCTGTCTGTCTGTCTGTCTGTCTGTCTGTCTGTCTGTCTGTCTGTCTGTCTGTCTGTCTGTCTGTCTGTCTGTCTGTCTGTCTGTCTGTCTGTCTGTCTGTCTGTCTGTCTGTCTGTCTGTCTGTCTGTCTGTCTGTCTGTCTGTCTGTCTGTCTGTCTGTCTGTCTGTCTGTCTGTCTGTCTGTCTGTCTGTCTGTCTGTCTGTCTGTCTGTCTGTCTGTCTGTCTGTCTGTCTGTCTGTCTGTCTGTCTGTCTGTCTGTCTGTCTGTCTGTCTGTCTGTCTGTCTGTCTGTCTGTCTGTCTGTCTGTCTGTCTGTCTGTCTGTCTGTCTGTCTGTCTGTCTGTCTGTCTGTCTGTCTGTCTGTCTGTCTGTCTGTCTGTCTGTCTGTCTGTCTGTCTGTCTGTCTGTCTGTCTGTCTGTCTGTCTGTCTGTCTGTCTGTCTGTCTGTCTGTCTGTCTGTCTGTCTGTCTGTCTGTCTGTCTGTCTGTCTGTCTGTCTGTCTGTCTGTCTGTCTGTCTGTCTGTCTGTCTGTCTGTCTGTCTGTCTGTCTGTCTGTCTGTCTGTCTGTCTGTCTGTCTGTCTGTCTGTCTGTCTGTCTGTCTGTCTGTCTGTCTGTCTGTCTGTCTGTCTGTCTGTCTGTCTGTCTGTCTGTCTGTCTGTCTGTCTGTCTGTCTGTCTGTCTGTCTGTCTGTCTGTCTGTCTGTCTGTCTGTCTGTCTGTCTGTCTGTCTGTCTGTCTGTCTGTCTGTCTGTCTGTCTGTCTGTCTGTCTGTCTGTCTGTCTGTCTGTCTGTCTGTCTGTCTGTCTGTCTGTCTGTCTGTCTGTCTGTCTGTCTGTCTGTCTGTCTGTCTGTCTGTCTGTCTGTCTGTCTGTCTGTCTGTCTGTCTGTCTGTCTGTCTGTCTGTCTGTCTGTCTGTCTGTCTGTCTGTCTGTCTGTCTGTCTGTCTGTCTGTCTGTCTGTCTGTCTGTCTGTCTGTCTGTCTGTCTGTCTGTCTGTCTGTCTGTCTGTCTGTCTGTCTGTCTGTCTGTCTGTCTGTCTGTCTGTCTGTCTGTCTGTCTGTCTGTCTGTCTGTCTGTCTGTCTGTCTGTCTGTCTGTCTGTCTGTCTGTCTGTCTGTCTGTCTGTCTGTCTGTCTGTCTGTCTGTCTGTCTGTCTGTCTGTCTGTCTGTCTGTCTGTCTGTCTGTCTGTCTGTCTGTCTGTCTGTCTGTCTGTCTGTCTGTCTGTCTGTCTGTCTGTCTGTCTGTCTGTCTGTCTGTCTGTCTGTCTGTCTGTCTGTCTGTCTGTCTGTCTGTCTGTCTGTCTGTCTGTCTGTCTGTCTGTCTGTCTGTCTGTCTGTCTGTCTGTCTGTCTGTCTGTCTGTCTGTCTGTCTGTCTGTCTGTCTGTCTGTCTGTCTGTCTGTCTGTCTGTCTGTCTGTCTGTCTGTCTGTCTGTCTGTCTGTCTGTCTGTCTGTCTGTCTGTCTGTCTGTCTGTCTGTCTGTCTGTCTGTCTGTCTGTCTGTCTGTCTGTCTGTCTGTCTGTCTGTCTGTCTGTCTGTCTGTCTGTCTGTCTGTCTGTCTGTCTGTCTGTCTGTCTGTCTGTCTGTCTGTCTGTCTGTCTGTCTGTCTGTCTGTCTGTCTGTCTGTCTGTCTGTCTGTCTGTCTGTCTGTCTGTCTGTCTGTCTGTCTGTCTGTCTGTCTGTCTGTCTGTCTGTCTGTCTGTCTGTCTGTCTGTCTGTCTGTCTGTCTGTCTGTCTGTCTGTCTGTCTGTCTGTCTGTCTGTCTGTCTGTCTGTCTGTCTGTCTGTCTGTCTGTCTGTCTGTCTGTCTGTCTGTCTGTCTGTCTGTCTGTCTGTCTGTCTGTCTGTCTGTCTGTCTGTCTGTCTGTCTGTCTGTCTGTCTGTCTGTCTGTCTGTCTGTCTGTCTGTCTGTCTGTCTGTCTGTCTGTCTGTCTGTCTGTCTGTCTGTCTGTCTGTCTGTCTGTCTGTCTGTCTGTCTGTCTGTCTGTCTGTCTGTCTGTCTGTCTGTCTGTCTGTCTGTCTGTCTGTCTGTCTGTCTGTCTGTCTGTCTGTCTGTCTGTCTGTCTGTCTGTCTGTCTGTCTGTCTGTCTGTCTGTCTGTCTGTCTGTCTGTCTGTCTGTCTGTCTGTCTGTCTGTCTGTCTGTCTGTCTGTCTGTCTGTCTGTCTGTCTGTCTGTCTGTCTGTCTGTCTGTCTGTCTGTCTGTCTGTCTGTCTGTCTGTCTGTCTGTCTGTCTGTCTGTCTGTCTGTCTGTCTGTCTGTCTGTCTGTCTGTCTGTCTGTCTGTCTGTCTGTCTGTCTGTCTGTCTGTCTGTCTGTCTGTCTGTCTGTCTGTCTGTCTGTCTGTCTGTCTGTCTGTCTGTCTGTCTGTCTGTCTGTCTGTCTGTCTGTCTGTCTGTCTGTCTGTCTGTCTGTCTGTCTGTCTGTCTGTCTGTCTGTCTGTCTGTCTGTCTGTCTGTCTGTCTGTCTGTCTGTCTGTCTGTCTGTCTGTCTGTCTGTCTGTCTGTCTGTCTGTCTGTCTGTCTGTCTGTCTGTCTGTCTGTCTGTCTGTCTGTCTGTCTGTCTGTCTGTCTGTCTGTCTGTCTGTCTGTCTGTCTGTCTGTCTGTCTGTCTGTCTGTCTGTCTGTCTGTCTGTCTGTCTGTCTGTCTGTCTGTCTGTCTGTCTGTCTGTCTGTCTGTCTGTCTGTCTGTCTGTCTGTCTGTCTGTCTGTCTGTCTGTCTGTCTGTCTGTCTGTCTGTCTGTCTGTCTGTCTGTCTGTCTGTCTGTCTGTCTGTCTGTCTGTCTGTCTGTCTGTCTGTCTGTCTGTCTGTCTGTCTGTCTGTCTGTCTGTCTGTCTGTCTGTCTGTCTGTCTGTCTGTCTGTCTGTCTGTCTGTCTGTCTGTCTGTCTGTCTGTCTGTCTGTCTGTCTGTCTGTCTGTCTGTCTGTCTGTCTGTCTGTCTGTCTGTCTGTCTGTCTGTCTGTCTGTCTGTCTGTCTGTCTGTCTGTCTGTCTGTCTGTCTGTCTGTCTGTCTGTCTGTCTGTCTGTCTGTCTGTCTGTCTGTCTGTCTGTCTGTCTGTCTGTCTGTCTGTCTGTCTGTCTGTCTGTCTGTCTGTCTGTCTGTCTGTCTGTCTGTCTGTCTGTCTGTCTGTCTGTCTGTCTGTCTGTCTGTCTGTCTGTCTGTCTGTCTGTCTGTCTGTCTGTCTGTCTGTCTGTCTGTCTGTCTGTCTGTCTGTCTGTCTGTCTGTCTGTCTGTCTGTCTGTCTGTCTGTCTGTCTGTCTGTCTGTCTGTCTGTCTGTCTGTCTGTCTGTCTGTCTGTCTGTCTGTCTGTCTGTCTGTCTGTCTGTCTGTCTGTCTGTCTGTCTGTCTGTCTGTCTGTCTGTCTGTCTGTCTGTCTGTCTGTCTGTCTGTCTGTCTGTCTGTCTGTCTGTCTGTCTGTCTGTCTGTCTGTCTGTCTGTCTGTCTGTCTGTCTGTCTGTCTGTCTGTCTGTCTGTCTGTCTGTCTGTCTGTCTGTCTGTCTGTCTGTCTGTCTGTCTGTCTGTCTGTCTGTCTGTCTGTCTGTCTGTCTGTCTGTCTGTCTGTCTGTCTGTCTGTCTGTCTGTCTGTCTGTCTGTCTGTCTGTCTGTCTGTCTGTCTGTCTGTCTGTCTGTCTGTCTGTCTGTCTGTCTGTCTGTCTGTCTGTCTGTCTGTCTGTCTGTCTGTCTGTCTGTCTGTCTGTCTGTCTGTCTGTCTGTCTGTCTGTCTGTCTGTCTGTCTGTCTGTCTGTCTGTCTGTCTGTCTGTCTGTCTGTCTGTCTGTCTGTCTGTCTGTCTGTCTGTCTGTCTGTCTGTCTGTCTGTCTGTCTGTCTGTCTGTCTGTATGTCTGTATGTCTGTCTGTCTGTCTGTCTGTAACGACCAACGCGCATAACTCAAAAACCGCTAGGCCGATTTTAATGAAATTTGGTACCTAGGCTGGGTCTTGTGTCGAGATGGTCCCATTTAAAAATGAACAAAATCCACCGAACACAAACCAAATTAAAGGGTGGGGGTAGATTTCAAAAATTAGAGTTTATGTGAAAATATGGCGTGTGTGATATCAAACGAAAGGTAATTGAGTCTGGAGTTAAACAAAATACATTTTAATTTATTTAAAAAAGAGGGTGGGGGTATATTTAAAAAATTAGAGTTTAAGTGAAAATATGGCGTCTGTGATATCAAACGAAAGGTAATTGAGTCCGGAGTTTAAAAAAATTATATATTTTAGTTTTTGTTTTTTTAAGGGTGGTGGGAGATTTTAAAAATTTGAGTTTAAGTCAAAACATGGCTTGTGTGGTATCAAACAAAAGGTAATTTAGTCTGGAGTTGAATAAAATATATTTCAGTTTTTAGTTATATTAGCTCACACGTAAACTGTAACTATGGTACCTAGTGTGAGCTTAGGGGCCCATATATTGGCAGAGTATTTTACCTGTCATTTTACCTGTGTCTATTTTAGATTTTGGATCAGAAGTTATAGCCTTTGTTTGCCGCATCGTTGATACCAAGCAAATGATGTATATTTCGTGAAAATGTTTAATAGCTTATTTTTGCCGTCCTAGCCATATACGTAATATTCCAATACTCCCTGTTACCTATTTACACAATGGTTGGCGTTTGATGCAAACATTCAGAAATAAAGGTACGAAAAATGCACAGATACCAAATTTACATAGATAGAGTTTTTGTCAACTGTACGCCGATGATTTGACGTAACGATAATATTCATGCGCAAAAGTATAACCAATCAGGACATTTTATCTTAAGGACCGCAAAAAGGATAGACTTATACCCATTGATATTGCTATTTCAAATATGTTTGCATTCTGCATCGTAAGGTACCGTAGGTATTGCAATAATAAATATATATATATATATATAGTCGAAAGGTATTCTTCTCAACAATTTGTGTTATTGCCAAAAACTTTGTACAAGCCTTCGTTTCTGAGATATTTAGAAAAAACTGTTTTTAAGGCTGATATAGTGTGGAGTGGGCTAATGGGCTAGGAAGGTGTCAGATCCATCATGGTTCCATTTATTTTTGAGATAACGCCGAAAATGTGTTGTTTGGATGTATTTTGACCAATCTTAGCAATATCGCCGTGACGTCTGTCCGTGTGTGTGAATGTATGTCTGTCCGTAACATGACAGCTCCTAAACCAGTAAACCGATTTTCACGAAATTTCCCGTATTATTCGTAAATCTCGGATCAGTAATTTTTTAATACTGGTGGAACAACTACAAACATAAATACATTTTATTTTTTGTGTTTTTGCATAGTCAGGTATAGTTTTTGCAAAGTCAGTTGAAATTATTTCATTTAATTATGGCCTAAACTAAAGAAATAAAAATAGATAATAAAACTTTCTATTCCTACACCTACAGAAACGACACTGATTTATTTTATAACTCTGCATACTGCCGACTAAAGGGGTCCCGAAAAGCACACCCGAAAGCAATTAAAAGCGCATCTCAAAAAAAACTGCCAATCAGGTGCCGGGCAGTCGGTCGGTCGGAAAAGCTCTTTGCGGTCCGACCACAAAGTATTTAATACTTTGTGGATGGACCGCAAGGAGCCGCACCGCTTCTCTGTCGGTAGGGTTGAAATTATACCAGGAAGATTTTATATGAATATGGATAACTTTCAAAGGGCAGAATAAAGCAAAATTTCGTGAAATCGATAGAGCCCCGTATTAGCAGTTATTCAAATGACTTTGCAAAAACTATAACAAATATTCTTGTCTCGTAATATAATACTACCATAAAGAGCTGAAAATCTTTGCTAAAACGTACCTACATAATCATTTTACAAATTGAGAAATTATGCAAAAATCTCGATGACCAGATCATTAATAAAAACGCTAATTTTTATTAAAACTTAAGAGGGCTTGTATTTGAAAAAATATAAATAATCTTAAATATAATCTTATTTAGTTTAGTTTTAATAATTAACTTTACAAATGCTCTAAAAAAGATCACCTCACTAAAATAGAAAAGTAGATAAGAGTCAACGCAGATTGCATTTGTTTTGCCGTCGTAACGCTGATGTCATTGGTGAAGTTTAAGTCATCAACACAACTTAGCTTAGTTATGTCTTTTTAAACATCGTGCTATCCTAAATCATAGTACATCATCAGCAGAAAGGACAAAAACATATGTGTATTTATCATGTAGGTTGGAATAAAAATTTGTACATGGTGACACGCGATTTAAACGACATGATAAATTAAACTTTTTGCCAACATACATACGGTAATCCCGTTTAACTGATGTACCATGCTCTAAGACGTCACGGCTTTACTTCACCTTACAAAGTCGACTATTTTATCCTAAAAAGAATTACTAAAACATCTTGTGTAATTTTTCAATTACCTAAAAAAAATTGTTATTTTTCAGATCGATAAACAAAAATGATTGTATTAAGATATTCAAGAAAGACATAATTGACAATTAGTTGGGATAAACCTGTACACAGAAAAAATAAAATTGTTAAATTTACATTTTTAATAATTAAATTAAATAAATTTGGATTATCCTAACAAATTGATATTGTTAATTTAACGTTTTGGTTTTTTTATTGCTCATGTTTTCAAATTACCAATACCATTCTTTAATATACGTATGGATTTAAAATTCATATTTTTACAATAAAAATACTAAAAAAAGTTGATATCTGATGACTGTATTCTAGGTTTTAGATAATGCAGAACTTTTTATGAATAATATTTTTTTTTCCTAAAATTAATAATAAAAAAGTTTTCCATATGATTCCAACTTAAGGGGTTCGGTTCTGGTTACTGTATATAGCGAATTATGTTTGCTATTGGGCAAAACTGCTATTTGTTATTTTCAAATAGCAGTAAAAGCAGCTGCTGCTTTTTCCAAACAGTAGCTTTGCAGGACTTTTCTCTATGGAAATTTGCCTTGAAAAAAATGAACGACGAAAAAAAATAAAAATTAAATAATTTTAAAAATACAGCTTCGTAATTTTAACAATGTCCACTAAGAGGATAGTCGAATCAGCCTGGCAGGATTATAAAATGTTTTGTTAATTTAACAATATTTATCAAGCTATAGATATAATGTTACGATATTGTTAACTTTAAAAAACCATTCGTTTGTATAAGTTAACCAACTTTTTTTTACCTGAACAATTCTTTTTTTTTGTAATTAATGTAATTCTTTCCAATGTTGGTTAAGAGAAAAATGCTGTAAAGGCAGTTCGCCGCCACCCCCACCTCCCTCGCATAATAAAAAAATTGTAAGGCGACCGATGACCAGGAAGAGGAAAATAGAAATAACACTTGGTCCCTGTACATTTTAGAAAAAAAGGTTTTAACAAAAGTTAAAGACAATAAAATTTCCTACAAAAACGCTGTTGGAGATTTTTTGGCAAACGAATGGTTTTTGAGATATATGAATTAAATAAAAATTATTACAAAAAAATAACTTCCATATGCGGAGGCCCCTGGAGTGTCAATAGTAGCTTTACCTCAGTTTTGTGATACACTGTTTAAAAGAATATTTTATTTTCTGAAAAAAAGGTATTTTAACATTTTTCCCTAAAATGCTTAGTTTTTTTAAAAACTGAATAAAGCCATGATTTTTTTCTTAAAAAATAACCTTAATTTATGGATGCCAATTAAGTGCTAACCGTGGACTTGACCCACTTAGGTTTAGGTGATACATCGTTTAAAAGAAATAAAATTTCGGACTTCCATTGTCTTTATTTATTTTAAAACACGACGTTTCGGTTAGTAAGTATCTCTAACCGTTATCAAGTGTAAACTAAACAATCTAGTCTCTAGGCTACTACTTATACTACTTGGTGTGCAGTCAGGTGTGACGGCCCGCCCCCTTTTTTAATTCTAAGACGCCTGTTTTCCTTAAGGAGTGGTTTCCATATGTTTGGTATGTCCGTGCTTGGTTGACTGAAAACTTCTTTATTCTGCATTATATACGCAGCTTCAATAAACTTTCGTTTTCGCCAATGCGACTCCTTATGTAAAACTTTAGCTTCTGACCACTGAATCCTGTGATCATTTGACCATGCATGATCTGCTAAACCGGATTTTTCAATATCCCCTAATTGGGTACTTTTTAGATGTTCATTTACTCTAACCTGAAGAGGGCGTTTCGTTTCACCTACATATGATTTACCACACTCACACGGGATTTGGTAAATACATTCCTTATTATTTGAGGGATTGTCTGGTTTTGTTTTAGTTACAAAACTTCTTATCGTATTTCCCGAAGAAAATACTGTTTTTATATTATAGTGTTTAGCTATTCTTCTTATGTTTTCTGAAATCCCTTGAACATATGGAATGTTAATAACACCTAACGGATTATTATTTTGAGAATTTGGTACATTTAGTTTGTTTTTAATTTTAAATATCGTTGAGTTTATTAATTTCTCGGAATAACCATTCTGTTGTAAGTCCTTTTTAATGTTGTTAATTTCTGTGGTTAATTCTTCATTATTACTACAAATATTTACGGCTCTTAAATACAAACTTCTTATAACTCCTTGTTTTGTTGCAACAGAATGATTAGACTTAAAATTTAGGTACTGTCCCGTGTGTGTAGGTTTCCTATATACAGTGGTTTGAATGTTTCTGTCTAATCGTTTGACAAGAACATCCAAAAAAGGTAAGGCCGAATCTTTTTCAATTTCCATGGTGCACTTGATTGTTGGTCTAATACCGTTTAAATGGTGTAGAAAATTTTGCAGTTCGTCATCATTTTCCGGCCATATAATAAATGTGTCATCCATGTATCGTAGCCAGAGTTTTGGTTTGACTCTTGCTGTGTTGATCGCATGGCCCTCGAATTAGAATTAAAAAAGGGGGCGGGCCGTCACACCTGGCTGCACACCAAGTAGTATAAGTAGTAGCCTAGAGACTAGATTGTTTAGTTTACACTTGATAACGGTTAGAGATACTTACTAACCGAAACGTCGTGTTTTAAAATAAATAAAGACAATGGAAGTCCGAAATTTTATTTCTACACAATCATTGTCTACGAGTTTCAAACAAAGAATCGTTTAAAAGATCATGTAATTTTCCACAATAAAGTTGATTATACACTTTCTGTAAAACGCTTTGATTTAAGAAAATGACATAAAACTGTTTCGGTTTATTTTGCATATACTATGGAAATACATAGGAAACGGGTGTACTGCCAAAACTTCAGGGTTCTTATCTCAGCAACGGTACAACCCAGAAAAATGATTGATATCTCATTTTATAGGCTATTAGTTGGTCTTTATTTTATGTTGTTACAGATTTTTTCAAAAATTAGCATTTTCGAAGTTAAAGGCCACTTAAAGAAATTGGTCGAAATCATAACTCGAAAACCATTCTTCTGACAAAAACACGTATAAAATTATTTTTGTCGAAAATTTTATTCTCCTTAAATTTTGTTTAAAACTTTTTTTTTATAACGTACAGAAGTAAAGTAATTTTAAAAAAACACTTTTTATGCACACTAAATCCAAGATAGCATGGGGAGCCGGCCCCCGTCCCAAGATCGAAATTTAAATTTATTTTTAGGACTCCAATGTCAATAACATATGTCGAAATCGCGACTACACAACCTTTTGCAAGATAAAGTTTTTTAATATCTGGACTATATGGCATAGCGCCGTCGCCGTCGTGGTGTAGTGGTAGCAATCTTCGGGTTCGAATCCTGGCTAGGTACTTGGTTGTTTTTGTTTGTTTAAAAACTGCTAACCTTGCTCTAACTTTGCGAAACTGGGTGATTGGTCCTGATTGGATGGAAAGTCCCAGTATAAATAAATTTAAAAAAAATTATAGCATAACGAATGCTCTTAAGGCAAAAATATTCAAATCGAAAATGATAATTTTATTAAATATCACCTTAGCAAAACAGCATTTTGTAAATAAAAGTGATTCTAAACATAGGTCGTACCATATAATTGCACATTTATTAGCACATAAAATATTAAGAAAAATGAAAACCGTCAGCTCAGTGAAAAATATTCTAAAAAAATAATAAATCAAACAGTTTAGTTTTAATGATGACCAAGTTTTTGTAAAGCACAACAGTTATAAGTGTAAATATTGACGTAAACTGTCTGTATTTTTAGTTTCGTCTTAATTAATTTTAAAAGTTTAGCAATGTCTAAGGATTTTGTATTTTTTGCAGTAAGTAAAAAATTATATTTTATTATAATTAAAAAATTAATGGATCCATGACGGATCTGATATCTTTCTAGCCCATTAGCGCACTCAGCGGCGTAGCATGCCTGAAGGGGCGGGGAGGGCCGACAGGTAAAAACGGCGCCCCTCAAAAATCTTGTTACCAAAAAAAAAAGATCATCATGTCTTTAGTTTCCTTTGCCGCCCTCTGAATTTGCCGTTGCCGGCCCTGCTACTTAATAAAGCTTAGGGCGCCTCGGCCACCCATGGGGCGACAGTACACTCGGGCGGGGGGGCGACAACCCCCCCCCAAGCTACATTACTGAGCACACTCCAAGTAAACTCCATACTATAGTTCAGGCCCTACATCCGAGATTCAAGCGATATGCTGCGTTTAATGATAGAAGCAACACACTTGGTATGGATAGACATAAGACTCGCTCGAACATTTTACGAAAGGAAGCCACCTCCCCAACCCTGGCAGGGGCGTGGTTTCCCCCCTTAAACGTGCTTTTTGATAATTTTTTGCAAATAACTCGAAAACAGTCAACTTTTTCAAAAATCTTCTAGAGATCATATTTCGAGCGGATACAATTTCCTTTTCAACGATGTACCTTAGTACCCTCTGACGGCAGTGTGTACGTTCCATTAGCGTACGAAAATAGGGGAAAACGAAAAAAATATATATGTATTTTTTGTGGTATTTTTTATCCTTAACACTATATTTTTCCTGAAAAAAATATTTTTGGTTAAAAGCCCTTTGTATATAGTTAAATACTTATTAAGCTAGACATATATTTTTTAAATACCCGCCTTGAAATAAAACTAAATGTGTTTGTAGAAATCCCTAAATCAAACAAAAATGTTGAACCTTCATTTTTGTAACTCAGTAAATAAAAGTGAGCGTGAGTAAAAAATTATTTTTGGTTAGTAATAACTTTAAACTGACTCTTCTAGTTGACCCTTTTTCAAGTGGGGTTGGGGGGCATCCCCCTCTCACCCCCCTCAAAAATGCTCTCTTACAGTATTTTCCCAAATATTTGCAAACTTTTAAATTGGCAAAAAACAACTAGGTAACAATTATTGAGCCTGATAAAAAGTACTCTCGAACGATGTATAACACGCCCTTACATTAGTTACGCACCTTTTATAGTCATTTAAATAAATAAGAGGTGTAGAAAAAACTAATTTTTTTATTTTCTTAAATTTTCCTGTCCCAAATGTCTGGTTTTAAAAATTATTTTTAAAACCGAAGAAATTTCCTTTCCAACGATGTACATCACTCCCCCCTCAGCGCAGCAGTAGATTTTGCATAGACGCCCCAAAAATGGTTAAGTTTGATATGCCAAGTAATAAAAATGTCGAAAACAACATTTAGTGGGGAACCACCCCCTCCACCATAAGTGGGCGGATGGTTCCCCCTCGTTATATTTTTGGAGGAGTATACTGTGTTGCTTCTCTCATGGAACGCAGTGTGTGTATTAGCACAGTTTATACAATGTATACACTGTGGTATTAGTACTGTTCCAACATGTTCTCTTAAATGAAGATTTAAATATATATACCAAATTTGACCATTTTTGGTGCGTCTATGCCAGATCTATCGCTGCCTTGAGGGGGAGTGATATACACGTTGGAAAGCAAATTCTTCAGCTTTAAAAATAAGTTTTAAAACCAGACAAACTATAAGGGATGTATATGTCCGCAAATGAGTCGTTTGGGCTCTAGAGCTAAAAAATTGATTTTGGTACTTTTATTTTAAAATTGATACGTAATTAATACGGCTTTGCATCTACAAAAACAGTTTTAAGTTATTTATATATTATTATGCAGTGGAAAACATTAGGCGCCTCAGCGAAATAAAGCATTTACTAAAATTCAGCCTGTTACTCATCACTTAAAAAATCAACCGGTGTACTATGGACTGTGAAGTGTGATATAATTATAAAAAACCACAAAAAATGTGCCTTTATTCCTATTCCGGTAAAGAGTTTTAAAGGATCCATCAGACATCAAACAAAATACGGTGAGAGTCTGATCCAGACTTAACCTTTAAAATAATGTGGGTCAAAATGAATTACAAAGCTCTCTCCCAAAAAGGATTTAACCCAAAAAATATAAAGGCTTAGACACCCCTTTGTAGATTATTTATTTAGCACAATTTTGCCAAAGTAAGACCACAAAGACAGCGGGACTCCTTTTCTGATACGGAGAAGGGAAAGCAACTTGAACAAGAAGTAATTTAAATTATCTGAGTAGTTAAGAACTAATTCCTTTTAATTTTATTCGAAACATTTCGTGAATAAAATTCAATTAAAAATAATATTTTAACGAAAAAATAAAAACCACGCTATGTAGGGCGTTATTGTGGGTGAGAATAATAGAGGCTTATTAGAAGTAAAATAAGGTCTAGCAGTAATAATGCTAGCAGTATATTGACATCTACGATTGCGCAGTTGCAGCGTAAAATACGGCAGATTTTAATAAGAATTTTGCTAAACTTTATTAGTGCACAAATAAAGGCATGCAGTATCTATATAACTTGGCCTTAGTTTGACGGTTTCTTGAAATTCGTCAGCTGAGCTGTCACTTAGGTGATTTATTACAAATTGTTTTGATTATTGGAATGGTTTTTTTTTATGATTATTGTTTTACGAAGAAAAAAAAATAATGAATAAAGAATCCGATCGTGATAAATATCCAAGTTCGAGGCATTACTCGCTTACAACCCATTTTCCTCATCCCTGTCTACCAGCAAATGGTCTATTTTATTAGGTACAGTCACAGCCCCCTTAAATTATCAAGCCTGATCCTAGTTGGAATAGCAACTGTTTTGAAGTCTGACAGATCTAAAATGTTGATTATTTTCAAAACAAAAAAATATAGGCTGACAAGAAAATAATGGAAATGTCAGCCTTTGAGAGTATTGTAGCTGCGTTCGGTATTTGCATTTCAGACGTGACGGATTTTTGGTCACGTGATTACAGATTAGTCTGAGCAAATTGGAATTAACAAACGATCCAGATCAAATAGATCAAATTTTTATAAATGGTTATAACCTTAAATATAACCAAAAATATTATGTGCATATTGCAACTCACGCCCAGCTACAATTTTGACAAATTTTTCTGTGATGTCGGAAAATTATATAATTTGTTGTCTTCAACATCAAATAATTCGATTTCAATCTTGTTACATAAAAAAATTATTTTTGTAAACTAAACAAATACACAACATACTTCACAATCTCAGATTAATCTGTTTCGTCGATCAAAATGTACGGAGCAACCAGATTTACGTCCGACTAGTTTGAGCAGAATTACCGAACGATTCAGATCTACCTCCCCTAGATCTAGATGGAATTAATGAACGATTTCGATCAAAAAGAAAAATCCGATGTAAATACCGAACGCAGCTTGTATTTCAAAGAAGGATCGAGCTTGTTCATTTGAGGGGGCTGTGGTACAGTGTCTTAATTTGAATATGCAACAAGAGAGCGCGCGTTTTTACCACTTTGACAACGTTTCACCTATCATTCAGCACCAGCCGGGTCTTACAGCAAACTCCATGCAAAAAATGAATGCTGGAAGGCTAAGGAGTAGTTTTCTCTCATTTTCAGTTTCAGTTTTCTCCACATAATCCTCCACCTTAGTGTGCTTTACCTTGGAGAAAATAATTAATTCCTCGTCTGAATCTTTAGATGAGCAACTACTACCCTTCAATAGTTTTAGTGCAATTTTGACTGCAGCCCTATTCATTGCAGACATGCTGTTTTTTAACACGACTCTCACTGAAACAAAAGTGAGGTTATATGCTCCATCAAAATCTTCCACCGACTCCCAGACCTGGTTGCAGTAGATCTCATCAATTGATAGCATCGGAAATGCAACAAAAAATGTAAGAACTTGATTGATGACTTCGGAAATCCATCTGAAAAATTTAAAAACCTGATTGTTGCCACCGGTGGCTGTTTGGTGAAAAAAATCTTCCCCAAGGTTGAGAGACAAAGCGTCATAGTTCGTGCTTTGCTCGCAAGCCAGTTACATTTTCAAATGGAGACACTTTACCTATGTTCTATGCTATCATTGTCTGCTTTGGCGAAAATAGCACGCCACAAATCTTCTATTTTGAATTTAAAAAAAAATATATCACGATCGAAACAAAAAATTTAGAAAAACAGAAAAAAAACATCCGTATAAAAACTTTAAAAAGTTGTTGATTTACGCTAGCCTTATTTAGAAATTTCTAATGTTTCTCACAAACGAATTTAATTTGATTTTTTTGTCAATTTTCAGATCTTGGCATTTTTAATGACATCAACGGTATTAGCCAGACCTCAGGCAGAAGCTGAAAGCAAGAAACGTTCTGTAAAAAACAACTTGGTGCAAGGCGAAGCATATGGAGCCTTGAATCCAAGCAACCACCCATGTGTTGAAGTGCAAAATTACTCTGAGGAAGAAGACCCAATTCAGCATCATACCGATTTTAATCCATATGGGGCTCTTAATCCAAATAATATTCCTATGGTGCCAGTTAATGATGATTATGATGATTATGATAATGAAAGCAGTTACAGACGAGGAAAATTGACAAGAAATCCTGGTATTTTCATAAATAATGATTCGATTGCGTTTTTGGACTAAGCTTTATTTATTGTATTTTTAAAACCATTTATTTTATATTAACTTGTATGTATAAATCATTAAATTTTGGAAAATATAGAAGAGCCAAACTACTCTGAGAAAGACCAACCAATCCACCCCCAACTTGAAGTTCTTACTCCGTTAATATCGATTTGGAATAAATCAATTTTTATCGATATGATGTTCTATCCAAATAATCCTTTGGCACCAGTTAATTATATCTAATGTTGATAAAAGCGGTTTTAGCATCAACTATATTGATAAGAGCTATTGGTGGTTTTGCAGATGATCATTTAATTGCGTTTGATTTTAATCCATATGGGGCTCTTAATCCAAACAATATTCCTATGGTGCCAGTTAATGAGGATTATAGAGATTATGATGATTATGCTAATAAAAGCAGTTTCAGACGAGGAAAATTGACAAGAAATCCTGGTATTTTCATAAATAATGATTCGATTGAGTTTTTGGACTAAGCTTTATTTATTATATTTTTAAAACCATTTATTTTATATTAACTTGTATGTATAAATCATTAAATTTTGGAAACCATAGAAGGACCAAACTACTCTGAGATAGACCACCCAATCCACCCCCCAACTTGAAGTTCTTACTCCGTTAATATCGCTTTGGAATAAATCAATTTTTATCGATATGATGTTCTATCCAAATAATCCTTTGGCACCAGTTAATTATATCTAATGTTGATAAAAGCGATTTTAGCATCAACTATATTATTAAGAGCTATTGAGAGTTTTGCAGATGATGATTTAATTGCGTTTGATTTTAATCCATATGGGGCTCTTAAACCAAATAATATTCCTATGGTGTCAGCTAATGAGGATTATGGAGATTATGATGATTATGCTAATGAAAGCAGTTTCAGACGAGGAAAATTGACAAGAAATCCTGGTATTTTCATAAATAATGATTCGATTGAATTTTTGGACTAAGCTTTATTTATTATATTTTTATAACCATTTATTTTATATAAACTTGTATGTATAAATCATTAAATTTTGGAAACCATAGAAGGACCAAACTACTCTGAGATAGACCACCCAATCCACCCGCCAACTTGAAGTTCTTACTTCGTTAATATCGCTTTGGAATAAATCAATTTTTATCGATATGATGTTCTATCCAAATAATCCTTTGGCACCAGTTAATTATATCTAATGTTAATAAAAGCGGTTTTAGCTTCAACTATATTGATAAGAGGAGCTATTGTAAGTTTTGCAGATAATGATTTAATTGCGTTTGATTTTAATCCATTTGGGGCTTTTAATCCAAATAATATTCCTATGGTGCCAGTTAATGAGGATTATGGAGATTATGATGATTATGCTAATGAAAGCAGTTTCAGACGAGGAAAATTGACAAGAAATCCTGGTATTTTGATAAATAATCATTCGATTGAATTTTTGGACTAAGCTTTATTTATTATATTTTTATAACCATTTATTTTATATAAACTTGTATGTATAAATCATTAAATTTTGGAAACCATAGAAGGACCAAACTACTCTGAGATAGACCACCCAATCCACCCCCCAACTTGAAGTTCTTACTCCGTTAATATCGCTTTGGAATAAATCAATTTTTATCGATATGATGTTCTATCCAAATAATCCTTTGGCACCAGTTAATTATATCTAATGTTGATAAAAGCGATTTTAGCATCAACTATATTATTAAGAGCTATTGAGAGTTTTGCAGATGATGATTTAATTGCGTTTGATTTTAATCCATATGGGGCTCTTAAACCAAATAATATTCCTATGGTGTCAGTTAATGAGGATTATGGAGATTATGATGATTATGCTAATGAAAGCAGTTTCAGACGAGGAAAATTGACAAGAAATCCTGGTATTTTCATAAATAATGATTCGATTGAATTTTTGGACTAAGCTATATTTATTATATTTTTATAACCATTTATTTTATATAAACTTGTATGTATAAATCATTAAATTTTGGAAACCATAGAAGGACCAAACTACTCTGAGATAGACCACCCAATCCACCCGCCAACTTGAAGTTCTTACTTCGTTAATATCGCTTTGGAATAAATCAATTTTTATCGATATGATGTTCTATCCAAATAATCCTTTGGCATCAGTTAATTATATCTAATGTTAATAAAAGCGGTTTTAGCTTCAACTATATTGATAAGAGGAGCTTTTGTAAGTTTTGCAGATAATGATTTAATTGCGTTTGATTTTAATCCATTTGGGGCTTTTAATCCAAATAATATTCCTATGGTGCCAGTTAATGAGGATTATGGAGATTATGATGATTATGCTAATGAAAGCAGTTTCAGATGAGGAAAATTGACAAGAAATCCTGGTATTTTCATAAATAATCATTCGATTGAATTTTTGGACTAAGCTTTATTTATTATATTTTTATAACCATTTATTTTATATAAACTTGTATGTATAAATCATTAAATTTTGGAAACCATAGAAGGACCAAACTACTCTGAGATAGACCACCCAATCCACCCCCCAACTTGAAGTTCTTACTCCGTTAATATCGCTTTGGAATAAATCAATTTTCCGATATGATGTTCTATCCAAATAATCCTTTGGCACCAGTTAATTATATCTAATGTTGATAAAAGTGGTTTTCGCATCAACTATATTGATAAGAGCTATTGGGAGTTTTGCAGATGATTATTTAATTGCGTTTGATTTTAATCCATATGGGGCTCTTAATCCAAATAATATTCCTATGGTACCAGTTAATGAGGATTACGGAGATTATGATGATTATGATCATGAAAGCAGTTTCAGACGATGAAAATTGACCAGAAATCCTGGTATTTTCATAAATAATGATTCGATTGAATTTTTGGAATAAGCTTTAGTTATTATATTTTTATAACCATTTATTTTATATAAACTTGTATGTATAAATCATTAAATTTTGGAAACCATATGTAGAAGTGCCAAAGTACTCTGAGAAAGTCCACCCAATACACCCCCCAACTTGAAGTTCTTACATGGATAATATCTCTTTGGAATCAATCAATTTTCATCGATACGGTGTTCTATTCAAATAATCCTTGGGCACCAGTTAATTATAATGTTGATAAAAGCGGTTTTAGCATCAACTTTATTGATAAGAGCTATTGGGAGTTTTGAGACTGATGATTTGATTGCGTTTGAATACGAAACAATCACACCATAAACAACAAAACAAAACAACTTTAACATTATTTAAAATAAATGCATGACACAACAAAGACCTTCTCACCCACTATAAATATTTAAGTAGCTTGTTACCAAAAACCACAAAAAATCATAAAATTTTATCAGCGTACATCTAAACCGATTTTAAAGCGCTTTATTAGACGATTTGCTATAACCTTTTTTTTGGATATTAAACTAAGGAATTTAATGGTAATGTATGTTCGTTTGTCAACCAATTTTTGATCCTAAATGCACACCTTTTTAGGTAGTACCTATAGCAATACAGAAACAAACATTTGTTAACAAATTTTTTTCTAGACACATAGGTTTCATAGTTTCTGACGAGCTATATAAGACCCTGAAAGGCTAAGTGTTTCTGACACTATAAATTATGACAGAACTTATATCTCTACCTCAAATCCTCGAAATTTTTCTTAGTTTATGCCTTTTATAGTGCCGATGGCATCTTGACTGCTGCGCCATCTAGTATCAATCGCAACAAAAGAAAGAATTAAAAAAAAAATAATAACTTGTAGATTTATTTATATACAATCTTAATTCACTAAAGAGCGGCAGGGTAGTTCCGTGTACATCAAGAATATACGCAGGTGTAGTCCAGGAACTGACACACAGCCAGCCGAGGAACCAGGAATAACAACCCCGGAGCCTAGAAATGCTATATAGTCGGTACCAGGATGACGCCAGCATAAATCTCCTACAGTCAACTCACGACGACCAAGACAGTTGCACTGAAAGGAAAGAAGTCTATCGTCTATAACCAAATTCTGCTGGGACGATAGCGATGTCAGATAGATGCAAGTCTAACATGTAGCAGGACCACCTTTCGGAGGGGTGTAAAAGCGTGAGACCACTGTGTATACTTGCTATGCAGTATAAAGATCCCCGCCCTCAACAAAGAGGTGCCAGGCAAAATTAAGTCCTCTTAGACAAAGAAAACTTGCATCATAAGGGCACGTGCATCAGTTTGGTATATGGGGTACGCACAAATCGGGGTTTGCGAAAAGGGCGCGCCGTGTGCCTAGTCGCTAAACCAAAAATAGTCTTACCACCACCACTACTACTACTAATTCAATTCAATTATTTTAAAAAGAAAAAACAGAGAAATTAAAAAAATATGTCTCTCAATTTGACCTCACAAAAATACAATAGTTTTGTTTTCAATTTCTATATCTAGCACCTGAGAATCATTTAAACACATGAAGTAATGAATACCAATAAGGACCACCAAAATTACGAATAAAAACAAAATGCGTTTTGCTGTTACAAAATTCTTCGGCGTCCTAGAACCTAATAAACAAAGGTCTTTTAAGTTTTTTAACTTCTGAAAAATCTACTAAATTTGAATTTTAGTGGGGCCTCATGCACTTGTATAAAATAAATTGTTGTTATCGTAATAGCATCAAAACCAATTTTGGGAAACAAACAACAACAAGTCACCATTTATGGTATTAATGGCCAACATGCTTAAAATCGTAAGTGACAAAGTATTTTTGATTATTATTAATCATTTCCAAGAGTTTATAAATGAGCATAACAATATTTCAATTTTATTTAAAACAAAAATTTAATAAAGTAACATAAAATGCTTTACTTAAATTTATAGAAGTATGTATTTTATAGGTAGTTGCATTATCCACACTTCTCGCCTGCATCTCAGCAGAAGGAGCCGTAGAGATTCTACCAGAAGCAATTCCAGCAGTACCCGTAGCTCCCGCAGTTCCTTTGGCTCCTGGCGTTATCACTGCTCGTAGCCAGCAGTATTTTGCAAGGAACTACAATGCTTTAACAGCACCATATATTGCACCTGCACGACTTGTGGCCCCAGTACAACCAGTAGTCGCCAGAGCACCACTTGCTGTAGCTCCTTATGCATCCAGTGTGCAATATTCCCAGTTCACTCAGTATGCACCAAATGTAGCTGTCCCGTTTGCACCGGTTCTCGGAGCTGCGCAAGTTGTTGCACGACCTGCTGCACCAGTATTTGAAGCTGCACGACCAGTTGCACCAGTATTTGGAGCTACACCAGTCGCTGCACGACCAGTTGAACCGGTCCAACCCATGACCCCTGATGATGACGTTGTTGAAATTGAGTCTGCCAGGCTTAGGCAAACCTCAGTAAATTCCCCGAAAGAGAGAACCAATGCACCTCAAAAATTAGTGCAAGGTGTTACCAAAAGTGGTAGGCTATCTGCAGCACCTGGTTTAGCCGCTAGTGCTCCATTTAGAGTACCTGTAGCAGCACCACTTTTACGAAACGGCTTAGGCGTTCCATATTATCTGTAAAAGTTTTATTTTGTTATTCTTTTGATACCATGTATTATTATGTAAATACTTTTTGTAAATAAATTAAATTTTTCTACTCTATTAAATTGTGATTTATTCTTAACGCAATCTACTTTGTATGTTGCATCCTTTTCACCATTACTTGCTTCTGCATTTGCTTCAGTAACATCACTAGTTTTTAGAACACTATTAGTGTTCGCCCTCCAGATTCTAGTGGAAACTCTCACAGGAAGTAAAAATGTTGTGTAAGTTGTGTAGAACATAATCTAGACAAAACTCCAAATTAAATGAGAAAAATTAGATTAGATATTTGTCTAAGTATTTTTATAATTTTCAATTCTTATAAACTTTACAGGTACTTAGGCATTACTAACCAAGAAATTTGGTATATTTAAAGAAATAATGAATGATCTATAAACGAAAACAGTTTACTTAGTATTTCTTACAATTCTATTGACAGTTATGTCCACAAGTTCTACCTAAATAAAAATTGGACTAAATTTCTTTTAAGTTAAAGATTCAACATCTTAGTGCTAAATAGATTTTCGGTCGTTACAATAAACATTTGTCATAATGCATTTGGTTTTTAAAATAGAATAGGTAGCTCATTAAAAATGGCTATGAAAGATTTGTATGTAATTGTTTTAGTTTTTGGGTTTGTGGTAAGTTTTAGTGAAGGAGATAAGAATGTTTTAACATTGAGTGGTAATACAAGTGTTAAAAGGACTTCCAGACAATTTACATGTAAGTAATATAAAGAATTTTTCTTGTACAGTCGCCTAATTAATGTCATCTTTTTTTCCAAAAAATGTAGAATGCAAAGAAACAATGCGTTGTTTGGCAACACCGGATGGTTCGAAATAAGTATCATGATTTAATAAACGATTTTCGTTAGCAATTTTAAAAGTCCGTTGAAAGTGCTGCCTCCCCAGACGAGTTTAAGCAATTACAAAATGACATTAGAAAAGTGGGCGATTGTACATTCAGATGTTCACTTGTAAAATCCTCTGTAAAAAAGCAAACAACCTTTTAAGCGAACTTGTCGTGGTGTTTGACGTTCACTGTGAGACTTGTCATTATCAGAATCAAACATTACCTTGCTAGTAATGTTTCTTCATATCTCACAATGTATTGACGAGTTCTGAGCAGATTTTAGTAGATATAAAACATGTATCAATTTAATCATCGTCAGATTCATTTGATCACTCACCGGTTTGATACGTACAGCGGTCACATTCTAAAGTAAGACTTATCTCCGAGTAAGACGCATTCTATGACGCTTTAGGGCTCCAGTTTGACAACGCAGTGTTCTGTGTGAGACCAACAGAAACAAATACTAGTATTCCTACGAAAAATAATTAAAGTAAGTAGGCGTAGTAGTCAAAAGTAGTCCACTAGTAATAGGCTATAAAATAAAAATCCTTTTTCTACTCTAATTTTGTGTAAAGTAGAAGCTTTGAGAACCCGCTGGAAGCAGGTAAATATTGCACAATTTTTAGTTTATTGTTAAAAAGCGTATTATCCTATGTGAATTTTTTTTAAAAGGATTAAAAAAATTGTTCGGAATTTCCCAAAATAAAATAGGATTTTACTGTTGAAACTTTCTTTTAGTCAAATACGAAATAATAGTATAAGAAATCCCAATAAAAAACGCCAAAGTTTTTATAGTTTTCGCATTTTTCAAAGCTTTAAAGACGTACCTATTTTTAACATTTTCAAAATTCTAAAAATCTTGAATTTTTTTAACAATTAATTTTTTTAAATGTTTTAATAAATTAAAAAAATTATTTAAATTAAATCGATTCTGTAAACTTATTTAATTTTTGCCTTTAAATTTATTTAGTTCAATGATTATTTGACTTATTGAGGCTGTTCATAAAATATTTAGTTATTATTATCGTATCTAACATCTTCATTGGTTTAGCCGTTTTCATAATTTATAATTCGTATGTAGGTTCACATCAATGAATACACATAGAGTTGTGTATTCATTGTTCATATGCATATATTCTTTGCAACAATGGTGATGAGGGGTTGGTCCTAACCCTAACCACTCTTAGCGTGCCTTGTACGGTAAGAACTGGTGCAACGATGCCGAGTTTTGCTCAAAGTATTACTCTTTGGGAAAAGCGTGCTCTACCTATCATTTTCAAAGAGAACAAAGGTTCATATCTATATCACATTATGTCGTTTGTGAATTATGTTGATACCAAGATCGGTCATTAAATTTGTTTTATTTTAGTTTGGATTCCATTTGGTTTTGGTGTCGTAAGATTCGCGAACAGTGAGTGTAACAGTGATGGTGGCCTTGTAGGAACGTGCTTGACAAGAAGAGAATGCGAGTTAAATGATGGTGTCGGTCAGACTTCGTGTGCAAACGGTGCCGGTGTGTGTTGTGTATGTAAGTATTTATAACTGTTATAAATAATATTATTAAAATCATAAAAGCGCAGTTATATTTTGAACATATTTCTTAAATTTAAAATAAATCATGTTTAAATGCCTCAGCTATACAAGATTCTTGAATAATCTAGCAACTGAAATGTTTCGGGATTAAAATTGACAACGATGCAATGTCGGCCCATCCTTCTTTGTCATGTTTCGTTTACACCTATTTGACATGCATTAATCGGTAATGTAGACAGCGGGTAGATTGTTCGTGCAGGACCTCATAACATTAACTATTTATAAATACACCCTTCTTTTATTAATTTAATACAAAATGGGAAAAGAACCCGCCTTGGTGCCACGTAGCGCTATTATCCTGATAATAAGTCGAATCTAGGGAAGTTTTTGCGACATTATTCATTAATCCGAGTGTACTTACTACCAATGAACGAAAAACAATGAATTGATGAACGCGAGCATTAATATTATGAAATGGTCTTTCAAAGTTCATTATATTAATGTTTATGTACAGGGTTTTCCTGTATATTTTTAAACCATATCAAAATATTTATTTGAATAGATACCAAAATATGATAAATACGAAAGTTTCATAATTTTTTACAAAGTTTAAGAATTTTTGGGTCAAAAAAAAATTAAATTTGATAGGTCGATGGTTTTTTTAAATACAACAAACAACCTGTATATTGGTGGGTGTGCTTTCGGGCTGTTCGGCCGTCGTCGTTGGAAATTCGTTCTCGACGTTTCGCCATCTCGAGTGGATGGCATCTTCAGGAGATGTTGACTGTTTGTCGGCTTCTCGAAGAATTCAGAAATAAGGGTACGAAAAATGCAATATAAATACCAAATTTACATAGATAGAGTTTTTGTCAACTGTACGCCGATGATTTGACGTAACGAATACAAGAATAAAATAATAATCATGCGTAAAAGTATAACCAATCAGGACATTTTATCTTAAGGACAGCAAAAAGGATAGACTTATACCCATTGATATTGCTATTTCAAATATGTTTGCATTCTGCATCGTGAGGTACCGTAGGTATTGCAATAATACGTACTATATGGAAATAATATGAATATGTCTTTGAAAGCAACCAATCAGGTCTTTCTTGCTTAAAGACCCCAAGGCCCTCATGTTTGCTTCATAAATGGGCAGTTACCGTGGGTATTGAAATATTATGTACATGGTCAAAACCAGAAAAAAAATACATTCAGATAATTTATGGAATAACTACCTACTTCTTACCATTAATTCAAGATCTTAAACTTAAAAAGATTTTTATTTCCTGAATGATGCTATTACCTAAATTTTATTTTTAGTTCAAAGAACTTGTGGAGAAACCTCAAGCCTTAACAATACCTATTTTGTAAGCCCTGGATTTCCAAATGGATATCTGGGTTCATCTACTTGTAGTTACACGGTAGTAGGACAGGAAAATGCTTGTCAGGTAAAAAACTTTTAGTAAAATATTACCTAATAAATAATATTTTTTGCTAACTAACACCCTTAAAAGATCGAGATCGTCTTAATCTCTGATGGAGATATCGAAGGTCCAAGTGCAGTACCTCGTAAGTGAACAGTTTTTCGATTTTGGTTTTTCGGCATCATTATGATCGTGACAGGTGGCGTCGTATATTGAGAAGCACTTGAGGTTGTAAAAAAATGGAAAAATACTAAGGAAAGTACTTTTCTTAGTAAAAGTCTTAAAAAAATCAGCTCTTATTGCAGTTAACTGCAGTTTTTCGCTTTTCCTGCAAAGTTTTTAAAAATGCACTTACGAGGAACTGCACTTGGACCCTCGATATGAAACAAATATGTTATACCATAAATACATGTTCAAAGAATCGAAAAGTAAAGTGTTGATAGCTGGCTTTGGAATCAATGGTAAATTTAAATTCGCGGATGCAAATTTTTAAGTGCGCATTGGGTTTTGTTATATACACGCACAGCTGCTATGTGGGTGGAGGCCATATTGACATTTTGCGGTGTTTTGCATTAGTCGTGTAAAATTATGTTTTTTTCTGAAAAATGGCAAATAATTCATGTAAACCATGTGCAGTTTGTGGAAAAATGTCCGGAATAAGTAAGGGAGTGACATTCCATTTATAATTTGTTAGTAAAGTTAAGAGTGGTTTATATATGCCATTAAACACTCTTCATGGTGTCCACAGTAAATCTGCACAATTAGTATAAATTTTCACCTAATCAACTAGTTTTTAGAAAAAAATAATAGACATAACCATAAACATTTGACAATTGTCAAACAATGTAGTAACGTAACGGAGTATGTTGCAAAACAGGTTTTTGCGTCGAAAATAGCTTTTTAGACATAATAATACAACCATGCGTTAAGTGGGACTCGAACCCACAAGCTCGCGCAATGCTGTGATCGAGGCAGTCCCGTCGAATATAAGCTGCCACCATAGCAGCGCTATATACAAAGCAGGACCACTACACAAGCGGACACGAACTCACGTTAAAACATTTACTTAACAATAAGTAGGTTCGAAATTAATGAAAAATGTTGCTTAATAGATTATATTTTGCTATTTTAGGTTCGAATAGACTTTCTTGCTCTTACTCTTGCTCAACCCAATGCAAACGGAATCTGCAACACAGATGCCTTTATCGTTAATGGAGGGGGTAGTCAAGTACCCGTCATTTGCGGTATGAATTTTTACCTTATTCAATTTAAAATTTATTCAAATTTTATTAGCTATTTTAAATAGATAGGTATATAGAGAATTCCAATATATTTATTGGAGTAAATATACTTAAAATTTCCGGAAGAAATTTTGCACTTTAAATTATGAAAATGTATGTTAGTAAGTCTGCTTTTTATGTTTTAGGTGAAAATAGCGGACAGCATGTTTACGTAGAATTTTCTGGAAACACTTCAATTACCATCAGCATTGTAACTGGGGTCTCAACTACAAGCAGAGCTTGGAACATAAAGGTGTCTCAGATCTGTTGTAACAGTTTTGACCTAGGTTAGTAACACAATTGAATATAAAAAATATTTTTAATAAGTAATTTATTTACCACGGCCGCTGGAACGCCAGTGGTAAATACTAGTAATTACTAATTATTCGCTTGTAAACGGCTATACTTTCATTAAGTTTCCAACGCCAGGGTCAAACCATCTGAACAATTCAATGCTGGTGGGGGTATTTTTTCTCGGAGTAGTTGTTTCTGTTGGTTTTGCACAACCCTTTAACCCTTAATACATTTATTTATCAGTCGTGCTTAGTTTTTAATATACTTTGTTTTTTAGCGCCTTCAGGTTGCCTGCAATATTATAGAACACTAACTGGTACAGTAAGAAGCTTTAACTATGGTACTACAGGGGTGGTAGCTGGTACCAGACAGATAGCTAATTTAAATTATGGTATTTGTGTACAACCTCAGCTTGGTAAGTATGTAAAAATACAACATTATTCTCTCAGATACTGTGAGAAGTAGGGTTAACAAACAATAGGTTAGATTCTCTTCTCTCTGTGTTCAAGCAATAGCCTCTTTCTAAAGCTGTGAAAGAGAAAGATACATCCGCTTATTCCACCCACGGCGGATAATTATAGAATCTTCCTCTGCCCCCCAGTTTAAGTCAAATGGCATCATCCTAAAATGATCAATAGGTTCTTATATACCGATGGATCGAAAATTTTGTAAAAATCAGTAACCCATGCTCTTTTTAACCAAGAGCGTGTCAAGAAAAAGCCTAGCTTGTCTGACCAACTTGGCCCAACTTGTTGCTATTGCACTGGATTCTCGGTACCTGATTGAATGACAGAAAAATAATTTTCTGTCTCGTATGTCATGAGTTTAGCTCTTTTGTTTTAGGGATTTTCTATAAACTCCTTTAAATAATTCAGTTTTGCAAAGTTTTTCTAGAAATATTGAAAGGGATATTCTATCTGTCCTTAAATGGATGGAGCCTGAGATACACAGTAGTGACACTCTTCTGGTGTAGTAACATATTAACCAAGTGGCCAAGACTATGTATAATCTTGACATCTTCTTAAAAACGAAAGGGTTAAAGCTTCGTGCTGATTTTCTCTGAGCCATCAGTCCAACTCCCTTTTTATCCACTTAGTAGGTTTTTAAGCGCGATTCGGAGTAGGAATCAACCATGTAGGCCTAGAGCCACTTCTGGGAGTGACAAAAGCCAAGTGCAGAGCAGACTTAATAACTGGGCCCTGGATGCACCAACAAACTTTTGGGAAACATGAAGAGGTTGCAGATAAGCTAGAGAACTCGTTGACTGACCAGGAACAACCAGACTTAGAGAGTTTCTGGGACGAACAAGAAAATTCGTTGGACTGCTGATATTATGGGCATTTTAACAGGACCAGTTAAGGGAGCACACGACACGAATAGGAGTCAAGAAGGACCCTCACTACCCAGCTTGTGGACAGGAAGAAGGAACATCAAGGCATCTCGTGACAGAATGTGAGACCTACGCAAGGACGAGACAATGTAGGCACTCGCTGCGCACCAACCCTGAGCGAGGAGAGATGCACTTGCTCACCTAAATTGACTGACATATTGCAAAGGGAACAGCTAGCCCAATAACCTACCTGGACGTGGAATGGAAGTGCAGAGAAGAAGGAAGGAAGAAAGGAAAACCTGGGGCATGATAAAAGGGGCCTTCCTTGCTACTTGACGAACTACGGGTGACCTTTCCACTACTAATACAAATGAATTTTAAAAAGCTGCGAGAATTAAATACTCCTGAAATTCAGAAATAAAAAATGGTATTTCCTTTTTAAATTAATTTTTTAAAATTTAATTAAAATTTTGGTTAACATTTAGGTTATTGTGGAATTCAGTGGTCTCAAACAGCAGACGTTTACTCATTCACAGTATCAACTGACACGTTCCAAGCACTAGCAGCCGGAACCTTAGGTCTCCCTGCGGCATCAGTTACAGGTGCTAATTGCATAACGGATTTTGTAGTGATCTCAGCACCAATTTTGGCAGACGGAACTCTAGTTAACACCGACAGGTTTTGTGGGAATGGATTTTCTCCAGTTACAAGTACGTAGTTTAAGTTTAGATTCACTATAGATAAACTAACATTAATCTCGAATTGTGAACCGGTAGGGGTTAGATTAGCTAAGATAGAAAACCAAGAAATAGCAACCTTAGCTGATCCTAATTTGAAGAAGGTAACCATAACAATTTCTATGTTGATGTTGATGTAAAGGAAAGAAAGTTTAATCCTGCCACATGCCACAGCTATTTATATATCTAGCAAGCGCTCTGTGCCCCATATTTCAGGGTTCTTCTGCACGGTGGATAGAATAGACCGGTGTTCGGATCTTATATATATATGTTGAATTTTTCACGTCACTGGTGGTCCAGCTGATTTTTGTAAACAAAAGATAGATATGATATGAACAACGGAACAACTAATATTTTTTGAATTTTTTGGCAACCAAGGCAATTTTCCTTCTGTTTTCTAGTACATTCTTATAAAATATAATTTTCTAGACGTATTGTCGTTATTTTTTTTAGCCCGCTTTATTTTTTATTACACAAAACTTAAATTACAAGTCAAACTGAATGTGATCGTTTAGTATCAAAGGTGAACCAAGCACTTGGGAAGTAAACAAAGATTTAAGTCAGCGGATTATTTTTGAAGCTGAAACGAACACATTATTTTCTTCGAATTTTAATTTTTGTGTAAAGAGAAATGAAGTGGGCTAAAAAAATAACGACTGGTATGTCTAACAAATATTATTTTATAAGAATATACTAAAAAATGGTAGGAAACTTGCCTTAGTTTTCAAAAAATTCAAAAAATATTACTTGTTCATATCATATCTAACTTTTGTTTACATAAATCAGCTGGACCACCAGTGACGTGAAAATTCGACATATATTTATAAGATCCGAACACCGCTCTATTCTATCCACCGTGGTTCTTCTGGACGTCATTTGGTGTAAAAACTGGCCTATTTTTTGCAGGCCGCTTGACATGGTGCAATAAACTGGAAGTTGTATGCAAGATTAGTGACCTTGATTGAGATTTTTTGTTTATTTGTTTGTCATGTGAGAGACCCTAAACTTGCATACAACTGCAAGTTAATTGCTCCATGTCAAGCGGCTTTAAGCAAAAACCCTTGATATAAAAAAATTGACAACTGATCCATCCGTCAAATAATATTTTTTCTCTTTATTAAACACGGGAAGCGTCACTTGATGTTTCAAAATATTTAATATAAAAATTGCTAAATACTAGTAATTAGACCAATTCAATAAGGAATTGGTTACCGAATAAAAGTTCTGTCCTCCATGTTTTTTTTTAATTTCAGGTTTTACCAAACCATTCGTTCTTTATGTTGTGACAAATGGAGATGAAGTAGGCGAGACTGGAAACCGAGGCTTTACATTAACGTACGCTCAGCAAGCTTGTTCTGGATTGCTTTTGTTGGGTGGATAGAAATAAAATATTAAAACATTAATCTAGTCTTATTTTCCTTGCTTCCTTAGCCTCTCTTTATTTGTTATTCAAGCAATTTTACACAAAGTAAGAACGAGACAAATTTTGCATGTACATACTTTACAAATTAAAAACTATATAGTTTATCAACAAAAGCACGGTGTTGCAGTATGGTAAAGCCACAGATATGTGAAAAAACCCCACGCTGAGTTAAGATTCGAAAAAATGTCATTTAGCGAATTTTAGGTTAAGGAATTCCGTAAAACTAAAGTGGCGTAATTTTGAAATAATATATTTTAAAAACTATACAGTTTATCAACAAAAGCACCGAGCTGCAGTATGGTGGGGCCATAGAGATGCAAAAAACCACACCCTAAGTTACGATTCGGAAAAACGTCATTTAGCGAATTTTAAGGTAGGGAGTCCCATAAGACCAAAATGGCCAAACTTTGAAAATTCATATTTTTAAAACTATACACCTTATCAACAAAAGCACCGAGGTGCAGTATGGTGGGGCCATAGAGATACGAAAAAACCACATCCTAAGTTAAGATTCGGAAAAACGTCATTTAGCGAATTTTAGGGTAGGGAATCCCATAAGACCAAAATGGCCAAACTTTGAAAATTCATATTTTTAAAACTATACACCTTATCAACAAAAGCACCGAGGTGCGGTATGGTGGGGCCATAGAGATGCGAAAAAACCACATCCTAAGTTAAGATTCGGAAAAACGTCATTTAGTGAATTTTAGGGTAGGGAGTCCCATAAGACCAAAATGGCCAAACTTTGAAAATTCATATTTTTAAAACTATACACCTTATCAACAAAAGCACCGAGGTGCAGTATGGTGGGGCCATAGAGATACGAAAAAACCATATCCTAAGTTAAGATTCGGAAAAACGTCATTTAGTGAATTTTAGGGTAGGGAGTCCCATAAGACCAAAATGGCCAAACTTTGAAAATTCATATTTTTAAAACTATACACCTTATCAACAAAAGCACCGAGGTGCAGTATCGTGGGGCCATAGAGATGCGAAAAAACCACATCCTAAGTTAAGACTCGGAAAAACGTCTTTTAGCGAATTTTAGGGTAGGGAATCCCATAAGACCAAAATTACCAAATTTTGAAAATTCATATTTTTAAAACTATACACCTTATCAACAAAAGCACCGAGGTGCAGTATGGTGGGGCCATAGAGATGCGAAAAAACCACATCCTAAGTTAAGACTCGGAAAAACGTCTTTTAGCGAATTTTAGGGTAGGGAATCCCATGAGACCAAAATGGCCAAAGTTTGAAAATTCATAATTTTAAAACTATACATCTTATCAACAAAAGCACCGAGGTGTAGTATGATGGGGCCATAGAGATGCGAAAAAACCACATCCTAAATTAAGATTCGGAAAAACGTCATTTGGCCAAACTTTTGAAATACAAATTTATGTGTGTCTTTGTATTTGTGTCAGTAACACAATAGCTCCTAAACCGCTAAATCGATTTTCAGGTGAAATAGTGTTCGACAACGAGCTGATTGGATTTTGCTCGAAATTCATTAATGCTATTGACAGTTTTTTGACGATTAAAAAATTTAAAAAATCTTTAAAAACTTTTTAACGGAGCATCGGATCAACATGTGGTTTTCGAAATATAGTAAATTCTATTTATCTATCTATTTAGCCTTCTTCAATCCAGCTTTGGACACAGGCCTCATCCAATATCTTTCACTCTTCTCTGTGTGTCGCCGTGTTCATCCATCTTGTTCCCGCGTGTTTCTTCAAATCGTCCGCCCATCTCAGTTGAGGTCTTCCCCTACTTCTTTTATTTTCCCAAGGTCTCCAGTTTACAATACATTTGTTTCATCGATCGTCTTTCTGTCTGATATTATGAACGGCAAATTTTGCTACTTCTTTTCTGACATCCCTTACTTTTGTTTTATTTCATATAGTAGATTACATTTTGCTTAATAATTTCGGTTATAACCAAAAACTTCGTAGAGGTATTTACTATAAACTGTTTTCAAAGCTGACATAGTTTGGTTTTTTTATTTTGGCGGTTACGTCATGACATATTTACATTAGTTTAAATGATAACATGCCAATGACGAACAGCCATTATAAAAAAAAACGACTATATATCATGGCTTCATTTGAAGGGTGCTAATAAGCTAGCTAGGAAAGTATCAGATCCGCCATTGATCCTTTTATTTTAAATTGGTTTTTGTTATTACCAAAAGTGTGGGTTAACAGTGAATGTGGACAAGACACAGTACTTATGTATTGGAAACGAATCAAGTGAATTAAAACTAGAAAATTGACAAACAATATCTCCATGCAATGAGTATGTATACAGCAGAGAGTTAAAAAAGAATGTAAAATTTAACATATATGAAACAATGATGAAAAGCACGCTGTTGTATGGAATAGAGACTTGTCGCGTAACAGAAAAATACAAATTAAAAATGGAAAGTGTCGAAATGGATGCAATAAGAAGATCAATGAGAATATCCAGAACAGATCATATAAGAAATGAGATCATAAAAGAAAGAATGGGAATCGAGGGAAGCATAACGGAGGACATCACTAAAAGGCAACTGATATGGTACGGCCATATACAATGGCTGAGCGACGAAAGATTACCAAAGCAGGTCCTAGAATGGCAACCAATAGGGCGCATAAAAAGAGGGCATCCTAATCTGGAATGGCAACAGTCAATCCAAAGATCAATGAGTCAAAAAACCTGACGGAAGATGACTGTCAGGATCGAAGGAGGAAGAGAGTAGGCGTCGGACAACGTAGAAAAACGTTCTAAACCGACATAGTAGTAGTAGTTTTGTTATTACCAATTAATAAATCGCCTTAGTCATGTTATTTAAAAGAATCAAATGGTTTTTATATACATACGTATACCAACGGTGCTTTTCCATTAATTAACACGTATATGTCAAGCTCTCTTCTTGAAAAATGTACCGTTTAAAAAAAAATGGATCAACTTATTGTTTACTTTTCTAAAGCGGTGGGTCAGTTCTACTTAGATCAAAATGAGCGCATCTAAATTTACTATAAGTGCATTTTTATACGTCATTGTTTTATTTAGTTTTATTAGTTTTTGTAACTGCGCCAATAATTCTAACGATGTTGGATATTATAGAGATGAATATATTGAACATCCACGAAATGGAGTTGATAGACAAGGAAGATGTAAGTTAAGGAAAACGTTAAAAATAGGGTATTTGACAACTTTTAGAAAAGAGTTTAGAATGATACATAGACCCCTAATTTGCTACGCAAAATTATTAAAATAGTCTATTTTATCATGACTACATTTAAAATCAAGTTTTCTAATTTCCAAATTGAATTTGCCGCTAAAACGCTCATTTCTAGCATGGCGTTACAATGACGTCACAGCGCAGTAAACTCGCGGACAGATACACGACATTCAAGTGTTTATTTGTTTTTGGTCTGTGTTTTTACTGTTTTTTATGTAAAAAAATGTCCTATAAGTGGTGTGTAGTGCCTCAGTGTTCGAATACTAGCATAAAAACACCTGAATTTATTCAGGTGCCTACAGCAGTAAAAGAACGGAAAAAGTGGCTAGAACTTGCTCGAAGAGACCCAAGGGCCTTATCTAATACATCTTCACTTTACATTTGTGAAGATCACTTTAGTGTGAGTATAACTAAATTGTTTCTATTAATTTTTCTCACGTTGTCTATAATATATATAACTATTTCGTAAATGACGATGAAATTTTTGAGGTTATGTTTATTACAAGGGTTGAACAACTATAATAGGCAGAAAGGTGTACAAATTTTTAGGCGGTGCTAGGCAGTTATTAGGCAGGACTAGGGAGTACCTCTAAATGCAAGACTAGGCAGTGCATAGGCAGGACTAGGCAGTACCTACGCAGGACTATGCAGTGTAACCTATGCAGTACTTCAAGTATGGCTGGTCGATGTATACTTCTTGCCTTGCCTTTTTTGTTTTTTTTTCTGTGAATTAATTTATTATTACAGTTGCCCAATGATATGGAAAACTATATGGAGTACCATTTAGTGGGTTCAGTAACTAAAATAAGAATGAAGCCAGGACTTTTGCCCAAGAAATAACGTTTCTAAATTCCGCAGAACAAAAATCATTGTTGTTGGCAAAGAAGCCTGCCACCATAAAGGAATTCAGCATTGGCAAATTGGAGCTATCGGCTTTGGAGAATCCGTTTCCCATTAAATATGTTTTTTATAAGCAAAAAACAAAATAAATCTAATTTGGGACGATAATTCGCACTTTAAACCAAAGCAAACATTACCATCCATAAGAAAATAACACAGAAAATAGGTTCGTTCGAGGCGTTTACTGTTTTGTGACGTCACTCGCAGCTAATTGGTAGACCGCCTGTTTTGAATCACGTGACTAATTGTTTTAATTCAATGAATTTATTTAATTTAAAGAACTATGAATTTGAGAAAAAATTAAACAAAAAGTTTGTTTTTAGCATTCCTAAGACCTAAAGAGATATCTAAAAATAAATATATATGTATTTTTTACTACTGTCAAACACCCTATTGTTACAATTAATGTTAGAGTAGACCCGAACTATACCGGGTATGCCAAAAAAACGGACATTTTTTTAACTATAACATTTTTAATCTATAACATCGATTGAAATTGAACAAACTTTACTTTGTAGAGAATTAAAAAAATATATTGTTCAATTATCTTTCTTTATCCAGTGGCGTGCTATAATTTTTAATTTATTATTATTAGGTATTAATTTTATATTTTACTTCTCCTAAGCCTTTTTTTGCTGGAAAACTGAATACGTCATTTTTCTTAAAAATAAATATTTTTTTTCTAAACTTTTATACTTATTATATTATATAGGTACCTACCTATTTCATTAGGTAAGTGCTTACCAATCTAGAAACCTAATAAAATACCAACTGACTTCCTAAAAATTGCAAAAATCCAAAACCATTCGTTTTATCTTTAAAGTTGGAACTCCACACAGTTTTATTAATAAAATGAAAAAGAGTAAATGAGACGCCACTGTTGTGGGCCGACTCTTCTTCTTTAATGTGACAAGGCTAAAACAAAAACGGGTAAATTTTCTTTAATACGCCCAGAAAACTCAAAAAATTATTTTATGCTTTTTAGCCCATTTTATAAAAGCTTGTTTTCAAAAAGTTTTTTTTTTCAAAATTTGTTTTGTTTCAAGCGACTTTTTACCTTTTTTAAATTTATAGGATACGGTTGCCTTTCCAATTCTTTCAGTATACATTTCCTTAGCCATTTCTGAACCGATTTTATTTAAATAAAAGAATCATGCTAATTACCTATTGAAAATCGGTTTATTAATAATTATATAAAAAAAATATTTCACAGAAACGCAAGGATCTAAAATGCAAGAAGGTGTTAGAACAAACACAAAATAATATTTCGAGAAATATTAACGTTGATTTTAATAATTATTTGTACCTCGTTTTGTGTGACGACCCGAGGATATTTAATTTTTTTCTTTAAAAATGTTAAAAAATGTCTGGCAAAACGGGAAAAAGTCATCCTTTATGGAGGGTCAAATTCGATTTAGTCAGCTGTCTTTGATTTCAAGCTGGAAGCATTTTTAAAGGGCAGTTAAACGAAGCTTATTGAAAGGTCAAATTTAATTCGATTTACCATGTTGGAATTTAGGACAGCAGAAGAAATATTTTTGCGCAAAGCTTGATCAATTTTCTGTAAAGTGTAAGTTTCATTACAATCACATCATCGATTTGAATCGAAATTTATAATGAAAAACATTTTTCCCGGTTTTTTTTTGGATCACCCGGTATGATTTTTTTTTCATTAAAATTTTAATGATAACAACAATGTTGTAGGGTGGCCTATAGGACTAGTCAGATTCGCCAATAGTATCTGTACAACCCTAGAAGGCTATCAGGGCACCTGTCTTACCAGAAGACAATGCGCTTCAGCTGCAGGAACCGCTTCTGGAAGCTGTGCGACTGGGAACCTTGGAGTTTGTTGTCTGAGTAAGTTTACAAAATTAAAACGAATAAATTGGGTATCAAAGAACTAAAATATTAAACCAAGCTGCAATTTCGTCAAGAAAAATAAAACAGTATTACTGGGATTAAAAATTCCTAAATAAGTTTCTTCCTGAATAAAATTTAATTGGACTGAGATAAAGATAAAAGAAATAAATTGGAAACGCAATAGAAAACCTGACCAGCGGTTTCAAGGAGACTTATAGATACTTTAAAGAGCTCTGGGAAACGCCCTTTTCAAGGAAATTATCAGCTAAGACTGGTCTTCATCAGAAAAGAAAGGATATTTAAAATTTCCTTTATAATTCAGAAAAACTACATGATACTTTGCGCCAAGACGCAGTAGATTATGTTAGAAGTCATTGGTCTTTTTTTTCAAGTTTTTTGCAAACAGAAAATGGAATTTCAAGAGAAAATTATTGCGAATCTATGTCTAATAATGCTACCTATGGTACAGCTTTAGAATGTCAAGCATTATCTGAAATATACAAGCTAAATTTTCAAATCTATGTTAAAAAATCTCCAAGCGTTTCTTCAATTGATGAAATCTTAACACTTAACAATCCTCCAACAAAAATCGAAAAATCAGGGCATACCAGGGTCATCTATCTGCTTTTTTCTGGAGATCTAGATAAGGGACACTATGATCTACTAGAAAAGTATATAAACACACCCACCGAAACCCCAATTGAAGAAAATGTTTGTATAATTTGTAAAAAAAAAATTAAAAATCAAAATAGTTTAAAATTTTATACATCAAAAGTTTACTCACCAGAAAATCATTGCAGTTAATAGAACCTTCAAAAACTAATTTAGAACAACCAGATGAAAATTTTAATAAATCCCCATGTTCTCAAAAATCTAACTGTTTTTCTTGTGGAAAATCATTCAAAGGGGAAAAAGGTCTAAAACAACATTTAAGAATTAAACATTTAAATGAATCCACTTTTAGTTTAAATAAAACTTCAACAGAATTTGACGCAGAATATTTTTGCAAATACTTTTCAACACTTAAATCTTCTATTCCAATTCTTAGAAGAATTCCTAAGGAAGTCAGAAATAACATTGCAGAAGAGCTTACCTCTCTTTTGAATAATTGTGTAAAAGAAAATTCTCGTTTGGCTTGGATTTCTTTATTTATTTTTCCATATGCAGTACTATAGTTACCCAAAAGATCAAAAAGATATAATTTACTTACATCTAAAGTTTAGGAACAGCTAATAACTTGGAAAAAAAAATCGCTCCTTACCACTAAACGACTTAATAAGAGTTTATTTAGCATAATTTAAAAAGGTATTTTTTATACTTAAGAAACCATATTTGATTAGTGACAAGGCTATTGAAAGAATGGGCTGAAGCGGTGGAAGATGTTGCATAAATACTTATGCTTAATTATTTGAGACATTTATAAACCAGGTGTTATTACAATTGTTTTAGTAAAACAATGTTTTGACTGACTGAATAGGTAGAAAATTTCAACCTAACCAACTAACCATTATGCGTTTTTTAGCTTCAAGAACCTGCGGATCTACCTCGGCCATAAACAATACCTATTTTACTAGCACAAATTTTCCTTTCACGTTTAATGGAGACACGGTGTGCACCTACACTATACAGCCTTGCGCGAGTGGTACAACATGTCAAGTAAGTTGTTCCTTCTCTTTGCTATGGGAGTAAATTCTTCCCAAACAAAGATCCACACTTTGCTGTACGGCAACCCCATACAGAACAGGTTAGAAATGGCAAGGAAGAGCAACTGCATACGCTCTGACAGCCAGGCCACCCGAAAGGCGCTTAGCGCACCTAAGATTGGTAACGCTTTGGTGGAAGATCGCAGACTATGTAGGCTCCGAGATACTTTTGAGCGGTGACCAAATGACAAATGCAGACCGGACTCATTAAACGTATCGGAGTCCAGGACGATCCCAGCTGCCCAGCCTGTGGAGAGGAAGAAGAGACATAAACGCACTGTGTGGCAGAAAGTAAGTGCTCGCATGTATGAGTCAGCAGGCACTCATGGCACCAACAGTGGCGAGGAAACGCTGCATTTGCTCAAATGTGCTCAAAATTTTGTAAAGAGAACAGGAAGGCATAAAGAGTTATCTGGACATCAAAATAAAGTGCAGGGAGTGGATTAAGATAAATACCTGGATCATAGCAAAAAGAGCCTACTTTGGTCTACTTACCGAAGCTATGGTTCATCTTCCCAGTAGTATTACTACTAACAGAGCTTCGGAAAAAAAATCTTGTCTCGTTTTAACATATTTTCAGGCTTGACCATCTTATTGGATAGAATATATATAAAAATCAGTCTATAACGTTCTCCGCCATCTTCTGACTTCCAGTCTCTATTGGTCTCGGTTGGTTCAGAGATTTTCATCTACTCCTCGTTCTCTGATACCTCTGTCTACTTCTTTTCTCCAACTCAGTCTGGGTCTTCCACTCTTTCTTCTTCCTTTTGGTGTTCAATATAATATTTTCTTTGGGTTTCTATCTTCCGCCATTCTTTGTGCGTGACCATACCATCTAAGCTGGTTAATTTGTATGTCTTCCGTTATTTGGGTTTAACATTCAAAATTTCTTGAATTCTCTCATTTCTCACACTTTCCAGTTTTAATTTTTCGGCAGCGCGTCTCGAATAATCCATATCAGTGGCTTGCGAGTTTTTTGTTTCAGGGGCCATTCTGTGTTTGTTTTGATTTGATTCGGCCTTATCCCAGAGAATACTGTTGAGTTATCTAATTGCTTGTTTTTTTTGCTGATTTCTGTGTTTGATTTCTTTATCTAAACTACCGGCATTTAGATAGATTGGATAGAATTCTAACATTAACTATAACTTTTTTTAGGTTAGATTAGATTTTCTCTCTTTTATTCTCGCCCAACCCGATGGCAATGGGTTTTGCACAACGGATTCCATGGTCATTACAGGGACTGCATTCAACATACCAATTATCTGCGGAGACAATTCTGGTCAACACATGTATTTGAGCTTCAACTTTAACGACACAATAACGATTACAATAACGACCAGTGCTACTGTTGATCTCGAAAGGATCTGGAGTTTCAGAGTCACGCAGATTGCTTGTGATTGCCCTACACTCGGTATGTAAAGCTCCTTATTGACATTTGACTTATTGCAATAAAGCCAGGCAATAATAATGCCGGGCACTATTTGACAGTTCTCCATTGAAAACTGACAGTTGATCTTTCAAAATTGACATACCAAAGTCAAATTTATAAATCCAGTCGTTTATTTTCCATTAATAGTGGCGGCACTACTAATTCCGGCTCATATAATCGACAAAGGCCTAATTTTGAAAGAAGACAGCTGTTCTTATAATGCGAAACTGTAAGAATAGTGCCCAGCACAACAATTAGTGCCTGGCTTTATTGCAATAAGTCCCTAACAGGACCAGGCCTGTTGCTAATGGTAACCAAACTGGCAACTCGGCAACGAATAAGGGTAAACCGGGACGAGACATCAGCAAAATAAGTGTTTAAATCTGGTAATTTTAAGGAATCATATCTCACAAATACTTAAATGTCACTGTATACCTGTACGAGGAAAGGGCTTCTTAAAACGTAAAATGTTTGCTAGATGCTTGCCCCCATATTTGTTTTTAAATAAACTTTTTGGAAAGTTTAAGGTAACTGATGATAAGAAGTGGTGCGCTCTCAGCGCCACCTTTTTCTAAGCTTACCCTCAGATGCACCGTAAGCACTAAAACGCGATTATGGGCTTACCCGCGATTAAGTCCTTGTTGCTCACATACAAAACAACAGAGATAGAGAATGGATTTTCTAAGCCTTGTTACGGTGCAACTGGGGATCAAACACACTCATTATCAGTTATCTTATGCTTAATTTGTTTTAAAAAATGCAAAACAAGCGGCTACGTCAGTCAAGATAATGGTTTTGCCTTCCCAAAGTTTTAAAGTGCAGATAATTTTCTCAAATTTAATGAAAACATAAAAATAATTTGTTAAATCACCAAAAGGCCAATTTGTCAACGTTATATAAAAGCACTACCTTTCAATTTCTTTATTAAAAGGATCTACTTTTTTAATCCAAGCCATACCTTGGGGTTCATTTGAATCCAACATGGCGGAACGCTTGTAGCAGCCATTTTTTATTAATGGCCTTGAGTTCACTGTACCAGTATAAATATTTGCATATAAGTACGTTACTGGATAGGATAAGTTAATATGGTAATTCTCCAAGTGGCTTTGGTGACTTGAACGTTGTCGCTGTGGAGATTCCAATGTATCAAAATCATAAAATGAATAAAAGTAAGAAATATTAAATCAATTATTACCAAATTTTTTAGCTCCATCGGGTTGTCTTCAATATTACGACGCCTCCAATCTTATTGGTACAGTAAGAAGTTTTAACTTCGGTAGTTCCCTCAATGGTGCCGTGGTAACTTATGCTAACGGTACGACTGTAGCGGGTAGTAGGCAACTTGCTAATCAGAACTATGGAGTTTGTATTGATATGGCTGCTGGGTAAGAATGCATCAGGATTTACACTTTTCAAAACTTGCAACAGGACAATGAGTATATGACCCATATAGAGTGGCAACCGGCGAGCCTTGCAACATTGAGGGGCAGATGGCGCTGGAATAAATTCGTCTAGTACGCAATATTCAGAGTCTATGATATAATGGCATTTGTGTGATAGGCATGAACCTCGGAACTTGCACATGCAACTAGTAGTCTCTGAATATTGCGTTCCAAACGAATTTATTACAGCGCCATCTGCCCCCCATTGCTGCAAGTTATAATAATGTGTTCGTTTCAGCTTCACGAGTAATCCGCTACACCTTTGTTTACTTCCCAAGTCCTCTGTTTACCTTTGATACTAAACGATCACATTCAGTTTGACTTGTATTTTAAGTTTTGTGTAATAACAAATAAAGCGGGCTAAAAAAAATAACAACAATAAGTCTAAAAAACTATATTTTATAAGGATGTACTAAAAAACAGTTAGAAAATTGTCTGGGTTTTCAAAAAATTACAAAAATATTAATTGTTCATTTCATATTTCTAACTTTTGTTTACAAAAATCAGCTGTACCACCAGTGACGTGAAAATTCGACTATTCTGGGAACCGTGTCAAGGTCTGTAAAGGATAGGTTGCCTGGTAACTCCATGGTCGAAGCGGCGTGAGAGGTGACAGCGCGTCATTTGGAGGGCCACGATTTAATCAGAGCCCTTTGTTTACATATGTTTTTAAGTATTTTGAATCTTTGATGGTTTATTTATTACACTTGTGGCGTTTTTTTCGAACTATATTTATTTAAAAACCATAAATAGTTGTTATTCTTTACTTATACATTCTACTTGTAGTTATTTTAACGAACTAAAAGCTTCCCAATAAATTTTGCTTTTGAGATATTTGGTATGAGGTAAGTTTTATATTTGAGTTAGTTGATCTATTATGAATATGGTTATTAGAGACACTTTAAGAAAAATAACAAAACATATTTACATTTAAATCAATAAAGGAACACAAGAAACTTGACGATTTCCTAATATATTAAATGCTTTTTATTTAAATGGGCACTCCGGGTGACGTCATTTCCCGCTTCAACAATTGGCTATGATTGGTCAGAAAGTTACCAGGTAACCTATCCTCTACAGACCTTGGGACCGTGTATCCTTATCGCATTTGTAGCACATGATTGTGTTCACTGGATAATAGTGGCATACTTGGAATTATATTTTACCTTCAATAATGATTTTTAAATTATTTGTTTTAGCTATTGCTCTATAAGTTGGGCTCAATCCGCTGACATTTATTCGTTCACACTAAACGAGAACACGGCATTAGTAGAGGTCCTTTTTGGGTTGCCTGCTTCCCCGCTGATGGGGGAAATCTGCATTACTGATTTTGTGGTTATCCCCAATCCGTTGTTTACTGCCACTAACTTACCCGTTAATACGGATAGGTTTTGTGGCAACGCATTGACTGGAGTAGTGAGTAAGTAAAATTTTTAGTGTACCTACAGAGTGTCCCATTTTCGACACTTTTGAGGCATTTCGTGAACTAAAAAGTTTCTCTACCCAAATTTTGATGATTCGATAACACAAAATAAATTTAAAATTTCGATATTTTAAACCGCATTTTGTTCAGACACATCTCTAAATTACGGGGGATTTTTAAAATTGCCTTTGTTTTAAAGAGACTATAACTTTTTTAATTATGAAAGTTTTATTTTTTATGTAAATCACTTTCTTGTATTTTTTTTATAAGCTGCTAACTGCTAAACTTAACTTTAACTGTCACTTTTAGTTTTTTAAGATATAACAGAAAGTTCGCACCATTTTTACGGAATAACCCTCTTGTTATTTAATTTTTGAAATCAACGTACAATTTTCTTTAATGTATAACATATTTTAGAGAGATAGAGACTTGACAAACCCATCAATGTAACTAAAACTCATACTGGTTATGTTATTTTGTTGTCAAGTTCAATGGCGTTTTACTAAAATAATTTAAGTTGTCAGCGCGGTGAGTAAAATCAGTTCTAATGCAATACAGTTCCGTGAATGCAACATATAAATAAACTCGTTTGTCCGTCACTCCCGGTGTATTTTTTATCAAAAAACGTTTATTAAAGGTCGTGAGTTTTAGTGTCCTGTGGGTGCTAAACAATACGTTGATTTTGGCTTAAATAAATAAGTTTTCCCGTCTCTATTTCCTTAAAATATTTCATATACTCTAGGCACGTATGTCTTAAATATATCTGTACTGCTAAAGCGTATTAAAACCATTAATGGAAAATAACTGCTAAAGCGTTCCGCCATATTGGATTTAACTAAACCCAAACGTATGGCTTGGATTAAAAAAGTAGAAGCTTTTAATAAAATTTGAAAGCATTGCTTTCAATTGACGTTGAAAATTTCCTTTCCTAGTGCAGATCAGTGGCGGCGCGTGAGGTTTAAAAGTGGCGGTTCTGCAAAGTGGGGAACAAGACAATTTTAAAAAAATCCGGTAAATGGTTCAAATCGTCAGCATCGGAAATAGTCCACTTTGAGTCACCACTAAATGTCAAACAAGGAAAACCAAATAATTTGTTTTTTACACTGCACCCACAAATCCATTTAAAACGCTTATAAACATCGCGAGAGAATTTTCTTATATAGTTTTTGCCGCGACTTTTTCCCCCATAGGTACGTTATTTCTAAATCAGGTAAGGGAATTAACGTCCTTGAATTACGTAACGCAAAAATTCAGGATTTTAGACACCCTACCCCCCTCGTAACGCATTTTCAAGAAAAAACACAATAAAAAACCATTGAGTATAACGCAAAGTCAAACCCCCCCTCCCCCTTGAGCGTTACGTAATTTAAGGATAGGCCCTAAAGGACGACCTTTTTATTTGATTTTTAATTTTTCTTTAAAAAAAGGTAAACTTTTAAAATCCCGGAGAGTAATAGTTATATCTTCGGTAGTTTTCATATTTTATTAAAGTTTTTTGTGCCTACCACACACCACACTTATAAAAGTACCATAATGACGTAGATTATGTCAACACTCAACTAAATACAAATTTGCAGTTCCCATCTTATCTTAAAATATAAACGGGGCACTACCTCGATTTTCTAAAATTTTGCATAGCTGAGACGTCAGTTGAATAGTTCTATCCTTTTTAATGTGTGGTACAATCTGTATTCATCCGTCCTTTATTCGGGGGAGTTTGGTTAACAGACCCGGCAAAATCTACCGCGCATCTACACAGCGCACATCGCAAGCAGAGCGACGAGCACACCAGACTCTAGAGCCCGAATAGCAACAGGCTTGCCCCTCGTACCAATTATACAAATATTGTAGGCATGTGCCTGCTTAATTAGTGAGAAAAAAAAAGAAAAAATCTGTACTAAAAAAATATATTACTGTACTCAAAATTAGCCGGTGCTGCAGCCCCGCAGCCCTTATTGAATAACCGCCACTGGTACAGATATACTTAAGACGTACGTGACTCAAGAGTAAGAAAATTTACGTTTGCTATTTTTTTTTTAGGTTTTACAAAACCTTTTGTTTTATCTGTGGTAACCAATGGCGACGAAACCAATGATGTCGCCAATCGTGGATTTTCTTTGACATTTACCCAGAACGCTTGCAGAAATGTTAATCCGTTTTTGGTTGTTACAACTGTCTAGCACGCTATACCGAAATAAAAATTATTTGTTAATATAAATACTAATTTTTGCATAGAATCCCTAAATCCTTATTCGTAAACATCCCTATCCAATAACAGCAACACAGAATTATAAATAAAATTTAAAAGAATTAAAAGCGATAAATAACCAGGAATAGATAACATCAGAACATAAACTATAAAAAACATCTGCGAACATATTGTATGCCCCTTGGAACATATTATAAATCAGTAATTTTAAACTGACAAATTCAAAATTGCAATCATAAACGCTAGGGACTAAAAACGTTATGTAGAACTATAGACCAATCTCACTTATTCCACATTCTGCAAAAATTTACGAAAAAATGCTTAACGAAAGGCTTCAAAAATATCTACAAAAACTAAATTATATCGAACAAACAATTCGGTTTTCAAAAGCGAAAGAGCGCGCAAGATGCCATAAAAACTTTAACTTCTAAAATTTACGACTCAGTTTAAAAGTGTAAGCCGTTCCATTTGTGTGTTTCTGGATCTTGCGAAGGCTTTTGATACTGTGAATCACTTACAGTTGTTCGAGTCTTTGCGAGATATGGAATTACAGTAAAGGACGCTTCTAGTGCATATCAGTATCAGAACCGCTCTTCTTTAGGTGAATAACACATGTCAGTCCCTTTTTATGATTTTGTCCTCTTTTGAGAAAAGACGTTGACAAAACTTTGATTCTGTTTTTATCCGATTGTTACCAACTATTTTTTGACCGTGGAAGGTTTTGCTCACTTCTTGTTTTAATGAATGACGTGTTTGATAATATCCGGTTATTAGTAATTCCATTTTTGTCCTTTATGATAAACTGTGGGAACAGTTCTGTTCTGTTCGGTTCCAATCCAGGATAGTTGTCCAACATAATACCGCGGGCTTCAAGAAAGTGTAACAAAACGAGATTTGAATATAAATGGTATTTTTGTCATATATAAGTTTTTAACTATTTTTAATTAAATATTGTTTTTGACATCAACAAGCATTAATTATATACAAGACTAGGTTAAGAATAAGTAAAATTTATGGCAACTCCGGCGACTTGTTTTTAGGCATATTTTCAGGTCCGCTGTATTTTAATAAAAGTTGTATTCGGATAATATGTCCTTTGAGCCACTAACATCAAAATAATTTATATTTTGTAACTGGAAACAAATTTGCTAAACTATTTTCAACTTTTAAAAAACACACTGTGTAATTTTAACTACTTTCGATTTTCTCCAGTCTTAAGTCCACGCATCTTGACTTGCGTGGGTATTTTATCTCTTAGTGGAGCGTTTAAAGTGCAGGCTATCTCTTTCTCGTCAAAGCGACGATGAGTATAGTTCTAGCCAATCAACGACAAGCTTTTTGTGCTTGCAAGCGTAGGGTTGCTTTGACTGAGACAGGAAACTTTCGAAAATCGTAGGTTCGTTTTAATTCTTTAGTTGGGCTTGGCTTGGTTCGTTTCAATTCTTTAGTTGGCTTTGCTTTCGTTAACACTTCTTAATGGGTTTTTTGTTTCAACTGGGGAAATTTATCAATTATTTTAACTTTGTATAAAACTGTTAACTTTATTATCCATAATTATTTTGGTCTTTTCTTTTAGTGTTTATTTTAACTTTAAAGCTTTTGATTTTATTACTGTTTCCAGTGTTATTAAATATTACTAATATCTTTTTTTGTAACCCCTTGAGGCTCTTAACTGTGGGGACCCATTTCAAAGTCTGACAACCTAATTACCAAAAAAAAATATTTGGCAACCATCCACACGTTCATTCACTAAAAACAATTTTTCGTTGCGTTACTCACGTTCAGAAAAATCATCTGGTGCATACTAATTAAAAAATTGTCTGCAACAATGTCTAACTCTTATTTTAATTGAGTAACAGCAAACATTTTATTTAAAAAAATATACAAAACTAAAACACAAGCCTATATTGTATGATATTAAAAAATTTATTTTTTAGAGTTTTATAAAGTTTTACTGGTTACAACAGTTTTGGGTTATTTTATTAAAAAAAAAATAATTTAGCTTTCCGAACCTATCCTAATGTAGGTAGTATCAAACTTGTTTAAATATAAATCAGGTAGGTACCTAGTTAAATGGTGCTGTTAATTAAATAAAATAAATTTAAAAAAAAATTCACAATTGATAAAATTTCGAAAATTGACCTACACTTAGTAAGGAGGGGTCGCATTTTTTTTTAGAATATAAATTGATGGTGACAGTTGATTAAAACATTGTGTTTTTCACAGTGTCACAGTACAAAACCAAGACTTAGTCAAAATGTTCAAGTTCGTAAGTACCTTCATTTCAGTTTCTTTCTCATTAAATAGTCAACATATATTTTTAATTTAATTATAATTTTAGTTGCCTATTTTCGGAAAAAAAAAACATTTTTTGAACAGTCAGGGATGTTTTAAATTGCTGCGCAAGACAATAAAAGAAGTATATTTGAAAAGAAGAAAGCCAGTTTAAACCAAACCAAAAAAAATATGAACCTAACTTGTAGCTGTATATGTACAGGGTGGGCCAAATTGGATGTTTTTTGCTGGTTTTAGGTATTTCTAGCCGAGATACACAAAAACGAGTGGACGAATTTCGAGACGTCTTTAAATATCAAAACCGCTTCTTGATAAACCTTGTAGTTTTTTAGCTACAAGGGGATATTGAAAAGTCTGCATTTATTGACTTGGCCTATAACTTTTTTATTTATTAAAATTTCATTTTGGTGTACGATGCTTTTTCACAGGTTTTTTTTATGGAAAATCCAATTGTCAAACTAATTTTTATCTGTCACTTTTAGTTTTTGAGATATTACAAAAAGTTTAAATTTTCTTATGGAATGACTCATTTTTTGGTTTTGTTTTAAAATCTACGTCCAATTTTCTGTTTAACGATATGTCATAAATGACAGTTCGTAACGCAGTTTTTAAGATATTTATGACATATCGCTAAACAGAAAACTTGACGTAGATTTCAAAACAAAAACAAAAAATGAGTCATTCCGTAAGAAAATCTAAACTTTGTAATATCTCAAAAACTAACAGTAATAGATAAAATTTAGTTTGACAGTTAGATTCTCCATAAAAAAACCTGTAAAAAAGCATCTTACACCAAAATAAAATTTTCATAAATAAAAAAGTTATAGGCCAGCTTCATAAATGCAGACTTTTCAAAATCCCCCTGTAGCTAAAAAACTACGAGGTTTATCAAGAAGCGGTTTTGATATTTGAAGACATCTCGAAAATCGAGCCCAGGACATGTCCACTCTTTGTTGTGTATCTCGGCTAGAAATACCTAAAAACATCGAATTTGGTCCACCCTGTACATATTTAAAAAACGCGTGTTTCTGATATCTTTATTTAATAAATTTTTTACAGAATAAATATCCTGGCAATGCATAGAGTCCTTGACTGTACATTGAATTAAAGTGTAACATAGATTCGGTAAAAAAATCCTCTTTTAAAAAAAAACAAAGTATCAATTGTGTTAATTCCAAGATTTTTCTGAAGAAAAGTTTTTTGGTATTAGTCCTACGAGGTTCAAACAATAAGTTTATGACCCATATAGAGTGGCATTGAGGGGCAGATGGCGCTGAAATAAATTCGTCTAGTACGCAATATTCAGGGACTACTAGTACGATTTAGTTGCATGTGCGAGTTCCGAGGTTCATGTCTGTCATATAAATGCCATTAGATCTTAGTACTTGTCTCTGAATATTGCGTACTAAAGGAATTTATTCCAGCGCCATCTGCCCCTTAATGTGGAAAAGCTTGGCGGTTGCCACTCTATATGGGTCATATACTCATTGGTTTTTTGTACATTTGAAAGCATTTAATTATATATTTTTTTAAATTGCAATACCCAGTATAAATCTACTAAAAGTACCCAGTATAAATCTACTAAAAACACCCTTTTCTTTTCTTTTGTATGTTATTGCTTTGTTTTTTTATCAAAATGGAAGCTGCCAAGCTGCTAATCAAATCAATACTGGGTTGTAACATTGAAAGGAGAATTTTCAGTAGATTTTAAAAAGTCAAAAATACTCTGGGTTCTCCATTTAAAAAATATTAACAAATAGGTAAAATATTAAAATTGTATTTTCCATAAAATTTATTGTTTTAAAATTCACTTCCACCAAAATGCTGATGAGGGAGTACTTTATAAAAGTCATTGAACAAATTTCGCTTTGATGTGTCAGCAATTATGGCGTGGCAACGAGCCATCGCCAATAAGTGCTGAAGCAGGAAGAAAGTTGTATTGGAAGGACTGGCTCATTAGCAGTATCAGTAGGGTTGTGAAAGTTGAATAGTAGAAAAGCGCACAGAAAATGTATCCTGACCTGTGCCTGGTTTTAACGCTAAGTTTATATTTCAATTATGTCATTTAAAAAAAAGGAAATTTTAATATTTTAACATTATGCTTTAAAACACCACAATGTTTTTATTTAATTCTCCCGCCTTAATATTCTACCTTTAACAAAATATATATTGCTGAGTTTGTTGTTAACGATCCCCGTCTTCTCCAAGAACCCTAGCAATATTGCTCGCACCCTATAAGCGCGAAGGCCGTGGTGCGGCAATATATAATTTGTACTCATCGTGTAAACTATAAACGTGATATTTAATAAAAGTGCTGTCAACTGTGCAAAAAACTACCTTCTCTTGAGTGCTTTTGGTTTGATCCCCGTAGGCCTTAAAGCAAAAGCTTTTCTTTAGGGAACGTTTATAATAAAAGACCCTAGCTTTATAATTATAAATATATTAAAAATAGCGCATAATTAAACCTCCTGATAGAATTGTCCTTCCAACGCTCGAGGAATTGTAGCCATAACTACGCTTGTCTCACAAACATTTATTACTTTTACTATTTTAGGTTGTCATCCTCGCCTTATTCGCCATGGCCTCAGCCTCACCCAAAGCCAAACCCAGCATCGCTGTTGCCGCCCCAGCATTCGCCCCAGCCGTAGTAACTGCTCAAAGTTCTCAGGTTTTCGCTAGACAATACAACGCCTTAGCCTCGCCTTTGGTTGCTCCAGCCGCCCCACTTGTCGCGGCTGCTCCGGCTCCAGTTATCGCTGCTAGGGCGCCTGTGTTCGCCAGTCCATATGTTGCTAGTCCATACGTTGCCAGTCCATACGTTGCGAGTCCATACGTTGCCAGTCCGTACGCCGCCAGTCCATACGTTGCTAGTCCATATGGTGCTCAATTGGTGCTTTAAGGTGGGATGACACGTAGTGAATAATTTTTGACTATTTTGCTGTGAATATTTTTGTAAATAGTATGATGTAGTTTAGGCATTTATTACACTTTATTACCTTAAATTTGTTTTTTTTTTAGTTTTCAACGGTTTTTGTTAAAGATATACTTTATTTGAATTGTGGGGTTCATACGAAGAATCAACACCTAAACTGACTTTCATCTCCTACATTTGGTTTTTAAGATATTACTACTACTACTACTATGTCCGACGAATATTCTCCACCTCCTTCGATCTTGACAATCATCTTCCATCAGGTTTTTTTGACTCATTGATCTTTGGATTGACTGTTGCCATTCCAGTTTAGGACGCCCTCTTTTTCTGCGCTCTATTGGTTCCCATTCTAGGACCTGCTTTGGTAATCCTTCGTCGTTCATCCGTTGTACATGGCCGTACCATATCAGTTGTCTTTTACTGATGTCATCCGTTATGCTTCCCTCGATTTCCATTCTTTCTTTTATGATCTCATTTCTTATATGATCTGTTTTAGATATTGATCTTCATATTGCATCCATTTTGACACATTCCATTTTTGCTATGTATTTTTCTGTTACGCAACAAGTCTCTATTCCATACAGCAGCGTGCTTTTCACCATTGTTTTATATATGTTAAATTTTACATTCTTTTTTATCTCTCTGCTCCATAAAATACTGTTAAGACAACCAATTACCTTTTTTGCCTTTACTATTCTTTTTTCTAGTTCTTTACAGTCTGTTCCTGTCTTATCAAATGTGACACCCAAGTATACATACTCATTGCATGGAGATATTTTTTGTCCATTGTCTAGTTCTAACTCACTTGATTCGTTTCCAATACATAAGTACTGTGTCTTGTCCACGTTCACTGTTAACCCCCGCTTTTGGTATTCTTCCGTTAACTTTCTCATCATAGAGAGTGGTAAAGTTGCTTGTTGGAAATAGGTTTTCAAGTGAATATTATCACTTTGATCAGTGTTTATTCTAGTGTCCAGGTAGTGTCCAATGTCTCGCCAGCGCTGGGGAGACTTCGGACACTTGCATCATGACACAAACACGTATTTTGTCTGTACATGGGGCAACACAAAAAACACCTACGTGGATTTTTTTAGAGGTAAGATAGTACCCTTACTCCATCAAAGTATTGATTAATGACAACTATTATATTTTACGAAATAAAAACTAAAAATTATCCAGAATCTCCCCACCCTCCCCTACACGAATGCTTTGCCTGCGGTCTGTTATATCTATGATGGGATGTAAAACTAATATAAATCCGATCAAATTTATTCAGTCTGCTAGTTGATTTATTTTAACTAATAACTATTTTACAATTTCAATATGTGCAAGATTCATTTAGCCAATGATTTTCCATGAGATATCAAAAGTTTATCCATGAAACAGCCATGGATACAATGGATAAGGATGTGGTGCTATTATGGGTGGATGTGCCACAACTGTCTTGATCACTGGCGCTGGGTAGATCACTTTAGCCACTGGTGCAGGGTATATCACTTTCGGTATTATTGGGTAGTGAGGAAAGTAACCTAAAAGAAATTAAAAAATATTTATACAGGGTGTTATATTGATTAAGATGTTAATATTGAAAAAGTAAATTCCTGGGTTTATTTTAAGAAAAAACCGAGGGGTGGCTCGATCACCGATTTTTGAACACCAAAAGGAAATACCTATGGAATGATACCTACGGTTTCCCAGAATTTCCTCAAATTTCAATGGTATTTCCTAGTATTTCCCAAGCGATGGTATTTCCTAGTATTTCCCCCTCTAGTATTTTCAATGGTATTTCCTAGTGAATTTCCTGGTATTTCTCCTAACCTGTACAGGGTGTCCCAAATTGGGCACTTTTAAGGGATTTAAGGTACTTCCAGGGGAGACAGAGAAAAATTGACCACGCATTGCGAGGCTTAAATTTCAAGAGAGGACTTATAGTGAAAACCGCATTTTGAAATATCGTCTGGTCTTTGAACTACGGGGGTTTTTTGAAATGTCTGCATTTTGGAAGGGGGTCTATAACTTCGTTATTAGTGGAAATTTTGATTTAGAGTAAATTGCAATTTTATAGACTTTGTCACATATCTGTTATACTGCTCTAAATATTTTTGTAAAATTGGGTACATACTTCTTGATGTATACCATGGTTTTTATTTCGACCAAAAAATGAAATGTCTAGTGGAAAAACGATGAGAATCCATTTTTCAAAAGTTGAGAAAACGAAATTTAAAGTGGGAGTCTCAATGTTTTTCCAGAGTGCTGCCTATTTTTAGCCGTAGCTTTTAGTGGAATCTCATTGTTTATCCCCTGTAAGGTTTAGTGTGTTACTACTTTACGTTACAAGCAATCGCATGGCGTCAAAATTACGATTTCGGAAAAAGATTGAATCTCATCGTTTTTCCACTGGACCCTTCATATACTATCATAGATTTACCTAAAGTGTGATAATGATAATAGGCTAGCTAGGAAGGTACCAGATCCCTCATGGATCCATTTATTTTTTTATATAGGGATTATTTTTGAAATTCTTTGCTGAGCAAATGTTGCCTTGTGATTTTTTTGTTTAGCTTCCTCTTTTTCTTTAATTACTTCAATTTATTTAAAAGAGTTACGGAAAGCAATTCTCGCATGAATTCCACTAGGTAAACTTAAAAAAAAATAAATCAGCAAATGCCTCTTGATGAATTGAAAATCCGTATCAAATTTTACAAAAATATCTACAGAGAAGATTTTATTAAACATATTTTACAGAATCATCTCAAAATTTAAAACGTCTAGGACATACCATTAAGGTAATAGTGAATATGAGATCTAAAGAAAGAGAAAAAAAAATTTAGCAGATGTTTAGATAAAAATAGAAACATACGGGTGTAACTCCGATCTTAGCAAAACGCGACACTTCACGTGAACTAAAAGTGGAAATACCAGAGAAGAAATTATAGGCAGGTATACAAGAGCTGACCAGGGATATTAGAGCGCGTTACGGGATTGAGATATTTCTCGAGCATTATGCCGGCATTAAAAGTTTCTATCGAATAAAAGGTTTAAATATTAAAAAGGTATTATGCAGAAAACTCCGCTCGGGATGTAATAAATGTGTTTATTGCGAAGTGTGAGGACCGTGATATTCCTTGCAAAACTACCATTTTGAATATAATTAGAAAATGTAGCAAAAATGAAGATGTGGCTAAGGGTTTAAGACCCATGTCGGAACAAAGGCAACAACGAGAAACAGCTGTTTGTGTGTGTGAGTTATGAATCTCGCTTTCTACAATGGCTGGTTCCGATCCCATCTGATGTGCAGAGTATGGTGCAGACAGTTCTAGGATCTTCCAATCATTAATGTAATTTAGTTCTACTCCTTTATTGACTCCTGTTTTTAGGCCGGATGGGCCCGGATATTTAAAGCGAATTTTGATCCAAATTTTCTTAGTCGGTATGCGATTCAATAAGGGACTAAGGAACCAGATAAAAAAATAAACGTTCGAGTTTTAAAGGTGATCGGAGACCCTTGGCTAAGGCCGTTTCTAGGAGGGATCAAGGGAGATCAATCCCTTCCCCGAATGAGTCGAAAAAGTGTGTGAAACAAGATTTCTCGGCAACACATAAGACAAAAAAATAGCACAATAAGCAAATTTTTAAACAACAAGTGAAATTAAAGAAAGAAAAATAAGAAAAAAGTTTTTCTGCTTCGGCCGGGACTTGAACCCGGGATCTCTTGCTCTGTACGCAAACATTCTAAACATTGAACTACCGAAGCCATACATAAATTTTTAGAAAACTTTTATCTGTGCAGGCTGCGGTGTCTCAATACAAGAACGAGAGACTCTCAGGGTATTAACTCGACCAAGTCATCAAACTGTCAAAGGTATGAAAACTCAAAAGTTAGACGTAAACTAATAACGTCTTAAAACATGAGATCACCTTTCGTGTGTTAAAATTTCTGATCCCAATGAGCGATTGCCAATATAATTCTTAAATACCAAATTGCAAATAATGCATGCAAAATTTTTATTGAAATTTTTTAATCCTTTCCCCTATTCAAATTTTTTTCCTAAGTACAGCACTGACCCCGTCTGCGAGAAACTCACGGTTATCAAAAAGAAAAAAAAGCACTTAAAACCTACTAGGATCTGGAGCTCCAAAACAACAGGAAAATGCGACAAAAGCCACAACTAAAACTAACTTCATTTTGACTTTTCTTTTTTCGTAAACTCTATCACCTATTATCTGTTTAATTACAAAACTAACTAGACTAACAAAATTTTGCAAGAAATCTTTGTATTTATATTGGATGCTGGAAATGTGAAGCAACACGAAGGAAATCAGATGTAGGAAAAGATGTATCGTCGTGTCGTCAAGATGCCAATAAATCTCCCTATGGTGCATATATTGGAAACACAGACACTGAGTTCAATTATATAAAATATTTAAAACAAGCTTCAAAACTAAAAGATTTTAATCTAGGTAATTACAATAGAATTGATTATAAAATAGATCCTGTAGGGCTACGGACCTACCCTAAAGCTTGAATAATTTTAAAAGTAAATTTTGTTATTGTTCTTCATTTTCATTGGCATTACAATTCCTGGCTACCTATTCTCGTACTTGGACGATGTGATGATTACTATCACATATTTTGGCCAATGGCAAGCTTTAAATTAGCTCCGAGTATGCGAAAAGGCACCCATTGCGCAAGCTTCTCCTAGCAGCCGACCGGAAAATGTTCAGTCGCAACAGGATAGGATAACAAATTTCACTTCAAACGCGTAGAATTCCATAACTGTGAAGAGCGAGCGACAATGCCATTCGTCGAGACAAGTCATTTCGCACAACACGCGACCACTCAGAGTTTGGTATTGGACAAAGCGTGTGATGTAAACGATCACATCGTTCAAGTACAAGAATAGAGCCTCTGGTGGGTTTTAGCCTGATTAGCAGGGGCCCTCTATTCTGTCTTTTCTGCTACAAGGCTTCGAAGCCTTCTTATTCCCATAATCTTGATGTCCCTTTTACTCTCCCTCCTCCAGGTCTCCAGTCCATTATTTATTATGGTGTTCTTGTCTCATCTATTTTCTGTACATGTCCCAACGAAACTAATGTACTTTTGAGGAATCTCACGATGTTTGAGCTATTGTTACAGTTTCAGTCAAAGGTTCTCTTTCGTTTCTACTATGAAGAAGACTTATTTCCAGCTATTTATGTTAATTCATTCAACCCCCGGATACTTCTTCCCTAAAGAGTCTGTTGGCTGATTCACCATCCTCCTTACCAAAGGCAAAAATTGACTCATTTTAGAGGACAAATATCAGATTGTTTCGATCCAACTACGCGCGAGTAGACAGAGCTGCCCGCTTGCGGAAACGATAAAGTTAAGAAGCCAAGAAGTGGATTCAAAAAACGCATCAGGTGATGGCCCATGGATTTGCACCGGTTTAAATGCACTGTCACCAGATGCGTTTTTTGAATCGGGGTGGGCATGCATTGGTGGAAACAGGGTATAAGAGGGAGTTCGGCGCGTTTATGAGTGCGTTCGAGTAAACCCGTCAAGCGAGCGAGCGGGGCGTAGTGACGTCACGGACTGAACGCCCTGGTTTTCACGGTTCGACTCGAACGGAAAAGGCATTCACCGGTTACAAACACAGATTAGGTTAGATAAAATAGTCGCCGCTTTGCGATTACCCACCAGAATTTGGTTACAGAACCGCTGGCCAATAGTTAAAGCGTCACTGGGCAATCGCGGATAATTCTTAGCGCTCCGCATCGCGGCAAATTAGGAGCACCCTGGTAGTCTTTCTTCTACATCCTTCTCAGAATCTTGGAAACAATTCTACAGCAACTGAACTGCGTCCATGCATTTTATTTTACAAGAAAAAAGAGTTAGAAAACTGTCGTAAAAATATGTAAACAAAAGTTTAAAAGTATAAAAAAGTAGGGTTATATAATACGCCCGCTTTTCCATCCTCAAGCTCGGGTCATAGCGAGCGTGCTCAGAGGGTTCTCGAACGCAAAAGGGTGTACCCTGAGCGTCAATTCGAACGGAAAAATGGACCTCGGGGCGCCCGGGTTGCCTACTCGAACGCACTCTATATATGTAGTGTGTTATACCCGGTTTTCACCTATGCTACGCTGCATTTAAAACCGGTGCAAATTCATGTTCCGTCACGTGATTTAAATCAGGGTGGGCACGCATAGGTGGAAACTAGGCTTAACAGTAACAGAGAGTAGAAGACAAGTGCTAGAGATTTGTATTCATTCATATAAAGAAATTCTTAGATGGTTCTTACAAATTAAATTCAGTGGTTCTCTGACAGACTAACGGTTATAAAAAAAAGTATCCTTGGACAATACATGCGAGTAACAATTCCTTTTATTTTCGATTTTTTAAAAACCGCAGGTGCTGTTACATTCCATAACCTCACACTGCATTGATCCAACAATATTTGACAGTCCTGCCCCTGTCCATTTTATTTACCTAATTTTTACCTTCCTAGCCCATGCAGCAATGGCTAGAGAAGGTATTGTTTCCGATAAATCAAATTAAGATAACGCCTAAAATGGGCTATTTGGGTGTCCGTGGGTATGTGTGTGTCTGTTCGGCCCACAATTGCTTTGGAACTGCTTGACAGATTTCCATGAGATTTTCCCAAAAAATAGTGTTCGACACCTTAACGAGCTAATTAGATTTTGGTTAAAATCCATCAATGCTAATAACATTTCATAACATCTGACAATTAAATTTTTTTATAAATGCTAACTTTTTAACGCATTGCGTCAATATGCGATTTTCGCAATATTGTAGAACACATTTTTCTCAATAATTTGTGTTCTTACTAAAAACTTCGTAGGGGATATTCTTTCTGACATGGCTGATGGACATTTTTATCAGGGATTATTCTGAAGTTACATAACTCCGAAATTCAGAAAAATGCATTACGAAGGGCGAAGGGTTGAATAACCCGAATCTAACCGAACCGAATCGAACCAAACCCTCCGCCCTTCGTAATGCATTTTAACGAAAAAACACATTGATTGTAACGCAAAGCTAAGCCCCCACCCTTGAGCGTTACGTAATATAAGAATGGTCCCTTAGCTGAACAGGAATGGCCATTACCGCTAAATTGCACTTAATTAATTTTTTCTCATTTGATAACCGTGACTCTTTCGCCGACAATAAGGCCACCGTTTCGGAACTCCTAATTGCACGGGTCAACGGCTACCTTTGGAACCCCAGACCGGGTACTTTTTTAACTGGTCCTTTTGTCCCTTAGAATGGCCTAATAATAAAAATAAACTGTTAAATAAAATACTCTGCCAATATATGGGCCCCTAAGCTCACACTAGGTACTATAGTTATAGTGTACGTGTGAGCTAATATTACTCAAAACTGAAATATATTTTATTCAACTCCAGACTAAATTACCTTTCGTTTGATACCACACAAGCCATGTTTTAAATTAAACTCAAATTTTTGAAATCTACCCCCACCCTTTTATTTGGTTTGTGTTCGGTGGATTTTGTTCATTTTTAAACGAAACCATCTCGACCTAAGACCCAGCCTAGGTACCAAATTTCATTAAAATCGGCCAAGCGGTTTTTGAGTTATGCGCGTTGGTCTTTACAGACAGACATACAGACATACAGACATACAGACATACAGACATACAGACAGACAGACATACAGACATACAGACAGTCAGACAGTCAGACAGTCAGACAGACAGATAGACAGACAGACAGACAGACAGACAGACAGACAGACAGACAGACAGACAGACAGACAGACAGACAGACAGACAGACAGACAGACAGACAGACGGCGCAACAAAAAAGTTTCAAAATCATCTGAAACGCAAAGATATATAAAAAATTTTGAAATCGGAGCAATTTTTTTTTCTCGAAAAAATTAGGATCACCATAGCTCACACTACTATAGTATAGTATATGTGTGAGTTAATATCTGTACACACTGGTGCTCACTAATTGAGGTTATGGTATCTAAGTCACAATTGCGCATTTTTATTGATCAAAATCAATTGAATTTAATTAGATTTGTCCGATTAAAAAAATGCGGATATAGTTGTGCTACTTTGCGAAAATTTGCATTTATTTTAGAGCAAATTAATAGCTTACTCCTACTTTGAAACTTTTTATAACATTTATTATCAATTCTACAAGCAATAAGCATGCGAGAAGCAATAGTTTTTTCTGGCCAACACAAAAAATTAAATAAACAATACTCGCAGGCCCGGAATTGGCTATCGGGTTATAAGCATATACATAATATTCCAATACTCACGGTAACTGCCCATTCATGATGCAAACATGAGGGCCTTAAGGTCTTTAAGCAAAAAAGACCTGATTGATTGCTTTCAAAGACATGTGCATATTATTTCCATATAGTACGTATTATTGGAATACCAACGGTACCTTGCGATGCAGAATGCAAACATATTTGAAATTAAGATAAAATGTCCTGATTGGTTATACTTTTACGCATAAATATTATTTTATTCTTGTATTCGTTACGTTAAATCATCGGCGTACAGTTGACAAAAACTCTATCTATGTAAATTTGGTATCTGAGCTTTTTTCGTACCTTTATTTCTGAATGTTTGCATCAAACACCAACCATTGTGTAAATAGGTAACAGGGAGTATTGGAATATTACGTATTATAAGACAAACGTTCGGCAGGTCGGGCCCAAGAGCGAACAGGTAGAATGGTTTGAAAATTTTACTAAAAAAAGCTAAATGGTGGATGCCCATTTACGTACAGGCGACCGGTAGACCAGATTTACAATCCAAATATTACCAAACCTCAGAGTAATAACATATAAAGAGAAGTAGTAACCCCGGTTTCGGCGGTCTTTCATTCATTTGTTGGTAAACAATGTAGCTTTTCCGCTGATGCCGGCTCCTCTGCCTCTGTAAAATTTTATAAATAATAAGTAAGGTTCAACTTCTTACCTTACCAAATTTTTAGTGCTTTGAGTTGGTTAGGCTATTTAAACCGTGCGATAATTTGTCATGCGCTTATTAGCTTGCGTCGCGTCGTTTTATGCTGTGTATTTATTATTAAAAACTCATTTAGACAACATAATTTATGAACGGCCCCTTTTCCCACAATTTTTTCAGGACGTGGCAACAGGTGTATGACATCATATTACGGATTTCGTGTTAGCAGGGCCGGGTTTCGTTTTGAGCTACTTGGACTATATCCCCGCGCTACTATTTTCCGAAAACCGCATATTGATGCGACGTTCCATTAAAAAGTTAGCATTTTTTAAACTTTTTAACTGTCAAAAAACTGTCATTAGCATTCACGAATTTTGATTAAAATCTAATCAGCTCGTTGCAGTATCGAGTACTATTTAAGCGGTTTAGGAGCTATCGCGTTACGGACAGATATACATACACACACAACACAGACAGATATCACGACGATATTGCTAGGGTAGGTCAAAATACACCCAAAGAACACATTTTCGGTGTTATTTCAAAAAAAAATTTTTGTCGAAAACAATACCTTCTCTAGCCGTTGCTGTGCGGGCTAGAAAGGTAAAAAAGGGGCGGGCCGACTGCACAACAAGTAGCATAAGTACTAGCCTTTAGACTGGATTGTTTAGTTTACACTTGAAAACGGTTAGATATACTTACTTACTGAAACGTCCTGTTTAAAATAAACCAACACACATTTCATGTAAAAAAGAGCCAAGTACGCGAAAATGGCATTCCGTAAAAAGAATTGAGATAAAAGTAAGGCCAAGTTCTCCAATACAAATTTCATAATGAAAGATTTTTACTAGTTGGAAATGTTTTTCTAAACTTTGCTATTACAGCCAATCTTCTTTATGTTCAATTAAGCACTGTGCCTGAGTCATTTACAGCCGTAATAGCCAAGTTTAGAAAAACATTTCCAAACTAGTTTCTTACTTTCATTTTAAAATTTGTATTGGAGAACTTGACTTTACTTTTATCGCAATTCTTTTTACGAAATGCCGCGTACTTGGGTTATTTTTAGATGAAATGTTTTTGTTATGATTTCACTTCTTTTTTAAAGGAATTGGATAATATTTAATTTTTTAAATAGTAAAATATGCGGAATATTGTTCAAAACTTTTGCAATGCCTTACTTTAAATTTTGAGGTCTTTTAATTTTTCCCATGGTTTTATCATAGCTGCCATCAGCCTTCCAAAGCTCAGCTCTCTAGCGTTTCTGAAAGTGGACAATGTTACTTTTGCATAACTTTACATGTATAGGGGAGGGAAGTAAATTAAAATTTTCGTGTTTTTAAATTTTTTCCTATAGTTTTATCATAGTTCCTATCAGTCTTCCAATGCTCAGCTCTCTAGCGTTTTTAGAAGTGGGTAATGTTACTTTTACATAACTTGACATTTATAGGGGAGGAGAGTAAATGAAAATTTTTGGGGTTTTAAAATTTTTTCATATAGTTTTATCATAGTGTCTTTCAGTCTTAAAAAGCTCAGCTCTCTAGCGTTTCTGGAAGTGGGCAGTGTTACTTTTACATAACTTTACATTTATATGGGAGGGAAGTAAATTAGCATTTTGGGTGTTATAATTTTTTCCTATAGTTTTATTATAGTTCCTATCAGGCTGCCAAAGCTCAGCTCTCTAGCATTGCTAGAAGTGGGTAATGTTACTTTTAAATAATTTTACATATATAGGGGAGGTGAGTAAATTAGAATGTTGGAACTTTTTGATTTTTTCCAGGGGTTTGGTCATAATTTCTATCAGTCCGCCAAATTTCAGCTTTATAGTAGGTCTGGAAGAACAGTAGAATTTTGGTGATCTATACATAAGTGAGTGAGTCAGTGAGTGAGTGGCAATTTCGACGTTTTTTGAAATTTTAACTTACTTTACTACTCTATAAAAGTCCATGAAACTTGGAAGGGTTGCTAACTCTATGAAGTTCTACGACTGTGCAAAGTATGAGATTCGTAGCTCTTTCCGAAGTAGAGCTTTAGATAGGTCAAATATGGGCTGAAATGTTTCAAGAAAAGATGGTACGGCGGCGCGAACTTTGCGAGGCACTGCCGTGCCCTCAGATAAAGACAATGGAAGTCCAAAGTTTTATTTCTACTCAATCATTGTCTACGAGTTTTAAACAAAAGATTATTTTTTCACTTATATAATGGCAACAAGTCTAATTAAGTGGGTCCTCAAGTCGTGAACGGTTAGCCCAGATATTCCTAAGCTCTAAGGTCGACACTGACAGTAACATGTGTTTGTATTAAATGCAGTGTTGTCTTGGCCGTCGGACTCGGTATATTGAATTTTTGGTGTTTTTTTCTGTGTGCTGAGTTTTATTTTTGTAAAAAAGAACTTAGTTGGACGTAAAAATAAACAAGAAGTGCTATGTTTCTGAAAATACTGTGAAAATTCAGCCCAGTGTGGTTTTTTCGAGATGATTCCAGTGACGCAGCTATGTTGCCATCGCCGGGGATTCTGCAAATTCTAAGTTTTCAGGAATGACCGCCACGAATAGGGAAAATTTACACGGGGCCGCGGTTTACTTCTTCTCTTTATATATTACTCTAAGTACCAAACCTATACTTATACCACGGACACGTACCTACGTGTTAAATATATCAGTACTGCTAAAGCGTATTAAAAAAATTAATGGAAAATGACTGCTTCAAGCGTTCCGCCATAATAGAAAGTAGACTACTACTACTATGTCGGTTTAGAACGTTTTTCTACGTTGTCCGACGCCTATTCTCCACCTCCTTCGATCCTGACAATCATCTTCCGTCAGTCAATAGTTGCCATTACAGTTTAGAACGTCCTCTTTTTATGCGCCCTATTGGTTGCCATTCTAGGACCTGTTTTGGTAATCTTTCCTCGTGCATCCGTTATACATGGCCGTACCATATCAGTTGTCTTTTAGTGATGTCATCCGTTGTGCTTCCCTCGATTCCCATTCTTTCTTTTATGATCTCATTTCTTATATGATCTGCTCTAGATATTCTCATTGACCTTCTTATTGCATCCACTTCGACAATTTCCATTTTGGCTTTGTATTTTTCTGTTACGCGACAAGTCTCTATTCCATACAACAGCGTGCTTTTTACCATTGTTTCCTATATGTTAAATTTTACAATCTTTTTTATCTCTCTGCTCCATAAAATACTGTTAAGATAACCATTTTTGCTTTTTCTATTCTTTTTTCCAGTTCTTTACAGTCTCTTCCTCTCTTATCAAATGTGACACCCAAGTATACATACTCATTGCATGGAGATATTGTTTGTCCATTGTCTAGTTCTAACTCACTTGATTCGTTTCCAATACATACCCAGGTAGCAAGGGGTCATCAAATGACGTCTTTTTTTCGTCGAAAAGTGGTCATTTGGATGACCAGCAGGTCATCTACCAAAAAATGTTGTCTTTAAGGCGTCAGTTATTTGACGTTTTTTCGTAGTGTAGTTTTTGATGTCTGAAACACGTCATATATTGGTCACTACTCACACTGCACACTTTGTCCAAGGGACATACACTCATACTTACATAGATGGTGCCCCAGTCAGTACTTGACCGGATACGGAATGTGGGGGTACGTATGTAAAATAAATAAATATTAAATCAAGACAAACTTCGAGGCTTATTTCGCTTCAAGGTGGAGATGTGTAAGTCTAGGTTTAGGTCTATTTTGATCTGTACCTCACAGAACACCGCTGTACCTGTTCCAGTACTTCCAGGTCTAAGTCACAGAAGAGTCACCTTCTGTGTCCAAGTTTCCTGCAGTGTTCTTAACTGCAGGGAATATTTCATATATTTAGACGAGTTTAAAAAAAGTCATAAATAGATTTGTGTCTGTGTCTGATGTTCTGATTTGGTCCCAAATACGTCATATTGCTGACGTCTTTAAAACGTCTAAAAATGACGTCATTTTGGGTGTGTCTTTTGAACGTCATTTAAAGGTCATTTACACGTCAGGTTAGAGACGTCAATGGTCATTAAAAATGACCTGTTTTTGACGTTTAAAAAACGTGACCTTGCTACCTGGGTAAGTACTGTGTCTTGCCCACGTTCACTGTTAACCCCCACTTTTGGTATTATTCCGTTAACTTTCTCATCATATACTCCATGTCTTCTTTATCATTAGCTACAATTATTATTAGTCAGCAAACTGTAGTGTGTATATAGTAAATCGGTCGTTAAGTTGTATTCCCATGACGTGTACTTTACGTTTCCAGTTTTTTAGAGCTACTGCGATATATATTTTAAAAAGAGTTGGAGAGATACAACATCCCTGTCTTAAGCCTTTCGAAAGTAGACGCTTTCAATAAAATTTGTTAGGAACTGCTTTCAAATGACGTTGACAATTTGTCACAGCGATGATTTGACGTTGTCAAAATTGGGGTTAAATTTTATTACAATTTAAATTTAAGAAAAATCTTTGGATTTTGAAACTTTTAGAAGACAATTATCTTGAGTTGACGTAATGGGTGTTTTTAAGCTTAGAAAAGTGATGGCGCGGAAAGCGCTTGGGTTCATTGAAAATCCAACATAACGGCACTCTTTCCCGGTACTGATATATTTAAGCCGTACGTGACCACGGATCATGGGTGATCCGTGCTTATACGTGGGTCCCAAAAAGTGGGAGCCCAAGCTACGGTCATTAAATAAACCGGTCGTCTGGTAAATCTACGTCACAGTTTTCCTAGGAAACAGCAGTCAAACGCTGTTTATAGGGTAATTGTGTCTTTTGCCAGGAAATTTTGTACATTTTGGGTCTTGTCGTTTTGTAAGTCGTGTTTATACTTGTTCTGTGCTTCCTATAAACGTTTTAAAGACTAACTAAAAGAGATTTTAGAAAAAGATGGTTTAGTTTTTATTGCAGGATTTTCGCACGAAAACATCACAATGAGTTCTCTCAACATGCATTCATATGCCATGCTATCTTGGGTGCAAAGCATTTCTTTTGAAGGCTTAACTGAGCCTTCACCATCATGGAAAGAAAATGTTAACAAAATGGACAAATGATTCATAAAATTGCATGGTGCCAATTTTAAATTTAAAACAAATATTTCTATTGCATATAAATTCGTAAATTTATTTGTAAAACAAAGAGTGATGATAAGAATCAAATTTATAAATACCAAAAAGCAAATCCTCAATGAAACGAAAGCTTGATGATACAGGGACTGATGAGAGTCGAAAAACACTAAAAGAAAATTATTTTGTAACTATTCTATAATTAGATAGGTATAGTTTTTTGTTACTTGCAATATGATTTAAAAACAAAACTGATGAGGACCATTCTTAAATTATATACTGGGTGTTTCAAGTTAAAAGTCGACCATTACTTAGTTTGTTAATATTAAAAATAGAAAAAAAATTAAATTGGCAAACTGGTAGAATTTTTAAAAATTATAAAAAATGTTGAAATTAAAATTGGTTTTATGTTTTTTGAAAAAACTCGATAACTCAATGTTCAATTTTTTTTTATTTGAGCATCTTAAAGAGCATCAAAAATTCTACTAGTTTGCCAATTTGAACTTTTTTCTCTCTTTAATAATAAAAAAGTTAGCAATGGTGGACACTCAACTTGGAACACCCTGTATAATGCTCAAGTAGGAGGGAAGGAATATTACCGTTACAGTCAATGTATTTTTATTATAATTTTTCTTGAAATTCGAACAAGGGTGGATCAAAAATCCTGAATCTTTGCGTTATGTAATTTATGAGTGTCCCATTACTGCCATTGACTTAAAGTCATTTCAATTTCCTTTCTTTTAATTTTTTTGATAATATTTCTCAAAAAAAACTCATTTTAATTACCTCCTATCCATAAAAAAAATCAATATTGCAGTGTGAGGCGAAAAAAGTTAAATTAATATGAACAAGAGAGTCGAATTAACTTAGGAAAAGTTTTTATAAACGTGTCCTGAATCTGATATTTATAAAACTGTAAGAATTTTTACCATAAATTTTTAAATTATTTAATTTTTTAATAAATTTTGGTATTTTTGCGGCATCTATCTTTATTTCTCTCATAATATAACCTATAGGTCATTCTTTATTGATCGTGGAGCAGGCATATTGCCGCGTCATAGGCTGCCGAGTTCTTATTGGCTGGGAGTTACCAGACAACCGGTTTATTTACGGACCGTGAGCCCAAGCCCCTTCTCAACACCGACTCGCCATCGCTGCGCACAGGCCGATTTTAAAGCCCAGTCCGGTCCTAAAACAAATTGAGAGCATATTTTTAGAAAAGGAGAACTAGAGATATAAAAAACGTTTACATTAATTACGAAAACTCAAATAACATTTTCAACAATAAACTAATAAATAACTAATCAACAAAAAAAGAAGCAATAAAATTTTATTATTGTCTTTAATGAAGTCATCCAATTCTAGCATTTATTTACAAACACTAACGTTAAGAAAATTTATATCAGTAGGTAGGTATATAGTTATACCTCAGAATAACTCTTTTTTCTATGGTTCATTCATACGTACGCGCTGTTTAAAAGTAAGTGTCCACCATGGCCAACTTTTGTTATTATTAAAGAAACAGAGTAGTTTGGATTAGTAAAACTCCTAGCAAATATAACGCCCTTTTCTTTTCGTTTTTGATTTTTTAGAAAAAATAACCTTTCTGTCTGTGTATCTGGAACACGATAACTCATAAAGCATTAAACCAATTTTAAGTTTGACACAAAAATTTTTTGGTAGCAGTGGATAAAGACATTTAACAAAATTCTTATTTGAGACACACAGTAGCAAGCAAAGCTGGGTTTTTAGAGCAAGATCAGGATTTATATTTTTAACAATATTTGTAAGTACTTTAAAGCGAAGGATGGCTCGATCGGCAATTTTTGTACACCAAAAGAAAATACCTACGATAATCTCCGGTATATTTCCCCCCAATATTTGGCCAAATTTCCAAGGTATACCAAGTACTTTCACGTATTTCCTGTATTTTCCCTAGCCTGTCTATACACCAAAAGAAAATACCGCGCCACCACTTGCTTAAAAGTTCGTCGGAGTTACAGTTTTTGTGATATATATATATATATATATATATATATATATATATATATATATATATATATTTTTTTTAGGATCATATCTTACTAACCATAGCAGATAGCCAAATGGGGTTTTCAAATTTCAATTAAGAATTACATTTTAAAAAAACTTGTAATAGCGTTAAAGCTTGCCAGTCATAATTTTTAAAAAAACTAATTTTTCTTCAAGGCCTTCTTAAAAGTAGCCTTGCAAACTTAGCCAAGGGTCGCCACTGTCCTGTATCTTTCACAATAACAAAAAGACACCTAATTTGCAACCGCCCGTACCCATATATATCAAAATACCATAGAACTTAAAAATGCTACTTAACTCATCGATTTTAAATCAACTAATAGAACTTCAAGAAAGCAGTATTTTAAATGATATAACTACTGAGGTAAGGTCATACTTTTCTGTCAGTTTGTAGCAGAAAAATAATACTTGCAAGCCAAGCCAAAACCGTCTTGGATGTAGAGTTGGAAAATAATTCAAAATGTTTTAATAAAATATTTCTCTATTATCTTTCTATCAATTGAGATTTCTTCGATCCATTTTTGTACATTTGCATTTCCCAACCTTCAACTCTTCTTTTTTTGTTGCTGTGTTTATCCATCTTGCATGTTTCTTTAAATCGTCCGCTCATTTTATTTTGGGTCTTCCCCTTTTTTTATTTTTTCAAGGTCTCCAGCTTATAATAAATTGATTCCATCGATAGTATTTTTGCTTGTTTGATATTATCACCGGGAAACTTACCTTTTAATTTTGCTACCTCTCCTCTGACTTACCTTCCTTTTATTTTAAGTCTTATCCATTCGTTCATTTTTCTATTTGTAAGCTTTGCATGTAAAATTTTTCTTTCCATTGATCGTTGGGCTTTTGTTACCTTACATGTTTGATTTTGTATCCAGGTCATACCTTGGTTATACACTTTCGTTTTGAGTAGAATATTTTTAACTTATTAATATGTAGCCTAATTTACCGAATGCTGCCCGAATCTTACTTGTCTTTTGATTTCAGCTGTTTGGTTTTCTTTTAATTTCTTTAGAGATATATATATATATATATATTCCTCTACTTGTTTTATTTTTTCTTGGTTTAGTCATAATTTTAGTTTTAGTGTAGTTCATAATCAAGCATATATTTTTAGCTGCTGTATCCAGTTCTTCCAGCATATCTTAGATAAACTAGTGTTCAAGTATTGTCCGCTTACTTTAATGCATATTTCTTTTTAACCTAAGCTTTTAAAAACATCTTCTAGGGCCTAGTAAATTGGTTTAGGGTATTTTGTGTCACCCTGCTAACACCTCTTCTGATGCAGAATGACTTAAATATAAATATAATTATTATTTTCTTTTAGTTGAACTTTACATTTCCATTCGAAAGAGATGACCTCATAATTCTTGCTCCACAGAAATATGACGAATATCCAAGAGTTTACTCCAGTACAACTGGTCTTATTTTCATGTTTAGTTGTTTTTTAATACTTCTTGTTTACATGAAATTGTTTGAAAAAATTATCGCAACAGCAGAAGTATTAATTTTATGCATGGCACTTTGTTCTCTGCAAACAATCAGACAAAAATATATGAACAGAGCAACATCAAAAATGTTGCTGCTAACGTTTCATTTGTTTGCTTGGTATGGTTATATTATTGCTACTGCCAATTTGCTAAAAGCAATTACACTTGAACCAAGCATGAAACAGATAGAAACTATAAATGAGTTTTTAGAAGATAACGTTGAAAAAACCGTATTAATATCAGGTCACCACAACAAAATGTTAAACAAGTATTTTGAAGGCAGCGATGTTTTACGTTTGAATAACCTAAATATTATTGATAATGATTTATTAACTTCTGATACTGAAAACTGCAACAAGGCAATAATCACTCAACAATCGAATGCCTATAAACTTTATAATTTATTTACGAAACAGAGAAAAACATTCTGTTTTACTGTCGTTAAAGAACATCTAGCTCCTGTGTGGATAACCTATATTTTAGCAAATAAATCAATTCAAGATATGACCAACAAAAAGTTATTACAAATATTTGAAGCTGGACTAAATTCCAAATCTAAACCAAAATACTGGAAAATAGAAAAGCAAGGGCATTTTTGTATAAAGCCAACTAAAATTTCCCTAAATTCTTATTTAATGAAGTTTCACACAAAATCTTTTCCTGCTGCAACTCTGCTTTGTATCCTGGTTTTTGTTATAGAAGTATTAGTTTTTTATGCATGTTATTAAGTATATTAATAAAATCTGGTAAAATAATGGAGTTATATAGGTTAAGAAAAAGTATAAATTAGTACCTACATTTTTTTTATTGTTATTTAAATTAAATTCTTTGAAAATATTATCTAAATAGCAAAACCGTTTTCTTTATGTATAACTGTTTGTTTTGTATAGTCAATCAATAAAATACTCTGCCAATATATGGGCCCCTAAGCTCACACTAGGTACTATAGTTATGTGAGCTAATATAACTAAAAACTGAAATATATTTTATTCAACTCCACACTAAATTACCTTTTGTTTGATACCACACAAGCCATGTTTTGACTTAAACTCAAATTTTTGAAATCCGCCCCCACCCTTAAAAAAAACAAAAACTAAAATGTATTTTGTTGAACTCCGGACTTAATTACCTTTCGTTTGATATCACACACGCCATATTTTCACTTAAACTCTAATTTTTGAAATATACCCCCACCTTTTTTTTTTAAATAAATTAAAATGTATTTTGTTTAACTCCAGACTCAATTACCTTTTGTTTGATATCACACACGCCATATTTTCACATAAACTCTAATTTTTGAAATCTATCCCCACCCTTTTATTTGGTTTGTGTTCGGTGGATTTTGTTCATTTTTAAATGGGACCATCTCGACCCAAGATCCAGCCCAGGTACCAAATTTCATTAAAATCGGCCAAGCGGTTTTTGAGTTATGCGCGTTGGTCGTTACAGACAGACATACAGACACACAGACAGACAGACAGACAGACAGACAGACAGACATACAGACAGACAGACAGACAGACAGACAGACGGCGCAACAAAAAAGTTTCAAAATCATCTGAAACGCAAAGATATATAAAAAATTTTGAAATCGGAGCAACTTTTTTTTTCTCGAAAAAATTAGGATCACCATAGCTCACACTACTATAGTATAGTATATGTGTGAGCTAAAATATATCAATAAAGAACCATCAAAAATCTTGTTCCTTACACTTTATTTGTTTGGTTATGGTTATATTGTTGCCAATTTGCTAAAATTCAATACACTTACACCAAGCCTAAAAGAAACAAAAAGTGTAAAAGAGTTTTTAGAAGATTATATAAATATTAAATGGATATTTATAAAAAAGCAATGTTTTTGGCTTAAAAATGATGAAAATTATTAAGAATGATTTCCTTTTTTTTATATAAAAAAACTGGAACAAGACAGTTATCACTCAAGAATCGAATGCCTACTCATTTTATAATTTATTCAAAAATCAGATAAAAACCTTTTGTTTTACTGTCGTAAAAGAACATTGTTGGTAAAGCCAATTTATTAAAAACACTCAAACCAAGTTTAACAGAAATAAAGCTAAAAAAGTGTGTAGGTATTGGTAGTTTAAATTATTACTTGTTAAAACCAATGTTTGTGTAGCTCGAAAAAAAATATGTTATGGATTATTTAACTATAATAATGCAAATTACATCAGAAACATATATTTTTACTTAAATGTTAAAATTAGTAATGAGGAGTAATTTCAATCGATTATTTTAACTCTTTCTCTTACTCCAAATTCGGAGGTAGGTGTCCAAAAACATACATAAAACCAATAAAAATTCTTTAAATTTGTGAATTTATATTAAAATAATTTAGTGATTTTGTACTTTATGGGCTTTAGACCAAGATGTTACGTATAATAATTTCATCTATAATTGGGTTAACTCTGTCATCTAAAATTCTGCCCATGCAAAACAGCTATTTTACAGCATTTGATCCATGTTTTGATGCACTTTATAGAAGCTCTTCAAAATCTTTTTATTCGACTATCATTATTTACAACACTTCTGACGTAGATTTAGAGATTGATATAAATTTTTCCTTGGATATTTGGCTATCCAAAGCAAAAAGACCATATTATTCTATTAGCACGTCATCAATAAATGAAGAAAATAATGAATCTTATAAAGTGTTGCATACAGAAGAAGGTACTATAACTTTGGCATTTTTACATTATTATAAACCAACCAATTTACCAGTTATTTTACCCAAACTGTATAAAAGCAAAGAGGAGGACAGATTGATTCTCGTCGGAAAATATTTAGATAATGGTGGTATCATGAAAGTAAGATCTACATTTAGATTTACAGAAGTCTGTGTTGTTGCTGGTGTTCTACATCTACAAGCTAACGATTCAGGTAGGTTGTGGTATTAGTTGCAGTCATCTAATCATAGCAGAACCACAGATAGCTGCTAAAGTCACCCTCGTGTTCAGTGGTCACTCTCTAATACTACTCTACTTAAGGGGCCTACAGACACGCGAACATTTCTAGAGATTAGTACGCACGTACAAGTTTGCGCATACTAATCTCTTCGTGTGCAGACAATATCCTCTCGGTTAAGTAAACAGCAATGCTGCCCTTCGCCGAGGTTAAAATAAAGGCCTTTTTATTTATTATTATTTATTTATTTATTTATATCCGCCTAAAATATCTCTCGAAGATTTGTTCGCGCGCACGATGTACGCGAGCAAATCTCTCGGTGTCTAGGCAAAATGCATTGATAATCTCGTGTTTATGTTTAGAACGTTTAATTTTGTCTTCGTGTGTGTAGGTAATTCCACCAAACGTACATGTATGCAGAGATTAGTTCGCGCGTACTAATCTCAAGAAATGCTATCGTGTCTGTAGGCCCCTTTTTACATAGTGTGTTCGTACCACTTTTTAGTTGAATTATTTGAATTTCTTGTGTCTAACGTTAATGATTTATTTTTTTGGCATTTTGGCAGTTTGTTTCCAGAACTAAATTACACAGGTAGAACATGGATGGAACATAGTTTATTTGTTTTTAGTAATTCCTGTCCAAATAGTGACATGTTCTGCTTGGATAGTAAGCCTTGAAAAAAAACTCAACAGCTGTCGCGAAATTTTATTCCAGTCTCAAGCAGCTTCTAGATTTGCTGCTTGCTTTTTATTCAAATTCTTTGGGATTGGTTTTGTACAAAACAATTCACGCCGATTGGAGCGATTGCAGTGGAAGGGATGGAAACTTTGCACAAACCCTTATATCAAGTAAATTGGACAGATGATTAAAGGATCCCTAATATTATTACAGCTATAGATTAGTCCAGATCGACCGACGCAAAGTGAACCTTGAGTTTTTAATAGGGCTGTAAGGAGGGGTATTATTTGATATCGATTTAGTAGCCAGGAAGTGCCACCGCAAACACTGCCCCTTTGTCTATGCAATAATTTGAATCATATTCTCCGAAAATTGAATTTCATGATTTAGCGCCACTCCATGGCCCCGAGGTCAACTAACTAAAAGACTTGTGACTTTTTCATGAGTAAGAATATCTGAAGTCACGTGTAGGTAAACTGTTGCGGACCCCGCATACTTTCAAAACTAAAGAAGGTACCAAGAAAGAAGTACACTACACTCGATGGTGAACTGTCTACTCGTGTTTTTCCGATTTTGTTCGGGGGAAAACTCGAAAAGTGTATAACAAAAGTATTAAAATAATATTTTGCGTAAAAAATATCTGTGTCCAATTTATTTAAAAAACGTCTGGTTCACATCGGTCAACATGGATAATAAAATAATTAATAAAGAAAAAAGGAGAGTAAAATAAGATATAAAGGCCTTGAAAACAACCATAGATTCATAAATAATCGTGTGTTCAAAAGAAAAAAACTAAACAAGATTTGCGGACAGTTCCTCAAGAGGGAGACAAGGTAGCTCGTAGAAACCGTGTTTCGTCCCTATTGAGATACATCAGTTTGAGCGTAATCATATTGATGGAGATGAAATCAATGGTGGTATCTGAAAAGAAAACATTTACTTTAAGATCACCTGTCAAGCTGAAGCTTTAGTCACCGAACCGAATCTGTTTTTGTTATTTCTTTTAACTATTTCTAGAGAAGATTGTTTTTTTAGATATTTTTCCGAAACGGACGTAACCCAGCCTCCAACAATCCATAATGTTTCTGACTACGATGAATATGAAATGGGTCCGCAGATTCAGGCTGCTTACCAGAAAATAATAAATAAAGAAGCTCTTATTCACTTCAATTCCAGACTTCTTACTTGGCAAATTATTTCCGAAAAGCAGGTAAATTATTTGTATTTTACAGGACATGATACCTAATAATCCAAATACATATAATAGGTATTTAGGCTATTATAACCATCATTGAATGAGCTTGGTAGCGCTAACAATGTATCCGTAGTATGAATACCGAGGCATTCTGGGCATGAGGTAAATGAGGCCGCAGACAAAACAGCGAGGGAAGCGGCATCTGTCGATTTTTTCGGATACGAATCAGCCCTGGGGATGCTATATAATATTGCTAAATCGATCATGTTGAAATAGATGGAAAATAGGTTAAAATAATATCGGATAAATCTGTTAGAACTGGCTCACTCTAAAGAGTTCATTAAGGGACCTTATAGAAAAACAGCCAGGAACATCATTGGATTTACAAGACAGGAGATCCGTAGTCACTGGAATTTTTCATTCCAGACCAAGAGTACCAATGCATAGAATAGGACTAACGGAAGGGACCGAATGAAGACTCTGGCTGTGTAGAAATTCTTTAATAAGGGAGAAGGAGTACTTCCTCAAAATCTTATGAAAGCCGAACTGCGCATGTGATCACACTTAGTTTCCACATCAATACTGGTCCTTACTTGGGGAGGTTAATTTTTATTCTCACCCATTTAAAGAATTCATACACTGGAGGATGACGAACAATCAGAGATATACTGTGCGAATGTCCGGATATTGTTCTCTTACTTCAGAACACTTTCAGTAAACCTCAGATTTATTTAGAAGATCTCAACAGTGTCTCTCGCAAATTGATAGCTAGCCTTTTGGAGAACTGGATCATCATTAAATATCATAGGAAATAGAAAGTTAAGTAAAGAGCATAGGTTTGCGCTGAAAACAATGAACCATTCGAACTGTGGATTTTGTTTAAAAATGCACATTTGTCTTTGACTGATTTTTTCTTTGTATTTCTAAGGTTTCTTTGGTCTTAACGCGACTGTTGAAAGGTAGTTTGTTAATCAATCAAAAAGCCTAATAAAAAAATTGATATTTCCAAATTTTAGGTCGGATATACCTTACCCTTACGAGAGAGACGACCTCATCATCTTAGCTCCTCAAAAGCAACAAGTCAACTACAACATCTACACTGGCAAAGTCGGTGTAATATTTACAATTTAGGCTTTACAATGCTCTTTATACACTTTAGATTTTTCGATAAAATTCAATCAAGTACGGAAGCCCTTCTCGCATGTAGTTCCATTATATCGTCACATGGTGTTCCTACAAAACAAACTGAAAAAATTTTATTTAACTTTTTGTTTGTTACTTTAATGGTTATTTCTTTTTACGCATCAATATTTTTCTCATCAAACATTATGAAAAGTATCGCTTTAAGTCCAAGTCTTGAGCACATTCCTACTGTTAAAGACTTTTTAAAAGAGAATTATACTGTAAGGGTCACCGATTACCACAAGCAAATTATAGCGAGATTTTTAAAAAATAGTTCGTTAAAACCCCAATTATTTCAGAAGATAGTGAGTGCTTCTTTTTCTTTGTATCCAAAAGAATCAAGATATTGCGTTATTTAGAAACTGCACAGAAGCAATAATAACTCAAAGAAGTCTTGCTTTTTATTTCCATGACTTGGCCGAAAGAGAGGGGAAAACTTTTTGTTATACATATGTTGAAGAAGCTATAACTCCTATGCTGACAACTTACATAACTGCCCCGAACTTGCCAATGCAAGGACTATTGAAGACAAAATTATCTCAAATTTTTGAAAGTGGAATAAATGCTAATTATAAACCAAGAACTACTGGAAAATTAATGTTATTTCAAGATGGTCCAATAAAAGTATCTCTGAAATCTGAAATTATTGTAAAAGCTTTTAAGTTTTATGTTTATGCAATTGGGGTATCAGTAATAGTTTTTATTTCTGAATTAATTTTACACAATTTTTTTCTAAATAACTGGGATCGTGAATACAAAAATATAGAAATGTGAGACCCAACCAACCAAAATTATTTTGCATTTTTTTAGTGTACCCAGAAGATTTTGATATGGTAAAGTAGAAACTACACACGAGCAATAATAACCTCTATTTTCATGACTTATGAGACACTGATCACCCAAAAAATATTGAAGCAAGGTTTTTGAAAAACGGTCCTTTAAATCTCAATTATTTCGAAAGATTATGAATGCATATTTTTTTTAATCCCAAAGAAACAGATATTGCATTATTTAGAAACGGCCCAGAAGCAATAATCAGCCAAAGAAGCATTATTGCTCTTTATTTTCATGACTTACCCTTACGAGAGAGAAGACCTCATCATCTTAGCTCCTCAAAAGCAACAAGTCAACTACAACATCTACACTGGCAAAGTAGGTGTTATATTTACAATTTCAGGTTCTAAAATGCTCTTTACACACTAGATTTTTCGATAAGATTTAATCAAGTACAGAAGCACTTCTTGCATGTACTTCGATTATATCGTCACATGGTGCTCCTACAAAACAAACCAAAAAAACATTGTTTAACTGTTTGTTTGTTACTCTAATGGTTATTTCTTTTTACGAATCGATATTTTTTTTCATCAAATATTATGAAAAGTATTGCTTTAAATCCAAGCCTTGAGAACATCCCGACTGTTAAAGATTTTTTAAAAGAGAATTATACTGTAAGGATCACCTATTACCATCAATAAATTATAGCAAGGTTTTTAAAAAACAGTTCGTTAAAACCTAAATTATTTCAGAAGATAGTGAATGCATCTTTTTCTTTGTATCCAAAAGAATCAGATATTGCATTATTTAGAAACTGCACAGAAGCAATAATAACTCAAAGAAGTCTTGCTTTTTATTTCCATGACTTGGTCGAAAGAGAGGGGAAAACTTTTTGTTACACATATGTTGAAGAAGCTATAACACCTATGCTGACAACTTACATAACTGCCCCGAACGTGCCAATGCAAGGAATATTGAAGACAAAATTATCTCAAATTTTTGAAAGTGGAATAAATGGTAATTATAAACCAAGAACTACTGGAAAATTAATGTTATTTCAAGATGGTCCAATAAAAGTATCCCTGAAATCTGAAATTATTGTAAAAGCTTTTAAGTTTTATTTTTATGCAATTGGGGTATCAGTAATAGTTTTTTATTTCTGAATTAATTCTACACAATTTTTTTCTAAATAACTGGGATCGTGAATACAAAAATATCGAGATGTGAGACCCAACCAACCAAAATTATTTTGAATTTTTTTAGGGTACCCAGAAGATTTTGATATGGTAAAGTAGAAAGTACACACGAGCAATAATCACCTCTATTTTCATGACTTATGAGAGAAGACCTCAGCATCTAGCTCCTCAAAAGCAACAAGTCAACTACAACATCTACACCGAAAACCTAAAAAATGATGAAAGATTATGAGTGCATCTTTTTTCTAAACCCCAAAGAATCAGATATTGCATTATTTAGAAACTACACAGAAGCAATAATCAGCCAATCAAGTTATATTGCTTTTTATTTTCATGAATTACTCTTACGAGAGAGACGACCTCATCATTTTAGCTTCTCAAAAGCAACTATTCAACTACAACATCTACACTGGCAAAGTTGGTGTAATATTAAAATTTCAGGCTTTACAATGCTCTTTAAACACTTTAGATTTTTCGGTAAAATTCAATCAAGTAGAGAAAGCACTTCTTGCATGTACCTCGATTATATCGTCACATGGTGCTCTTACAAAACAAACTGAAAAAACTTTGTTTAGCTTTTTGTTGGTTACTCTAATGGTTATTTCTTTTTACGCATCAATATTTTTCTCATCAAACATTATGAAAAGTATTGCTTTGTCCAAGTCTTGAGCACATCCCTACTGTTAAAGACTTTTTAAAAGAGAATTATACTGTAAGGGTCACCGATTACCACAAGCAAATTATAGCGAGATTTTTAAAAAATAGTTCGTTAAAACCCCAATTATTTCAGAAGATAGTGAGTGCTTCTTTTTCTTTGTATCCAAAAGAATCAGATATGGCATTATTTAGAAACTGCACAGAAGCAATAATAACTCAAAGAAGTCTTGCTTTTTATTTCCATGACGTGGCCGAAAGAGAGGGGAAAACTTTTTGTTATACATATGTTGAAGAAGCTATAACACCTATGCTGACAACTTACATAACTGCCCCGAACTTGCCAATGCAAGGACTATTGAAGACAAAATTATCTCAAATTTTTGAAAGTGGAATAAATGCTAATTATAAACCAAGAACTACTGGAAAATTAATGTTATTTCAAGATGGTCCAATAAAAGTATCCCTGAAATCTGAAATTATTGTAAAAGCTTTTAAGTTTTATTTTTATGCAATTGGGGTATCAGTAATAGTTTTTATTTCTGAATTAATTCTACACAATTTTTTTCTAAATAACTGGGATCGTGAATACAAAAATATCGAGATGTGAGACCCAACCAACCAAAATTATTTTGAATTTTTTTAGTGTACCCAGAAGATTTTGATATGGTAAAGTAGAAAGTACACACGAGCAATAATCACCTCTATTTTCATGACTTATGAGACACCGATTACTCACAAAATATTGAAGCAAGGGTTCTGAAAAACGGTCCTTTAAAATCTCAATTATTTCGAAAGATTATGAGTGCATCTTTTTTTTTTTAAATCCCAAAGAATCAGATATTATTGCTTTTTATTTCATGACTTACCCTTACGAGAGAGAAGACCTCAGCATCTTAGCTCCTCAAAAGCAACAAGTCAACTACAACATCTACACCGAAAACCCAAAAAATGATGAAAGATTATGAGTGCATCTTTTTTCTAAACCCCAAAGAATCAGATATTGCATTATTTAGAAACTACACAGAAGCAATAATCAGCCAATCAAGTTATATTGCTTTTTATTTTCATGAATTACTCTTACGAGAGAGACGACCTCATCATTTTAGCTTCTCAAAAGCAACTATTCAACTACAACATCTACACTGGCAAAGTTGGTGTAATATTTACAATTTCAGGCTTTACAATGCTCTTTATACACTTTAGATTTTTCGGTAAAATTCAATCAAGTAGAGAAGCACTTCTTGCATGTACCTCGATTATATCGTCACATGGTGCTCTTACAAAACAAACTGAAAAAACTTTGTTTAGCTTTTTGTTGGTTACTCTAATGGTTATTTCTTTTTACGCATCAATATTTTTCTCATCAAACATTATGAAAAGTATTGCTTTGTCCAAGTCTTGAGCACATCCCTACTGTTAAAGACTTTTTAAAAGAGAATTATACTGTAAGGGTCACCGATTACCACAAGCAAATTATAGCGAGATTTTTAAAAAATAGTTCGTTAAAACCCCAATTATTTCAGAAGATAGTGAGTGCTTCTTTTTCTTTGTATCCAAAAGAATCAGATATGGCATTATTTAGAAACTGCACAGAAGCAATAATAACTCAAAGAAGTCTTGCTTTTTATTTCCATGACGTGGCCGAAAGAGAGGGGAAAACATTTTGTTATACATATGTTGAAGAAGCTATAACACCTATGCTGACAACTTACATAACTGCCCCGAACTTGCCAATGCAAGGACTATTGAAGACAAAATTATCTCAAATTTTTGAAAGTGGAATAAATGCTAATTATAAACCAAGAACTACTGGAAAATTAATGTTATTTCAAGATGGTCCAATAAAAGTATCCCTGAAATCTGAAATTATTGTAAAAGCTTTTAAGTTTTATTTTTATGCAATTGGGGTATCAGTAATAGTTTTTATTTCTGAATTAATTCTACACAATTTTTTTCTAAATAACTGGGATCGTGAATACAAAAATATCGAGATGTGAGACCCAACCAACCAAAATTATTTTGAATTTTTTTAGTGTACCCAGAAGATTTTGATATGGTAAAGTAGAAAGTACACACGAGCAATAATCACCTCTATTTTCATGACTTATGAGACACCGATTACTCACAAAATATTGAAGCAAGGGTTCTGAAAAAACGGTCCTTTAAAATCTCAATTATTTCGAAAGATTATGAGTGCATCTTTTTTTTTTTAAATCCCAAAGAATCAGATATTATTGCTTTTTATTTCATGACTTACCCTTACGAGAGAGAAGACCTCAGCATCTTAGCTCCTCAAAAGCAACAAGTCAACTACAACATCTACACCGAAAACCCAAAAAATGATGAAAGATTATGAGTGCATCTTTTTTCTAAACCCCAAAGAATCAGATATTGCATTATTTAGAAACTACACAGAAGCAATAATCAGCCAATCAAGTTATATTGCTTTTTATTTTCATGAATTACTCTTACGAGAGAGACGACCTCATCATTTTAGCTTCTCAAAAGCAACTATTCAACTACAACATCTACACTGGCAAAGTTGGTGTAATATTTACAATTTCAGGCTTTACAATGCTCTTTATACACTTTAGATTTTTCGGTAAAATTCAATCAAGTAGAGAAGCACTTCTTGCATGTACCTCGATTATATCGTCACATGGTGCTCTTACAAAACAAACTGAAAAAACTTTGTTTAGCTTTTTGTTGGTTACTCTAATGGTTATTTCTTTTTACGCATCAATATTTTTCTCATCAAACATTATGAAAAGTATTGCTTTGTCCAAGTCTTGAGCACATCCCTACTGTTAAAGACTTTTTAAAAGAGAATTATACTGTAAGGGTCACCGATTACCACAAGCAAATTATAGCGAGATTTTTAAAAAATAGTTCGTTAAAACCCCAATTATTTCAGAAGATAGTGAGTGCTTCTTTTTCTTTGTATCCAAAAGAATCAGATATGGCATTATTTAGAAACTGCACAGAAGCAATAATAACTCAAAGAAGTCTTGCTTTTTATTTCCATGACGTGGCCGAAAGAGAGGAGAAAACTTTTTGTTACACATATGTTGAAGAAGCTATAACACCTATGCTGACAACTTACATAACTGCCCCGAACTTGCCAATGCAAGGAATATTGAAGACAAAATTATTTCAAATTTTTGAAAGTGGAATAAATGCTAATTATAAACCAAAGACTACTGTAAAATTAATGTTGTTTCAAGATGGTTTAATAAAAGTATCCCTGAAATCTTAATTAATTCTACACAGTTTTTTTCTAAATAATTGGGATCGTGAAGACAAAAATATAGAGATGTGGAATTCAACCAACCAAAATTATTTTGCATTTTTTTTAGTGTTTTGATATGGCAAAGTAGAAACTGCACATGCGCAATAATCACCTCCAGTTTTAAGACTAAAGAGATACCAATTACTACAAAAATGTTCTAGCTAGGTTTTTAATAAACAGTACTTTAAAATCTCAATTATTTTAAAAGATTATGAGTGCATCCTTTTCTTTAAACCCCAAAGAATCAGATATTGCATTGCAAACTTTTATACAACTTACATAACTGCCCTGAACTTGTCAGTGCAAGAAATATTAAAGACAAAATTATATCAACATTGTGAGACTGGAATAAATGCTAATTATAAATAAAACTATTGGAAACTTAAAGTTGTTTCAAGATGGTCCAATAAAATTATCAATGAAATCCGAAATTACTGTAAAAGCTTTTAGGTTTTATTTTTATGCAATTGGGGTATCACTAATGGCTTTCATTTCAGTATCAGTAATGATTTTTATTTCCGTATCATTTCTACACAACTTTTTTCTAAATAATTTGGGTTGTAGATATGAAAATATTGACATGCAAGATCAACCAAAATTATATAGAAAATGCATGTTTTTTAGTGTACTCAAAAAATTGTGAAATGGCATTGTTTAAAAACGGCACAGGGAAAATAATAACCCACTTATATTTTCATGACTTGAAAAATTAAAAGACAAAGTTTTTAATATACTTTGCATGTTTTTTAGTGTACTCAAAAAATTGTGAAATGGCATTGTTTAAAAACGGCACAGGGAAAATAATAACCCACTTATATTTTCATGACTTGAAAAATTAAAAGACAAAGTTTTTAATATACTTTGTTGCAGAAGTCATGGTTGAACAACTTACGTATTTTGTTTGTTTTAAAGTAAAGGTTGTATTTGGTCTAAGTATGGACACTAAATCTAAGCCATCAATAAAAAAAATGTTTATTAAATATTCATGTTACACATTTTAACTTAAAGAAATTAAGAATATAAAAAACCAGTCTTTTCCCAGTGGCAATGGCGATTCAAAATAGTCATCACTTTTTGTCTTCTCATTAATAACTTGTATTAACATTATCATCTCTAAAATACATAAATTCCCCATCACCTTGAACCGCCACTGTTTTACAAATACCGGTACCCCCCAGTCACTATAGGCTTTCTAACAGAATCTCTACGATACGTTTTTTCTTCTTCATCCCGTTCTAGAACAGCATCTGGTGTGCCTGCTCCTCCACCACCTGTAACATATTCACTACCAGCTAAAGGTCTTTTGACTACGTCTTGTCGTTCTTCACGAATCGCATGGTGGTGTTCTTCTTCGATAGGATGCTGGAAAGATAAAAAAATCTTAGTTAGGGGACTGGCGGGCATTAAGTTATAAAGCAGAAATCAGCATTTGCTGGTCGATTTTTGTGAGATGTACATGTTTAGTAAACAAAGTTATATTATTGTCCGAGAATAAATTCTTCGTAAGTATCATTAAATCAATTTATTATTAAATAATATTACTACAAACTAACAAAGAATAGTTTTGAAAGAGTTTCTTTGTCACTGTGTCGAAAAATAAATACTTCCTCAACCACAAGACGCTAGCGCTACCAAGTCCACTTTCAATCCCTGGCTTCGCAAGCGCAGATCTACCAAAATTATTTACCTCATGTCTTAGAATAGATGCATACAGGGTGATTTGCACTTGAATGATTCTAACCACATGAAAATAGAAAGTTTCAAAAACCTAACCTAACAAAACCTAATCAAATCTAACCGAACCGAAGGAAACTGAACCAATAATTTTTTCAAAAAAAAAAACTTTCCTGACTTCCTGCCCGGGATCCTAGAGGATGTGAATCCGAACCGAACCAAACCGAACCTAACTAAACTGAACCAAACCTAACCTAACCAAACTAAACTTCAACACGTACTGCTAATTAGGTTTAGTTAGGTAGGGTTAGGTTTGGATAGGTTCGGTTCAGTACGGTCCGGTTCGGATTCACATCCTCTAGCATCCCAGGTAGGAAGTCAGGAAAGTTTTTTTTTTAAATATTGGTTTAGTTTGCTTTGGTTCGGTTCGGTTAGATCTGATTAGGTTTCGTTAGGTTAGGTTTTTGATACTTTCTATTTTCATGTGGTTAGAATCATTCAAGTGAAAATCACCCTGTACATCGATTCTAATACATGAGGTAAATAATATTGGTAGATCTACGCATGCGAAGCCAGGGATTGGAAGTGGACTTGGTAGCGCTAGCGTCTTGTTCCTCAACCTGGCAACCGTCAATTGACCATACCCAACCCAGGGCTTTTCTTTGGTAAAATTTGGTACCCCATAGGATGGCCATATTGGGGTAATTTTCATATTGTTTTTTGTAAAATCAATTATAACTAACTTCAAGTTATATTAATAAATAGCTAGAACTATAACTATGGCATATATATACTTCAAACCATAAGATCCCTGTTTTCAAATGCTTAAAAAAGCTTATTATCTTAATGTTAATGTCTATAATGTACTGTAAGATTTTTTTAATAATCAAATAAATCTAACAAATATAGTGATATAGTTCTTAATTGTACCTATCGTGTATTGGTCAAGATATTTGAAGGTTTCGAAAGTACGAATTGGTTTAGTATGTTTATGTGACCAAATCATACATCCTTATCTATAAATGGTTGGTTTAACAAGTGTATTTTGCAAATAATCATAAGTGTAACAAATAATTCCACTATTGCAACTGATCATCAATATTATCATAAATTAATTATTGTTTATTTTGGCAGTATAAAAACCAAATAATTTGTTGAAAAAATCATCAGTAGACTTCTTTACACTCTAACCATAATTTAGGGTTGTCGATAGAAGAACTAAATAAAAAAATCATTAAAATGGTTTCAAAAATATTTGTGGTTCTCTTCGCAATGGTAGCCAGTGCTTTGGCGGGCTACTATCACGAACCCATTGTAAAGTACCAGCCAATCATCAAGTACCAACAGCCCATCATCAAGTACGAACAACCCATTATTAAAAAAATTGTGCCCATTGTGTATTCCAAAGAAATTCACCCCAGCTACGGAGATGGAAACAGCTACGGAAGTTACGACAGCTACAATAAAGGTTATGGAAGTTACTTGTAGTACATCTTTAAACTGTAATTTTTGTTTTTCCTTTATATTTTTTTAAAATAAATTTTCATAAAATTCTATACTACGATCAACGCCTCTATGTGCCTTAAACATGCTACAAAAAGTTCTCATGTACTAGAGAGCTAAACAGCTAAAGAGATAAAGGTAAATGTTTTATCCTTTTATCAAAAAAAAATTATGGTGATATTGTCTAAATGTTTCAATTTAAATAATCTTATGTACCATAATAAAAATGTCATAATAATACGAAGGAAGCACCCAGCGGGAGGCTTGGGGCATGGCCTCCCCCAAGTCGATAATTTAATAGTCATTTTCTACATATTTCATGAATAAAAGCAAAAAATAACATAAAATACGACGTTATGAGGGCTCCGGCTACCCCCCCCCCCCAGAAAAGTTTCTGGGTGCGCAACTGATATTACGTTCAAATATTATTATAAATGCATGTTGCCTTAACTTAGTAATAGTAGAAATTACTTTGATAAAGTAAGCCTTACACATTTAACGTGGTGTCAACGTGGTTGACACATCATCTAATATTTATAGTAGCGACTACATGCTCCAAAGGTTTTGCAACTTTGTTATGGTAAAAATTGATGATCTCAATAAAAATTTATTACTTTTTAGTTTTGACTACTATCTTGTATTACGAGAAAGCAGGGGGTTCGTAACACGACCCTTTAAACTACTTTTTGTGTTTGTTTCTTGATAGTCAAGTCTAGTAGTCTTTTCTACCACGGTAGAACGTTTTCTAAGATTATAGTTTTTTTTAGTCGTTAATTCGTAGTAGGCTGACTTTTATATGTACTTAAGTTCGATATTTCCACAAAGTTAAGCTCAATTAATATCGCAGAGGTGTGTTTTAATTACGTTACACCTTTAACATTTACTAACGGATTTAATAAAGCTCCGTACATTTACTGTTTCTGTCATCATATTAAAGAAAGACTTTTTGAGACAACTTTAAGGCCATAACTACTTTCAAGTAGCTATCCTCACAATCAAGGAATAGCGTTTTATAGGACAGTAAAAATTAAAAAAGTTTTATTTTCTGGTTTTTGTTTTCTGATTAAATTAATAAAAGCTTGGTATATAGAAATTTGCGTCGCAGTTGAATTCTGATTCTCTGATAGTAAACCTCACCCTTTTAGATAAGTGACATATACTTTATAGCCATAACCAAGCTAAAAAACTTTATGTGCTGTTGTGTTCACTACAGTGAAACCTCCCATAAGCTGACACGGTTCCGTCGATTTTGTCCGCTAATTGGAGGTGTCCGCTTATGAGAGGGAACTGCGAAATTTTAATATATATTTATTAAGAATTTCCGCTGCTTGAGTTTTTCCGATATTAAATTTTTTAGCGATTTTTCCTTCTGATAGATGTTCCTTCTCCGAAACGTTAACAACTTTCATTTTAAACTAAAAAGTTTTTTACAAGGCACCATTTTAAAGAGATCTATCTATTACTATCCAATTGAACAATAAAAATAAAACACAGCAGTCCCTCTTCCGCCGAATAAAATATGTATATTTAAACAGAAAGAGGTAATTCCCCGGCTGCAGAGTGCGTTGTTGCCAACATGCTACATAATATTTATGCCCATGTCGTACATCGCTCCGTCCCGTTGTCAGAGGTTCGCGTCCGGTTAAGGGAGGTTTCAGAATTTTTTAACCAAAAAAAATTGTCCGCGTCCGGTTATTAGAGTGTCCAGTTATGGGAGTGAATTTTACATGTAAAGAAATAGGGAAAAGCTTGGTTCCAAAAAATTTGTCCGCCTAAAGGGAGTGTCCGCTTAATAGAGGTGTCCGCAAAGATAGGTTTCACTGTAAATTGTGTAATAATAATTTTAGAAAAAGGAAACTATAATATTATTTAAACTACACAGCTCGTTTAATACCATTACGGAATACTCTACGACGCGACGTAGTAGCTACTTTGCTGCGATGTAGTGGTGTGGTCGCTATAACAGTGACTTTAAACGCGTATCTAAGTAGTAATAACCAGAAGAGAAGAGCCGTAGCGGGACTACGTTGTGGCTACTTTTAAGACATTCTTATTGGTGGGGGTTTCGTCGTGACGACTTTGGAACTTAGTTAGGGCATTATATCAAAATCCAGTGTAACGTTGTGACCACGTTTCTGTGCTTACTGGGTATCGTTCGGAGATTTACTTCAACATGGTCATTAAATTTGCTTTCGGGGTTCCGTTTCGTCTATTCAAGCTGATAAATCTGATCAGATTAAATGTTAAACACTCAAGGATACTTACTAGTTGATGAGGAATGACACCTTGCTGGTTTTCTAAGGGTATTACTTGACGGGTAGCTATGGGAACCCCTACTATTTGTTGGTGGTGCGTGGGTACTATTAACTGCTTGGAATCTTTACTAAAATAAAACAAATAAAAAATAATTTTCTGGTTTTATCTTTTTAACATGTTTAACATTATTAAACTAAAAAAAAACATAGTGGATATAACACACATTTATGAGTGAGAGAGAATTTCTCAAAAATAAACCTATTGTGGAGAGTAAAATTTGGTATTAGGAAATACTAAAAGATATTTAAATTCTGGTGTCATTTGTATATTTGAGAGAGAGAAAATTCGCTTAAGCAAGAGTGTTTTTGTCCTCATACTTCTGGTTTTAAAATATTTTTTAAAATGATAGACTTAAGATTAACAACTGAAGATAAAAAATTTAGACTAAGATAAACAGAACAAACAACAGTTATTCTTCTTAATACCTGTATTGATGCTCCTGCACATGGGAATAAAAACTTCCTGGCAGTGGTACTGCTGACACTTGTCCGCCGACTGGTACTGCATGTCCTGTTACCGGTACTCCAGGAAAAACAGGTCTATGTACAGGAACAGGAACAACCCGGCCTGGCCCTGGAACAAATGGCAAAATCGCACCTCCTACAATTTGATGTGGAATTTCCTCAAATACTTCCACTTCCGGGTAAACCACACTTCTACTATTTAAAGGCCTACTAGGGTTGTAAATTGTTTTTGATGTCACTTTGGAAAATATTAAAAATAGAACAACTATAAATAAGTTTAATATCACAGAATTGGCCATATGAATTTTGTAAATATTTTCTTTTAATTTTCATTCATTTAAAAATATTTTTATCAAAAAAAGTAGTATTTTTTTATCTCACTCATGGAACGAAATTGTAAAGAATACAATTTGTTTATTGAAATAAAGTAAAACTGTTCAAATAATTGTTTTTGGTATAATATATAAAGCCAGCCAATTGAAAAAATTACCACAGAACAATAAAAGATATTAAAAAGCGTATCGCCTATATTTAAAAAACAGTCACGTGAGGAAGGGACTCAAAATTATAGATACGATCATATGACAATACAAAAGGCGTAAATTGAAAAGCAGAAATCCAAATTGAAGCGCGAATTCAGGGAAGCTTGGAAATTAACTACACAGAAAAAAATCTGTTCAGATTATTACATGAAAATCTCTGTTCTGATATCTGCTCTCGAATATGTTCATTAAAATCCACCAAACCTAAAGCTAAGAAAAGGGTGAAGGTATATTTCAAAAATTAGGGTTTTGGTAAAAATATTACTATGTGGTAATATATTAAAGGTACCTGGGCATGAAATAAAAAATTTAGTTTTCTTCTCAAAATATTGTCACACAGATCATAATTAAACTATCCCAAAGTGATACATTTATCTAAACAAAACAGATGCACTTCGTATTAATTTAATTGTTGGGATCCATATAAATTAAAGGCGTGCATCTATTATTATGAAATACCAAGTTATTGGCAATAATAATAATTGTGGTACCTAAGTATCGAAAACCATCGTCACTAGCAATATTGCTGAATTTGCAATAATTTAATATAAAAGGCGATTTAACACACCATACAAGTGACCAGTACCCGGGGTCCACTCCTAACTAAGCGTTCGTAACCAGTTTCTGGACGTCCTGCTGAGCTTCGTAACCAGTTTCTGGACGTAGTCTCATTTGTCCCTTAACTAAGCGTTCGTAACCAGTTTCTGGACGTCCGCTGAGCTTCGTAACCAGTTTCTGGACGTCGTCTCTTTTTTTAACCCTGAACCTGTGGTCCTGTGTACTGCGTCCCCCAAGTCCTACCCGGCATAATTCACAGTAAGGCCCTAATGGCCGTATTTATGGTTCTCCATATTTTTTTTGGGTAGGTTAGTGTAGGCTATAATTTCTGTCGATTTATCCGCTGTATAATTATAAATGAAATATATGTATTAAACTTCCCCCGTTTCCGATAATTTTCTACGCCCCCAAACTAAAGACCCCTAGGTCCATTTTTCTCTGTGACAATATTATCAATTTTTTGCTATTTTTTTAGTTAGCCTAGGCCCTGGCTCCTGTCACGTGTGACCTAATATGTGCACTCAGTTTGACTGCGGGGCTCTATTAAGCACCCATCCTATGCACATATTAGGTCACACGTGACAAAAGCCAGCGCCGAGACTAACTAGAAAAATGGCAAAAAATTGATAAAATTTTGAGAAGAGGATCAGTTAGGATTTATATGAATATGGCTCTGAAGTCAGGAAAGAGTCCATATTCAAAATGTGCAATTAGTTTTTGAAACCATTCTTATGTAACCTAGAATTCATTCAGGCACACTGTGCTGAAGCGCTTCCCCATTAATAACTGGACATTCTCAAAGACGTCGGTCCTCAAATGTAGACATGAACAAAATCGTACGAGGTCAAAAAGTAATTGTACCAAAATAGAATCGCTTATAACGTCTTTTCTCAAAGCCGTTCAAAAACATAAATCATTATAAAAAAAAATTAATAAAAAAAACATTCAACTGCTAAATTTACTTGTAACTACTAGTCGCAGTTGAGTACAAAATTGATAGGTATACCTATAATGTACGACATGCTTCAAGTTCAAGTTCTGATGCCCAAAGCGCACTTACGAAATTATAGTTTTGTATTTTCATAAATCAGTTTATTGGGTAATTTTGTACCCAACTGCGACTAGTAGTAACAAGTAAATTTCGCAGTTGGGTGTTTTTTTTATTTAATTTTTTTTTTATTTCCAACTTTTAGGTTTAATTCTTATTCAGCATTATAAAAAGCACTATGCAATTACAATTCATTTAGCTTTACCCAAAAAGTACGTGAAGATTTTCTACGGACGCGAACTGTGTTACCTTCCATTGACTGAAGGTGGGGGAGGAGAGAGAGAGTAGGGAACTAGTAAAATGGTGTCAAAAAAAATCTTAAAGCGTGTGCCGAAAGAATTTTTGAAATCGCTCTAAATTTGTGAAAGGTATAGCTACAACTATTACTAATAACGAGGGCTGGGAGAAGAGAGAGAGAGAGGAACGGGGAAACTAGTAAAATGATGTTGGAAAAAAGCCTTCAAGCGTGTGCAGAAAGAACTTTTAAAATCGATTTATATTTGTGAAAGTTATTGGTATAACTATTACTAAAATCTATATGTTTGTGGCGGATTCATTTTACAAACACAACTTTTTCTGGGTATTACGCCACTAGTAAGGAAAAATTACTTTAAAAAATTATAAAAAACCACTGCGTTTCTCCTAGAAAAATAAAAATCACTAATTTGTCAGTGGCTTTCTATAAAAATAAATAGTTGCCTAGTAGAACCTAAACCACTTATCTTTTAATTGAATTTGAATACGCTACGTTTCGATTGCCAATCTACAATCGTTTTCAAGCTTTTTATTTATATTTTGTCTCAAAATCTTAAATGTTTCTTGTTCAAATATATTTTTTATTATTATATCGTTGACAAATTGTCAATATTCTGAATAATAGATATTTTGCTAATTTATGACATGGAGAATTCATACTACTTACTATTGGTCTAAATGGAACATTAGGTTTATGTATTTTAGGTAAGCCATAGAAATGAGGTGTTTGCTATAATGAGGAACTAACTGAGAACGTTCTCTATCTTGAAAACAATTTTTATGCTTATATAAAGTAGAATAAATTTTTCTCTCTATTGATTTTGTAGGGTCTTTATTAAGTTTTTTATAAGAACCTTGTTGAATTAAATTTTCAATTTTTTCATTATAAGTGTCATTATTAATTATAACAGTTGCATTACCCTTATCGGCTGGCAAAATTTTTATTGAGTTATCATTTTTTAAGGATACTAAAGCTTGTTTTTCTTCTTTTGAGATATTTTGTTTAATCTTTAAAGGTTTTTCCAAAACTAATTTTGATCTAATTCTAAATTCATTAGCAACTTCTTCAGGTAAGCTTTTTGCTACTTCTTCAATACCTATTACAAAATCTAACCTATTAGGATTTTTTGGTGGTAAAGCAAAATTTAAACCTTTTGAAAGAAGAGATTTTTCTGAAACTGTTAAAACTTTGTCTGACATATTTATTACTGTACGTTCTAATAAGTTATTATTAATATTAAAATTCAGTTGATTTTCTAATTGTTCATTTCTTAAATTAATAAATTTATTTACGTGAATATTTTTTTGTTGGTTAAAATGAAATAAATAACTATTATAGCAACAATTTAAAATATGATCATAATCAAAAAAGGATACGTTTTCTTCAATTTCATGTTTTAAATTTTGAATCTTATTATTCAAAGACCATTTTTCATATCTATGAAATTGAATTCTTTCTCTTAATAAAGCAAAACTTGTTCTTTGCAATATTCTTTCACTTCTGTTACTTCTAAATGGAGGTTTTAGTCTAAAACTCTTTGGAATAATATCATGCTCTCTACATCTGCAAAGAAAGGTCAAACTATTTTCTGAATGTTGAAGTTTCTTATATGTATTTTCTAAATTTCTAAAAAGGAAGCAAATATTAGGCCCATACCTTTCTTGTAAATAAAATCTATATGTTTGTGGCGGATTCATTTTACAAACACAACTTTTTCTGGGTATTACGCCACTAGTAATAATTGTAGATTGGCAATCGAAACGTAGCGTATTCAAATTCAATTAAAAGATAAGTGGTTTAGGTTCTACTAGGCAACTATTTATTTTTATAGAAAGCCACTGACAAATTAGTGATTTTTATTTTTCTAGGAGAAACGCAGTGGTTTTTTATAATTTTTTAAAGTAATTTTTCCTTACTAGTGGCGTAATACCCAGAAAAAGTTGTGTTTGTATAACTATTACTAATAAGCATGGCGGGGAGGAGTGAGGGAGACACGGAGGTGGAGAGTAGTAAAATGGTGTTTCGTATCGTATACAGAAAGAATTTTTGAAATCGCCTATATTTGATAAAATTATACGAATATGGTTTTTGAATGGGGTGGGTGAATGACAGGAGGGTAGATGGGTGGAAACAGGGAGGATTACAAAATAAATTAGAGGACATTTGCAATGGGTAATTAAAATTTGGATAATTTGTATGTCTTAAAGCTTACATGATGTGACAAAATGGCGTCTGAAAACCGCCATGTTGATTCCTGTTTAAAGAAATATAGCCTATAGTACCTTCGGGATCAGTAGCAATTTAACGACACCTTTTTTGTCAAAATCGGTTCAGCCGTTTAGCCTCTAGCGTGACACAAACATATTTGCTGACATACATACAACAATCGAAGAACATTACCCTTCCTTTCGCCGTGCTGCAGTTGGGTAAGTTGGTTTTACGTTATTTTCAATTGATTTTTATCAACGTTAAAATCACATTAGATTCACGCCTTTTCTACACGAATTTTAAAACACAACTTCCATGGCTTTTCTACCGAATATTTTTGAGATTTTACTAGCAGCAGCGCCACCTCTGGTCGGGATTTTTCACTTTGACGAAATCTATCAGGCAGTGCTTTGGCCTCTAAACTCCAAAACCTGTTAAGGAACTGATCCCTGATCCTTCACGATTACGACGCATCTGTTATTAACCTGATAAAGACACATTAATATTCTGTGAAAGTGTTTACTGTTAAACAATTTTGTTTAGCTTTTAAAAAAAACATAATGTACATAGATAGATACATAGATATTTTATTTTGCCTAGAGCGCCATCTTTAAAATTGTCTTGAAGGGTTGTAATCTTAAACTAGTAAACTTTTATAACTTCCTTTCGCGTCTATTTTAAGTTAAGAAAATTGTATTAAAAAACGTGACCAAAAAAGACTCCAAAAATTAGTAGGTTTGAGAAGTCTTAATCTAGTGGCGTTTTAGAACATGTTGTGGAGGACTTTTCAAGTGTGAATTTGGTACATGAAAATAACGAGGGTAAAAATCACGTTATATACACAGCACCAGAAACTTTAGCAAAAAGTACATTTTTATAGCTTGATTTCCCCTTGTTTTTAAGTTATCTTGAAGCATGTAGATTTAATAAAATAAATATTACATGGTATAAGGTTGTTTTCAAGCAAAAAAAGACTTTGTTATTTTTGTTCACGTTAATTTAACGTTGATGTGATTTTTGTGCTGTGGGATTATGCTCAAGTCTGGTTTTGGTGAATGACGTTTATAATAATGGACTGAATCGCATTTTATTTTAAGATCTTGGATGATTTTTGACTTGAGAAGGTATTATTTTAACGGAAATTTTTTTTTTAGATAACTACGAAAATGTGTTATTTAAGTATATTTTGACCTATCTTAGCAATATCGTCGTGGTGTTTGTATGTGTGTTCGTAACACGATAAACCACTGAACCGATTTTTATAAAATCTTTAGGTAAAAAAATGTTTGACACTCTAACGAGCTGATTAGATTTTGGTCAAAATCCATTACTGATGACACTTTTTTGACAATTAAAAAAATTTAAAAATGCTTTTTAACAGAGAATCGCATCAATATGCGCTTTTCGGAATATAGTAGATTGCATTTTGCTAAATAATTTGTGTTATAACCAAAAACTTCGCACTTCGGATGACTTGGTCGAGTTAAAACCCTGAGAGTTTCTCGTTCTTGTATTGAGACACCGCAGCCTGCATAGATGGAAGTTTTTTGAAAATTTATGTATGGCTTCGGTAGTTCAGTGGTTAGAATTTTTGCCTAGATAGCAAGAGATCCCGGGTTCGATCCCCGGCCAAAGCAGAAAACTTTTTTTCTTATTTTTCTTTCTTTAATATCACTTGTTGTTTATAGTTTTAGGTCCTTGCATTATTTGCAATTTGGTATTTGAAGGTAGTTGTAGTTACACCATTAATAAGAAGCCAATATTCACAGGACCGGATTAACCCTACGTAGATTTTGTAAATTGTTAACAAAACTAGATTTTTTTCTGTGTATAACTGAAAAAACAGCTACACTGAACTCCGAGTAATTGTTTTGGGGTTTTCCGCGAAAGTCAAACAGGATGTTTACTGCAGGGTGACGCGCAATGAATTTCAAGTTTTTTTTAATGAAAAATCCCAAACAAATTTCGGTTTTCCGAGTTTCACATATTTGGGTTCAATAATCTTTTGTGTCTGCATTTTGTAGGACCGTTCAATACTGCATCCATACACTGTTAGTAATAGTAGGGGAAAGTGGCGCAGGTTGGAAGAAAAAATATATTTTTTGATACAGATCATAGCCTACAAAAGGTAAGCACCTGAAATTTAATTTTCCTGCTACGCAGAGATCTATTGGGCTAAGCACCAATTGTCTCAAAAGCAGGTCATGTAGTATCAATTGTTCTGGGTAGCCATTCTGGGTGTTGAACGATGTGACCATCCACATCACACGCTTTGACAAATAGCAAACTCTAAACGGTCACGTGTGCGAAATGACTTGTCTCAACCAATGGCGTAGTCGCCCGCCCTTCAGAGTTCGTCAATTTTACGCGTTTGACGTGAAATCTGTTCTCCTGCCTCGCACCGACTGAACGTTCCACGGTAGGATCGTAGGAGAAGCTTACGCAATGGAGGTCTTTTCGCATAGTACGTGACGGCTCGGAGCTAATTTAAAGCTTGTCATTGGCTAAAGCATGTAATGGGAACTATCAAATCGTTCAAGACCCAGAAAAGCCACTCTAGAAGATTAAAGGACTGTTATAGTTTTTGCAAAGTCAGGAATAACTCCTAATACGGGGTTCTATCGATTTCATAAAATTTTACTTCATTCTGTCCTTCAAAAGTTATCCAAATTCATATAAAATCTTCCTGGTATAATTTCAACCCTACCGACAGAGAAAAGTCGCGACTCTTTGCGGTCCGACCACAAAGTATTTGTTTTCCGACCGACCGAGCCCAGGTGGATGGACGGCACCTGATTGGTAGATTTTTTTGAGATGCGCCTTTAATTGCTTTCAGGTGTTCTTTTCGGGACCCCTTTAGTCGGTAGTATGCAGAGTTAGAAAATAAATTAGTGTCGTTTCTGTAGGGGTAGGAATAGAAAGTTTTATTATCTATTTTTATTTCTTTAGTTTACGCCATAATAAAATTAAATAATTTTCATGATTATATCTACCACCGCCCATGTCACTTTCTTTAAAGGATGTGCCGATGGTCGGCTTTTATCTTTGTTCAACTGACTTTGCAAAAACTATACTGCCGATTGGCACATCACCATTTGTTTGGCGAAAGTCATCGCTGAGCTTCAAAAAACGAACCCCGAACGACGAATTATCCCTCTCCAAGACAATTCAAGTTAGCACAAAGCACTAGCAATAATAGGAATGCCTCTATTTTGTAGGAATATTATATCTTATTATAAGGAACAGGAATCAATTTTTAAGTAGGTACCTATTAATAAAAATAAGATTTAAACCTTTTTTTTTAGAATAAATGTACAATTTTCCTAAAACAATGGCCTAGCAAATGAACCCAAACAAATTAAACAAAGGTCGTCAATTAAGTTTTAAATAGCAGATATTAATCAACAAAATGTTTTTGTCTAAAACTTTTACGTAATTTTTGCCTAAATACCAAATCTGAAGGTCGTACTATTCCTTAAATTTTCAAAAATCCTAAATCTTCATTTTTGAAAAAAATGGCACGTACAGCGATTCATAAGGCCTAGTCTATTTTGTTTTATTTTTGATAAAAATAAAATTTTCAATTAATTTGTGATATCCTTGATTTGAAGGCAGGGAGGGTCGAGACTCTTGGAGGGGACCTGATAACTCATAATTTTGAATTTTATGCTATTTAATTTTTTTATTCATGAAATATGTCAAAAATATTTAAAACGATTTAGGCGTGAGACCATGTTGAAAATCTCTTGAATATTTTTACAACTGCGCAAAAATTATGGAAAATCCAGCGATTCGTTTTTGAGATATTTCTTCGCTGTTTCGGGAATTTTTAAATTGTATCTCAGAAATGTTCATTCACAAAAAACGGTTTTTTTATAACGGCATGGTAATATCAGAGCTAAATATCTCAAAAACAAATCGATAGATTTTTGAAATTTTGATGCGGTTGTAAAAACTTTTATGAGACCTTTAAAACATGGAATCAACCGATTTTCCCTATATAAAATACAGAGAGGTAAAGTTTACTTATCGAATGCAGTACCTGCTAAAAAATTCACGATAGACAAAAAGTGGCTCCACAACATACAATCGACGTGTCCGAGTGTTTTTTTTATAAACCAATTAAAAATAACCAAAAATAACTTCATTACCTCTTCGTTAAAACACTCTGAATCTCAAAAGTTACCTTTTGCTTGCTGCAGTAGTTCTGAAATTTATATTTTTTAAAAATTTAAACCCCTCCACTCTACTAATCTCTTGCAGCCCCACCACCAACAAAAACTTGTGGCCTTATCCAAAATTTTTCGCCAACAAACAAAATTTGGTAGTTAGACATTTTTTACTCAAACAACTTATTTTAAGTCAAAATTAAAAAAAGTTTTATTAACGATCCCAATAAATTAGCCATTAATAGCTATGGTATGGATAGCTGAAAATTATAAGATGTTTCTAAAAAAAAACACAGCATAATATGAAAACAAATTCAAAACTTTATTATTTTAAAATTAGGAAACAACAATTTTTTTCCTAAAAAACGAAACAAAAATTTGCAATATTTGCAATTTTTAAAAAAAACAAAAAGCCGGAGATTTTAGAGTCTTATCCGTGATTAATGGTAACTGCCGTAACCTTTATTGTAGCTGTCGTAACTTCCGTAGCTGTTTCCATATCCGTAGCTGGGGTAAATTTCTTTGGAGTACACAATGGGCACAATTTTCTTAATAATGGGTTGTTCGTACTTGATAATTGGCTGTTGGTACTTGATGATTGGCTGGTACTTAACAATGGGTTGGTGATAGTAGCCCGCCAAAGCACTTGCTACCATTGCGAAAAGAACCACGAAGATTTTTGGAACCATTTTAATGATTTTTTAAGTTTGGTTTTCTTGAATACAACCCTAAACTGTGGTTAGAGTGTGAAGAAGTAAACTGATGATTTTTTTAATTAATTATTTGGTTTTTATAGTACTAAAATAAATAATGCACATAATGATTATGATAATATTATGATAATATTGATCGATTACAGTTTGCATCGTTATAATAAGGGAAGTATTTGTTACACTAATAGGTATTTGCAAAATTGCTTGCTTACCCATCCATAAAGGAAAGCTAGATTTGGTCACATTTATGGTCACAATAAAGGCTTACTTTTGCTAACGGACCTAAAAATATTTATTGTTTGTACTTTGTGCAATTCCTTCAAAGAGTAACTTCATTTTAAGGAAAACAATACCTTCTTTAGAGAAAGCTACAGCTCTGCGGGCTAAATCTTCACTAAAATAATTAGGCCGAAAGTGACATAAGGGTGCGAATTATGGACATGTAGAAAACAAATGCAGAATAATTAAAAATAATCTGCTAATATATGGGCCCCTAAGCTCACACTAGGTACTATAGTTATAGTGTACAGAGTGTCCCAAATTGGGCACTTTTGGGGGGTTTAAGGTACTTCTAGGAAAGACAGAGAAAAACTGACCACGCATTGCGAGGCTCAAATTTCAAGAGAAGACTTATAGTGAAAACCGCATTTTGAAATATCGTCTCGTCTTTGAGCTACGGGGGCTTTTTGAAAAGTCTGCATTTTGGAGGGGGGTCTATAACTTCGTTATTATTGGAAATAATACTCTAGAGTAAATTGCAATTTTATAGACTTTGTCACGGGAAATTCAACCGCTAAATTAAATTTTAACTGTCACATTTAGTTTTTGAGATATGACATAAAGTTGCATTTTTTCTTATGGAATGGCCTATATTTTAATTAATTTTCGAATTCGTGATTGAATTCTTTTCAAAATGATGTATCATTTGTCATAGCTTGATTGAGCGGTTTCGGAGATAATTAAAGTTTTTTATTTTTGTCTAGTGTGCGTTGAATGACGTCATGCGCCATTGACGTGAAAGCCTTGCGGTCAAATCCTACTTCAATGCTCCTATAGTTTTGTTGACTTATACTATGCAAATCAAGTTGGCCTTGCGTCTTGGCGTTTTGTCATTGTTTTCAATTGTTTAAACAATTTGACATTACGCTTTGATATGAAATTATTTTGCACAAAAGCGTTTTAATTTTATTTTAAAATATGTTTCATTTTTTTAAACTTTTTATAACTAGGCTTTGAGGGCCGTCAGCTGAATTATAATTTTTTCAAACTAGCCTTACTATATTTGTGACTCTGTAAAATAATAAAAATACTGGAGTGCCTTTACCTGCCTCAGCAGGAAATCATAGCACACTAGAAATAACTGAAAAAGCTGAATATCTCCTAAACCGCTCAATCAAACTATGACATATTATACATCATTTTGAAAAGAATTCAATGGCGAATTCGAAAATTAATTAAAATATTTCATAAGAAAAAATGCAACTTTATGTCATATCTCAAAAACTAAAAGTGACAGTTAAAATATAATTTAGCGGGTGAATTCCCCGTGACAAACTCTATAAAACTGCAATTTACTCTAAATCAAAATTTCCACTAATAACAAAGTTATAGACCCCCTTCAAAAATGCAGACTTTTCAAAAAGCCCCCGTAGCTCAAAGACGAAACAATATTTCAAAATGCGGTTTTCACTATAAGTCTTCTCTTGAAATTTGAGCCTCGCAACGCGTGGTCAGTTTTTCTCTGTCTCCCCTAGAAGTACCTTAAACCCCCTAAAAGTGCCCAATTTGGGACACCCTGTACGTGTGAGCTAATATAACTAAAAACTGAAATATATTTTATTCAACTCCGGACCGGAATTACCTTTAGTTTGATACCACACAAGCCCTGTTTTGACTTAAACTCCAATTTTTTAAATTTATTCCCACCCTTAAAAAAAACACAAACTAAAATGTATTTTGTTTAACTCCGGACTTAATTACCTTTAGTTTGATATCACACACGCCATATTTTCACTTAAACTTTAATTTTTGAAATATACCTCCACCCTTTTTTTTTAAATAAATTAAAATGTATTTTGTTTAACTCCAGACTCAATTACCTTTCGTTTGATATCACACACGCCATATTTTCACATAAACTCTAGTTTTTGAAATCTACCCCCACCTTTTTATTTGGCTTGTGTTCGGTGGATTTTGTTCATTTTTAAATGGGACCATATCGACCCAAGGCCCAGCCTACGTTTCCCAATTTTATAATATCGGCCAAGCGGTTTTTGAGTTATGCGCGTTGGTCGTTACAGACAGACATACAGACAGGCAGACAGACAGACAGAAAGACGGCGCGATAAAAAAGTTTCAAAATCATCTGAAACGCAAAGATATATAAAAAATTTTGAAATCGGAGCAACTTTTTTTTTTCTCGAAAAAATTAGGATCACCATAGCTCACACTACTATAGTGTAGTATATGTGTGAGCTAATAGTTAAAAGAAAAATTCTTCGTAAGATCTTTGGACCAATCCAAACAGAAGATGGTTATTGATGAATACAGAAGAATTCTGAATTAGAACAGCTATCTATCTTTCTATTTAGCCTTCTTCAATCTATCTTTGGACATAGGCCTCCCCTAATATTTTCCACTCTTCTCTGTCTGTTGCCGTATTCATCCATCTAGTTTCCGCGTGTTTCTTCAAATCGTCTGCCGATCTTATTTGGGATCTTCCCTTACTTCTTTTATTTTCCCAAGGTCTCCAGTTTACAATACATTTATTCCATCGATCGTCTTCCTGTCTGATATTATGACCGGAAAATTACCATTTTAATTTTGCTACTTCTCTCACATCCCTTACGTTTGTTTTATTTCTTATCCATTTATTCCTTTTTCTATCTGTTAGCTTTACATGTAACATTTGTTTTTCCATTGATCTTTTAGGTTTCTTTACCTGATCCATGTTTGATTTTGTAAGTATCCAGGTCTGGGATCCATAGGTAAGTACAGGAAGGATACATTGGTTATACACTTTCGTTTTAAGGTAATCAGGATATTTTTTTTATTTTTTAATATGTTTGGTTTTCTTTTTTTAGTTTAGTAATTTGTCCCAGGTATATATTCTTCTACATGTTCCATTTTCTTTTGGTTTATTCTGATCGTAATATCTTTATCTGTGTTTGTTATGATTTTAGTTTTAGTGTAGTTCATACTTAAGCCTATATTTTTAGCTGCTGTATCCAGTTCTTTCAGCATTTTTATCTGTTCTTCGTTCTTATCTGACTTTTGATGATGCATCCTATGAAGTTTTAACTGAACAGTTTGGGAAATCAATTGCAATAAATAAAATCAAAGAAGCATAAAATTATATTCTAATAAATATGATTGACACAATGCAAGTGGAGAAAACATAAATAAATAAATATTAATTTTTAAAATTTTGCGAAATTACCGCCTATAAAAGTTAACAACCACGCCTTAGAAATCATCAGTTGCAAAGACATCAATCTACAAAAAAAAAACAACAGTCTCTTAAAAGAAAAAATTGAAAAAAAAAACAAAACAAAATGATAAAATTTGTGTTTGCTTTCGTTTTGGCTGTAGCTACGTGTGTCTACGCAGCTCCGGGTTACAACCATGAAATTAGCTACGAATACAAGCCAGTGATAGCTAAAAAAATTATTCCTGTCATCAAAAAAGAGGTAAGTACGTTTAAGTGTATTACGAGAATTTTTACTTCTAAAAAATCATTAAAAAACATGTACAGCGTGGCCCAAAATCGATGTCTTTGGGGAGTTTCAGATATTTCTAGGGGTCCTAGCAAAAACTGATCTACTTGCGAGTTACGAGTTTCAAGACATTAAAAAAGGTAGAAACTGCATCTTGATGAAGCAAGTCGTTTTTAAGTAATTTGTGATTTTTTAAAAGTTTGCATTTTGGGGGCCTTTAAATTTTTTATTTAGAAAAACTTCATTTTGGTGCAAGTTACTTTTTTAAAGTTTATTTAAATAATTAATCCAACTGTCAAATTCAATTTTATCTATCTGTTTATCTTTTATTTTTTCAGATATTATAAAAAGGAATTTTTCCCTTATTGTTAATAATATTATAGGTTAATAGTAACAAGGACTAATCATTGAAACAAATGAACATAGGTTGCGGAAGTTAAGAAGTATGGAATCAGTGGTGTATCGTTAAAGTGGTTTAAATCATATTTATCTGAACGTTCACAGTTTGTTATGTTAAGTACTGAAACCTCCACCACACAACAATAAAATGTTGACGTTCCGCAGGGATCCATACTTGAACCTCTATTATTTTTATATCACATCTTTCAATAAATGGTAAAATCACCAGTTTTGTGTACGACAACATATTCTTGTGGCATGATGTTAATACTGAAATGCTTGCAGTTATACTTCAAAAATCCGTTAGCATTATTAAAGAATGGTTTGATGAAAATTTACTATATTTTAATATATCGTGTGATCTCAATAATATTCCATCACAAAATGAAAATATTACAAACCAAGGCTTTAATACATTTTTAGTTATTATAATAGATAATTCACTGAAGTTTGATGAACACGTTAAAAAGTTAAGTAATAAAAAGCCTCAGGCTGTTTTGCTCCAAGAGTAGGAGCACAAAATTTGGATTATGATACAGCAGAAAATGCATATTATTATTTGATTCAATCGCTTCTTTCTCATGGTATATGCTTTTTGAAATGCTGTTCAAATTACTTTGAAAAATAAGTATTAACAAAAAGGAGCAATTAGAAATGTTTATGGAATAAAAAGACATAGTTCCTCAAGACCTTTATTTCAAGAATACATAATACTAACTTATTGTAAAGTATCTTTATTTTAGAAACTGCTTGTTTGGTGTTCATAAATATCGAGGTAAATTAGAAAGAGGTAGTACTTACTGTAGCCATCGCCGCTTTTTTTAAAACTTTTTTTATCTATACTTCAAAAATATTTAATTATTTACCGTTAGAAATTAGGCAAATTGATTGTTATAAGATTTTCAGAAGGTTGGAAAAATATTTCTTAGCCACTAAAAGCTTGAAAGAATCTTTTCTCGGAAAATAAATATTAAATAGACAATGGATGTTCAAAATGTTGTTTCTACTGAGCCATTGTCTACGATTTTTCTTTTCTTTTTTTTTTTCGTTTTTTATTTTTGAACCTTGAATCTAGGGGTAGAAGTATAGATATACCATAGTTGAGAAATAATGCGATATACATATCATATCTCACAAAATATGCAGTACAGAGGTATTACACATTTTAAAAATCAGAAAAAATAGACATTTCTGATATCAAACTTTGGCATAATGTTTAAAATATCGCAAAAATGGAACTTTTATATTTAAAACTGTTTGTCTGGCTTTCGTAATTTACCCTGTTTGGATGTCGTCAAATTGTGTTTTTTTATTTCTGATTTTATATTTCGAGAATTTGATAATAATTTATTGCTATTTTTTCATGTTACCTGTTTTCTCAAACAAGAATACAACAATATACATTTGTTAAACCTTTTCAGAAACTACAAACATAGGAATCAAAGTCTAAGTTGCAACATAAACATTTTTTATATAACATAAAGCAGAAAAAATAAGATAACAAAAAGATTCGAACCAGCGACATTCTCCTTACCAGACTGGTTCAAATCAAGCCTAAATTAAAATCTGTTTATTATCTTATTTATCTTATTTAATTCTTACCCTTATTCCACAAAATTTTCCATATTATAATTATTTATACCTATAGGGCGCTAAAACTAACCTTTGTGCTATTCTTTTTATTTACAGCTTGTTCCGGTAATCAAATATAAAGAACCAATAATTTATAAGCAACCAATCATCTACAAGAGCTACGAAAAATACAACAACGGATATGACAACTACGGATATGGCTCCGGATATGGAAGCTACGGTGGCTATGGACAATATTGGTAATTTTTTCCTGTGATACACTATGATTATATAAGTAAGTAGGTTTTAAATAAATATCAAAAACCAATAAAATTTGGCAACACAACAATTTTTTTACAAATTTTTTAGAAATTAGAATTTATGTATTTGGTTCCTTATTTACTAAAATTAAAGAATAAGTTGCATTAAGTGGTATTTGGCATTTTTATAATTACCTATTCAAACTAGAAAATGACATAAGATTCTCAAAATATCTCATACTTACGTATTTTTTATTTATGATATTGTAATAATAATTATTTCTTTATATATATAAATAAGTATACATTGATTGTGCTTTAAATGATAACAGTTAAAACAGAAATAAAAATTTTAAGTACATAGAGAGAGTAAAAACTTGTTTCCTTTTAGACACGTCAAACCACGGAGCAATGGCTAGAGAAGGTATTGTTTTCAACGAAAAACATTTTATTGAGTTAACGGCGAAAATGTCTTATTTGGGTGTATTTTGACCTTATATTAGCAATATCGTCGTGATGTATGTCTGTGTCCGTAACACGATAGCTCCTCAACCGCTGAACCGATTTTCATAAAAATTTTACTTAAGATAGTGTTTGACACATTGACTTCTATACCCTACGGGTAGACCCGGCATGGGCCAAAATTGCCATTATATCAAGCTTTTATCGCAATTGACCAAATACAAGTAAGAATTTAATGAGCAAAATAGGGATAAAAATAGAATTTCGGTTTGGTAAGTCCGGAAACATGCAACATCGCAAAAATATTCTATTTGCTTGTCTTGGATAAAAAAGGGCAGTGGCGGCGCAAAATAAAAATTTTGAATTCCACTAGAATTTTTTTATCAACAATTTTCTGTTTGAATAATAAATAATTCATGAATACTTACTTGTGTGTGTTTACAAAATTCTCTTCAGTAAAAAAAAAGAGTAAAAAGAATTTCTAAGCATGCTAAGTGCAGTGGATGTATTAAAATTATTGTTTTCATCTTAGAACTTTACAAATGTTGTACCTTCCAGGTAAAATATTTTCTTTCTTTGAACAAGGGTCTTCTTGAACTCTTCTTTTCTTGGGTGGACTACAAGTTATGCTCGAGTCAGATGAAATTTCGGAACTAAAAATTTCAATTCGGAATGGGACAACCGGGCGCCGGGCCAACTCGGCGCCGCCAACAGGGCGCCACGCCGGGCCTAATGGGCGCCGGGCCAACTCAGCGCCGGACTATTTTTTTTCGATAAAATGTGCAGATAAAAACAAAATAAATATGTTATTTATACAAAACTTTCAACATCTATTAAGTCGAGTGTTGAAATTTGGTAGGTGTAGTGTTCTGCGACTTGAAACACCGCCAAGTTCCATATTCGATACATATCGATGCATAAATAAGAAAGTCCGCCATTTTGGATGCGCCATTTTAATTTTTTTAAGTTTGTTTTTCATCTGCACATTTTATCAAGAAAAAATATTTTAGTCCGGCGCCCAGTTGGCTCGGCGTCAAGTTGGCCCGGCGCCCAGTTGGCCTGCCGCCCAGTTGGTGGCGCCGAGTTGGCGGCGCCCAGTTGTCCTAGACTGCAACACATTTCAGGGGTCTGGTACGTTTTACCACCTTTCTTAAAACTACGAAGTTTTTTGAAAAATGATAATTTTAGACCATTTTATAGTGATCTCTAAAAAAAAAAATTGCGGACTATCCTTGATTTTGTTAAAAAAATTGAAAATGAAACATTCTTAAAACCCCATTAAAACCCATACAAATTGCTACAAAAGAAGCATTTTCTCATTTCAAACTGAAACAAAACGGTCCCTGACGTCTATCAGCTGTCAACAAAAACTTGAAATAACTAAGGTCACTGATCGAAATCGGGTCAGTTTTTTTGGTCCTTTTATGAAAATGCACAATTTTTAAAAAAGCATGAAATTCAAAACAAAATCAAGAAAACTATGATTCCTACATTTTTACAAATAAAAATTAGTTTAATTGAACATTATATCAATTTTTATTCCTTAAAACACTAAAAATTAATAATTATTTACTTTTTTAAAATTTATCGAAGGTCTAACTGAACAAAAGCAAACTGAACCCATCCGTATCGAAATGAACCAAATCAAACCGAATCTAACGGTTCGGTTTGGTTCGGTTCGATTTGCTTAAACTGAACCGAACCTATAGCTAAACCTAACCTAAACAATCCTAGCGGAACCTAACCGAACATACTCAAACTGAACCAACCTAACCCAACCTAACCCAACCTAACCCAACCTAACCCAACCTAACCCAACCTAACCCAACCTAACCCAACCTAACCCAACCTAACCCAACCTAACCCAACCTAACCCAACCTAACCCAACCTAACCCAACCTAACCCAACCTAACCCAACCTAACCCAACCTAACCCAACCTAACCCAACCTAACCCAACCTAACCCAACCTAACCCAACCTAACCCAACCTAACCCAACCTAACCCAACCTAACCCAACCTAACCCAACCTAACCCAACCTAACCCAACCTAACCCAACCTAACCCAACCTAACCCAACCTAACCCAACCTAACCCAACCTAACCCAACCTAACCCAACCTAACCCAACCTAACCCAACCTAACCCAACCTAACCCAACCTAACCCAACCTAACCCAACCTAACCCAACCTAACCCAACCTAACCCAACCTAACCCAACCTAACCCAACCTAACCCAACCTAACCCAACCTAACCCAACCTAACCTAACCCAACCCAGCCCAACCCAGCCCAACCCAGCCCAACCCAGCCCAACCTAACCCAACCTAACCCAACCTAACCCAACCTAACCCAACCTAACCCAACCTAACCCAACCTAACCCAACCTAACCCAACCTAACCCAACCTAACCCAACCTAACCCAACCTAACCCAACCTAACCCAACCTAACCCAACCTAACCCAACCTAACCCAACCTAACCCAACCTAACCCAACCTAACCCAACCTAACCCAACCTAACCCAACCTAACCCAACCTAACCCAACCTAACCCAACCTAACCCAACCTAACCCAACCTAACCCAACCTAACCCAACCTAACCCAACCTAACCCAACCTAACCCAACCTAACCCAACCCAACCTAACCCAACCTAACCCAACCTAACCCAACCTAACCCAACCTAACCCAACCTAACCCAACCTAACCCAACCTAACCCAACCTAACCCAACCTAACCCAACCTAACCAAACCTAACCTACCTATTGTTAATAAATATAGTAAAAGTTGTTAGGTTTATGTCCAGGGGGTAACCATTTTCCATAATCGTCGGAAATCGAGTTAGGATTAGTGTATGCGACCATAAACATTGAGTGGCGAGTGAGTGTTTGGTCTTCAATTTTTTTAGGGAAATTTTTCAAAATCTTTTTTTGCGCACTCTGGGCACCCTAATAAACCGTAATCTGGTCACCCTAATCCATCGCAATCAAAGAAAATGGGTAATCGAAGTGTCACAAATTTTTTGTTGGTTTCTATTCTTCTTTTATATTATGTAGGACAAAATTATTAATTAAACTAAGTGACCTTATTAAGTAAGACAGCATGATATTCAAATGACATTAGAAGGACATAAACATATGATACCGGCCTGTAGACCGGTCGCGGTGGTCATATAATAATAAATATATACTTTCGCGATGAAAGACCAAAATTTAACTTAAAATTACTGTAAAGTCCGCAAAAAACATTAAATTTATCGAAATTTATAAAAACATAGATCAGTGTGTGTAACAATTCATCAAGATGTATGAAACTCGACCGTGACATGTCAAAAGTTTGGTTCGAAAAAACAAAAACAACTGGATAAAAATCGGTATGTAAGCATTTAAAAAGAAATCATTTTTAAGAAAATCAAATACTTTTTCTTAATTTTCATGCAATGCAAAAAAAAGTGCGGGGAAGTGACACTTTCTGAATCAAAATGTGTGAGGGTAAAATCGCACGGTCGCAGAAAAAACTATCTATCGTGACGCTACTGAACTTTCTCGTGTTTTAGGAAAAACTATCCGTCAAGACGACTTACCCATGAAATGTTGTTTTTTTATGGATTTTTTTTCTTCTTTTGCACAAAAAACAATTTTGGACCATGTTTAAACTCAAATAGTTACTTCTAAACTTGTTTTTAAACGTTTTAAGATTTCTTTTTGTAATATTCCCGCACAAAATTCAAAAAAAATCATTTCCGTACTTAGACAACATTGTCTATCAGTTCTCCCTGTATACACGGACTAACAGGTAGAATCACTCAAAATACGGCAGGTGGATTAAAGGTAGCCAGCTGCTTTTCTGTCGCACTTATGCCGTCAGTGTGAAAGAGATAAAAGTACCCTTATATTATCTAGGGTATTATTAGCATGCAAAATCACCCTATCTTTGTCCGTTTCACATGTTCAATAATGTCTATCTCTGTTTTTATTGTAAAAGAAATACCCGACCATAGGAACCAAATTGGATAGGGTCAATAAAAAATGCCTTGTCTTTCCGTCTCTACGCCCTTTTAGGGCGTTATACAACTCAATGGTTTGACACTACTTACGAAGTTCTTGGTTATGACACGAATGATTGAGAAAAATGTAATCCGCTATATTCCGCATATTGATGCAATGCTCCGTTAAAAAGTTAGCATTTTTAATTGTCAAAAAACTGTCATTAGCATTAATGGATTTTGACCAAAATGTAATCAGCTCATTACAGTGTCGAACACTATTTTTAATAAAAATCATGTGAAAATTGGTCTAGCGGTTCCGGAGTTATTGTGAGCCCGACAGAAACACATGCGGGCAGACGTTACGACGAGATTTGTTAAGATAGGTACAAATACACGAAAAAAGCCGATTTTCGTCGTTATTTTTTTTTATCAAAACTAATACCTTCTTTAGCCATTGCTAGGAAGGTAAAAAACTTTTTTGTTTGACAAAACCCCCAAAATTGTAATAAGCACCTAACTAAAATTACTAAAACAAAAAGCAATAAATTAATTAAGAACTGCTTTTGTCTTTTATTGCCCCGGGTCTCGATACCCTTGAATCCAAGGCCGTACCTAGGGAGGGGGATCAGAAATTCTCGTTAAAGTGAGTTCAAAAAGAATTCCCAGCAACACAAATAAGAAGAATCATTGAATTTTTAATCCCCCCGAAATTTTTTTCCTGGTACGGCCCTGCTTGTGTCCGGGCTTTAATGGCAATCAATTTGCGGATATTACAAAGAATAAAGAAATAAAAATACTGATATCGATCTAATTAGTGGTGTTAATTATTATTCATATTGTAATTATACTGTTACTTGTTAATAAAAAAACATTATAAATGTTTCGTAATTATTTTACAAGTGTTAAGGAACCGTGTTTCTTTTCATCGCCTTCACGGTATATTCACAAAATTTTATTTTTCTTATCTTTCTTTTTCGTTGCAGTAGAACTGAGCGCCACCAACTGGGCGCCTAATTGACTCTGCGCCAAGTTGGCCCGGCGCCAAGTTCGCAGTGCCTAAATCTCCACGCCCAGTTGGCCACGAATAGTTCAGTTAAACGCTCAACTGTTCCATTTCGTTTCATTTTGTCTTCAACCTAAGTAACAAAATTACGAAAATTGAAATAATCTGCGCTTATGTTCTCATGAAACTTCTTCATTACAAATGGTTCAGCTTTGGTTAATAAAATCATTTTTGTTCTAACTGCAGAAACCGACCTACCCTTTTTTCGTATTTTAGCTCTTCTAACGAATTTACCAAAAGCTAGTTAGATTCCTTCCTAAGAAAGGCGACGATATGATAGCAATTTGGACTATCTTTTCTAATGTATACTCGCAAGAGTATCAGTATGTCGTCAAAAGTATCTGATACCTTCCTAGCTAGCCTATAAGCTCACTTTAAGTAAAGTCATGATATATCAGCTTTGTAAAGATCTTAAGAACTAAAGCTCCCACGAAGTTTTTGTTATACCACAAATTATTAAGCAAAATGTAATCTACTGTATTTCGAAAATCGCATATTGATGCAATAAAAACGCATAATGATGCAGTAAAAAGTTAGCTCGTTAAAGTATCGAACACTATTTTACCTTAAAATTTTATGCAAATCGGTTTGTACGATATTGCTAAGATAGGTTAGAATACACCCAAAAAATTTTTCGTCCAAATAAAACCTTTTACTGACTCGCGTGCGGTAAAGTAATTACTTTACCGCATGCGCACCACATAGAAACCTTAGCAACGCATCCAAAAGACAGCGTCAATATTTGTTTACATTTTAATTCCATCTAATTTGACATGTTTAAATATAAATTACATTCAATTTAAAAAAAAAGGTACTCATGGTAAAATATTGTACCTAACACATGCGGAAAGTGTCTTTACCACCCTTGACGGCTTCACCGAACTCCGCTCCGCGTCGTTCGGTCAACTGCCGTCGCTTGCGGTATAGTATTACTTTCCGCACTTGTTAGGTAAGTCATCCCGATGTTTACTATTTTTACCTAATCAATCACTTTTCTTCCTTGATTTTTACTTTTAATCCCTATTCGTCGGGGACAAAAAGTGACAGTTTTATCTCTAAAATGACACAAACTCAGTTGACGTGATTTTTTTTTCAAAAATTAAAATTAGCCTCTAGCGAGTTAAACATTAAATTAGTAAGATTGGCCTGGGCAGCATTCGGTAAATTAAGCTACATATTAAAAAATAAAAAATATCCTCAGTACCTCAAAACAAAAGTGTACAACCAATGTATCCTTCCTGTACTTACCTATGGATTCCAGATCTGGACACTTACAAAATCAAACATGGATAAGGTAATAAAAGCCCAAAGATCAGTGAAAAGACAAATGTTACATATAAAGCTAATAGATAGAAAAATGAGTAAATGGATAAGAAATAAAACAAAAGTAAGGGATGTAAAAGGAGTAGTATTAAGTAGCAAAATTAAAATGGAAATTTGCCGGTCATAATATCAGACAGAATGACGATGGATGGGAAAAGTGTATTGTAACCTGGAGACCTTGGGAAAATAAAGAAGTAGGGGAAGACCCCAAATGAGATGTGCGGACGATTTGAAGAGACATGCAGGAGCTAGATGGATGAACAGGGCGACAGACAGAGAAAGCCTATGTCCAAAGATGGATCGAAGAAGGCTAGATAAATAGATAGATAGAACATTGAACTAATAGAAAATGGTTATTACGATTTTGCACAAGTTATCAGAAAACCCATCAAAGCATAAAGTTGCATAAACTGATAATCATTGTTATTATTAAAATTAATTTTTAACACAAAATCGAAACTCTTTGTAAGTAGTAGCGAATATTTCAAAACTACCCCCGGTTTTTTTTATATAAAAATGCACCAAACTGCATTTGGATTAACTAGTATAATTTAAACATTATTCAATACAGATTATCCTTTACACTTAGTAAAAAAAAATTATAAAATGGCCAAATTTGTAATAATTGTTCTCTTCGCCTTTGTGGCCTGTGCCTACAGTGCTCCTGGATATTTCCATGAACCAATTGTTTATAAACAAGAACCCATTATCACCAAAGAAATTATTTCCGTTCCTGTTATCACTAAGAAGATTGTGCCAGTTGTTACTCATAAGGTAAGAATCATCATCCCGTTCAAAAATTCCACATTTTTAGCTTCTAGCCCGCGCACATAGGAATATTCGTATCGCAAAACGGGACCAATTTATCTGTTGTGTTTTTTTGCAATTTCTTTGAATAAAAGACAAAGTTTGATGATAATAAACTGTTTATATTAAAAAATATATCTTAACAGGGTATCCCACATGTCATGGATCAAACGGAGTGAGTTGATGGGGTTGAGGTGATAAGAATAATATTCTAATCCGGATTTTAATAGCTTACCAGTTATTATTATAAATTCAAAATTATAAAATTATATTCACTTTTGACACACAGAATACCCCTTCTGGTTCCTATGCATAATTTTTTTGGACAAAATAGCCATGATAAAGTTTCTAGACCTGCTTCTGTTCATTTAAAACTGCTTGCAATATCAAGATGCGGATTTCACCTTAAATCGTCTGAAAACTGAGGCTTGTAAGTGGAAGTAGGTTTTTTTTCTATATCTCCTAGAAATACCTAAAACGACCAAAAACTTCGAATTTGGGACACCGTGTACATACTTTTTGAGTTTTATTGATTTTAATTGCTTTTTTATTTGTTTTTGTACAGTACCAAGTAGTAAAAATTTAAACCTTAAAAAAAATAATTTTTTATATGTAAAAAAATCATGTAACACCTTTTTTTTACATCGCTCTTTTGAATGCATATAAGCCAAAATGGCGGACGTAGGTGCACAATTTTAGCTCACACATATACTATAGTAGTGTGAGCTATAATGATCCTAATTTTTTCGAGAAAAAAAAAGTTGCTCCGATTTCAAAATTTTTTATATATCTTTGCGTTTTAGATGATTTTGAAACTTTTTTGTTGCGCCGTCTGTCTGTCTGTCTGTCTGTATGTCTGTCTGTCTGTCTGTCTGTCTGTAACGACCAACGCGCATAACTCAAAAACCGCTTAGCCGATTTTAATGAAATTTGGTACCTAGGCTGGGTCTTGGGTCGAGATGGTCCCATTTAAAAATGAACAAAATCCACCGAGCACAAACCAAATAAAAGGGTGGGGGTAGATTTCAAAAATTAGAGTTTATGTGAAAATATGGCGTGTGTGATATCAAACGAAAGGTAATTGAAGCTGCAGTTAAACAAAATACGTTTTAATTTATTTAAAAAAAAGGGTGGGGGTATATTTTAAAGATTAGAGTTTAAGTGAAAATATGGCGTGTGATATCAAACGAAAGGTAATTGAGTCCGGAGTTTAACAAAATACATTTTAGTTTTTGTTTTTTTTAAGGGTGGGGGTAGATTTCAAGAATTTAAGTTTAAGTCAAAACATGGCTTGTGTGGTATCAAACAAAAGGTAATTTAGTCTGCAGTTGAATAAAATATATTTCAGTTTTTTAGTTATATTAGCTCACACGTACACTATAACTATAGTGCCTAGTGTGAGCTTAGGGGCCCATATATTGGCAGAGTATTTTTATGAGCTATAACAGGCAGAAGCCTAAGCTTCATGTCTATTAAAGAAATATAGCTGGGCAAGATCAGGCAGGCAACTAAAACGCTTTGATTAAACAAAAATTAAGCAAATATAAAAACCCAACTAGAGCATTTTAAAATATTTCGTAAACACACAATGTAAACAACAAAGGAATAAAATTACGTTTTAAAATATGGCACATACCTACTATTTCCATTCTCAATAATTGGTTTTTCTAAAATGAGCCACACGAAAACACAATAACAACACTAACTAACACTTCACAACAAAGGTCAAGAACAAAGGCTTGTGATTCCAAAATTCATTAAGTTTCGACTGACCTCACGACATGATGCAAGTAGAGGAGGAACTAGAAATGGTTAGAAGGTAGTTTTGAATATTTTGGTAATTTTTACTTTTATTATACAGATAGTTAGAGTAGGTACTATTTTTGAGATAACGCCGAATATGTGATATTTGGGTGTATTTGGACCTATTTTGGCAATATTGTCGTGACGTCTGTCCGTGTTTGTGTTGTGCGTGTCTGTCCGGCCCACGATAGCTCTGGAACCGCTAGAGCAATTTTCATGAGATTTTCACAAAAAATAGTTTTCGAAGCTACAACGAGCTGATTAGATTTTGTTCTAAATCTATATTAATAATAATGACAGTTTTTTTGACAGAAAAAAATTAAAAAAATCCTAACTATTTCACGAAGCATTGATCGCATTAATATGCGGGTCTCGAAATATAGGAATATAATATTATAATGAATTGTGTTATAACCAAAACCTTCGAAGGAGCTTTTTAAATGTGAATAAAATCAATGTTTACAAGACTTCGAGTTATATAATCAAAGCTAAAATCTAACTAGCAGTATTTTTTTTACAGTATTGTACACTATTTTACCTAAAATTTTCACAGAAATCGGTTCAAAGGTTTGGGACCTATCGTGTTGCGGACAGACATACACACATGCACACACGGACACACCCAAGCCCAAATAACACATTTTCGGCGTTATAAGAAAAAAATACTCTGCCAATATATGGGCCCCTAAGCTCACACTAGGTACTATAGTTATAGTGTACGTGTGAGCTAATATAACTAAAAACTGAAATATATTTTATTTAACTCCAGACTAAATTACCTTTTGTTTGATACCACACAAGCCATGTTTTGACTTAAACTCAAATTTTTGAAATCTACCCCCACTCTTAAAAAAACAAAAAACTAAAATGTATTTTGTTAAACTCCGGACTCAATTACCTTTCGTTTGATATCACACACGCCATATTTTCACTTAAACTCTAATTTTTAAAATATACCCCCACCCTTTGTTTTTAAATAAATTAAAATGTATTTTGTTTAACTGCAGACTCAATTACCTTTCGTTTGATATCACACACACCATATTGTCACACAAACTCTAATTTTTGAAATCTACCCCCACCCTTTTATTTGGTTTGTGTTCGGTGGATTTTGTTCATTTTTAAATGGGACCATCTCGACCCAAGACCCAGCCTAGATACCAAATTTCATTAAAATCGGCCAAGCGGTTTTTGAGTTATGCGCGTTGGTCGTTACAGACATACAGACAGACACACAGACAGACAGACAGACAGACGGCGCAACAAAAAAGTTTCAAAATCATCTGAAACGCAAAGATATATAAAAAATTTTGAAATCAGAGCAACTTTTTTTTCTCGAAAAAATTAGGATCACCAAAGCTCACACTACTATAGTATAGTATATGTGTGAGCTAATAAAAATTTGTCGAAAACAATAGGGGACTTATTGGAATAAAACCTGACTTTATTTTAAAATCGGCTTTATTCTGACAGATTTACAAAGAAAATTGACAGCTGACCTCTTAAAATTGACATAACAAAGTGAAATTTAAAAATAAAGTCCCTAACTTTCATTTAATAAAAACAGACACTAATAAATCCGGTTCTTAAATACACAAAGGCCCAATTTTGAAAGAAAGCTGGAAATAAGGTCACGTTTTATTCCAATAATTGTCTAACACCTTCTCTATTCATTGCTGTGCAGGCTAGCAATGTAAAAATTGGTTTTAGCAACAGAAATGATTGATTGCAGGAATGTGCAGACAAATAAACACATAGACGGACGTCACGACACGATCACATGGAATTGACAAACATTAGATTACACGTGAGAATAGAGCTCTTATAGAGAAAAAAGAAACCCAATTATTTATAATTATTGTCCTAGGGATGTCCAATTGAGGGACCGAAATATCGACATTAGAAAAATGTTTTCTGATTTTAGTTAACTTTACAAATAATTTTCAGCCTTCAAAATAGTTATTTGATCTTTTTGTCTTATTAAATTTAGCAGTTTGGTATAGGTGTATCTAGAGGTGGGGCCAGGGGGCTGTTTCTCCAGATATGACTCAGTTCTTCCGAGAGATTTTAATTAAAAAAAAATCTATAAACAGATAGGTGCAAAGAATGAGTTTTTTAATTAAATTAAGTTGTTACACAGCGGCGTAGCATGCCTGAAGGGGCGGGGGGGGGGGGGGGGCGAAGCTAAAAAGGGCGCCCATCAAAAATCTTGCGACCAAAAAAAAACAAAAAGGTCTTGTCTTTAGATTCCTTTGCCGCCGTCTCAATTTGCCGTTGCCGGCCCTGCTACTTAATAAAGCTTAGGCCGCTTCGGCCACCCGTGGGGCGCCAGTACCCTTGGGGTGGGGGGGGGCGACAAACCCCCGCGCCCTTCTCGCTAAGGCCACTTTTGTTACACACTACGTAGGAACACTGGGTATTGAAGTTCCAGTATAAAAATAACTTTTAATTGGATTTGAAACAAATTATTAGAGCTATCCATTATGTTATATTTTGTTTAACATAATCTGCCCCCCCCCCCAAAATAAACTAAAGCTTAATACACCGATGCAGTTTAGCATAACCATAGTATGGTAAGAAGTTCCTCCTCCTCATCCTTTAGTTTTACCTTCCTAGCCCGCGTCAAAAAGTATTATTTTCGACGAATTTTTTTTTTAAGATAACTCCGAAAATGTGTTGTTTGGGTGTATTTTGACCTATATTAGCAATATCGTCGTAATGTCTGTCTGTGTGTGTATATCATTTCTCTCCGTAACATGATAGCTTCTAACCGCTGAACCGATTTTCAGAAAATTTTCAGGTAAAATATTGTTCGACACATTAAAATATAAAAAAATTTTAACTTTTTAATGGCGTTTTGTATTATTATGCGGTTTTCGGAATGTAGTAATCTACATTTTGCTCAATAATTTATGTTATAACCAAAAACTTCGTAGGAGCTTTTGTTTCTGAGATATTTATAAAAACTCTTTTTAAGTTCACTTGTGCGCTAATAGGCTAGCTAGGAAGGTATCAGATTTATCTATTTATTTTTTTATTAGTTCTTGCAAGGTATCTATAGATATAAAGGAATATTTTTCTTCTTATTTTCAGGTAGTTCCAGTTGTAACCAATAAAGTCGTACCAGTGGTAAGCTACGAAAAGAAGATCGTACCCAAGATCGAATATGGCCATTCCTCCCACCCACATTTCTAATTTGTGGATCTAAAAATATCAAAGTGTCTATTTTCTTCAAAAATTAAAAAAAAATACTATTATTTTTATGCTCTTAGTGTTCTTATAGAGTTTACTTATTTGCTTAGGTACTAATTTCTTTTTAATTTTCGAATTTTTTAATAATTTTTATTTTCTACTTACAAAAATGACGACTGCTGGAAAATTCATGGATTACGAAAATGCTTTTGATGGTTATTTTTTTAATTTAAGAGCAAAACAATGAAATTCATAAGTTAGTACACATAATTTAACAGTTATTTTTAAATTTTATTTGTAAGAAATTATATTTTTTTCTTTTTAATTAGTTTCTTTTTTTACGATTTTTTACGATTTAAAAGTATTTACGATTTATAAAACAGTTTTTGGTATAAAAATATTGCAGGAGAAAACTTTAAACTCATCTCTAAAACTTTAAAAACTGCTTTTCATTTCCTTATCTTGCTGTCTTCCAAGTTTCTTTGCGATATTTTTCTACTAAAATGTATTTTTCAATAAAATGAAACAAAAAAAATTGGCTTATTATACAGTGTATTTAAACAAAAGCACCAAATTGCGGTATGGTGGGCCCCACAGATGCGAAAAGATTCGAAAAAAAGTAATTTCGCGAATTATAGGGTAGGGAATCCCATAAGACCAAAATTGCCAAATTTTGAAAATTCATATTTCAAAAACTATACAGTTTAGAAACAAAAGCACCGAGTTGCAGTATGGTGGGGCCATAAAGATGCGAAAAATCGCACCCTGAGTTAAGATTCGGAAAAACGTAATTTAGCGAATTTTAGGGTAGGGAATCTCATAAGACCAAAATGGCCAAATTTTTAAAATTCATATTTTAAAAACTATACAGTTTATCAACAAAAGCACCGAGTTGCAGTATGGTAGGGCCATAGGGATGCGAAAAAACCACAACCTGATTTAAGATTCGGAAAAACGTCATTTAGCGAATTTTAGGGTAGGGAATCCCATATGAACAAAATGGCAAACTTTGAAAATTTATATTTCATAAAATATACAGTTTATCAATAAAAGCACCGAGTTGCATTATGATGGGGCCATAAGGATGCGAAAAAACCACACCCTGAGTTAAGATTCGGAAAAACGTCATTTAGCGAATTTTAGGGTAGGGAATCCCATAAGAACAAAATGGTAAACTTTGAAAATTCATATTTCATAAACTATGCAGTTTATCAACAAAGGCACCGAGTTGCAGTATGGTGGGGCCATAGGGATGCGAAAAAACCACAACCTGATTTAAGATTGGGAAAAACGTCATTTAGAGAATTTTAGGGTAGATAATCCCATAAGAACAAAATGGCAAACTTTGAAAATTTATATTTTATAAACTATACAGTTTATCAACAAAAGCACCAAGTTGCAGTATGGTGGGGCCATAGGGATGCGGAAAAACCACACCCTGAGTTAAGATTCGGAAAAACGTTATTTAGCGAATTTTAGGGTAGGGATTCCTATAAGACCAAAATGGCCAAATTTTGAAAATTCATATTTTAAAAACTATACAGTTTATCAACAAAAGCACCGAGTTGCAGTATGGTGGGGCCATAGGTATGCGAAAAAACCACACCCTGAGTTCAGATTCGGAAAAACGTCATTTAGCGAATTTTAGGGTAGGGAATCCCATAAGAACAAAATGGCAAACTTTCAAAATTCATATTTTAAAAACTATACAGTTTATCAACAAAAGCACCGAGTGCAGTATGGTGGAGCCATAGGGATGCGAAAAAACCACAGCCTGAGTTAAGATTCGGAAAAACGTAATTTAGCGAATTTTAGGGTAGGGAATCCCATAAGAACAAAATGGCAAACTTTGAAAATTCATATTTTATAAACTATACAGTTTATCAACAAAAGCACCGAGTTGCAGTATGGTAGGGCCATAGGGATGCGAAAAAACCACACCCTGAGTTAAGATTCGGAAAAATGTCATTTAGCAAATTTTAGGGTAGGCAATCCCATAAGAACAAAATGGCAAACTTTGAAAATTCATATTTCATAAACTATACAGTTTATCAACAAAAGCACCGAGTTGCAATATGATGAAGCCATGGCTGAATGCGAAAAAACCACACCCTGAGCTAAGATTCGCAAAAACGTCATTTAGCGAATTTTAGGGTAGAGAATCCCAAAATGGCAAAACTTTGAATTTTCACATTGAAAAATTAAGAATACAGTTTATCAATAAACGCACCGAGTAGCAGTAGTAGTCACGTGGTAATTACCCCCCCTAGAAAAAACTATATGCACTTTTATATAATAAATGAAGGGCTTATGATAATTACCCCCCTAGAAAAAAAATAAATGCACAAATATTTTTTTCCTTGACAATTTACCCCCCTAGATTGATACTGATGAACTTTAATCAGTTAACCTACTTAAAAAAAATCCACTTGACCTCTGAAGTCACTTCAGCTATACTTTACTCGTAATAAGTACTTATAATATTAATAAGCAAGTAGGTAATTTTCTTTTTTCTTGCCTACCACCAAAGTACGTGTTACCTAATGAACGACATTGAAAAATTAAAAAAAAAAATGTTCTCTAACATCATAATTGCTGCGGTGTTCTACATTCTTGGAAATTTGACGGTCACCATTTTCGCTCGACTGTGACCACCAAGAATATATTTTTCAGCAGTAGGATGTTATGAAAATGATAGTCTTTTTGGGAACACATTTAAAACTTGTAAAGTCAATAAACACAGGCGTTTGGAATTAGGGGTGGGGGGCTATTTTTCTACACGTGTTTTTATTTTTGAAACATCTTCATATGTTTGTTATTTTATGTATTTCATTTTAATTTATATCAAATATGGTACACCCTGTGCAATGCAGTGGATCGCACTCCAAATCGATAATGCGCGACGCCTGGCTGTCCCGCTGCCTGCCGTTGAAATGCAGAGTAATTGCGGGGTGGAATGTGGGCCGCTTGTCTGCTGGCGCCGTCGAACAGAGATTGAATTTTACCAGTCGCCTATATGAGCGACAGAGTTGGACAATTTTTACATTTTTTTATGAAAATAATCAATTTAAATTTGTGCCAGGCACGCCAGCCAGTTAGTGTGCAGTTAGTCGTTTTGTTCTTGTGCGTGGAGCATGTCAGCTTTAATTTACGCACTCTAAATTACGCAATAAAAAAGATATCCGTATACTCTGCATATTGTTCTATCTTTTAGGTGAAAATAAATAAAATTAGCGAAAACTCTTTTTGTGGTTTTTCGCTAGATGAAGCCTTAATTTGGCTAAGCCTTAATAATACAGCAGCGCACCCGGAAATAAGTCTTGGAAGGGGCCCGAGACCCTATGATGTCGTATTTGTATCTATCTATTCATGAAATATGTAAAAAATATCTAAAAAAAATCTCAGGCTTGGAGGAGGCCCGGGCCCTGAGCCTCCCCCTTAGTGCGCCCTTGAATAATAGCATTGTCTCATTGATCTTTAGATTGACTGTTGCCATTCTAGTTTAGGACGCCCTCTTTTTCTGCGCCCTATTGGTTGCCATTCTAGGACCTGCTTTGGTAAGCTTTTGTCGTTCATCCGTTGTTTATGGCCGTACCATATCAGTTGTCTTTTAGTGAAGTCATTCGTTATGCTTCTCTCGATTCTCATTCTTTCTTTTATGATTCTATTTCTTATGTGATCTCTTCTAGATATTCTCATTGATCTTCTTATTGCATCCATTTCGACACTTTCCATTTTTGTATTGTTTTTTTCTGTTACGCGAAAAGTGTCTATTCCATACAACAGGGTGCTTTTCACCATCGTTTGATATATGTTAATTTTACATTCTTTTTTATTTCTCTGCTGCATAAAATATTGTTAAGATATCCAATAACCTTTTTTGCTTTTAATATTCTTTTTTCCTGTCCTATACAGTCTGTTCCTATCTTATCAAATGTGACACCCAAGAATACATACTCATTGCATGGAGTCACTTGATTTGTTTCCAATACATCTTACAGTCTTATCCACGTTCACTGTTAATCTCCACTTTTGGTATTATTCCATTAACTTTTTCATCATATACTCCATGTCTTCTTTATCATTAGCCACAATTACTTATTCGTCGGCAAACTGTAGTGTGTATATGGTAAATCGGTCGTTAAGTTGTATTCCCATGCCGTGTACTTTACGTTTCCAGTTTTTTAGAGCTACTGCGATATGTACTTTAAAAAGAGTTGGAGAGATACAACATCCCTGTCTTAAGCCTTTCGTTACCAGGAATTCTTTTGAAAGTCGATTTCCAATTTTAATTTTAGATTCTAACTCTTTGTAGAGTTCTTTGATCGCTTTTATGTATGTATGATTAATTAGTTTAGTCCAACACTGTCCATAATTTTTCTTTTGGAACGGTATCATAGGCTTTTTGAAGGTCCACAAAGGTAACATGAGTCTCTATATTTCTGGAACTCCTTTTCTCAATTACTTGTTTAAGACAAAAAATATTATCACTACAAGATCTGCCTGCACGGAACCCACTTTTATCTTCTTCTTCTTGTTCATGAAAATCATTCGTTTTTGTTTAATACACTTCCTATTCTTTCTCCGTCTGAGAGTGTCCTGTATTGAGGCTTAAAAAATCTGGTCACCCTACCAAGGTCAGGTAATAAAATAAAAAAATTAAAAATTATCACTGTTAATAAGAGAAAATTTTGGTTATACTTGAGAATACTCGTAAAAATCTTTCATTGCACTTACGACCATGCTAATCTCTTTTTCTCACATCTTTCGAAGAACAACTGATTTTCTTCTGATCGACAATATTGTCTTTGTCTTCTCGACGAAGAAAAAAAAATAAACAAAAGAGGAAATTAACAACAACACCATAACCAATTACGTAAATTAGCTATAAATACCTCATAAACAAATCATTTTCGGTACAGACAACTAAAAGATTTCCCATCAACAACTAAGTAGTTACAATTTTTTAATTTTTTTTAGAAATATGTATTTTTACGCAATAATACTAGCTGTGATTTCATTTGTTTCTTGCGCGCCAAAACCGGGATATATCGGCGGTTACCATGGTGTTCCAGTTGCAACCAGTTATAGTTCAAGAGTTGACTTCCATGAACCAGTGATAACTAAGACAATTCCAATAGTTAAAACTGTAGTTCCATTGAGTTTTGGTTCGCCTGTGCTGTCGGGATATGGATACGGTCTTGGACATGACTATCATGGTGACGGATACTATGGTGACGGATTAGGCTACAGCAGTGGATTGGGTTACGGCAGCGGCTACTACGGAAACGGGTTGGGCTACGGATTAGGAGGATTGGGCTACGGTGGTGGTTATGGAAGTGGATATTATAAAGGTGGATTAGGCTATGGCGGGTTAGGTTATAATAAACACTACTATTAATAAAAGTAATATAAGTGTTAATTTAAGTTAAGTCTATGTGCCTTATTAATAAGTTTTTGTAATAAATGTGTAAATTTGGTCGGTATAGAAAAAAGAAAGTTCTTTTATTTTTTATTTTTTCTTTTTTTTCTTCTAATATTACAAATTTTATCTAATATAATTTTTTTAACGAAAATTTTAGGTCCTTAACACACAAAATTGTAATTACGGAATTCATAAAAAGTTTTTGTAATTTGGAACTTTATTCTTTTATATTAAAAAACCTACTTTGTTTCTTAATGATTTTTGGAACAAAAAGATAGAAAATAAATATATTTGTTTCTTATAAAGAGGAATAAACGTTTTTGATAATACGGAAGATATAATATTTTGTTTTATTGTAGATCATTAAACCATATATTTGCGTATAAAGAAATTTACTAAGAATATAAATTATGCACCAAAACTCCTCAATGTGTAACTTAGAATTTAGTTTACAGCTAAGAGTCCAAATTATATTTGGTAGGTATATGTTTTAATTAAATTTTCTTGACAATGACTAAATTCTTGAAACAATTAGCTAACTATAACTTTTTGACTCTTTCCCTCAATAAACCCGATTTATGGACCTAAGTCTACCGTTACTTGTAAAGTGAATGCTACTTAGTTATTTTATAAATCGTTAAAAACCAAATTTTATATTTTTAGTAAATTTTTTCCTAAAACGCGGTTTTTACGAAAATGGAGAAAACCTAGAAAAAAAGATTTATTTTAGATTTCTTTTTAACAATCATTTACGGAAGCCACTGGAGTGTTACTTAAAATCTGGTATTTAGTTTAAATTGATATAACGTTAGCTACAAAATTAGGTACTACACGTTTTTTTCGCAAAACACTTCGTTTTAAAGAAAACTGATAAAACTTAAAAATATTCGTGAATAAAAGCTAAAAATTAGCTTATTGAGGATACTTAAGGGTGCGTATCTTTGCTATTTTTTTTCCGAAAATAAGTACTCTCTGAGTAAAAAACTAATAAAGAAAAATAAGTGGAAAATCCGAAGATAGCGGCGCCATTATGACAAATATTCCTGAGGTTAAAGGCGTCGGGGATTTTACTATGCTTAATGGTGGGACCCCAACAGTGGCTGCACGCCTAATGACGCACGTGATCTCTTTTTTCCAGACTAAATATAATAATAAGAACCTATTAATCGATAAAAATCCATGAGCGTTCCCCGCAGCGGTCTCTGTACTGTCGAATTCTATAGCGAGATGTAGTCCTCTCTTTTTATATTTTGCAATTAGCAGGCAACAAAACATATCGCTATAAAATTCTCATACCTACAAGATTTGGTGTTTATTTTAATTATTTTGCACAACGTTCCCTGTGTATTCCATTTCACGGCACATTACAACCCGTTTTCAATCTTTAACGACGATCAGTATCACAATATGGAACCCACAGATTAATGGAAACATAACTTTAAGGAAGTTTATAAGCTGTTGTATTTAATAGTGGTCTTAGAGCGCAGCTTTTTGTGTCTCAAACGTATTAAAACCTACCTGCGAAGTACCACAGAACCGAACCGAACCGAACCACACTTCTGTGGCAGTACCTTGTTAGAAGAATTTATGACAAATTTATCAAGACTTTCTATCAAAAAAGAACTATTAACCTAACCAGACCTTTTAATTGCACGCAAATAGAAAAAGTTACATAATAATACTGTATTTTTAAAATTAATTTAAAAAAAAAACGCATAGGTATCCCTCGAACTAAATTTTTTTCTTTTAATTTCGCCATTACCAGGTCAATGCAAATCGTAAGTTCCAAAGTATTTAGAAAAAAAATCATAGGGGAATCGTTGCAAAAATGCAGTTAATCATTACCAATTAGGGTATTGTACAGGGTGTCCACTTATTGACATTGCATTTGAGTCAGGTTTTCAATGCATACAGATTTTAGTAGTATAATAGGAACCTTTTGCACGCCCTTCTTTAGCTAACTTTATCCTTTATAAATGACAGATGTCACATGATATTTAGAAGCCCAATTTTTACCTTTTGCAGACACAATTTTTATGCTTTATCCTTTATTTATCTGTCAAAAGCCCGTTTTGTGTTTTGTAGGCAAAACTAATTAGAAAGTTCCGAAAACAACTAGGGAAAAACTGAAAGAGCAATACCAGTGAAAAACTGCCAGGAAAATACAGGATTAGGTATGTGTGTTTACTGGGTACTTCTTATTTTTTTTACGCACTTCACAGAACATTGATGAATTTTGGTTAGTTGGAGAACACTGTTGCCAAACAACACATACCTACCAGTTTTAATAAAAAATAATTTTCAATAACTGAAATAAAATTAAATGTGTGGATTTTCCCGCATTGATATCTCTTGAAATAATTGTCTGGTATCAAAAATATTTTAAATTAACATTAGTTTTTGACATAACGTTATATGCGCGGCAACACTGTTTCTAAATAAATAATCTAGTAGCCTGCGTTATTGAAACACAAGTAAGGTCAAACACTATCCTTTAGTAAAGGATAAGGTTCAAACCACGTAACTGTGCATGCCTCAAATAGAAGATAATAGAAAAATGAGATATGCAAAAGGTCTCTAAGGACATAGTTGCCCTTCTTTCAATTGCAAAACTTATTCTATACAAAAGTAGATAATTAAATAAAAATAATTTTGTTGGATTCATCACATCAAAAAGAAAAAATGTTGGAGGTTACATTAAAACAAAATCTGATCTTCTGGATAAACAACGGGTTTCTAAGACTTACAGAGAAGATAGTAAGGCACAAGAGACCCAGCTAGTCGGCCTACATCCTACATGTACACGATATTTAGCGCTCATAAAACATTATTCATATTTATTTAAATGGACACCCTGTATATAAATTACCAATTATAGGTGATTAGCCTTTTTGTATAAATAAAAAGGAATCATTAAAAATAAAGCACTACATATTTAAACTTTTATAATTTTATAGCTTCTAAGGCATCTTTTATTTTGCCACAATTTTTAGTTTAATATTATTTTTTAAATAAAAAAGAAATGTTTAAGTTAATATTGTTCTCGTTCGTTGGAGTTTGTTTGGTTAGTATGATAATAAGTGCACCTGCTCCAGATCCTAAGCCTGGATATCTGTCTGGAGCACCAGTTGCCGGTAAGTTGCAAAAAAGTTCAAGCCGGTTGTTGAGTTGATACATATACGTAATATTTACGTATATGAGTATCGGCAAAAAAATTAAAACACATTTTAGGTCCTTTAAATTAAGTTGAGTTGGTGAAGATTTTAGGCACGGCAAATAACAAATTTGATACTCCAGAAAATGTTGACACGTTGAGGTTTAGGTTGAGGTTTGGTAGAGCCGCGGGACTGGTGCTCTATCATATCTTGCCGCAAAATTCGATAGAAAAATCGAGATAAAATTATTACATTTTCCAAGTCACACATACACAATATGGAGAATTGGCACTCACCTTTGCAGTTGTTTCGCGCACACTAAAATCTAACTTAACTTTAAATAATTTTGTAAAGTTTTATCATAACAAAAACATTTCATGTAAAAAAAGCCAAGTACGCGAAAATGGTATTTCATAAAAAGAATTACGATAAAAGTAAAGCCCAGTTCTCCAACACAAATTTTAAAATGAAAGGTTCTTACTAGTTTGGAAATGTTTTTTTAAACTTTGCTATTACAGCCAAACTTCTTTATGTTCAATTTAGCACTATGCCTAAGAGTCATTTGCAGCCGTAATAGCCAAGTTTAGAAAAACATTTCCAAACTAGTAAGAGCTTTCATTTTAAAATTTGTATTGGAGAACTTGGCTTTACTTTTATCTCAATTCTTTTTACGAAATACTATTTTGGCGTACTTGGTTTTTTTTACATGAAATGTTTTGTTATGATTTCACTCCTTTTTTAAAGGATTTGGATAATATTTAAGTTTTAAAGTAGTAAAATATGCGGAATATTGTTCAAAACTTTTGCAATGCCTTATTAAAAATGTCTAGCCTTCTAAAGCTCAGATCTCTAGCGTTCCTGGAAGAGGGGCAATGTTACTTTTACATAACTTTACATTTATAGGGGAGGGAAGTCAATTAAAATGTTGGTGTTTTAAAAAAAATTTCTATAGTTTTTTGCATAGTTGCTATCGGTCTTTCAAAGCTCAGACCACTAGCGTTTCTCTAAGTATGCTGTTGATACAATGCTCCGTTAAAAAGTTAGCATTTTCAAAAAAATTTAATTGTCACAAAACTGACATTAGCATTAATGGATTTTGACCAAAATCAGCTCGTGAGAGTGTCAAACACCATTTTACCTGAAAATTTTATGACAATCGGTTTAGCGGTTTAGGAGCTATCGTGTTACGGACAGAAATAATATACACACATTTTCGGTATTAGGGACATTTTGGGTCAGTTAAAATAACAGAAAATTTGACAGCTGTTACCGTTATTTTTCCTAAGATTAACATTCAGGGCAAAAAAAAAGAGATTTTGGATCACATAAAAATAACATAACAGAAATCAGGTGTTCCTGTGTCAAGTTAGTAGTTTTACATAACCTCAACTAGTTTGTTTATGTTTTTTTAGGAATTTCCTAAATTTTTAATTTGGTATTCTGTGATTTTCATTAAAAAATGGATGAAAACATTAGGGCAGTATTAAATAGAAATGAACCAGTGAATCATGATTTAATAAGAATCAGACCAACCAGAGCTCAAAAAACGCGGACGCTGACAGTTAAACCGTAGCAAAAAAATGATTGGTTAGAAATATAGCAATAACGGTGCAATAACGGCGCAATAACATTAAAGGTCGTCCACCGTAAGTACCGGGCACCGTTACCGTACATAACAAAAAAGGAGCGAGAAGATGCTAATGCGCAGACTCAGTAATAACAATAACGGTAACAAAGTGTAAAATACGCGACCCAAAATGTCCGTATTATCTTAAAACAAATTTTTAAGTATTAAGGGGTTTTATTCTTGCGCAGTTCATCGACCTGCTGGTACTTTACTAATATTGTACTTTAACTGCTGGCAACTTCTGGCATTGGCAACGATGTGGATTATTTTTATTATTTTTGTATTGTCTAATTTGCATATTATTTAAAAGTGTAAAAAATGCATCATTTTAGTATTTTATTTTTAATACAAAGAAAAGTTATACTTTATTTTTGAAGAATGCCAAGTGCAGCCAGCGTTAATGGCAAAAAAATATTTGAAAAGTATATTTAAACAGTTGCTTTTCAAGCACTTTATTTTAGTACAAAACAATTAAATATTTTACTGTGAAAATAAAATATTTACAAAAAAACTGACAAGTTGATGTTTGCCGTCCTTGCCACTAGATGGCAAACACTAGTCAACATTTTACAGGTACACTAAGGAATGTCAAGCTTAAGAATGTGAATGATTTTATTTATTTTTAAATTGATATGGAATATTCCATAATCCTTGGAAATATCCTCATCTGATATGAAAAGGAAAATATTAAAGATCCTTCTATAATGATCAAATATTTTCCTTACATATGAGAGATGAGTGACGTAATGTCGCAACAATATTTACAATAAAATTAGTTTCTTTGTACTACTAAAAAAATTAATAAAATACAATGCTTTAAAAGTACAGGTTTTTTTTTAAAAATGTATAAAAATTCAGTTTTTTTTGTATTTACTAAAAATACGAAGAAAATACATTGCTTTAAAAGTACATGCTTTTGTGTACAAAGAAGTTTAAAAAATTGCATTACTTTAAAAGTACAGTGTTTTTTGTACTAAAATATATACTTGCTGACCTGATGCAGGCCGTTGTTCCAAATCAATACGAATTAAGTACTTCCTACTTAATACTTTGCCGTTATGGGCAGCAGTGAAAGCCAGTACTTAAAAAGTACTTTTTTTGTAATCCATGTTTGCTGGGCCCGTTGTACCCCTGTACCCCATTTTGCCCCCCTTTCCCCTATATGGTAACTTAATTGTTTTAGTTTACTTTAAACATTATAAATAACAGTTTTTTTTGTTTTCAGTTGTTAAACCTTTAAGCTATTCGTCCCACCCATGGTATTCTTCATACTCTTATTGGCCGCACTGGTACGGGTACCCATGGTGGCCCAACTACAAATCTTACGGCTACGGATACAGTTGGTAGGAAATTAAGAAAATGTAAAAATTAGGTATGCTTATCAATTAGACTGTTTTTTTTTGTCATTTTTATATAGTATTTGGTAATTTAAATTCTAAGAAAAAATAAATAAAAAAAAGAGTAGAAACTGTATTTTTCTTTAAAATATGTCATACACTACTTTACTACTAAAGTAGTGTATGAAGGATCAGGTTCTATTCTCTAGATAAAGAACACTCTGAAAATGCTGACAGAAATTTAGCTTTTATTTTTTTTGAGTTTTAATTTTAAAATAGAGAAAACTATATCAATAAAAAATGAGAAAATATTATGTGAGCAGGTAGGTACCGAAAAACGAGGTTACTTTGCGCCCCCTGGTCCTACTTTGCTCCATTGCGAAAAAAAGTTCTAATATTCCACATTCAAAATCTGCGCATGCACCACAACGCCACCACGCGTGAATTATCCGTTGCGAATTTGACTTTTCTAAGCCGCGGTTGCCGCTGTTTTCTGCTTAGTGATCTCGAGTTAACACCAGAGTGAAGTGCAGCTTGAAATTCCTTTAAAATTTGACCTCGAAAAATTTGGTGTCTAGTGCAGATGTCGATTTCTATGCAATAGAAACTTAAATAACCAATATTTTTAAAATTTTTATTCACCATTTTGAATGTTTGGGGAAAAGCTAACTAAATATTGGGTGTAGTTTGCGCCAACATATAAAACACCAATTTTTTTTTCATATTTTATCAAGTGGGGCAAAGTAACCTCGGTCTATGGTAAACTTTGGTCCACTTTTCAAGTTAAAAAAATGTTTATAATATTAAGTATTTTGCAAGAAAAATGTCCTTTGTTAATTACCTATACCATGTGTTTTTCATTAAAACCAAAAAAACATTTTTTATGGAATAATTTTTGGTTATTTCTTTGAATTTTTCGAATTAACTCAAAAAAGTGGAGCAAAGTAACCTCGTTTTACGGAACTTAGTAAATTTTTTAGCGAAAATGTGGTAGATTGTAAAAATATAAACGCTTAGATTTAAATTTAAACCCACAATCAATTAATATTGCGGTAGTTCTAATTTTAAACTTTCATCAGACCCAAAATTAAAGGCATTTTCGAGGATAAGGTTAAAAGGCTAAACGGAAAGTGTTTGTGGGCAGAATTCCTCAAAAGGCAGCCTAAACATTGTGTTTTCGCATATTGCATGCCTTTCCCAATTATTTACCAACAAGAATAGATCTAGTAAAATTACAAACTAATGTGCTCACTCAAGGGGTGGCTGCGGGGTCCGCCCCCCCCCCATTTTTACAAAGCTAAGATCTCATATATATATAAGACTATAAAAGTATAGCGTGTTTCGGTCAACAGCTTAAGCCAACAGAGTGAGATAGATGTATATGAACTTTATAAGTTTATACAGGGTGTCCCAAATAAAAGCAACTACATGGGGATTTCGGAAATGGTTAGAGATACGAGTTTGTTTAAATGAGAAAAAAGTTGCGCTATTCTAAGCCCAATCAGATGCCGTATCAAATTTAAATGTCATGTCTCTAATTCATCGATGCAGGATTTGCATGAATAACAACGGTGGAATTTTCGAACATTTGCTTATTCAATTCAATGCTTTGATATCGGTTTTTAGCTTTTTATTTAAATTAAATAATAAATGCACACTTCAGTTTCAGTAATAAAAGGTAGATTTTAAAAAATTGTATTATTTCTTAGCCAGAGAAAAATTTAAAAATAAGGGCCTTAAAGATTTGCATATAAATCAAATAAATGGAAAAGTTTTGAAAGGTAGTTACGTAGGTATGAACTACGGCATTTGTTTCACAGCCAACTAAGTGACAATTTATTTAATAAATTCACATTTTCCGTCATCCTAAAATAGGCTTATTATACACGGTTAAAAAGCTCATTTTATGCTCTATTTATTGAAGTATATATCCAATATGGCGGTCATAAGAAATAACAAAGTTGGCTATGGTTGCAAAAAAACTCGTCCTAGAAAAAATTTGTTAACGTCATTCGATTGACCGTAGCTGCTTATACAACACTACCAAATTTCATTATATTTGTTTGCAAGATGGCGGCGATATTTAAATTTTTAAAAAATTTTTAGGTTTGGCTCGATATTTTAATAGTAGTAGTATCTTTAATATTGATACAGCACCTGATTGGCTGACGGTCTTACCGTTTCCGAAATCCCCATGTGGTAGCTTTTATTTGGGTCGTCCTGTATATCATCTCCGAGTGACGATAAAGATTAAATATTTCCTTCTCTCTTTCTGGGCTTATAATTATAGTCATAATTATAGGTATAGACCTATAATATATTTTATAAAAATACGAAATAGCATAAAAATAGGGCATTCTTGGGTCTCCCCCCAAGATATATTTCTGCGCATGGGCACACCTAGGGGGGGATTCGGTGTCCTCCCTCCCCTAAGCCTAAATTTGTTAAAGCATTTTTGACATAATTCATGAATAAAAAAATAAAATACGGCCTGGGGCCTCGCCTCCCCTCAACACTGTCGGGCCCCCCAAGATGCGTCACTGCCTGGGTACGCTAATGGAAAACTTAACTTTATTTCATCTCATTTCCATTTTGATTACGGTCAATTTAAAAGCCTAGATAATAGTCCGGAGGATAACGGAAACTGTGTGGCTATTAGGTATACAAGCATGAAATTTGGTACACTAGTTCTTAGGACAATTTTAAGCGATTTGAGTAAATTCCCCAAAAAATTCCTCCATAGAGTGGGGAGTTTCCGCCCTTTTTTTGAAATGCCGACCTCATTTTTTAACGTATCCTAAAATGACTCATTTTTTACAAAAAAGACATTAGGAATATTCTTTGACTTTAAATAAAACTTACTAAACTTTTACACCGATAGAAAATGGCGTCCGACGACCACAGTAGCTCTTTTTCAAGATGGCGGCCAACTTGCATAAAAAACTAAACCAGGCACCCAACCATAACTTGTGATACCTCGACTTTGACTAATTTTGCGCATACCATGGCCAGGAGTCTTGGAAGTGACAAATCTGTTGCCTTACGTGGTTTCCATAGTTTTACCGGGTGCAACACAACGACCTTTTTTTGTCAAAAGGAAAACGCAAGGCATGGCATAATAATTTAAATACTATCTAGTACCTATATAGAACCGAGTAGACTTCAAATTATATTTTAGGCCAGAAACTTAGTCATCATGATATACCACATAATGCCATGGTTGTAGCCTTAGACCACTGATGGGTCATAAACCTTTTACCATAATCAACAGGGTACAGAGAGCTACAATGTGCCCGCACAAGCTGCTAGTTCCAAATAGGCACTCCATATACCCTGTCCCATGTGGTGATTTCCTGAATGGCCAGGCCACCGAATCCATTGCCAAAGGTCGCCAGTTTTTATTGAAGTGTAAACTTCTTTAGGTGCGTTTAGCAGTTTTCGTGGATAGTGTATTGAACTGAGCCGGCAGGCTCGGCTATGTAATGCTCATTCGGATGAAATCGGCTCGAGTCGACTAACTGTGAGAAACATTCAGCGAGCGATATGATGATGCAGATGAAGGCCAGTACACAGAAGAGTTCGGTTCGGTCCGCTTTGCAGAATATGTTATGGGCCAGTATTATTAATTTCGCCTTGTTGAAGTTTACACTTCTGCCGTGTGGTCTTAAGCACATATAATTTTTTTTTCTGTTAACATACTGGTCCATGCTCGTCCATTACTAGACTACCCATTTACCCATGGGTCGAGGTCCCTTTAGTCGCCTCTTACGACAGGCGATATTACAGGTTACTGAAGTCTTTAAATGCTTGGGAAGCAAAGACACCGAAAACATTTCTTCTGCATTCGTGCCATTACAAAAGTTCGTTGTTTGTTTATACGACAACCACAGCACGGAGACAGAAATAGACAACGCTCTCCAGAAACTTTTTTGTGCAGGTGGCCTTGACGTCAATATGCTTCTCCCTACTCTAGCAGCATTGACACAGCACACGCTAAGGGCAGTGTACCAGGCTGGTCAAATTTGGGGTCGTGCACTTGATATTAATGGAGAATTGCCGAGTCCAGTAAATTGGGGCTACCTTAACACAGCAAACGGTTGGACTCCCAATTGGACAGATCATTCCAAGATATGGAAGTCTTTTAAAGATCTGGGAAAGTGCTGCTGTAAAATGGGATGCGACAATTTGCGTTGCAGTTGCCGCCGAAACCACCTCCCCTGTACCACAGCTTGTGGGAATTGTCGTGGAGCTTGTAAAAATCAAAGGTAACAATGTAATTAAGATTGCTTTATAATCATATTTTTATTAACATTAAACCGTTATTTTTAGATCAGACCCTACTCAGTTGCAAGAATAAAGCAATTTAAAGCTAAAAATAATTTTAACATACAAAAGAAAGTAACTTTTAGTATTATTTGTTGCCAAAATTGGTTTAAATTGTTATATTATATAGTATAGTTTTAAGTAAATTGAAAGCCGCCATATTTGAAATGGCCTCCAAAATAAAAATGGAAGCTCCTACGTTTGTTTTGTTGTCAAAATTGGATTTGGGAAGTCGAAATACCTATAAAACGATATACCATGAGCTATAAGTTCAAGAATGTGTCAAATTTAGGATCGCCATATTGAAAGAATGGCGCCCAAAAGCAAAATAGCAACATGTGTGACATTTTTATCACCAAAAATGGACATCTCGACCCAAAATTAGTCAAAATCGAGGTATCACAAGTTATGGTTGGGTGCCTGGTTTAGATTTTTATGTAAGTTGGCCGCCATCTTGAAAAAGAGCTACTGTAGTCATCGGACGCCCTTTTCTATCGGGGTAAAATTTTAGTAGCTTTTACTTAAAGTCAGAGAATATTCCTAATGTGTTTTTTGTAAAAAATAAGTCATTTTAGGATATTTTAAAAAATGAAGTCGACCATTTTGAAAAAATGGCGGAAACTCCCCACTCTATGGAGGAATTTTTTAGGGACTCGACTCAAATCGCTTAAAATTGTCCTAAGAACTAGTGTATCAAATTTTATGCTTGTATACCTGATAGCCACATTTTTGCTTTATTAAGCCGTTGTCCTCTGTACTATAAACCTTATTGCGTAAAACATAAATATTTGTTTATTTAAAAACAATAGAAGACCTGATATGGTATAAACAAAAAACAAGAAATCAATGTAAACCATAACGCTTTAGGTAAGGTTACGGTAATAAATCAACGGACACAGAATTATATATACAGTGTACCTCCGGTTATAATGTACTTTCGATTATTACGTACATATTTCATTTGTCCGGCCAAAATACTCTTCTTTTTTCACCGGATACTACGTACCTTTTATACCTTCTACTTCGGTTATAACCAATTAAGGTATTTAGTTATAACGTACCATATTTTGACTAATTCCGTTATAATATTCCGGTTATAACGTACGAGTGTATTACCGGTGATGCCCCGAAAAAATCGGAGATTTTTCAATAATAGATTCCGCGGTTTTCTTATTCGAACGCGAGTTGCAGGCGGCCGGCGCACAATGGGTTATATGGCGGAGCTAGCACGACATTAGCCCTGTATATGTTTTTTAAATTATGACAACCAAACCCACCCAAATGTATTGCAGATAGTCCAGTTAATAAAAAAAATGCAACTGATAAAAAAAGTCTTAATGTATTTCTCTATAACAGAGCCCCAAAGTTGAAAAATATTTTGGGAGAAAAATGTATGTATTTTTACAGTATTTTTAAATAAAAAAAATGACAATACAAACAGCACTTTTTGGGTATATGGCTATAAAGTGGGCATAAGCAGTAACTGCACTTTTAAAAACTACTAGTAATTTCCTAATTCCAAAACCCTTTTTATGGTTCAAATTTTTTGAAATATATTACGTTTATTTTCGTCTCTATTTTTCTTTGTAAATAAGCCTGCAGAAACAAGCTTAGCAAGGCTTAGTAAAATCTCCACCAGAATATTAGAGAGAGGGGTCTATTTGACTTAAAAAACAAAAAATTTGCTGCCCCTCGCTACCCCTGTTTTTTGGGGTTAGCCCTAAACACTGCCATGTACGTGTACTTTATACAATCAGTGTATCAGCCAAATGGAATAAATTCGACAGCAGATTGAATTTAGATTATTCTGAAAAATTCAAAAGTACATCGACTAAGATCCTTAACGAGCAATATTTCTGTTCGAAATTTTTTTGTATAGACCCCCTGCAAAGGGGTCTACTCGCATAAAACTTTTTTTTCAAATTAGATAACCCCACTTGTGGCACCTTGCTCGAAAGCTTATCAAAAAAGAAAAACGATAAACTACTTTTTTTTGACACCTGTCAAATATTAAAAAAAGCTAACCTTTACTTTTTGCTATTTTTAGGGAAAAAAAATATTCTTTTAAGTAAAATTTATAATTTAATTAAATAACTTAAGTAAAAAGTTAGTAACATCCAACCTCTTTTGCAACTGGTAGACCCAAATTGTGAAAACTTGTTCGAAAGCTTATTAAATATGGTGCGTGATCCTAAACCGCGAAAACCCCTCCACTATCCTTAAAGGTGGAGAGTTTCCAAATTTAGAGCTTTATAATATTGTATTGTCGCTGTAACTATAAGTCCATACCACATTTGATGTTCATCGGATATGTACAAGTTGGTCAAAATTGACTTACAAGAGGGACCGGGCGGCGTCAATTTCACAATTTTAAAAATATAATTAAAAATTTGTGATCCTTATCCCCAAAAGTCCCTACATACCAATTTTTAACAAAATTGGATACTTATATAGTCTCCTTCCACCCTCTTCAAAGGGGTGAGGGGTTGCCAACTTTAAAACATTATAATATTGTATTGTATTGGCACTTCAACTTATAATAACTATAAGTCCACAACAATTTTGATGTTGATCGGATATGTACAAGATGGTCAAAATTGTCCAAGGGTGAGGGGGGCGTTACTTTCAAAATGTTAAAAAATCTAATTAAAAATTCTTGATCCCATCCCCAAAAGTCCCTGCATACCAATTTTGAACGATATCGGACATACTTAGATAGTAGCCCCCCTCCAGCATTTTCAAAGGGGGGGGGGAGCTGTGAACTTCATAATATCAGTATATTGTATTGTCATCGGAACTTAAAGTGTGTACCAAATTTGAAGATGATCCGATGTCTAAAATTGAGTGTCGCGCTAGTCCTCTCATATAACCCATTGTGCGGCGGCAGGCCGTCAGTTTCGACTTTATTCTTACATGGAAAATGGTCCAGTACGATTTTGTGTGTTTCTGGTTAAAATCGAGAATTGCCGGCGCAAATGTATAACTGTAAAAGAAAAGATAGAGATTATTAAAAGTATTGAGAGAGGCATCAGTAAAGCGGAAGTTGGTAGGCAAAATAACTTGTCAAAATCAACCAGTGTTTTTTTATAACGTACGTCCGCTTATAAAGTACACATTTTCTGATCCCTTGAGGGTACGTTATAACCGGAGCACACTGTAGATTGATTACATATAAAAGTAATTGTCGAGGAAATCAAATGAAAACCTCACTCTTAACCCCCACTTTTGGTATTCTTCCGTTAACTTTCTCATCATATACATACATGTCTTCTTTATCATGAGCTACAATTACTTGGTCGTCAGCAAATTTTAGTGTATATATGGTAAATCGGTCGTTAAGTTGTATTCCCATGCCGAGTACTTTACGCTTCCAGTGTTTTAGAGCTACTGCGATATATATTTTAAAAAGAGTTGGAGAGATACAACATCTCTGTCTTAAGCCATTCGTTGCCAGGAATTCTTTTGAAAGTCGATTTCCAATTTTAATTTTAGATTTTGACCCTTTCTTGAAAAATTATTAAAAATATTTTATGTTTCTGACCTATTATAGTTAAAAAAGAACAACTCAAGTACATGAGGGACGTGAAAAGGGCTTTTAATTAAAAAAATAAGCCAGGCTATTTTTTATTTAAACAAATCTGTTTACTGTAATTCTGAGACTTCTTGCACGCAGAGAATGGTCACTTCCATTCTTTGATCGCAATGCATTTAAATTTCAATCTAAAGATAAATATTTACAAGTAAAAACAATATCTATAAACAATATAATATGGTAAGATTAAGAAATAGTAGATTTAACATGGAATAAAAATAGATAGGTAAATTTAAATTATGAAAAAAAATACTAGAAAAAAATTAGGACGTAAACCTCACCAAAGACTAAAATCAAAGTGTGGTCTATAGTTTTTAGCTGCACAGATTAAATACACTGTGTTTCACGAACATCTTTTTGGGTATTTAGAGTGCGAATTTGGAAAAACGCTTTTTGGCTATCTTCTGTAGCACGAACCCCCTTCTAGGGGTATACTTTACAACTATATTTTAAATAAAGAAAGTGGGTGTACTGATACCTTGTTTTTAAGCTCTATTAAATATTTTTACAACCGTGTAAAAATTCAATTCAAATTTTCCAATTTAACATGGAATGATAAAATAAAAATTAAAGCCGAAAAATATAAAATGTATGTATGTTTCCTAAATAATAATTTAAACTGCAATTGATGATTTTTGGACTATTCTAAGACTTGAAGCATGTTAAAACAAACATGTACTCTTGTAGACGTCGAAAAAAATTACACTATCAGTGGCACACCCAGGAATATGTCTTAGGGATGAGCGAGAGTCCTGGGAGGTCCGAGACTCAATGATGCCGTATTTTATACTATTTTATTTTTTTATTCATAAAAAATTTAAAAATATAGGCATGGGGGAGGCCCGGACGGCGAGCCCCTCCCCCTGGGTGCGCTTATGAAATTATACATTGATGGTGTGAGCTTAGGTGCCCATAAATTGGCAGAATATTTTTATGAAGATAAAAAAACCGGATTATTTTTAAAATGCACTTTAATACAAAAAAAATACAAATATATAATGGGGCCCTATAATAGTGTCAGGCCGTATTTTGATAATTTTGCATTGGAATATGACAGCTAATCTTTCAACATAAGGATTTTGTTTACTATACGAACCTAAATAAATCCTGTCGACTTTAAATATTGATAAATAAACGAATTAGTTTTAAATTCGACTTTGGTATGTCAATTTTGAAAGATCAACTGTCAGCCTGCAATGTAAATCTGTCAAAATACTGCCTGACACTATTATTGCATGGTTTTATTCCAATAAGTCCCTATAATAGGGACTTTAAAAAAACTCAGACTACGACAATATAATAATACACAAAGGCCTAATTTTGAAAGAAGACAGTGCTGTTCTGCGAAACTGTCACAATAGTACCCGGTACAATTACTGCCTGGCTTTATTGCAATAGGTTCCTAATAAGTAACTAATATTATTTTTTTATTATAAGTATTTTTGTTAATTTGTTATATGTATTGTAATAGTGGAGACCTATTTTACATATTTGACATGTACCCACATAAACAAAAGATATTACTAATTATTGTATCACTGTAAATGACCCGATTTCTGAAAAAAAATGGCAATAAAAAACACGAAACAAGTGAATACATTAAGTAACTTTATTATGATAATTTCATAATTATTAGGAAAATTGCTGTAAAAGAACGGCAATTATATGGAATATTAAAAAAATGAACAAATAAAATGCATTTGTGTATATGTGTAGGTAGGTCAACTTTAATACTGTTAAAAGTAAAATGAAAAAAAAATGCTAAAACTCTTTAGGTAGTTTTATCCGAGAAGAGCAACACATGCTCCTGTCGGGTATTAAATCATAACAAAAACATTTCATGTAAAAAAAATCCATTATACGCGAAAATGGTATTCTGTAAAAGAATTGAGATAAAAGTAAAGCCAAGTTATCCAATACAAATTTCAAAATGAAAGGATCTTACTAGGTTGAAAATGTTTTTCTAAACTTGGCTATTACAGCCAAACTTCTTTATGTTCAATTTAGTACTGTGCCTAACAGTCATTTGTAGCTGTAATAGCCAAGTTTAGAAAAACATTTTCAACCTAGTAAGATCCTTTCATTTTGAAATTTGTATTAGAGAATGTGGCTTTACTTTTATCTCAATTATTTTTGAGGAACACCATTTTCGCGTACTTCTTGAGGCTTTTTTTACATGAAATTTTTTTGTTATGATTTCACTTCTTTTTTAAAGGATTTGGATAAAATTTAAGTTTTAAAGTAGTAAAATATTGTTCAAAACTTTTGCAATTGCAATTTTCAGGTTTTTTAATTTTTTCCATTGTTTTTTCATAGTTCTTATCAGCCTTACAAAGCTCAGCTCTCTAGCGTTTCTGGAAGTGGGTACTGGGACGTACTTTTACATAACTTTACATTAATAGGGAAGGAAAGTAAATTAAAATTTTGGTGTTATGAATTTTTTTTTAGAGTTTCATCATAGTTTCTACCATAGCTCAGCTCTCTAACGTTTCTGGAACTTAGACAATGTTACTTTTACATAACTTTACATTTATAAATAATTTAAAATTTTGGAGTTTTTAAATGTTTTCCTATAGTTTTATCATAGTTCCTATCAGTCTGTCAGCTCAGCTCTCAAGCGTTTCTGGAAGTGGGCAATGTTAATTTTACATAACTTTACATGTATAAGGGACGGGGTAAATTAGAATTTTGGGGTTTTTTGATTTTTCCCAAGGGCTTGTTCATAATTTTTATCAGTCTGTTCATAATTTTTATCAGCTTTGAAGCATGTCTGAAAGTACAGTAGAATTTTGATGATCTATACATGAGCGTGTGAGTGAGTGAGTGGCAAAATCCACGTTTTCTGAAATTTCGTATCTACTTTACTACTTTATATAAATACATGAAACTTGAAGTGGTTGTTAACTCTATGAAGATCTACGACTGTGCAAAGTTTGAGATTTCTAGCTCAGTCCGAAGTAGAGTTTTAGATAGGTCAAATATGGGCTGAAATATTTCAAGCGCGAACTTGGCGAGGCACTGCCGTGCCCTTAGATAAAGCCTTATTATTGAGTTTTTAAGATAATATAAAATGTAAAACCTTAATCAAGTATCTCGTTACATTTGCTTTAAACCGATACCTTATCAACGTTACTGTTCCAGAAAAATAACGTATATAAAAACGTAACGCAAAGGTTGTGAACGTAACAATTTTTCTTCACCACTCAAATGACCTTAAGCTAGTAAACTTGCTCTTCTTACTTTTAAATCCAATAGACCGCAACCGAAGGAAGTCATAATAATTTTGCAATAAGTTGCAAAAAATTTAAATTATAATAAAACTTATTTGCTTAAGTCACGTATAATTTTTAGATAAATTACGATTTTTTAATATGATTATGGGCTATCATATAATAAGTTGTCTCTCAAAAATACAATGCTGAGTTTAACAGTCCGTGAAATCCCATTTCTTTAGCCAAAAATCGTAACAAAACATACAACAATTCATGGTCGCACACATTCTTGTGATACTTCTTATACAAGTTAATTAAGCAACCCCCCAGAACAGTTGCTAAAGAAATAAACAACATTAAACCAGTATAAAAGACTTAAACAAATCACAAGGTATCATCAGTTTAGATTGAGCTTTATTTAAATTATATCTTACCAAAAAAATTTTGTACACTTTTCAAAAATGATGAAATTTATGTTATTATTCGCCTTAGTCGCTTGCGCTGTTGCCAAGCCTGGATACTTGGGCGGCTACGAGAGTTACGGTTGGCATGAACCAGTTGCTACGAGTTACAGTCACAGAGTGGATGTTCACAGTCACGCAGTGCCCATTGTGAAGACAGTTGTTGCGCCAGTTATCCATAAATATGTGGAGCCAGTTCATGAAGTGTACAGTGCTCCTTTGATTGAAAGTTATGGCTCTCATGGATTGGGTGAAAGTTATGGTTCTTATGGATTGGGTGGAAGTTATGGTTCTCACGGATGGTGGTAGATTGTTTAAAAAAGAAGAGTTTTAGAATAATTTTGTGTACCTATAAATATAACCTAATTTTGGATGTGATTTTTAAAAAATTATGTTATGCTAATAATTTAAATATAAGTTTTTATTTTCCTTATTATATGTGTTTATTTGTTTTTACAAACTTAAATTTTATAAAATTTATACCACCGATTTTTTTAGCTTTATTAAAGCTATCAAATAGCCCTTTTCTTTATTTAATTTTTATTTTAATAATATTAACTTAAATGTTATAAAATTTAAACCACCAAGATTTGTTAGCTTTATCAAAGTTATCAAATATTTCCCATGAAAATGATGAAATTTGTAGTCTTATTCGCTTTAGTCGCTTACGCTTTGCCAAACCTAGATACTTAGGCGGCTACGAGAGCTACGGTTGGCATGAACCAGTTGCTACGAGTTACAGTCACAGAGTTGATGTCCACAGTCACGCAGTATCCATTGTGAAGACAGTTGTTGCGCCAGTGATCCATAAATATGTGGAGCCAGTTCATGAAGTTTACAGTGCTCCTTTGATTGAAAGTTATGGCTATCATGGATTGGGTGAAAGTTATGGTTCTTATGGATTGGGTGGAAGTTATTGAAACGGGCCGAGTGTGTAATAGCTTCTTCGCTACGGAGCTATGGAGCTACCACTCAATCGGACACCTACTGTAAACAATAGGGAGCGCGGGAACAACAGAAGCGTAATTTCAGCTGACGCAGTGAGGTGGGCGAACAACCCTTAATGGGTATGAAAAGGAGAGAAAAGGAGCTAAAAAAGAGTTATTTTTGAAAAAAAATGACTTACCTCGATGTTGTTTTCTTACAAAGGAAGGGTACCATGGGAATGGAGTAATCCTATGATGGTGTCTTCTTTCGGCGTTGTTAACTCTTTTTTAGGTTTTATAGGGGGTATGGTTTTTACCGCACTAATATATATTTAATGCACTGTTGTTTGTTGTTTTGTTTTGCGCGCGCACGGCTTAACGATTTTGAGTTTTGTTTAATTAGGTTTAGTTTGACACTAATTAATTCGGCAAGGGCCGTTTAGTTTGACACTAATTAATTCGGCAAGGGCCGTAGATTGATGCCACAGGGCGGCTATGATGAACCTTTCTTTCCGTATGCGTCTGGCAGGGACAGACAATTGAAGCACACTACACTTGTTGTTTCGACGTTTTCCTGCTCTCGCTTGCTGACTCCACATGTAGGTATCGTATTTTTAAATGGGTCAGTTTAAAGGATATAGGAAAACGGAATATCAGGTGTGATAAACAAGGACACATCGAAGTCGGTGTGTAATAGAATTGCTCCAGTTTTTTATTTTAACATTTTAAAATCAAATAAACAAAAAATATATCTGGTTTTGTGATCCGAGGTACCGAGTGTTATTTATTTTTAACACCAGGTCGAAATCAAATTTCAAAAAATAAATAAATAAAATAAAATAAAAATGCTCTGCAGTTCAAAAACTTAACTAAGGGCGTGGAAACGAACCATTTCTCCCCGACCCTGAGAACAGCCAGCGTGCTGTTCTAAGAAGCAATAGGCAATGGGCAAAGCTTCACCAATGGCCGTTTGAGTACGCCGGTGCACATGCTACCCTCGGAACATTATCCTTGCCAGGAAATAACTCTTAATACGGCACAGCAACCAATCTAGTGGGCGGCGATTCTCGTCCCGAATGAGAACTAAAGTTCCTATCTCCACAGGGGAGGTCATGGAATCCGTCCATTTCGACCTTTGTTGTAGGGTGTGTAAATATTCACTAGCCCACCTTTTCCAAAAGTGATCATGCATTTTCAATAACAAATTCCAACGCGAAAGCCGATTTATAGGAACGTCCGAATAGTCGGGATCGGGCAAACACGTTGGGGGTTGCAAGTTTAGGAAATGTCCTGGGGTAAGCGCCGTAAAATCCGTAGGATCTGAAGAAATAGCTCCTATTGGTCGTGAGTTTAACACCGCTTCGATTTGAATTATGAAAGTATTAAGTTCTTCATAAGTCAGAGTCTGATTTCCCACGACTCGAGTGAAATGGGTTTTTGTAGACTTTATGTTGGATTCATAAATTCCACCGAAATGTGGACTGGCACTTGGCATAAAGTGCCAACGAATACCTTGCGCTGTCGCTGCGTCCGTGAAGATTTGCTTTAAGTAGTTCCAACCCCCCTGGAAATTTCCACCATTGTCAGAAAATATATCGCTCACGTGACCTCTACGTGCGATCAGACGCCGCAGCGCGGCCAGAAACGCTTCCGTCGTGAGTTCAGATACGAGCTCCAGGTGAACCGCGTGAACCACCACGTCAATGGCGAGCATAATGTAAGCTTTATAACAGCGCGCCTTACGAAGGCGCCCTAAAGTCACTGAGAAAGGACCGCAAAAATCTATCCCAATTTTTGAAAAAACCGGCGCTTGGCGCACTCGATAAACGGGCAGATCCGCCATTGGAGGCTGATAAGCAACGGGCTTTGTTTTCCAACATGGCAAACATTTTGTAAGTATATTTCGAATAACTTTTCGTGCGGATAATATCCAAAAGTTCTGCGCGATTATGCAATGCGTGGTTTGTATACCACAATGTAAATTTACCGTGTGAACATGAAAAATCAAGAGTTCTGTCAATCGGCATTTACTAGGCAAAAGCAAAGGAAATTTTTTATCATATTCCAATTCCGAGTGGCATAGCCTGCCTCCGATTCGCAAATAACCGTCAGGGTCTATGAAAGGTTTGAGTTTTTTAAACCACTTCGGCAACTCTTCCTGGTTCGTCAATTTTAAAATTTCCATTTCAACCGACTGTACATGTTTGGTAATAAAAAGTAACGCGGTCCTATATTCTACCAAAGTGATATATTTATAGCGAGGAATTTCAATTTTTTGTATCCTATCTCGAATTCGTAAAAGATAAGCGACAATCCTTTGTAATTTTAACAATGAACTATATTTTTCTAACAGGTCATTTATCAAAGGAGAATTAACATTTGCAAAAAATATTTGGTTTTTTGCCTCAAAACAAGGTCCCATTCATCCAGTAGGGATGAAATTGAAAAATCCCATTGTTCTTGGGGTGAACAAAGAAAAGAAGGGCCCTGCCACCATAGGGTGCAACTCAGAAGGTCGGAGGCGAACATCCCTCTGGTACCGCAGTCCGCAGGGTTGTTGGTACCGCTAATGTGAAACCAGTTTTGCGGGGGGACCTTTTCCTGTACAAATGAGACCCTATAGGCCACGTAACTTTTCCAGGAGTGGGGGGATTTTTGTAACCATTGTAATGCTACCGCACTATCGGTAAAACAAAAAATGTCGCTAAATTGAAATTTCCGTGATAAATTGTTAACTGTAAAATCTATCAATTTGGCAAGTAGAACCATAGAACAAAGTTCTAAACGCGGGATGCTTACAGTTTTAAGCGGCGCAACTTTGCTTTTGCTGCATAATAAATAATTTTTTATTGTATTGTCTTGATACGAGACTTGTACGTATATAACAGCGCAATAAGCTTTTTCGGAGCTATCGCAAAATCCGATCAACTGAACCGATGTTGATTCGCGAATATCAATATGACGTAATATTTTAAGGTCCCGTAGCAAATTTAATTCCGATTGAAACTTTCTCCATTTTGCGGCTAATTCTTCGGGAACCTTTTGATCCCAAGAAAGTTTTAAAAGCCACAAATGTTGGATAAGTATTTTTGCCCAAATCGTAAGCGGAGTTAAAAAACCAATGGGGTCGAAACATCGCGCTAGATTTGAAAGCATTATTTGCTTGGTGCAACTTTGATCCTTGATATGATCAAACTGATAAAAAAATGCATCAGAGGGGGGGTTCCAACGTAAGCCAAGAATTTTTAACGTATTCCGGCTATCCTCATCGAAGCAAAGGGCGTCGGTTTGGATATGAGACTCTGGTAAGTCTGAAAGTATGTCGGGGTGATTGCTGGCCCATTTTCTTACTTCAAACCCAGCTCGAGAAAGTAAAGAAATTATTTGATTTTTCATCAAAATTAGGGTGTCCAGTGAATCACTAGTTCCCAAGATATCATCTATATAAGAGGAATGAAGAATGAGCTCGGTTGCCAGGGGCAGATCCGAGTGATCGGCCGCTAACTGCTGCATGGTGCGCAACGCAAGGTAGGGCGAACAAGTGAAGCCAAAAACAACAACATTTATTTCATAGTCTGAAATAGGATCTGAGGGATTAAAACGCCAAAGAATCCTTTGAAATTTTCTATCTTACATAGCCCGTATGTCGGTAACAAAGATGTATTTTCCAAAGCGAAAGTCGAGAAGCAATTTTACAATATTATTTTGTAATTTGGGCCCCGTGTAGAGCGCATTATTCAAACTGACATGTCGCGGTGATGCGCATGCGCTAGCGTCGTAAACAATTCGTGCGGGAATTGTCGTGGACTCTTTTTTGCAGATTGCAAAATGAGGGATGTAGTAATAATTATTTATTTCTTTAAGTAGGGGGGAGCCACAGCGGTCATATGTTTATTTTCCAAATAATCGCGCATAATATCAGAATAAGCAGTGTACGAACTTTGGTTTTGTATTAGGCGTCGCTCCAAGGAATAAAATCTTTTTAATGCCATAGTTCTAGAATCGTCAAAATCAGGGGAATTGATTTTAAATGGTAAGCCCACCATAAAACGCCCTTGGGGCGTAATTTTAGTAGTTTCTGAGAAAAACTTATCACAGTATTTTTCTTCGGGGCTCAGACACTGCACCTCTGGCACCTTTTCGACCTCCCAAAATTTTTGAAGAGTAATATCTAACTCTAGGTTAGCGGAATTGGTAAAAAATGTTTTTATTTGGCTATTTAAACCCGAACATGATAAAGTGTTTCCCAAAACCGTGTAGCCGAAATAAGTATTGACAAAAACAGGTTGATTCTGACCGAAAGAAATGATACCATCCCTTAAAATGTAGGGTACAATATCGTTACCCAAAAGCACCTGTACGAACCCAGGCTTAATAAAATTAGGGTCCGAAAGTTGAATATTTTTTAGTTGCGATATCTCTTTCAAGCCTAAATTGCATGGGGGTAATTTGTCGCATATTTTATCAATAATTATGGCATTGGAGCTAAAAGTTTCGGAAGAATCGTAAAGCGAACCAATAGTAAGTTGTATCCCCGATTTTGCAGATGTGGTCATCCTGTCTAGACCATGCAAAGATATGGCAACATTGTATTTATGACGTCCTAATTCATTAGCACAAGATTTAGTAATAAATGTATTTTGCGCCCCTGTATCGAGAATGGCGCGAAAAGTTTGCCAGTTATGAAATGCGTCTTTTATTTTTATTAAATTATGGTTATTCAACATCATCCTACCTGAGTTTTCTGACCTCCAGAAGGTCCCGCAGTTACAGTGAGAGTCCCAGAGAAAGACTGAGAGTCCACGTGATCAGGCAAGGGGAAAGAAGCCCCTGAGGAGGGGAAATGAAGAAGACTGTGATGCGCTGTAGGCTGTGGGCAATATTGGCAACGTTTCGACGAAGGGCACGCATAAACCCCGTGTCCTGAGTTTAGGCAGTTGATGCACGCATGTTTTGACTTAATGCAAGCGAATCTTTCAGAGGGCGATTTATTTAAAAACTCATGACAGCGATATATTATGTGTTTTTGATTGCAAAAAATGCACTGGGATTGTCCTTGGGGACGTTTTTGCTGGTGAAACACCTTTTTTGGCTTACCAACGAAGCTGTTGCCGCCCCTAGGGGGGTCCGGTGACGCTTTTTCGTGCGGTTTAATGCTAGAATCAATGGCGATTCTGGTAGCACATTCGAGCGCCGTACAACGTTTTAAAAGGATATCCCTAACATCCTCATATTTCGGTATGTCGGTATTTCCTTGTGTTTGCTCATATGCCAGGCGTGTAGTAGGGGGTAACCTATCCAATATCATGTAACCAAGTATAAAATTCCAGTTGTCTGGATTTAGCTTCATAACTTTTAAAGCCGCGGTGTGCTTAGTAAAAGTGTCCACTAAATTCCGTAGCGCTTGCGCATTTTCACTTTTGATGTGTGGCGAACTCTCGATAGCTCTCCAGTGATTGAAAGCACGCAAACGGGGATTATGAAAACGTTCGACGAGTATAGTATAAACCATTAAATAATTTTCGTTTAAAATAGGGATATCCACGATTAGCTCTTTTGGAGAGCCCTCTAGGCAAGACAGCAACAAATAAAATTTTTGCAAATTGCAAATCGAGCGATTATTATGAACCGACGTATTAAAACTTTGTAAAAAAGTCGGAAATGTGGCAATATCGCCAGAAAAGACCGGTAGCTTGAATTTCGGCAAAAAGGCATCGCTCTGCATAGCTCCAGCACCCGCTAATGTGCCTTGGGGCATAAAAGTACTATTAAAAACGTTAGCCGGGTCTTCCAAAGGAGCCTCAAATAAATCATAAAAGATTGTCTCAATTTTCTGTACCTGTTCAAAGGTAGAGGTTTGCAATTGGTTTTCGACATCCAAGCAAGTCTGATCCTCCGCTATTAAAGCTAAGAGTGTGTTGTGATGCTTTTCAAAATCTTTGAGGACTTTTCTCAAGTTTCTGAAACTAACTTTGAATGAGGTTTTACTTCCAGAATCAAGGTGGGCCTCGGTAGCCAATTTTGAAATAGAATTTAATTGATTTATTGCTGTCTGCCTCAGAGCTTTTGCTCTGGCGATTTTGGTATCCGTATTTACGGTCGGCATGATTTTTTATTGCAAATGCAAGATTTCCCTCGTAAAAAAATAATAAAACTTCCTTACTCAAAGTAACTTTTTGAGCAAAATATGTTACAATGGTGTAACAGACCGAAGCTTTTTTTTACAAAATAATTTTTGAGGATAGGAGATTTGAAGTACAAGGTGTACTCAAAATATTTTTACACTTAAAATAGTTTATTTGTAAGTGCAAAATCCAATTTGATACTCCGACAATAATTAAAGCAAAAAGTTGTTGTCAAGCCAACTTCTTTTTTTGTATTTAAAAACGTCGTGGCAAAAAAATATAATTTAATCTTAATATTTAATTAACCCCACAAATTAAAATACCACCAAAGCTACGTTTTACCCTTAAGGAAAGGATATGCTTGGCGCAAAAAAGGAGCTATAGGTAGTATTTTACCAGATATAGGCTTTGCATATGAAAATAAAACACCACATTAAGAGGGCTAACTTCACCCCAATGCGTCTTATAAAAAAAAAGAGTCCTGTCCCCGAGATCCGGCTCGAAGGACCAATGAAACGGGCCGAGTGTATAATAGCTTCTTCGCTACGGAGCTATGGAGCTACCACTCAATCGGACACCTACTGTAAACAATAGGGAGCGCGGGAACAACAGAAGCGTAATTTCAGCTGACGCAGTGAGGTGGGCGAACAACCCTTAATGGGTATGAAAAGGAGAGAAAAGGAGCTAAAAAAGAGTTATTTTTGAAAAAAAATGACTTACCTCGATGTTGTTTTCTTACAAAGGAAGGGTACCATGGGAATGGAGTAATCCTATGATGGTGTCTTCTTTCGGCGTTGTTAACTCTTTTTTAGGTTTTATAGGGGGTATGGTTTTTACCGCACTAATATATCCTTAATGCACTGTTGTTTGTTTGTTGTTTTGTTTTGCGCACGCACGGCTTAACGATTTTGAGTTTTGTTTAATTAGGTTTAGTTTGACACTAATTAATCCGGCAAGGGCCGTTTAGTTTGACACTAATTAATTCGGCAAGGGCCGTAGATTGATGCCACAGGGCGGCTATGATCAACCTTTCTTTCCGTATGCGTCTGGCAGGGACAGACAATTGAAGCACACTACACTTGTTGTTTCGACGTTTTCCTGCTCTCGCTTGCTGACTCCACATGTAGGTATCGTATTTTTAAATGGGTCAGTTTAAAGGAAATAGGAAAACGGAATATCAGGTGTGAAAAACAAGGACACATCGAAGTCGGTGTGTAATAGAATTGCTCCAGTTTTTTATTTTAACATTTTAAAATCAAATAAACAAAAAATATATCTGGTTTTGTGATCCGAGGTACCGAGTGTTATTTATTTTTAACACCGGGTCGAAATCAAATTTCAAAAAATAAATAAATAAAATAAAATAAAAATGCTCTGCAGTTCAGAAACTTAACTAAGGGCGTGGAAACGAACCATTTATGGTTCTGATGGATGGTGGTAGATTGTTTAAAAAATAAGAGTTTATATAACTTATATGTTATGAAACTTATTGCCAAACCTGTATATTTAAGCGGCTACGAGAGCTACGGTTGGCATGAACCAGTTGCTATGAGGTACAGTCACAGAGTGAATGTCCACAGATACGCAGTGCCCATTTTGAAGACAGTTGTTGCGCCAGTGATTCGCAAATATGTGGAGACAGTTTATAAAGTTTACAGTGCTCTTTTGGTTGAAAGTAGTTTCTATGCATGGTGGTAATATATTGATGGTAGATTGTTTTTAAACTAAGATGTTTAAAACATTTTGTGTAATTATAAATATAGCTTAATTTTTTTATATAATTTTTGTAAAATTGGCAAATGCCAATGATCTAAATAAAGATTTTAATTTTTAATGAATTTTATATTAATTAATTGAACAAACCAAGCCAAACCAAAACCCACAAGGTTTCCATCACGCCCGTTTTCCGCGCAGTCGACTTAGTCTCATATGTATATCAGTGGCGTGTTTATTAAAAAGTTTTTAAGGGGGGTTACATTTTCATTCCTAAAATTTCAAGATCCTTAAATGATTGTCGTGATTTTAAGATCCTTGGTGGAAGGGGCAAGCCCGCACCCTCCTCCCCCAAAGATGCCACTGTGTATTTCATAAGAGCATTGCCCTGACCTGAACGGCTACTCTTCTTACTTTATGCTTGTTCATTAAATATTAGTATTTTGTTTATTAATTTCCATTTTCTTTTTTTTTGTCTTCATAACTTTTAAAACTTTTCGGAATCCAGGTCATGATTTAAGAAGATTAAAAAACACGCGTCTCAATTTATACCTATACATTTTTTAAACTTATTCAATTAATACTTTATACTTTCAATATTTTTAATGATTCTTTTTAAAAAGTTTTTTACCTTACCGATTCAAAAAAACCCAAGAAAAAAATTTTCACTCATTTAAAAAATAGGTATGTATATTATTTTAAAACTTCATATGGTTTAAAAAACTTCATTTTTTTCCTATGAACAATTTGTGTTGTTCATAAATTACCAATGAAATTTTAATGTGGCTGTAACAAAACCTGTAGCCCCCCCCCAATAAAATTATGTAACGGTTGCTATAACCATCTACCCTACCTGGATATATTTTTAATTAGGTAAACGTAAACAATATATCAAAAAGCATTCTGCAATAATTGGTAAACCATGGGCGCACCCAGGGGTGGCCTCGGGGCCCGGCCCTCCCCCAAGCCTTAGATTTTTTTATACATTTTCCACATTATTCATGAAAAAATACAAAAAATAGCTTAAAATTGCACATCATGAGGCTTCGCCCAGTCCCCCCCCCCACAAGGTCTCCCCCCCCAAGAGGCCTCCCCCCCCCCAAGACATATTTCTGGGTACGCCACTGGGTAAACAACCCCTATTTTAGCGTTTCAAAGTCCACTATAAATTTGTATCTTTAATAAGATTTGACCTACAATAGATATAATTTTTAGACACAGCATTTTCTTACAAGGTATGTAGTTTTTCAATATTGACTTTATTGGGTATACCTAGGTAGGTATTATGTATGTTTTTTGCATTTTTATAATTTAAGGATTTTCGTTAAATGCAGAATAAAAGAATAAAAGCAAAAAGAAAATGCATGATGAGATGCCCATTCGATGAGATTAAAATTTTTGAATTATATTCTTTTTCTAGAGGTATCGTGGCAACACACTTAGAGGTTCAGGCATTAAACTTTAATCAACTTAGAGTGTGCGGCAGGAAAATAAGCTGCTGCTATTTATCTGAAGCGACAATTTAAGACGTATTCGGAGATCGTTAAGAGTACCGACTGAGCAATCTAATGTATCTTACAAAGTATCTCCAATACTGATTGATAATTATGTCCGTTTCTTGCAGCAATATTTAAATTGTATAAAACAAACCATTTGAATTTATAATTAAAACCAAAAGTGGACATTTACCTACACCACACTGTCACAGATCAGCACCACCGCCACAGTCAAGGCCAAGGGGTGAAACAAGTCACTAGTCATTCAGTCCGCATTTACAAACTTAATTGACCGTAAATATATATACGGGTTCTAGCAAAAAAAGAGACAACTTTTTTGCTCTTTTTGGCAATTACATTATTATTATATAAATAAAAAAATTGAGTGTTAAAATTATATAAACATTTAAACAACTTAAATCTCTTCGGAGCTTGTGTAAAATTACCTAACAAGAACAAAACCCAAAACGTGCAAAGGTTAAATCAGTACGTTTATTATGGATACTACTACAATGTCAGTTTAGAACGTTTTTCTACGTTGTCCGATTTTTTCCCATTGACTTGGGCAACAGAGGATCATGCACTACTTCGCTGGTCTTCCAGTACATTCTCCTACGAGGCAGGATCTAAATGATCACTCACGTTGAAGAGAGTATTAGCGGCTTACAAAATTTAATTTAGTCTTGTTTTTCTGTTTTTGAAAACCTCCCGGTTCTTGCCAATTTAAATATTCAATTTTCGGAATTGTTTGTAAAAAGTAGAATTTTTCGTTTTTATGCCCAAGTAAGGTTTGTGGGTAAGATGTTTCTTAGATTTCTTCTGGACCTGTGAAATTATTATGAAAAAAGAACTCGGCTGCCGCATTTAGGTGTGCGGAACAAAGACGGTCAGGATCATTATATTTCTCGTCTCCTGCATCTTCCTCAGCATTATCGGGCAATAATATAACAATTCCATTGAGAATCCAAATTCTCTACCTGCTCAATAAGTTCAGCAGCTGTAAGTTGACGTTTCCTAAAAAATTCTAGATAAATAATTACGAACTTCTCGAGCCTAAGGGGTCGTTAAAGACCCATACATGCCAATAAAAGCCAATAATTTGGCAACTATGCACCCAAAGCTCAAAATATTATAGCCTAACTTTTAAAATATGCTTTATAATTGTACTGATATAATAATGTTGCAAATTCTATAATAAAATAAGTACTTACCACTCACATAGTCATTGTAAACACACACAACAATGGCTTATTTAAAATTATTTCTGTACAGCTGAAAAATCATAAAAAAGCACACCGTCGTGCAAGAGGTAAATACTGTCAATCGTGAAATAAGTTTGATACTTAGTTTATACTCGAGGCCTCGATACGAAATTGTTGAAACAATTGTCAAATGTATCGAGGGCCTCTAGTTTATACAAAAGACAGTAAGGTTTTGCAAAGAAAACTGTCGTTAACGAACCCATGGGTCTTAATTATTTAAAACAGAGTGACGCATTGTGCGTGTCAATAGTTTCAATAAGCGCCGGTACACACACGCGTTTTTCTGCAGCGCGGTGCCGCAGCGTTACCGCAATTGCGGTCCGTGGCGCCGATACACACACGCGTTGTTCTGCATCGCGGTGTCGCAGCGGTACCATTAACTTTCCAGGAAAAACTTTTTTATGTACATGGCAAACTAAGCACATAAATGAAATCACACATCACATAATGGAAATTGCTTTCAGTCCCCTATGCAGGAAATATTTAGAGAATGACGAAATAGCGGGTATATTCTGTACGATTGCTCAGTGTTCGTCACACAGAGCTCTACATAACCTAAACTGCAATGATGGAATAGAAAGGATATTAGACCATACAATTTATGCGTAGCGTAAAGTATCAACCTTTCTTTCGTTGTCATCCACAAGTCAAAAGGCGCTCTTTTTCAAAACGTTACAAAGAAAATTCCCTAATTTTATAAAAATGATCTTGATTGATGGTTAGGTATGTACACAATTAAAGTTTTGATTGATGTAAATAAGTTAAACTTTCCTCAATCAGACTCTATCTAATGTTAAAAACTATTAATTATGATTGGAACCACTAACTTTAAAAAACTACTTGTACAGCCCCACACCTTTACAAAGTTTAATAAATGCATATATGTAACATTTCCTAAAAAATTGCAAAAACCCCTTAACGAACAACAATAAAAATATACAAAATTACGTAACCCAAGAACCAATAATAACAATTTTGTCGGGCAACCTATTAAATAAGGAAACTGTGATCTAGAACGGATTTTGCTTGTAAAATCAGTTCATTTAGTAAACAAACCCCTTAGAATAGACTTCACTTTACTTTACACCATAAACTAATCTAATTGGATTAGTTTATGTTTGCTCTTTCAAACATGGCTACAAAGATTTTATTATTCTTTGCCGTAATAAACTTAGTTTTTGTGAGTGCCGAGGAAGCTAAGGAGGAATTATTTAAACCTTCAGAAGAAAAACTAGAAAAAATAGGTGCCGCCGAATCAAATTATCATGGTGAATATTTATTCAATCCAGATTACGTTGAACACAAACATAAATACGACAAATATCACGGTCCTTACTCTCAAACATTGAAGCCGATTGCTGCTATAGGAGATCCTGATGAGTATCCAGATAAGTTAAAAGTGTACAAGGCTGTCAAATATGAGAAAAAGCACCACTATGTTCCAGAACATGAGATCGCCACCCTCAAACCAATTCATGTTGCTGAGTATGAGAGTCATGGACATGGCCAGGGTAAGTACCTAGTTTCTTTATGGGCATTATACGCAGTGGATTAGTTTTGTTATTAATTATTTAATATTTTTGATTTTGCAAGTTCGCTTTCTTTTACAGTTTTTATAATTTTGAAAACAGTTTTGTTGGTTACGCAGTTTAGTTAACATCTTTGTTAGCATGCATTAGTGTTTCTATTGGAGAGCTTTGACAGGAAACAGTATTTTTAGTTATCATCTATAGATCTGTGTAAAGGAAATGCATTTTTGGCCCTTGCATTTTTTCACCAGAACAAAATATTCCTGGTTCTAATAGACTATCGTAATAATATGTAAATATTTTTTTAATAACCATAAGTATATTACCTCTTTTAATTTTTGATGAATGAAACAATCAAGATCTTTGTCAAAGCTAATGAAGAAAACATGTCGCCATCTAGGTACATCAAGACTTCTTTTAGTTGCCTATTTGTCTGTGTAGAACTTTAAAAAGTTTATAGTATAAAGTTTTTAATGCATCATTTATTTTTTTTTTTTGATAATAAGTTATTTTTAGGACAACTAATATCTAACTGATTTGTTTGTCTTCTGATTTCTACAGGTGTAGTATATGAAACTCCAGTGAATTATGGTCATCAAGCACCAGGCCTATATAAAGATCTCTACGATGAATTGGACAATCAAAAGCATAGAGCTGAGTATAATAAAGACCTTCACAAACTCATGGATCAACAACAACACTTGGGTTAGTATTGCTACGTTTTCATGGGAATTAAGTTGAGTTTACAAACGATTTCAATCAGATGTCATCTATGCAATCTCCTTTTTTTTTGTAATATTCAAAACGATTATAATCATATTTGATATTGAAAATTTTAGAAATTGAAATGCTGTTTTCTTATAAGAATAGGGATAGAGTGCAATTCGTGAATATATTGACCTGTGGTATGCTAGATAACTAGTTTGGGAAAATAAAACTATTATGAAAACCTTTTCAATATCTTTATCTGTAGCTTAACATAATTTCCCATATTTATTGACTGCACTTGGTAGCGCTAACAATCTATCAATATCATTAGCAGACCAAATGGTGAGGGAAGCGGCATCTGTCGACTTTTGCGGCTTCAAACGAGCCCTGAGCATAGCAAACAATATTGATATTTCAAGGAGAACATCTTTTGACAATACTCAATAAACCTACTAGAACTGGATCACTCTAAAGAGTTCATTATAGTACCTTATTGAAAAAAAATACAGAAACATCATTGGATTTACCAGACAAAAGATCGGTATAGTGACTGGGCTTTTTACGGGTCACTGCCGACTAAGCGTACCCATACAGATAATGGGAGTAACAGAAGGGACCAAATGCAGACTCGATCTGGAGGATGAGGTAAATCTCAGATAGATTTAAAAGATCTAAACAGTGTCTCACCCAAATTGATAGCTAACCTTTGTGGAGCACCAGGCATACAGTAGGTACTAAGAAACCACTGAAAAGTTAGCCAGAATAAACCCACTGGTGGTCATAGTGGAAGAGCTGCAAGGTTTACCCACATACAAATAATTAACATTGAATAAGCATACCTATAATACTTGTTCTACTATTTTCAGGCACTATATGATTTATTTTGCTATCTCTAAAGTTGTCATTGCTTTTTTAGGAGTACCGTACGCTATAGGTGTATCCCACGGATCTTATGGTAAAGACGCCTACCACCAATCACCAGTAGTTATTGATAAACCAGTGGTATACAAATATCCCGTAGGATATGAACATACCAAATATCAGATGCCACATCATACTGAGGATCACCATTACAGGTAGCTTTTTCTGGCAGTTTCCTTGGCTGAGGTTGGAACAGTTAACTTATCCCTTATTTAATTTCTTTTGTAAATGTGCTCGGAATAATATTTTCTATTTAAGGAAAAAATGTGATATTTGACAAACTGACCCTAGACAAAATTAGTACAAGTTCAGTAGTTTGATTTTTTAAAATTATCTATTTTTAAAGTGTATTTATACAAGGTGTCCCAGAGCTAATGGAACACAGTAAAAAAGCAAATTTATTGTATAAAATGTTTGACTACTCCTCCATTTTTTATTTTTGATTTTTCTAATTTATTGAGGAATCAATATTTTTGCATAAAATTAATCAATATGGTTTTTTGAATCATGGTGTTTTATGCTTTAAAATATCATTTTCTTATCACTTTTAGGCAAAGTGATTGTCTTAAAAATGTCGCTCCGAGCAATGGTTTTTGATTTTTTTTAACCAACTTGAATGAGAGTTTTGTGGGCGGTAATAAGGACACCTAGCTGGGCCCGTTGTAGCCCACTATATACTGTTTCAGCCCTGAAAACTAGTCGCATGAGCAAAGGAGAATATTTTTCTGAGTCAGAAGCTCCTGATATCGCTGGAGCTAAGCCTACAGCTTTTTAAAAACGACTGTCTTATCGCAAGAAGTTCATGGCACTCGGTTAAGACATGTATGGGAAATTCTTCAACCTCCCACTTTTAAGACTCCGAGTATTCAACCATTTCCAGGTTGATGAGGCGAGAGTATTTTGTTAAACGCCCTGTCGTCAGTCGCATATCTATTTTCTCCCAAGTTTAGGAAAATACCTCGCCTTAGAGCGCTTACATCCCCGATGAGGAATTTCACTTTCCAAAGCACTTGAGAATGTCTGTTCAAGTGAAATTTTTGGGTGTTCGTCATGATAAGGCGATGACCATCATGGGTTCCAGCCCACTGGATTAACTAATGATTTCATTCTAGCTAATTCTTTAGCCTCCTTGTTCTCCAAGAATGCCGTTATGTTTTGAAACCCAGAGGAAATCAACCTTGTTGTGTTCTTCAAGGGGTTTTAGTATATCCCAACTCTCAGCTACAAGTGCAGAACAGACTCTGGCTGATTTGATGGCAGTGCAGCCAAAGAGAATTACTATATTATAATTCTCTTTGGTGCAGCATATGAAGATGTATTTTCCTGACATGGACATTTCTAAGCTTTTAAACCCACATATCAGAATGGCGTATATTTCTTAGTAACTTACCCAGGGCAAAAGAACATTTCACCCCTGTGATTTTGCAGTATACTCCTGCTTTAGACCTCTTCCTATGTTGAAGCTGTCAGTGTACCATACGACTTCATTCTGGGGCAATGTACACAACTCTATTTCTTCAGTACCTCCCCTTTGGAAAAAGAGAGCCTTATTTGTTAGGTGATCCGTGCTTATAGGAAGCTTTGTTTCAATTTTCAAATGTATCTTGTCCCTGTTCTTGTAAAGAACAGATAGATCTTTATGAAGATTTGTGTGGCTGTAAGGGTAAAGATTAGTGCTAAGATCTCCAAGGCTTTAAAGTTTAACCAAAGTGTCAAGCAGTGACGTGGTAAGTTGTCAAACTGCAAACCAATACGATCGCGAGGTTATATTAGTTAGACCACCAGTTAAACATCCTTTCTAAGTGTCTAATAAATTTTTATTTTTATTTTACAGGGATTACTACCACTATGATAAAAAAGACAAAAAAGATGGATGGAAAGACATCAAAAAGAAGTTGATTTTAAAACCTATTGAGTGGATAATTAAAGCCAAAAATACCTTCTGGAAGTTACATTAACCTCTAAAACAATGCAAAGCAATCAATTCTCTGAAAAAGTAGTTAGCTTTTTTTAAATTATGTAAATATCTGTGAATATTATTTGTAAAGCCTTTCTTTCAAAAAAACATCCCCAGTGTGTATCGCCTATATTGTTTGTTCAGTAATTTTTTTTAAATCTTTTTTTGTGCTGTAACCGATAAGCATATTTACACTTTTGTTAAATGAATTATTAATGTATTTTTTTCTTTCCCCTTTTACTTCCTTAATTTATTTTTTTCTTATTGAAAAGAAAAGTATTTTTGTTACCTAGTCATGTTCAAGGTATGATAGTTTAATTAGAATATAATTCTGATTGTAATATACATACTTAATAGTGTTTATTTTGTATTTTTTTTATTTTTTGTAATAAACTTTCATTAAATTTATATGAAAGTCAAGTTCTTTTTAATTAGGTACCTACTAGGGGAGACCAGGGTTCACTGTCACACTTTTTTATTTGCTGTTAAAATTTCCAGGTTCTTAGTTTAGTCCTCAGTTGATGAATATCTGGATTATAACGTAATAAATAATTTTTCTTTAACTTTGTCAAAAAGAAAAATATTACAAGTTTTGTCGAAAAAGTGTGACTTTTAAGAATGTGTCAGGAATGGTTGTCACAGTACCTGAGGTAGGTGGTCACAATGGCATGTCAATTAAAAGTAGAATATAAAAGGAAATGCTGATTGGAACCAATTGAATCTTGTTGTTAAAGAGAACATGTACGAACCATTCTACAATAACAAAATAGGTCTCCCTTGCATATGTTTTTTGCTATTCAAAAATATATTAGTTTTAGTTATTTACGCAATAGTATTTCTTATTTTATTTGTAGGTGTCTTCAAAAATTATAATTTTGGTAATATTTGCATTTTTGTCGAAAGAAAAACCCTGAAAAGAGTAATTTATTCAGTAAACAAACTTACAAAGGACTTAAAAACAGCATATGGCAAACGTAAAATTGACTGAGATTTTTGGGTTCTTATACAATTTTTTTAAATTATTGCTTTTTATATTACCCAATATTTGATTAAATCTGCTACTTAAAATATTTCAAGGTGTCATATTTAGATTAAATGTTGCTTAGTTTTGCCATCAAGGAATATATGGGGCTTTCCATATCAAACCGTCCACATAGCACAAAACTCACATCAACGTTAAATTAACATGAACAAAAATAACAACGTTTTTTTTTACTTGAAAACAACTTCATACCATGTATATTTATTTTCTTAAATCTACATGCCTAAAGATAACTTAAAAACAAGGAGAAATCAAGCTATAAAAATGTACTTTTTGCTGAAGTTTCTGGTGCTGTGTATATAACGTGTTTTTTAGCCTCGTTTCGTTACTTGAACAGTCCTCCACAACAAACGCGTTCTAAAACGCCACTAGATTAAGACTTCTCAAACCTTTCTGCGTCTTTTTTGGTTACGTCTTTTAATAACATTTTTTTAACTAAAAGAGACGCAAAAGGAAGTTATAAAAGTTCACTAGTTAAAGACTACAACACTTCAAGACAATTTTAAAGATGGCGCTCAAGGCAAGACAAAATATCTATCTATATACATTATGTTTTTTTTTAAAAGCTAAACAAGATATTTTAACAGTAAACACTTTCACAGAATATTAATGTGTCTTTATCAGGTTAATAATAGATACGTCGTGATCGTGAAGGATCAGGGATCTGTTCCTTAACAGGTTTTTGGAGTTTGGAGGCCAAAGCACTGTCTGATAGATTTCGTCAAAGTGAAAAATCCCGACAATAGGTGGCGCTGCTGCTAGTAAAATCTCAAAAATTTCGGTAGAAAAGCCATGCAAGTCGCGTTTTAAAATTCGTGTAGAAAAGGCGTGAATCTAATGTAATTTTAACGTTGATAAAAATCACTTGAAAAAAACGCAAAAACATTGTTGTTTTAATTTGATAATGGCGTTATTACAACGCAGTTTTTAGCAACGTTATTTTTTATAACGTTAATGAATGACCTATTAAGCTTGTTTTCATATATGAAATAAACGTTTTTTTCTAGTGTTAAACATGTGATTGTGCTATGTGGGCGGCCACCTTTACCGATTAATTGGGCAAAGTACCGATTAATTGGGCAAAACATATCTATGGTTTATGATTTTTTCTAAAAAATTACGAACTGCAAAAAAATTTCTTACTACTGTTTAGAAAAAAGAACAATAATCGCAAATTTAAAAAATCGCCATTTTGAAAGAGTGACCTTTTTGATTTTTTATATTTTTTTGAAAAAAGATGCTCCAATATCTTGTCTATTACCTTTAAAAACTTTAGAGTGGGCCGAGAAGTATAAATGCCAAAAAGAAAAATTCTTCTATAAGTGTGCGGAGACCTTATTATGGACAAAGAAAGTTGTTTTGCTATAAGGAAAAAAGCTTTTTTTTTCATTCTGACCCTCCTCCTTCTTGCATATGACATCAGCGGCGTCACATTGGAGGGCCAAGACGGGCCTCGGCCTTTCACTGTTTAAAACCTTATCGGCCACCAACATTGTGGCACATTTTTTTAAATTAGATCACCTAGTCCTGCACTGTTATGACACTCGACGCCACTATACAGGGTGTCCCAAATTCGATTTTTTTGGGAAGTCTCAACCCTCACTTCCCAGCGTCCAGTATAAATGAAAGCGGTTTTTTTAAAACTCTGAGTGTTTGAGGGAGAGGCTTAACTTTAATGTTTATAAATATTAAAGTTTTACTCAAGTCGCTTTGTAGAGTTTTTTTTGAGTAGTATTTTTTTTTTTGCAAAGTTCGTATTTTTTCAGGAAAAATCATGAACCATAGATATGGTTTGGCCAATTAAGAAGATAAAACACCCTGTAGATTTAAGGAATCGCAACATTTGTTTAAATTTTTTATCTCGGTGCCATCGGTACTCATAGGGATATCAAAAAATTTATTTTTATCAAAATCAAAAGATGGCCGGTTTGATATGGAAAGCCCCATATAGTCCATATGAATTACTCTATGTTTTGATTTTTCCCGAAGAAAACAAAATTTGACTGATTTTGGAATTAAACCATTTTTTAGTTTTTGTGATTTAAAACACAATGATTGGGATTAAAAAACGTTTTTTATTACACATATACTATTTAAAAAAAATTGAAGACATGTTTTGCATTTTTTAATACAAGTTAATAATGATATTTGTATGTATTAAATCTACTAACAATTTTTCTTACACAGAACACCATTCAAGTATATTTTAGTAAATTTATTCTAAAAAGTTTTAAACAATATAAGTTAAAATAAATTTATTTTAGTTTCCAGAAAAGTTGCTTGACTTTCAAGAACCACTCAAGAGGCTTCAGCCATTTCTTCTTTTTGTACTCGTTTACACTGTGGTATCTCTTCTCATCTTTCTTCTTCTCAGGTTGATAATAGTACTGCTGAGGAAATTGAACTTGATTGTGGCCATACCCTCCTGCAACCTGGTTGTAGTCATAACCCCCTGCAACCTGGTTGTAGTCATATCCTGCTCCTCCTGAATAGTAATCTAAAGCATCTGGAGCTCCGTATTGTATTTGAGTGTTGTAACCTCCAAAATCTACATTTTCACCAACGCCGATAGGTTTTAAAGTTACGATTTGATCGTGGGAAACATATGGTTGATATTTTTGTGGATTTTTTACAGCTTTATACACTTGAAGTTTTTCTGGATATTCATAAGGATCACCTATAGCAGCTATTGGTTTTAAAGTTTGAGAAGCAGGTCCATGATATTTGTCATACTTATGCTTGTGTTCTATAAAATCTTGATCATAGTAATAGTTGTTTGATTCTTCACCTGTTAGGGTTTCACGTTTTTTTGCTTCCTCACTTGCACTTACATCTTGAACAATAAACACTAGGTTAAGGGCTGCACTGATATATATATATATATATATATATATATATATACACAGAGGAATTTCAGTAAACAGTACTAAGTAGATTGTACGGTAGGAGTCTTAGAGACCTAATAGAGTATGATTTTCATGACCCAGAAGAAGAAGAGCAAAGTGGGTTTCGTGCAGGCAGATCTTGTAGTGATAATGTGTTTTGTCTTAAACAAGTAATTGAGGAAAGAAGTGTCAGAAATATAGAGACTCATGTTACCTTTGTGGACCCACAAAAAGCATATGATAGCGTTCCAGTAGAAAAATTATGGACAGCGTTAGAACAAACAAATATCATTTATACATATATAAAAGAGCTATACAAAGGGTCAAAATCTAAAATTAAAATTGGAAATCGACTTTTAAAAGAAAGGCTTAAGACAGGGAGGTTGTATCTTTCCAACTCTTTTTAAAATATATTGCAATAGCTCTAAAAATCTGAAACCGTAAAGTACACGGCATGGGAATACAACTTACCGACCGATTTACCATATACATACTACAGTTTGCTGACGACCAAGTAATGATAAAGAAGACATGGAGTATCTGATGAGAAAGTTAACGAAAGAATACGAAAAGTGGGTTCTAACAGTGAACGTGGACAAGAAACAGTACTTATGTATCGAAAAAGAATCAAGTGATGACAGACAATGATCAAACAATATCTCCATGCAATGAGTATGTATACTTGGGTGTCACATTTGATAAAACAGGAACAGACTGTAAAGAACTGGAAAAAAGAATAATAATTGCAAAAAAGGTTATTGGATGTCTTAACAGTATTTTATGGAGGAGAGATAAAAAAGGATGTAAAACAATGGTAAAAAGCACGCTGCTCATTTTATGAAATAGAGACTTGTCGCGTAACAGAAAAATACAAAGCAAAAATGGAAAGTGTCGAAACGGATGCAATAAGAAGATCAATGAGAATATCTAGAACAGATCATATAAGAAATGAGATCATAAAAGAAAGAACGGGAATCGAGGGAAGCATAACAGATGACATCACTAAAAGATAACTGATATGGTACGGCCATGTACAATGGATGAACGACGAAAGATTACCAAAACAGGTCCTAGAAGGGCAACCAATAGGGTGCAGAAAAAGAGGGCGTCCTAAACTGGAATGGCAACAGTCAATCCAAAGATGAATAAGTCAAAAAAACCTGACAGAAGACGGACAACGTAGAAAAACGTTCTAAACCAACATAGAAGTAGTATATATACAGGGTTTATTTTTTTAGAGGTTTACAGAGACTTTTATGGATATTTGTCAAGTTTTTGGAAAAAGCCCCGAACATGTTGTTTACTGACTTGAAATTTTCATGGGTCGAGTGATGCCTTGTCTTAAATGTGTCTTAAATCTCTTTCCAACCGTGGAAACGAGGGTATGTCGAAAATCTATCGATCGGTTTTTCAGATATTTAAATTACTAAGAAAAAACATTTTAAAAAACAAATGAAAAATAAGAGTGACTTTAAATACTCCTTTGATAAAAATTAAATCAACGTGTTTCGGGATTTCTTAAATTTTTCTTAGAAATGTAACAAAAAAAATTATTGTTGCTCCATGATAACTTTGAAGGTAAATATCTCAAAAATTAATTAATAGATTTTTGAAATTTGTTGGAAAAGACATTGAAGATACCTTTAAAAAAAGTATCACTCGACCCACTTCCAATTTAAAATAAAGAGAAATGTTAATCCTCGGGTGGGGCACAAGCAACAAAAATTTCAAGATGGTCTAAAAATTGTCCACTAGCAAGCAAAATTGACATGATTGGGGTATGTTTTCATAAAGGTACGATAAATACCCGAAAAAGCATACGTTACCTTTAAAAAAACAACCTGTATATTTAGCTAGTTATGTATGTAATAAAATTTTTTTGCACCTTTTACTGGTCAACAAGAAAAATTAAACGTAGGTAATATACCTATGCATACAAGAGAAATTTACAAAACAAAATTATCTCTGCCCAGAGATTTCATAAAAAGCTATATGTAGCCGTAACAAAATACCTATTATGATGAAAGGCATAGGTACTTTATCAGAAAGTAAAACAAAACAATAAGGCTTTCCATACTTCGGGTCTTATATAAGAATAAGAATTAAAAACGCATAGAAAACCTTTTGTGCTTTTACTATTCTTTTTTCCAGTTCTTTACAGTCTGGTCCTGTCTTATCGAATGTGACATCCAAGTATACATACTCATTGTCTAGTTCTCTCACTGGATTCGTTTCCAATACATAAGTACTGTGTCTTGTCCACGTCCACTGTTAATCCCCACTTTTGGTACTCTTCCGCTAAATTTCTCATCGTATGCCCCATGTCTTCTTTATCATTAGCTACAATTACTTGGTCGTCAGCAAACTGTAGTGTGTATATGGTAAATCGGCAGTTATGTTGTATTCCGATGCCGTGCACTTTACATTTCCAGTTGTTTAGATGTACTGCGATATATATTTTAAAAAGAGTTGGAATTATACAACATCCCTGTTTATAGCCTTTCGCTACCAGGAATTATCTTTTTTATAAGGACGAAATTATTTAAATGTAAATAAATTTAAGCTTGTTCCCCTACGCAGGGCGTTGCAGCCCCTTTAAAAAATCTTAAACCGGGAAAGGGGTCACGTTGCATTTTGTTGTAAAGGTTTTTATTTCCGCTTACAGTGCAGATATTATTTTGAAAAAATATCAATTTGTTTTTGAGATGTTTGTTGTTGAGAATGGCTTTAGCTCTATGAATTTACGATTACGTATGTATTCTCACTTAAATCAAAAATGCATTGATATTTATTAATTCCCGTGGCAGTGTTTATTTCGTTCTCGTGCCTATAATCAACTCGAGCTACAGACCGATTTAAAATGCAACAAAACGAAAATCACACACTTGCGAGATATTATACAATGCACAAGTCATTAGTGGTTAGGCCCCAGATAAAATAATAAATTATGATTTTACGCAGCACTAATATGCATTATGCTTAGGGCTGCCAGAATATTTCTAGGCCGTAGTAACATCTAGTGCCTATTGGTACTTTGGCAATTGTAGGCGACATGACAAAACAAATTTTGCAGAATGAAAAGTTTTATAAAAGGATGCGATAATATTATCAAAACAAAAAATACTTCTAAAAGAACCAGCCTTATTAAGCATGTTACCAATACTGGCGATGCTTAACCTACAAAATAACCACCAATCACTTAAAGAAAAAGAAGATTGGCCACTAAGGACAAAGAAATTATTCGATTCTGTTGTTTGTTGACTACAGAAAGATTAATAACAAGACGAAAAAATATATTTTTTTTCTTCCCACAACTGGCGACACACCTATCAATACATCGGGATAAATTTTCTTCTTCTTCTTTTGACAGTACAAGGCTCTATGATTCTTGGTCTCTTCGAAACTATTTACAGTTTTTCACTCCCGTGACTCTTAAATCTTCCTTGACACTTATAAAATATTTATTTCTATTTTTTTTTTCGATTTCGGAGTTTGGATTCGGATTATATTAGTGGACCTATTCTATTTAATTATGTATATGGGTATAATCAACGAAGCCATATATATTCTATGCGTCTGTATAAACCTTGTAATGTTTCTCTTTTGTATTCTCGTCTTTCTAAGAATTTTCTTCTTGAATTTATTTAGATATTCTTTATCTTTTCTAGTAAATGTTTCGCAGTTGTATGTGACAAACCGGTCTGCAGTTTAATTTGTACCCTAGTGTTTTGGATATATGCGTACAAATGGCAGCCCTAGTTATTCCGTACAAGATTAAAGTCAAACTAAGGTGGCTTATTGGTTATATAACAACCCCAAACAGAAGTGATTGTGGCCTATGCGTAAACAGAATTATTGAATATTTTAGTACATTAGAAATGCAATTAATATTTTAATATTTATTTGATTTAAAAGGCTAATTGCCCACTTATTAAAATAATTTCCAAATAAAAATTAAACCCCAGTTACAGTGCACTAAAACTTTAATGTACAAGGGTGTATTTTAGTTCGTTAAACAAAATAAAATGTTAGAAAAAGAACTTATCAACATTAGTGTTTTAAATTTAATTTTTATTGTTAACTGTGTTACTTCTTCAATAAATGAAGATAGTGAAGATCTAGTGGTTCAAGAATCATTATTCATTAATCAATATGTGAATTACTTCGAAGACCAAAAACCAGTGAAAGATTTAGGTGACCCTAGGTATCCATTTCCAGATGATCTGAGAGACAACCGACCTAGAATTTTAAAAGCTACTTTACAGAGTTTGGTTCCAAGATACAACATTACTCGACGACCAATGGGTATGGGAGGTACCGTAGATTATGTAGACTATGTTAGCAAAGATGTCGAAACATTTTATCCATTAATTTATCCTGCTGGAATATTCCAACATATTCAAATGCAGTCCCATATCGGAAAGAAATGGGCAAAACCGTCGGATTGGTTATTGAAGGTGAAGCGAGTTATCTCTACATTTTCTACATTTTTAGGGTAACCTTATTTTAGGAAAAAATATGTAAATTTTGTAAATATAATTTTTGGTATATAAATTAGTTTTATTGGTATACTTAATTCTGGTTTAAGTAAGCGGCTAATCAAGAGATCTCATGATTTTGCCTAGAATTTCAATATTATGATTTAGCTTACAAATTTTATGATTTCCTGTAATTTTTACATAATATTAAAATCCTTTGTTATACTAATTTTTGACTTATAGCTAGCGTTTTTTAATAACTCCAAACACGAGTGATTGTGGCATATGCGTAAATGGAATTATTGAGTATTTTAGTATATTAGCAACGCAATTAATATTATAATATTTATTTGATTTAAAAGGCCAATTGCCAACTTAATAAAATAATTTCCAAATAAAAATTAAACCCCAGTTAAAATGCACTAAAACTTTAATTAACAAGGGTGTATTTTAGTTCGTTAAACAAAATAAAATGTTAGGAAAAGAACTTATCAACATCAGTGTTTTAAATTTAATTTTTATCGCTAACTGTGTTAGTTCTGCAACAAATGAAGATAGTGAAAATCTAGCGGTTCAAGAATCATTATTAATTAATAATTTTTACATGTGAATTACTTCGAAGACCAAAAACCAGTGAAAGATTTAGGTGACCCTAGGTATCCAATTCCAGATGATCTGAGAGACAACCGACCTAGAATTTTAAAAGCTACTTTACCGAGTTTGATTCCAACATACAACATTACTCGAAGACCAATGGATATGGGAGGTATCATAGAATATGTTAGCAATGATGTCGAAACATTTTATCCATTAATTTATCCTGCTGGAATATTCCAACATATTCAAATGCAGTCCCATATCGGAAAGAAATGGGCAAAACCGTCGGATTGGTTATTGAAGGTGAAGCGAGTTATCTCTTCATTTTCTACATTTTTAGGGTAACCATAATTTAGCAAAAAATATGTAAACTTTGTAAATATAATTTTTGCTATATAAATTAGTTTTATTGGTATACTTAATTCTGGCTTAAGTAAGCGGCTAATACAATGACTAGTCCAGAGATCTCATGATTTTGCCTAGAATTTCAATATTATGATTGAGCTTACAAATTTTGAAAGTGTTCATAAATAGAAAGAATCGGGGCTTTGACTACTTATGCCTTATGGGACCACTTTGACTATTCATTGCGCCCGATCTGGGTTTTACTTTTTTTTAAAGATTATTTTTTAGATTTTTGTTATCCATTATCGGCCGCCATCTGAAATATCTCATATTTGCCGTGAACCGCAAACGCGTATAATTTCCTTTGGTATCAAACCTCTTTGTATTAAACACTGCATTTGGGAGAAAAAAAAACAGTTAACCCAAAATTCTTAAAAATAATTTATTGATAATTCAATGGAAAAAAAATTTACATAACTATTTTACACACAACAAAAAGAGGCGATTTTCCTAATTGCATAATTACATACAGTATATACTAAAGAATCAAAATTAAAATAATATACCAATCTATGTTCCGGGTTTTCAAAAGAATACAGCCTTATGCCAGTTCTACAGTTTAACTTCATGTCATATATATTCCCAGCGCGACGTCTTGTCTTTGGGAAGGTGAGCTGTTCTGGGAGCATGACTGTTATGGTGCATACTACTTTATGAATTGTACTCTTAGAAATAAATTGAAAAAAAAAAAATTGAAATTGAAATAATGTCAGGTGCTTACTTTTATTTTTCTCTTTATCAGGGAGAGATATATTTCTGTCTGTCGAAGAGAGAGAAAAAGTTGTGCCTATGCGACATGAAGCAAAGGGGCAGATCAAGCAGTAAAAGGGACTATTTTTTAGCTAGTATGTGTCCTATTCTTTATACTTAGTACTTGTATAAAAAGCACACATTTAGCCGCTAAATCATTATCAAAAACAAGTTCTATTTTTTATGAATATTGAATTTAAAATAGGTACCACACCAAGTATATTTTGAATAATGTCTACGTGAAACACTCAAGGAAATTAGCTCAAAAAAGGTCCCATCTGCGGAATTTGAGGTAACAAGCTAAATGTTTGCAGGGACCTTTACTTTAATGTTCCAATGCAGTACCAAAAAATCTCATATGCTCACCCGTGTGCGTCTTGCGATATCGAAGGTTAAAGGTCATGAAAATTCGTTTTTTGCTAAAATCTCTCTTCCGGTTTGTTTGACATCTTAACATGTCATATCAAAAGTTACGTAAAACAGCAATCTCTACAAGGTTGGTTATATAATTTTTTTCGTACAATCAACCGTTTTAAAGATATAGCGTAAAGAAACGGGAGCGCGTATTTTTTATTAGATATTTTTTTCTATAGAGGCTTTTGAGTTAAAAACGACTTAATTTTGAGAAAATGTACATGAATATAAAATGAAAATTGATAAATTATCTATAAAATGAGATCATATTGACTTGTCTCGCTAGTTCCGTTGCTTAGAAACGAACCCCAAGTCGTTAGTAATACACCCATTTACTATGTATTTCCACACTATATGCAAAATAAATCAAAATTAATAAAATGTATCTAATTTAAAAAAAACTAAGTATCCGTCAGTTTTTATTGCAGAAAATTAAATTATTCTTCAAAAGATGTGTCACCTTACTAGGTCAAATTCATGGTTTGTATTCTATTAGCGTTCCTTTATTGGAGTTATTTTTAAAGATCACGAAAAAAAGACCGTTTTTATAGATTTTATTCAGTTTTCTGAAAAACAAAGCATTTTAAGTAAAATATCGAGAATACCTTATGGTAGAAAATTAAATTATCTTTTAAAAACACGACAAAGACGTCAAGAGCATCCGCACATTGAGGTTTATTGTTAAAATCTTGAAAAATTTACTTTTTTTATTGGTTTTATACAATTCTCCTAAAAACTCAGCTTTCTGCAAGGAAACACAAAATGACATGTTATAGGCGATAAAATTTTCTTTGAAACGATGTAATATTTGTTAGAATTTTTGATAAATTTAAAATTCTAAAGTCGTCCTGAATTCGGGGTAATTTTATTAAATCACAAAAATTTTTCTCAAAATTTTTATTTAATTGTCTTAAAAAGTAAGCTATACAGGGGAAAATGTTATATACAGTGTCATAGACTATAAAGTTTGCTTTCAATTGATGTGTATCTCGGTAAAATTACCAATAACACACGTCCGCAACTAGAACTAAATCACTACTAACTAAAACAGTACTAACATCACTATATAAAGGTGCATGGCAACGCTTATCGTAAAGCATTGAGTGTAAGAAGAGTACAAGTCCGGACTTGTCAGAGAGTTTTTTTCGTTTTATTCTCACCGATTCAACTATTTTTTACGATTACAGTTAACCCCAATTTAGGGATGAAATGAAATAAAATTATTAGTTTTTAAGAAAATCGGATAAAAATTTGTTTGTATCTCAGCAAGGGGACTACCGAGAAAACTTAGTAATGCCACATTTTTTAGCGAATTTATTAGTCTTTATTTTGCCTCAAACCTTGACCCGTTTTCTCTGTAAACGTGCTGACTCAAAGGTGTAGAGACATGAATGATAATGTGTATGCTTGTTTCATTGATTATCGTAAAGCTTTCGACTGTGTAAAACACGACAAACTTATTGGAATTCTTAGTAAGATCGGTATTGACAAGGAGTAAATTAATATTATATCACTGTATTGGAACCAAAGAGATGCAAATGAAAACGAAACATCCGAAGCTACACTGATTAAAAAAGGTGTTAGACAGGGCTGCATCTTATCGTCCGAAACTATTCTTACAGAGGCTATGGATGACATATTAAATTTAAACCTTTTAATATGTCAATGGAATAGTAATAAAAAACATACGATATGCAGACGATACCATAATTCTGGCAGATAATATAGAGAATCTAGTTTATGATGGACCGTATAGTTCAATACAGCGAAGAACATGGTTTATACATCAACGCAACGAAGACAAAATTAGTAGTGTTTGCAAAACCAAATACTGTTGCTAACTTAACAGTAAATGGAAGCATCTTAGAACAAGTTAGAATGTTCAAATATTTCAGTACAGATGTCAATTGCCAGTGCGATTTCAAAATAAAAATTAGGTCTCGAATTGAACAAGTTCATAAACATGAAACAGTTTTTTACCTCCCTTGACATCAATCTGGACCTCCGAACGCGGGACAGGTACTATGTATTTTCCATTTTGTTGTACGGCTGTGAAGGATGGACTGTCAGACCAATTACAGAGAAAAGCCTTGAGGCGTTTAAGATGTACTTGTATATACGCATGCTGAAGATATCGTGGGTACAAAGAATAACCACTGAAGCTGTACTTGACCGAATGCGCAAACCACTTGAACTTCTCATTACAATCAAAGAAAGAAATACTAGATATATTGGGCATGTAATGAGAGGTGAGAAATATGAGCTGCTTAATCTGATAATTGAGAGAAAGATACAAGGCAGAAGATCAGTTGGAAGACGACAAAACTCTTGATTAAAAAACTTGAGAATATGGTTCGGCTGCACGTCTACTATATCTACTGATATTCTCAGAGCAGCGGCTTTTAGAATTATGACTGCCAGATGGATCGCCAACATTCGATAAGGAGGCGTACCAAGAAGCAGAAGAATTTTGCCTTGGTGTACATTTTCTGAACATTAAATAACTTTTAAGTTAAACAATACGTGCTCCCTTTCCTTCAAGCTATATCTCGAAAACGGCTGATGGCACGAAAAAAATGTACATAACAAAACTTGTAGAGAATACTATTTTACGCAGGTCTTGTTATAGTTTTTGCAAAGTCACCTGAAATGCTCCTAATATGGTTCTATCGATTTCATGAAATTTTGCTTCAATCTGCCCTTCAAAAGTTATCCAAATTCATATAAAATCTTCCTGGTATAATTTTAACCCTACCGACAGAGAAAAGGCGCGGCTCTTGGCGGTCTGAGCACAAAGTATTTGTTTTCTGACCGACCCAGCACAGGTGGATCGACGGCACCTGATTGGCAGATTTTTTTGAGAGGCGCTTTTAATTGCTTTCAGGTGTTCGTTTTGGGACCCCTTTAGTCGGCAGTATGCAGAGTTAGAAAATAAATCAGTGTCGTTTCTGTAGGTGTAGGAATAGAAAGTTTTATTATCTATTTTAATTTCTTTAGTTTACGCCATAATTAAATGCAATAATTTTCATGAGTATATCTACCGCCGCCCATGTCACTTTCTTTAAAGGATATGCCGATGGTCGGCTTTAACCTTTGTTCAACTGACTTTGCAAAAACTATACGACGTCAGAGAGAAGATTTTCGCAAAAAAGCATTTGAGATTTTTTGGTACTTCATTAGCACAAAAGGAAGGACTTTGCAAAAGTTCAGCTTGTTACCTCAAATTCCGCAGATAAGGTCTAATTTCAGTAGGTTATTAGCTTTGCCTGCAACATTAATCATAACTCAATATTTGCAGCTTTGGTAGGAAATTTTTATGAAGATGAGTATGTGTATCAACTTTCATTGCTTAGTTAGTTCGTATTGAAATAAAAAACAAGACTTGTTTATACAATATAGGATGCCACAAACAAAGCTAGATATTTAATATGTTTATACTTTTTAGTTTAGTGATATAAAAATTCCGCCTAGTTAAAAAAGATACACATTTACTGTACATTTTTTGCCTACATTGTGCTTTGTGGGTTGACTCTTTTTTACGATTAAATGGCTTAATATACGTTGAATATATTAAATATTTTGGTAAAAAAGTGAATACAAATGTAAAAAAACTTGTAATTTTACATTTACTTTATATTTCAAATACTCGCAATGACTAGATTATACTTTAAAAAATTTGGTATAGCTTTTTCCAAAAATCTAAGTTTGATTTTTAAAAAGCACCATTAATATGTTTTTAAAATTTAACAATTCCAAAGATGTTTTATAATCAATTTTAGAATATTTTAAGTACTTCTTCGTTTCAAAAATTTATTTTTAAAAAAGATGTTTTATGTAAAAAAAAGGTGTTTTTAGAAAATGTTAAGTACTTTTTTGCAAATGCTACTGTTTCAAAAATGGCAGTTTTGAGTTGAATAACATTTATTTTTTTTAAATTACCTAAAATGCAAAAAATAAATAATTTGCTCGCTTAAAAATGGTTTTCTTCACTCACAACATTTTATATTATGTTTTTGGTTATAAAGTATATGGCACCGATTAAATGGGTTTACGGCCCACAGTAAAAATTAACCAAATTATGATGTTTTATTGCCCTAACAATCATCTGAAACGAATAAAATTTGAAAGGGATTATAAATCTGTAATAAAAACTACAGCCAGCTACTATAGATATTATATTTACAAAGTATAAAACCTGCATTTAAAGTTTAGTTTATGATATATTATCTCCTTCTTTCTTATAGAAAAATTTGAATTAGCAAATAAAGAAAAAACATCAATATATTTTAATAGGCTAATAAAGATATGAAAATAAAAAGAACAGCAAAATTTTTAATTTATTGATAATGCGTCTCCTCTCTTTTCTTTTGACGATTATTCGTGAACGCGTTGACGTAAAAAGATGAAACTTGGCACAATTACTAAAAATCAATAAATGACCAAGAATTTTAATGTTGAGAAAAACTGAAATATTTTAATTCGGGTAATTTGGGAGAACAACAGTCAAAAATAATCATTTTTGATGCACCTCCGTTACTTAAAAAAATTTTAATTAAATTAAAAAAAAACAAGTGTCCCGTTTTCTAAACCTCTGCAGGACTTTATTTATTATTCGAAAATTGGATTCTATATGGAAGTGAATTGTGATAATATCTTACCAAAACTTCGATCAAATTGTGTTTCACTAATTTTAGGATAAATATAGGAGCAATAAAATATCACAACTTTCACTGTGGACCACAAACCTATGTTATTCGTGCCACCTACTTAAAAAAATTGTGATGTTTTTCACATCGAAAATTAATATAATTTTACACGAAAAATAAGTCGACCTAAAAATTAATTAAAAAACATAAAACTAATAACAGTATAAAAATAACATCACACGAATATCAGATTAAAAATTATAAGATCACCAGAATAAAAGTGATGTAACAGGAAGTATCATACATTTTTTGCTTCATTTTTTACATGGTTTCTCATTTTACTGAAGCATTTAAGTGTACACACAGCCCTTGAAAAGAGCTTCGACTCCCTCTAGAAAACTGTCAACAATACGTCAACTGTCAAAGCAGCTATCAGATCGCGGTCAGAACAAACCTTTATCCTTTTTGAGGGCGGTCTTTTTCCAAGATGGCAACCGCTTGAACTCGTCTTTTGACATTGACAGCAGGTCTTCGAAGTCATCGTTTGAAAGGTAGATTTCTAGCTGCGTAGGATCCACTCCCTCCGGTAGAGGGCGCGCCATCAAATCTGCTAGAGGAAACGTGGTTCTTGAGAGGCGTGCTAATTCAGCACGAAGAGGAATCTTGTCTCCTGGGTTTTTTCCGTCCTGCAACAAAACATGTTATACGTACTTTCATATTAACTAAAAATTATTATGTTTTGGCGGATAAGGATCGATGTTCATTAAATTTTAATAGCACTTATGGCATTTTAGCTGTAACATTGACCAAAAATTTGTGCAATAAGACGTCTTGAAGGTTGAAAAAGAAGAAGTCACAACTTTCTAGAATTACTAAGGGAAAAAAGTGGTACCTTTAGCCCGAGGCCAAAAGTACGTAGCTCAAACTCAAAACATTTATTGCCGACAAAATCAAAACAATGTTTAACAAAGCAACGTCAAAAATTTGTACAAAATAGTTGGAACAATATGTTATTTCATTTTTAAATTAGTAAGTAAAATACTTAAATAAATACCTATAAACATTTTTGGTAAAGATAGTTTTTTGTAGCGTTTTTAAATTTTATTTCATTCTCAATTGATTTGATCTCTGTTGGTAAACTGTTGTAGGCTTTTATAGCTTTATAAAATGGTCCCTTTTCAAAAAATGTTGATCTATGCATAGGAATAGCGAGCTCAGCGGTCTGGTTTCAACAGTCATATTACTGCCGTATCTGTCACTATTTGTTGGAAAAAGGGCTTTGTGTTTTTTAACAAAAATAACAAGTTGTAGGAAATATATAGATGGCACTGTCAGTATTCTTAGTCTGGTGAAGTGCTGAGCACATGAAGTGCCTGGTTTAAGTTTTAGTAAACACCTTATGATTCTTTTTTGCGTTCGGAAAACATCCATTGCAAAAGAGGAGGCCCCCAAAAAATAATACCATGACAGTACACTATGTATACTCGCATAATAGTATGTTTTAAGACTGTCAAATGAAACCAGATCTCTAAGGCGTTAATTTATTTATTTGTTGTTCCCAACGGAGACATGAATCTATTGTGATTCCTAAGAAATCTGTAAATTCTAAAACTGGTATAGACTTTCCATTGAACTGAACATATAAAGATTCATCAGTTTTGATTTGTTTGCGAAAAGTTAGTAAGCCAGTTTTCCCCATGTTAAGCCTAAGAGAATTTTCTGTACACCAGTTTGACATTTCATTGGAAACTTGAGAGCATTTTTTAGAAAGTTCTTGACTATTACGTCCAGATGCAGTCACTGTTTTATCATCAGCAAACTGGGCTACTTTGCCAACTGTTATTTTTTCTTGAAACTCATCAACATACAACAGGAAGATAAGTGGCCCCAGGATCGATCCCTGAGCCACCCCCTGCTGCATGTCACACCACGGGCGTAGCGAGGGCTATAATTCTAGGGATCAAAATACTAGTGATGGGCACCACCTCAAAAAAGTTTCGCGCCGCCTTTTTAAAAAAATGGTCCCTAAAATAATTCATTTACATAACTGAAGGTTTAGCAAAAAAGTTTTATAAAGTAAAGTTAATAACCCAAAATTTCTTACAAAAATGCCGCAGTTTTTTGTCTGATTGTCAGTTTTCAAGCTTTGTTTGGGGTTTTAGGTTCTGTTTAGGGTTTTTTAATTTTTTTTTCACCCCGGCAATAAAAAGTGACACATGATCATCCGTAAAATGATTAATAAAAATTGCATTTTAATTAAGTGCGAAAAAAGTGTCTTGGTGCCAAAAGTAGGAAAATTTTAAAACTTGCACGATAGAAAGGATGGTCCTTAGTAATATAGTAAGTGTTTGAGACTGAAACTACTTATTTTTGGGATATTGTGTACAAATGATTATCTATATTTGCCTGGATAGTGCCCTTGCTCTGACAACTGAACCCTAAAGCGCTAGCAATACAGTAATTTTTTATATACAGGGTGTTTTACGAACATCTAAACAGAGTATTTAGAGTGTGAATTTGGAGAAACGCTCAGACACGTCGATTTTGTTTGCGAGGGGCACACTTTTTGGCTATCTTGAAATTTTTATAGCACTTACCCCCTTCAAGAGGTATACTTTACCCCTATATATTGAATAGGAAAAGTGGGTCTAGTGATACCTTGTTTTGAAGGCCTTTTAATGTCCTTACAACCGTGTAAAAATTTCAAAAATCTATCCATTCGTTTTTGAGATAATTGCCTTCAAACTTTCAAATTTAACATGGACTGATAAAATAAAAATTCAATTAGAATTTTATATTTTTTGGATTTATTTTCTATTTTATCATATAAAGCAAATATCTCAAAAACTAATCGATGAATTTTCGAGAAAATTTGTTATAAAGTTTATTGTGGACGATTAAATAATTTTTTTAAATGATTTATAATTATTCAAGTTATGGTTCATTGGCGTCCCTATATTGGGTTTTCTGAAAAACTAAGCATTTTAGAGAAAAATTAAAAAAACACTTTTTTGTAGAAAATAAATAAAGGAAAAAGTGTATACCAACTTTCACAAAAATATCTAAAACAGTATTACAGATATTATTAAAAAACTAGATTTTTTAGAAAAATTTAACACCCTGTATATTGTTGAAAATTAAATTATTCTGTATAAATACCTTCATATTAATTTCCATAATATCTTCTCTGACCTCCCAAGTGGGGAAGAGATTTTGAAACTCCAGCGGTTCAAGTCCAGCCCAAACCAAATGAGCCACGATCTCAGTATCTTCATCTTCGTGCTTTGTTTTCCAATAGGTCAGAGCGGTTTGCATCGCTGCTCTTCTTTCGGCTTGCCACCGAACCTAAACAGAATATAATTACTCAAAAATGTCGTCAAGAAAAATTGTTATTAAGTGATTTTTATTATTTTTGTTAAAGTTAAATTCGGTTGAAAACACTTTAAATTGAATATTTTCATAAATAACAAAGTTATAGCATCTTCCGAAAATGCAGATATTCCAAACCATGAAGACGGGTGATTACAATAAAATGAGGTACCCAAAATTCCTTAAAAATGTTTAAAATAAGAGTCTTAATTTTTTTGAATATTTTATTCGTGCATTGCTTATCAGTCAACAAATCTTCACCTTTTTGAATTATAAATCAATTTAGAAATACGAGTGAATAAGAAATTGACGTTAATTTAATAAAACAAACAAAAGGGAATAAAGAGCAACTAAAAATATTTGATAGAAAAATTATTTGTAAGACCTTTTCCCGGTACAAACAAAATATGATCATCATAACAAACAAGTAAAGTCAAGTTCTCCAATGCAAATTTCAAAAGGTTCTGACTAGTTTGGAAATGTTTTTTTAAATTTTGCCATTACAGCCAAACTTTTTTATTTTAAATTTAGCACTGTGCCTAACAGTCATTTGCAGCCGTAATAGCCAAGTTTAAAAAACATTTCCAAACTATATTGATATTGTATTAAAGTTGCACCGCGTCATCAAAACCGTGATGGGCGGGAAGGGAGTAGAGGGGTACATACAGTGGCCCGCACTTCCTGTAATTTTTTTATTGATATTGATTCCCAAAACGAGGCACTGCACTAATTAGTTATTAGCTTACTATTTTACTTGCTTTTTATTTATGTCTTCTTCTAAACGATTTCATTAGAAAGGAACATATATACTCTTATCTGGTTGTTACGAACATATTGATTTAGCCGGGCTTTGACGTTTCAATCCAATAAAACTTAATAATTTCGGTTTAATTTAATGTCAAACAAATTACGACCGAGCTTTTTACAAAACAAATTACCGTTTTTGCAACTAAATCAATATTTGCGCATATTTGAATAAAATTTTGGATTCTCTTTTGTTTCGGATCTTTATTTATTAGGTAAGTACCTATTTTATCTCTCCTTTAAAAGGTCCTTTATCATATACAAAGTGAAACAACAATTTTTGAGGGCTTCTTTGCTTAGATTTTGCCGCAAAATTTGGTTCGGTTCATTCACCATAGCTATGACGCGGTGCCGACTATAGTAAGAACCTTTCATTTTAAAATTTGTATTGGAGCACTTTTACCTCAATTCTTTTTAATATCATTTTCGCGTACTTGTTTTTTTTTACATAAAATGTTTTTGTTCAGATTTCACTCCGTTTTTAAAAGATTTGGATAATATTTAAGTTTTGAAGTAGTAAAATATGCGGAATATTGTTCAAAACTTTTGCAATGCCTTATTTAAAATTTTAAGGTTTTTTTAATTTTCTCCCATGGTTTTATCATAGTTCCTATCAGCCTTCTAAAGCTCAGCTCTCTAGCGTTTCTGAAAGTGGGCAATGTTACTTTTACATAATTTTTCATTTATAGAAGACAGAGGTAAATTAAAATTTTGGTGTTTTTAAATTTTTTCCCATGATTTCATCATAGTTCCTATCAATCTTCCAAAGCTTAGCTCTCTAGCGTTGCTGGAAGTGTGCAATGTTACTTTTACATAACTTTACATGTATAGAGGAGGGGACAAAATTAGAATTTTTTCGAAGGGTTTGGTCATAATTTCTATCAGTCTGCCAAATTTCAGCTTTGTAGCATGTCTGGGTGTGAGGAGAGGATGGATGAGACAATCACACTAAGAAACATAATGAACTGGAGACTGGCAGGAACCAGATTAAGAAAGAGACCACGAAGAATATGGATAGACGATGTCAAAGATAACATCAAGAAGATGCAAGTAGGAAGTTGGCGAAGAATAGAATATGAGAGGGCAAAAACCGCTCTGGTTATTTAGGCTAAAACCACTAGGGGTTGTAATGTCAGAAGAAGAAGATACATAAAACACGTAAAAGTAAACAGAAAAGTAACCAAAAAACGTTTTTTTTCTATTTGAGAAATATTCAAGTTAAATACCCCTTATTCTTAAAAATTAACCGGATATTTTTTATTCATGGTTATTGAACGTAAAATAATTATGAACAAGCTTTCGTAAATATTATAGCAAATTTTTAGGCACTCGTGGTATTACCCATGAAAGTATTAGATCAAAACAATAACCTTTAAATACAAATCATATAAATATATAACGCGATTGTGACGTGAGACAGATCCAATCCAATATTATGTCATACGTCAACAGTCAGTCAAATTGGTTTACTGCCTGCGGTGGTTTATCTATGACTGGTGCATGAAAATACTGGCATTTTTTATAATAAAAAAAAGCTCACTTACGATTCCCGATCCAGTCTGATCACTGCCCAATTCTTTTTCTTCTTCTTCGTCGCCTTGAGGCCACCAACCGTGCCACAACCAAAGTTCGTGACTGTTGTCTAGTAGGAACAAAACTGAAAGAGCAAGAAAATCAATCAATGATTAAATAATAAAAAACGGTAATTTAAATTAAACAAGATCAAATAAGTTTTCGTGGCTAAAAAAAAAGTTTTTGTTTCTCTCATATTTTTCCATAGGTAGCTCGAAAGCTTAACCTCATGGGGTCCAAGATCTAATGGACACCTAATAAGTATTGACAGTTAACTGTTTCCTTCTTATGGGACTCCTCAGAATACTGCTTGGTCAATGTGACACCTTTGCGAAGTTAATTATAGTTGATATTGTATTAAAGTGACACCGCGTCATCAAAAACTTGATGGGCGGGAAGGGAGTAGAGGGGTACATACAGTGGCACGCACTTCCTTTAATTTTTTTGTTGATATTGATTCCCAAAATGAGGCACTGCACGAATTAGTCATAGCTTACTATTTTACTTACTTCTTCTAAACGATTTCATTAGAAAGGAACCTATATACTCCTATTTAGTTATTACGAACATATTATTGATTTAGCCGGGCTTTAGCGTTTTCTATTCTTTGTTGTTTTGACTGTTTATGTCAAACAAATTATGACGGAGCCTTTTACAAAACAAATTACCGTTTTTGCAACTAAATCAATATTTGCGCTCATTTTAATATAATTTTGGATCCTCTTTTATGTTGAGGATCTTTATTTATTAGGTAAGTACCTATTTGATCTCTCCTTTAAAAGGTCTTAGTGTTTTATCCTTCGAACATTAAACCCCGAGCGGCACACTGCATGTACAAAGTGAAACACTAATTTTTTAAGGCTTCTTTACTTAGATTTTGCCGCAAAATTTGCTTTACCACAGCTATGACGCGTGTGTTTAATCCTATGTCTATAGTGAGAAAACCCTCGTAAGAAGCGCCATCTACCGAGATACGAGAGAAACTAGGACAAGAGCAGGCGAGTATAAACTGCTATATATATATATATATATATATATATATATATATATATATATATATATATATATATATATATATATATATATATATCTATATCGAATTGCAGAGACAAAGAAACCATCCATGACCTATGACAGCTCTTCTGTCTTTCAGGCCAGAGCAACGCTGATTAGCGTTTTTACCCACCATCAGACGCGAACGTCAATCAGCGGAAATTTTAAACGAAATAATACAAACAAACGTGAATTTGAGTACCCGTGAATTTGGTGTTTGCATTAACTGTAATGATTTTTTTAAAACTTAGATGTAGAAATATTTTGTTTAAATAATTTTAAAGGTAGATGTTTTAACTACATTTTACGGTACGGTATTTTTGTACAAATATAAAAAACTTACCAGGTTGACTAGCGGAATACAATTCCGATTGCACAAACGGATAAGGACTAGAATATTCGCTTCTATGAGGACACAAGATCTCAGTGGCCTGAAAACTACCGGTGATACTTGTCATCTTATATAACCTGTAAAAAGATACACATAATATAGATTAATCATGTAGCGTTGGGAAGACGGTCAGCTCTGCAGAAATGGCAACATTGCGTCATCAGCACAGGTTTTAAGGGTTTCCAAGAAATGGCGTCAGTTGCCAAGGCCTATCAACAGTTTTTATTTAGTTTTTGGTGCAACCATAACTTCATATTCTTGTTGTAAGTATTCGAAATGTGTAGCCTTATCTGCGGTAGTTACCTACCAACCTTATGTAACTTAATCTGTGCAAATAAGACAAAATTTTGGAAATAATTTTTTGAAATAATTGTGTTTTGGAAATAGTTTTGTTAATTTCTTTTTTTTTAAATTATAGTTCCCCTTTCCTCTTTTTGTGTGGTAGAAATCGGTGCTAGCATAACACACACAGAAGTTAGGATAAGTTTGCGATCAACTGACGAAGGTTAGGCTATACCAAATACGTTAGAGCATAAATATAGCGCATACCCGTGCATTCTCACACGCGATGCTTGAAGCCAGGACCCCTATTTAATTCTTAATGTTCTTTTTTCGCGTAGACAGGATTTCGGCTACTGCGCATGCGTCAGTTTTGGTGGTTTTGGAACATACTCCGTTACGTCACTACATTATTTGACAATTGTCAAAAGAAAAAAAATATTTAAAAAAAAATGACCTGGGGGTTTATTAAAGAAGAAAAAAAAATATTAAAAAAAAATGACCTGGGGGTTTATTGAAGAAAAAAAATATTTAAAAAAAATGACCTGAGGGTTTATTGGAAAGAACAACAAAACAAAAACAAAAAGAAATTTTAATGACCTGAGGGTTTATTGAAGAAAAAAAATATTTGAAAAAAAAATGACCTGGGGGTTTATTGAAGAAGAAAAATAAAATTAAGTTTATGTCTATTATTTTTTTCTAAAAACTAGTTGATTAAGTGAAAATTTTTCAAAATAGTGGATTAAAATTGTAGTTTTCCTAAAACTAATTGTGCAGATCTATTGTGGACACCATGAAACGTGTTTAATGGCATCTATAAACCACTCTTAACTTTATTAACAAATTATAACGAAAAATACAAGTAGTTACCTATGGAATGCCACTCCCTTACTTCTTCCGGACATTTTTCCACAAACCGCACATGTTTTACTTGAATTATTTCCCATTTTCCACAGAAATAAACATAATTTTAAACGATAAACGCAAAATGTCAATATGACTTCCACTCACATAGCAGCTGTGTCTACATGACAAAACATACGCATGCGCACTTGAAAATTCGCATCCGCGAATTAAAATTTTGAACATGTATTTATGCTACAACCGAGGGGGATTTCACTGACCATTTTCTTGTACATATGTTCGCATTGTTTGACAAAATGTGAAAAAATGTGAAAAAATGCGAAAAAATGCGAAATAGTGCGGAAAAATGCTAAATAATAAAATTAAGAATTGTTGAGTTCATTGTATTCGGGCAGTGTTGTAAAAAGGGTAAAAAGAAAAGGGTAATTTTTCGGTAGGTTAATTTTTAAAAAGGTATTTTATTAATCATGTTTATAAAAGTTTTTAAGAGTAGACATGCTTTTTTTCCAGTCTGTCACCTTAGCTCCGAAATGTAGCTTAGTTTATACAAAATGCGCCCTCCACTCAAATTTCAGCCAATTCTGATGTTTTTTTCACTCAAAAAGGTATGTATATCACGTGAGTCGTTTTGCCGCATTTTGCAACGTCGCTTCTACGTTTCGGCTGACTGGAAAAAAAGCATGTCTATTCTTAAGTGAAAATATACATTTATACTCATTACTCTTAATCGTCTGATATATCAATGTCCTCAAAATCTTCTGCTTCTATCTCACTTTCACTTATGTATTCTGTTTCACTTTCAGTTTCTGTTTCAGTCTCACTTTTTTGGTACATTTTTTTTGTACGTCTTTGTTTTGTAAGCGTTTTTTTTTAAGGTTGTTTTGATTTTAGTATTTGGTTGGTCAGTCTGTTCTTTGTTTTTCCCTGTCCTGTTTGTTTTGTTCGAGGTTGGTCTGTCATTGGTCCTTGAAATCTTAAAAGTCTGTCAGTCGAGAGTCGTCCCACATTATTGGAGTAAAACCAGCATAATGTGGATTTGCGTACAGCGCCAGCTCTTTCTATTGCCTTAAAAATATCACTTCTTAGCTGACGCGGACTTTAGTTCGCGTCAGCTCAGGAGTCCCATTTTTGAGGAAAAGAAAGAGCAGGTGCTATATACATATCGAAAGTGCAACAAAGATGGAAATAGTTTTCATACCTGATTTTTAGTAAATAAACGAAAATCAACCTTAATGTAAGCACATAAGAGTTTACAATTCCTCCTGGTAACAAGCGATTTCGCGGAAGAATCGCGTTCTTTATTAATCCCTTTATTAATGGCAGTTTTAAAAACGAATTTTTTGCATTTAGAAAAATATAACTTGAAGACCTCGTTGAAGACTCAGCAGTAATCAGGGCTAATTTAATTTTCATTTAAATGGGCAAAAAAATGCGTGATTACTAAAATATTTACCGAACACTAATTCCGTTTGTTTGTTTGAACTCGGGGAGAGCAATCATACGATTTTTGATTTATAAGAAAAAAATTATAACAAATAAGAAACAATGCAGAAAAATGTGAAAAAATGCAGAAAAAATGCGAAAAAATGCAAAAAAATGTGAAAAAATGTAAAAAAATGCGAAAAAATGGGAAAAAAATGCGAAAAAAATCGAAAAAATGCGAAACAATGCAAAAAAATGAGAAAAAATGCGAAATAATGCCGCATTATTTCATCAAAATTTGTACATATATTGCGGCCAGTGAAATCCCCCTCGCTACAACGTATGTGGGCTATACTTACTTCATGTCCAAAAGGAGGGCAGGGGAGATATAATTTTAAAAATCCCGCTTAAATATATTTATTGTTTACATTCAATTATTTCATACCAACACGTAGAACTGGCAACATAGTAAAGAGCTTGTCCTCTCTTCAACGCAACGTGATTAATCCTAATATAATCTATCAATTATTTAATTATTTAAACATAGCAACATTAAAATAAATGCCAAAAATTTTTTGTTTACGCTAATCGATTGGCAGTGGTCGTTACTATAAAACTACCAAATTTTGTTAAACTTGTTAATAAATGACGGCGAAATTTGACATTTTCGAAAACAAAAATAATGTTTAGTTTTTGCTCTTTATTTTAAATGCTCCTGTAGATGTTTTAAATTTCGATACAGCATCTGATTGCGCTGGGAATACCGCCACTACAATTTTATTGAATTTGTTTAAAAGATGATAAAAATATTTTAATTTTTCGAAAACAAAATGAATTTTGAAAGCTCTTTTACATATTTCACAAAAAAGTGTCAAAAAATATATTTTGCTTACCTGGGAGTAAAATCAAATTCATTATTATCACTATTTAACAGCGAAGAATACGAATCTCGATCGTTCCCGACGCAATCCAAAAATTCTTCGCCCTCACAGCCTTCTTCGATTTCTTCTAATTCTAATTCATCTTCTAAGTTGTCCAAGCCTAATTCTGGCGGCCTTTTACTTGACAGTTGGGTCATGACTTTTCTGGCCACCTACAAATAAAAAAAAATATAAAAATGTCAGAATTGCTTAGAGACAAGACCGCATATGGATCATTTTAGGTTAACTTCTTTTAACGTGCACTAAGAGGCAAACAGAGATTCTATAATTATCGACTTTGGATCGAATTTGAGCGGTCTTATTCTTTCTTGGCTTGATAAAAAGACTAGAACACAATTTAAAGAGAATACAATCTGTTGGTCCTGAAGGGCCATATGACCTAAAAGGGTCTATACAGGGTTTTTTTTTATGGGAAAATGTTTTTGGAATGTATAGTACAACGTTGGGGAGACACAAACATATTTGGTAAAATTATCACGTCCTTGCAATTCAAGTACACGTAGATTTAGTGGGAATAAGGACACTGTTATTCTGGTAAATATATGCTTTAATCCATCGGTAACGGTTAGACAATGGTTTTTGTCTTTATCAGACCGTCAGACTAGATTGTACAGCGTGTCCCATTTTCCATGGGATTAAATGGGAAACTCGGTTATTATTAAAGATATCGATTTTCTGATTGCACCTTACCGTGCTCTTTTTTGGAGCCCTTAAAAATGGTGTTATCAGATTTTTGCTATACCCCGTGGTTTCGCTAATACAAGGAGTTTTTGAAAAAATTGTATTTTAATTAATTCCTTGGATCTCGCTTATTTTGCAAGATATTTTTATTCTGTAAAAACCTTTCTATGACAACTTTTTTAGAGCAAAATAATGACGTTGTCAATTTTTTAAAATATTGTTTAGTTTTTGAGATATGGTATTTATCATAAAAAATTTAAATACGGACCTGGACTTTTTTTATTACTACTTTGATTGGTTCCATGCTATTATTACCTTAAAATTATAAAACTTTAATATTTTTTTGATTTAAGGATAAAAAAACTATTTAATATTTGAAAAAAAAATTATAGTCCGAACCTGGAAATTTCCAACGTAATTATAAATTAAAAATTGCAAGACACACTAGTTGAACGATTTTTAATTTATCTGTTTTGAAATGATAATTAAAATATTTATAAATAAAGTAAAAAACGTTAAAAAGTTACAAAAATAATATCATACTAATTATTTGATGGTAGCACAGCAGGTCGTGAAATTTACAAAACAAAAGCGTGGACTTGACATTGTCATTTTACTTGTCATTTTTGTGAATGGCTTACAATTATTTTAAACTGGCTAGAAATCGACCATATCCAGATTTTGAAAAATGTGATATGTTTGACTGCTTCATTCAAGCAACAAAATCCCAATATTTAAATGGCAGAAATATTTTTATGCAAAATGCGTTAAGAAAAATTACTCAAAAATGCCAAAAATGTCTTACACATAATGGTAATCAGAAAAATTAGTTATTTTTTATAATTTGTTTTTTTTTTGTATTTTTCGTATAAATAAAAATAAATCTGTAAATTAACGTAAAACCATTTTAATATGCTAAGTATCAAAACAGTTAAACTAAAAGTTGTTTATCTAGCAATTTTTACTTTATATTTATGTTGAAAATATCCAGGTACCATATCTCAAAAACTAATCAATATTTTAAAAAGTTGGCAACGTCATTATTTTCTTCTAAAAAAGTTGCCATAAAAAGGTTTTTACAGAATAAAAATATCTCGCAAAATAAGCGAGATAAAAGGGATTATTAAAAATACAATTTTTTCAAAAACTCCCTGTATTAGCGAAACTACGGGGTATAGCAAAAATCTGATTACGCCGTTTTTAAGGACTCAAAAAAAGAGCACGGCAAGGTGCAATCAGAAAATCAATATCTTTAATAATAACCGAGTTTCCCATTTAATCCCATCGAAAATGGGACACGCTGTACATTGAAACAAGAAAAAACAAAAATTTAAGCATATAAGAAAAACAAACGACACAAAATTGAAAACGAAACCCAACATTAATTTGCTAAATATTTATATATTTTTTTGTTTATTAGACAGGTTATTGTTTTCCTGATGTGCTTAAATTCTTGTTTTTTATTGTTTCAGTGTACGATCTAGTCTGAAGGTCTGACGAAGACAAAAACCATTGTCGAAACGTTACTGATGGATTAAAGCGTATATTTACCAGAACAACAATGTCCTTGTTCCCACTAAATTTACGTGTAAGTAAAAATATAACAGTACTATTTGCTTTACCTTTCTTTTTTGCTCGCTACTTTTACAACCATGCCAGATGACAGCCTTCTCGTTTTCGAGATCTAACAAAACGAAAGAACCCCGACTTCTTAAGCTAGCCATGGAAACTGGAACCTAAAAATAAGTGTTAAATGCCTATAATATCGAATCTTAAAAAACCACATGACAGGAATTTTCCTAATTATTTACGTACGTCTAAATGGAAACACCTTTCAGAAATGTCGATAAAAAAGCATGTCTTACTCTAATGTTAGTGTGACCCTTGGATAACGCTACCGTGGCGCCATCCCCTTATTATTATTAAAAGCTCATACGTGTAGCAACTTTGAATGAAAATGAACAGATGGCGTTATTTAAACAAATATGACAACACACCAACAGTGTAAATACGTATGATTAAAATTTATGGCTGCTTGAATGATGCAGTAGTTTATGATTGGTGCGATTATTCCATAAGCTTATTCATTTTCCCGAAGAAAGTGGATTGCTTACCTCCACTAGGTACACCTCCTCCTCGATTTCTCCTCTCACCATAAACAGTCTTGGTTTGGAGCTGTCTCTGGAGTCAACATAGTCACCTTGGTGAATAACCATTGTACCATTGAACAGTCTGGAAAATATAAATCATATATTACTAACAAACGTGAAATTTCGTACCAGTGAATTTAAAAATCAAACAAGTTTCATGGCTAATCGGGCAAAAAGGAGTTTTTTGTTTCCCTTATATTTTTCCGTGGGTAGCTTGAAAGCTTAACCTCACGGGGGTCCAAGATCTAATGGACACCTAATAAGTGTTGACAGTTAACCGTTTCGTCCTTATGGGACTCCTCAGAACACTGCTGGTCAAGTGACAAATCTTGCGAAGTTAATCAGACGGTTTTGTCTCTAATTAAATGTAATTAGTGAGCGAACTATAGCAAGAGGCGCCATCTACCGAGATACGAGAGAAACAAAAACCAAAAGCAGGGAAAAACACTGCTATACAATATCGTATATATATATATATATATATATATATATATATATATATATTACAGCTGAAAGGTCAGTAGAATGAAGAAATGTTCCAGGAAGAGATAGTAATCTTCAAAATTAATCAAATGGGTTGAAAAATGCATATTAAGGGATTAACAGGCGATATTTCAATAAAAAAGCAAATTCAAAATTTGTAAAACTTATTTTATTTGATACTTTATTATTATTGAAAGCATTGTTTACCTTAAGAATGCAGCAGGCTCTGAACCTTGGGTCACTCGAATTTGAGGAGCGTTTTCCTTGTCGAATTCGACCGTCAGAAAAGCGGCCAGACATTTTTCACTAACTGAAGAATTGTCGCCTTGCCATAGAAAGAAGATACATCTGCAAAATAGTAATCAAAGTATAAAAGTAAAGTAAAAAAAAAATAAAGTAATAATTGGTCTAATTATAATAACTTTTGTTTTCAACTTTATTATTATGACGTACCTATCTCTGCCAACTTGGGCATGTTTAGAAGCGCCTCCGCCAAGTTCTCTGCCCTTGACGGTCTGCCTAAATTTCCAGCTATAGATGTAGCTGTCGCCGTCATGAAATTGACCTATTAAAAAAATATTACATTAGCAGAACTTTGCACTGCTCAAGGAATTTAATCTGATCCCAAAACAAGCCCATCTAGGGTTGAAAAGGCAAAGATGATAATAAAAAGTGTTTGTTTTAAAAATTAATTAAATTACCTATCGACTTTTCTTCTAATTGCTCGTGAGTATTTTCTGATATCCTCCAAGCGACAATCTCCAGTGTATTGTACTCAAACATTCGTCTGGTTGCTTCATCAAAGTATTTGTCGCCTCTGCCCAAATGATTAGTGTTTATGACTAGATCAGGATCCTAGAAGAAACATTTCTTGTTTTATAAATATTGCGGGAGGTAACCTAATGATAGCAAATAATAAAATCCTAAAGGTTTTAAATTTGTATCTGGAGGCGATTATACAGCTCTTATAAATCCCTTATCAGGCCTAAATGTCATGTCATATTTTATAATGGTTTTTATTACTGCTTATACCGATTTTATTTAACTTCACAGAGCCTGTCTTTTATTTATTATATATAATTATACAACTCTTATAAAACCCTTATCAGGCCTAAATGTCATGTCATATTTTATAATGGTTTTTATTACTGCTTATAAGGATTTTATGTAACTTCACAGAGCCTGTCTGTCTGACTGTCTATCAAATCTTGCGATTCATTTTTGAAACACTTCTCGTGCACCGATTTAAATGAAATGTGGCACAGTAATGTAGGTTCGATGACAATAATATGAAAAAAATTGGGGGGTACGGAATGGTTGAGGGGTTTTAAAGGGGGAAATTTAGAACTTTGGAACCACAACAGATACGAACATGCGGTTTTCAGATTTATGATTTGATCTGGTGATAACCCAAGTAACATTTCTTTATTTATCGCAGAAGCTAAAAGGTTGCCAGCGCCTTTCCTTAAAACCATTAGTTTCAATGTTTGGTCGCTAGCACGTTCCCATTACCCTTATATACCCCTTAGACCTCCTAAATGGGACTCCCCAATTGGTGGTGGCAACCTATATGTTAAACTCACTATAAAACCATAAGAAATAAACTCCAGCTTCGCCCTCTAGCGGTTCCACCCGTATAGAACCTTTTAGAGCCTAAAGCTATTATGCCAGGTTCTAAAAGCAACTCAGAAACGTCCTCTATCCTATTATAAAACTAGATTTGGTAATTTGGTATCCTGGCGATTCTGTCACCATAATACCTTTAGAGTAAAGAAGTTTTCCTATAAAAGCTATGGCGATATTTTAGATTCACAATGGCTATATAAAATAATTTAGGTCACAAAATTGCCAAAAATGTCAGAGTCCCAAAATTATTTTATCACATAAAAATATACCGAGTTTGTCGTTTTGTTGATGATCAAATTGCCTGCCAGATTTATTTTTCTGATAAAATCGTATCTGAAAAGCTCTCAAAACTAGCGCGCCAGCTCAAGAATGTTTTTTAATAGTTTTTTGATAACAAAATAACAAATATTTAAAATAAAATAAAAATCATTTACACTATTCATTATTAAAAAAGTCTGTGGTTTACATAAATCAAAATTAAAGTAAAATTATTGTTAAAAAACACTGCTAAAACGACTAGATAAATAATTTCTCTTTACAATATTTTTTAAATAAATTTATATACGCCATTTTGGTTTTAGAGTGGTCACTTGGTTTTATTTGTTACTGTATCGCAACAAGGATTTTTGAGTGCCCGTATGAAACCAACAAAAAAGAACAAAGTAAACATAGTTTATTTTTCCAAAATTTCTTAACTATTTTATAAAAATATTATCTGAACATACAAAACCAGTCAGTGCTACATGTTTTTACATAAAAATATTCATAAAAAGTATTGTGATCGTCAAGAAAATTAAGGATTGAAAATTGCACAGTGATATACAAGCCAAGATGTCTGTTGAAAAATGCATCACCTGTGATGGTATTATTACGGAGAGCAGTGAATACATAGCTTGTGATAGCTGCAGGGCTGTTACGCATTTAGCCAAGGAATGCAGCAAACTCTGTACTTCAGAAATAAGAGCAATAGTCATCCAAAAAAGGGTACTCATGTATTTTTGCAACGAATGCCGAGATGCTTTCAAATCTATCCCCTTGATGCTTCGTAACATCAACACGATGCAAAATGATATCTTGCTTCTTAAAGAAAATGTTGGCAAGCTTCAGAATGACAATAGTGAACTTCAGAAAAAAGTAGAGTCCTTAAGTTCTAAAGCCCTACTACTTGAGCAAAAAATAGACACTATGGACCACAGAAACACATCTAGTAGTGATGGTGGCAGTTCCTTCTCTCCTGCCCAATCAGCAGAACAGTCTTCCAATGTTGAATCAATATGGCAAGAAATGCACGATCGTCAGAAACGTGCAAACAACATCATGATCTTTAATATGTTGGAAAATCAGGATGATGTTAACGAAATTCCATGCTTATTAAGAACCATGACTGAGAAACCGCCATCTATTGTAAGTTTTTCTAGAGTGGGAAAGCAAAACGCCAATGGTGCTCGGGCTATCCGAGTTATTTTAACCTGCTCAAGTGATGCTCAATTGCTAGTCCGCTGTCGCAACAAATTAAAAGGGAAAAATATTTATATCAACTTGGATCTTACCCCAAAACAGCAACAATTGGAAAAAAAAGTCAAAACGGATCTAAAGAAACGTAAGTCTAGTGGCGAAAACTCACTCAAAATCAAATACAATAAAGGGATTCCACAAATTGTAAGTGATCAGGAAAACTAGTCAAAGACGGCCATAATCCAAAACAATGTAAAAAACTCCATATCTATTACCAAAATGTGCGAGGATTACGATCTAAACTCACCTCTCTGACATGTAATATTGCTGTTAACAACTACGATGCCATCCTCCTGACTGAAACTAACCTATCAGAGGAACTTTCATGCCCTGAATTAGGGATGGAAAATTACATAGTATTTAGGAAAGATAGATCCCAGGTGACTAGTTGCAAAAAATCAATGGGAGGCTGCCTGATCGCGATTCACAAATCAATTACATGCAAACTTATTACGACTCCACCGGAGCTAGAACAAGTATTTGTGGCGATTGGATCAAAGAAACCTGACTGTATTCTAGGATGCATTTATCTTCCTCCAGAGTCACCGTCTGAAAAGTTTATTCTAGCGGGAGAAACCATTGACTCAATCCGAGACAACTATCCTAATACTGATATGTGCATCGCTGGAGACTTTAATTTGCCAAGGGCTTGTTGGAACAATATTGGTGAATGCTCAGTAGCTACTCCCTGTCAAGATGTATATGTTCCACCACAAACTATGGAAATAATTGCAGCAGTCTCTGATATTTGTGCGTACAATGGATTTTTCCAACTCAACACTATTCGCAATCTTAACAATGTAATATTAGATTTAGTTTTTTTTCCTAGGCTATTTGATATCAAATGCTGTGATCCACTTGTGAGAGTTGATAGTCACCATCCACCTCTTTCCTTTGATTTAAAGCTCTCTAAAAAGACATTGAACTCTGTTAGCCCTCAGGCAAATTGTTTCTATCCTGATTTTAAATCAGCTGACTATAACTTAATCAATGAATATTTGGGTTCGTTTCACTGGGACACAATCCTGTCCGGTCTTAATGTTGAGAGTATGGTTGAACAATTTTACAAAATCTTGGATGCTACAATTACTACATTTATACCTCAGAAAAAAAGAGCAAGCAGAAAATTTCCTCTATGGTTCTCAAAAGATCTTATTAGCCTCATTATCCAAAAAAAAATTGCCCATAAGAACTTTAAGTCAACTCCATCTGATCAAAACTATCTCATATTTTCAAATCTACGGTCTGAATGCAAAATCTTATCATCTCTATGCTATAGAAACTACATCCTCAATGTGGAAAGTGATCTTAATAGTAACCCAAAGTGCTTTTGGAATTTCATAAACTCTAAACGAAACTCCTCTAGTATTCCTTCCAATCTATATCTAGATAATGAAAAGAGTGAAATGGGTATTGAGGCAGCAAATCTGTTTGCAAGCTACTTTAGTTCTGTTTACTCTCAGAAACAGCCCAATTACCAGGATAAACTTTCATACAGCATCAATAACATCACAAACTACTGTATTTCCATATCAGACATCTATAGTGAGCTTTCTACTCTTGACATTTCAAAGGGACCTGGCCCTGATAACATCCCCCCAATTTTCCTAAAAAACTGCTCTTTCATTCTTTCTAGACCTCTTCATCTAATCTTCAACACATCAATCACTTCTGGGATTTTTCCTGACATCTGGAAGTCCAGTTATGTCATCCCCATT